>OX352231.1:11951741-13151741 GCA_947086465.1 Eupithecia exiguata | reverse complement strand
GGTTTGCTGATCTGAGCCGTCCTTGAACTTTCGATGCTCAAATTGGTTTCTTTTGATTCAGGAGACGTCTCTTTATAGTTTTGATACTTATTTTGAACGTCCATTGTCATTGTTCAAACATTTAATTTACCGCTCACGGAACGAAACTTCTAAACTTTTACACACTTATTTCGCGAGTGAACTGTGGAGCCGCGTGCGTACCATGCGACGGCTGCTCTACAAATGCGAGGGAAACATAAGGGTGAAAAATATATAAGTGGGGTCTGTAGTACTGGAAGCAGAGGCTTTGAAGTTGGAAGGCGTGCCGGGCCCGACCAATCAACGGCGAGCGGGAGGCGTGCGATAACCGGCCGCCCAATGACGGAGCTCCGACTCGATAGAGAGCAGGAGAGCTCAATCACCAGGTCAAGATAATAATAACTGCCGCGAATTGAGAGCGCATTGAGTTTTGGTAGGGTCAGCTTGGCAATCGCGGCGAGATATTGAAAATTGTACTTCATTTCGACGTTCAGTGTATGGTTAGCAGAAATAATGTGGTAACGTTTAATGTTATACATTTGTAGTTTGGATTTTTGATCTTATTTTTGTGGTAATAAGATGGGAAGGTTTTACTTTTTATACCGAGATTAATAATAAATAAATTAGCTGCTAAGGCAAGGGTTAAAATGGGTTTATTGTTATAGGGGCCTAATATCAGATAAAAACTTTAAGTGCTCTCAATAAAAAGAAAATCAGATTCGATAAAAAAGTTTACCCGCTCGTTATATTCTATTTATCTCACCCAAACATGGCTCTAGAGGAACTCAAACGATTATGATTGCAATAAATATGTTTTATATGTCACATAAAAAAATTATTCTCCAACCATAGAAGGCCTAACCCCCGAGTGTATGGATGAGATTGCGTATAATGCTATTAACACAGACGCTTCTTCTCAAATTGATATCCTACTCACAGAAAGTACAGGCGACTTTGAACCTCAACGAGCTAGTAATAAAGCAGAGAATACTGTATTGACCCAAGCAGCTAATATAGAGAAAACAGTTTAGACGAATATAGACTTCAATGCAATACAAAAAGACTTAGTTTTGAGTGATGTTAATGTTGTAGAGAAACCAAAAGAAGACTAAAATGAGTTCTGTTCGGTAGCAAGTAACGATAATAAGATGGGTGCAGACGTTAAAGGAAACCCATTTGTCAGATTTTAGCCATTTTTTTCGCCATTCGTTCGTGCTCAATGAAAATCTGTTCCATTTATTTTGCGGGAGGCGTTAATGAGGTTTTAGTAAAATATTTTTCGGGGATCCCTTAGATTTGAATTTTGATAGGAATCTGCTAAGCGTTGGTTTGATAAAATTAGATGACACAGTTTAAATAAATTGAATTTTTATCATCAAAATGTCGTTCATCAATAAAATAAAACCATTATTCATGTTGTGATTTAAAATAGTATACGATTCATTCATCCGAAACAAATATGTCGATATTTTTTTTGCGGTAATATCGATCAATAATAGGATCAGCACAAATCCTTCAAACCACTTTATGCCTCGTGACATCAATCGTGTTTTTCAGAAGTTCTCTAGTATTGCCCAAAGCTATCCATCTATCAATCTCTATACCTACCTACCCGTCACAAATTGAATGGTACGTACTACTTAGCCGTCACAGAATCAAATATTGAGACAATTCTTTCATTATTTTTGTTGGTATTCATCAATTGGATTTATATACCACACTCACTTTAATATTCAGCAGGCAAGTAGTTACCCACTCATTCCGCTTTTCATTGTTGCAAATAAAAATAAAATAGTTCTATTCGAACTCATTTATGACAGTAAAGAAATAAAAGATTGGTAATCGACATAAAACACACATAATTTTGTTACATAAAATTTCATGTGACAACTAAATAAACTTTTGATGAAGTTTCATTTGCTATGGAAAACAATCATTTCAATAAAGAGAAAGAAAACTATAACAAAATGCCTAAAGCACCGCATAAGTGAGTTCAAATCAAAAGAAAAGGGAAAGTATGGCCTTCATGGTTAATAGTTATTAAGAAACAATGCGAAGGGCTAATCATCAGATTCTAAATCCATTGATAAGTAATTGTAGGCACGTGTACCGGATCCCACACACGTGTCAGCAAGGATAGGGTGTGATCCTGTTTGTCAATACGCATATTTATGGGTTTTGAATCAGACTTCAACTATGGGTTCATCCTTTTGAATTGTCACATAGCTTTAGCTTTCCTTCTTCAGAAATAAGTTGACTGCAGTTCTATATTTAAATTTAACTTTTTTTTTTCACAATTCTTTTATTGATACTGACTCAGTTTTGCACCTTTGCACTACTTCGATGTGAAAGAAAGATTGACAAATATTTTTTAATAATTTTATTAACTATCTAGTTTGTACAGCAGCTTTTAACGCATTGTTTCCGGGATAAAAAGTAGTCTACTAATAGAAGACGTACTACGTAAGATTAAATTATTGTTTTAATTTTTTTTGATCCAATATAAAATTATTTATTTAATAAAATTAGCCCATGTGCTATTCCACTTATATCTATGCATTTCAGCCCGATCCGTTTAGTAGTTTTAGCGTGAAAAGTTATAAACTAACATTTATTCATCCAAGCATTCAAACTTTCGCATTTGTAATATTAATGTGATTGCTATTGCATGACTAAGATGAATGTTTGTTCCAACAGTAACTAAGGGTGCATCAATTATTGCAACGCTGCTTTCATCTTTCTGGATAACCATTGCTAGTATTTGATATATTTCACCTTGTTCATCCAAATAATAAGCTGTAAGCAACAACTTCTTAACTCAATTTCCAAGACAATCTTACCAATCAGAAGTCACATCTGCAACTTTGATTGGTTCTACAGACAATCAATTGCAGCCTGGACTCCTGTCGCAAGTCTGGACAGATTACTGCTCCTGTTAATGTTTATTTGCTGATCGAGACGGTCCCGAAGGAGCAGCGCTTGATTGGGCTGTGACAATGATATATTGCGCAAAGGTACGGGTTGTCTTGCAAAGTTCTTGTATTGTTTATCGATAAATCTGCTTAGTAAATACATCTGAATAACGTCCAATATATTTTTCCACGATTTGGATTGACTTAGTATAGTCACTATACATTGACTATTACCATTTCTGTTATCACTTTGACACCACACACTTTTCCTGTGTCTATAAAAAAAATAACTTTCAATTATGACACCTACCTATCCTACCTATTTATAAGACTACCATTAACTTTTTCGATGTTTGATCATCATTATCATCAAAGTCAGTAACCTTATTAAAATTCTGATCCAAATATTGACATAACAGCTGATCCGATAAATCAAACCGTCACAATGCCACCTGTACGTTATTAAAATATGTTTAACTTAATCCTTAGCTGAATAGAGAACTAATACAGCCCTACCATATGGTACACGATTTACAACAAAAGCGACCCTGGCAATCGCAATCATCCCCAATACACATTCAATAGTCCTCTCTTTTAGATCGTTCACCCTATTAATTGTCAAAACTTCTTTTATCATAACTCTCACTTCAATGTTAACTTTATTTTCAGCATCGCAAGCTATAGTTTCGATCGTAACTTTATTTCGATTTACAAGCTCGTTTTTAGTAGTTCTCTTGCTTTTAACTTGTGCTGGTAGTTTATCGTTCACAGCCGTTCTCGTTGCATTGATTTTGAATCGTATTTGGTTTACGTAAGAGTCTGTATTAAAGGTTTCTTATATTTTAATAAAACTAAAAACGTGATTAAATCATTTGGACTTTACCATCACGAAGTTATGGTTTGAAATGCAATTTTTGGTTTCAAGGCTAATCGCAAGCATTAAGTTGGATTCTGTGAGCACTTGTTTACGAATTTTTAGGACATATGGTGTAAAAGCCGCTGTCAGACAATGAGCCCCCATCGCCCAATGGTCCATTACCATATGCGACGTGTTAGAAGCATTTTCAAAAGAATCGTATGAGGTTAGGTGACCTCGAAACTTTTGACCGATGTGACATTTGTGCGCAAAAAGCTGTTCTATTTATTAGACAAAAATTATTTTTACCTTGCCATGTTGGCAATTTGATACACTAAATTAGTAAATCTTATTACTTATACAAGTATTGGGTGTGTGTTGTAGCCAATTTGTATGTTGGTAGGGCTGTAAAGTATTTTTATTTGGATACTATATTTTGCCCGCGGAAACGAAACTGATTTATGGATAAAAAGTAGCCTATTTTTTATTGAAGGCCTTGAACTACTTTTATGCAAAATTTCAGATGATCCATTCAGTAGTTTTGGTGTGAAGAAGTAACAAACATCTAAACATCCAAACTTTCGCATGTATAATATTAGTGTGTGATGTGTGGTTATGTTAAATAGGGTGAGAGTCATGTGCGAAAGTGATGCAAAATTCTCAGGATAGAGGATGGTAAGCATCAAAACAGGCCTTTAATGTAGCCCTTAAGTCACCCGACATGGATGACTCAAGGGCTGCGATGAAGAGGATGATCGGTACAAAATGCAAACTTACATCTCCAAAAGCTACTTATCAAGTTGTAATGCCGCCACTAGCGCGTGCGCAAATAAACATTTGCACAATGTCATTCGCTAAATGCGTATTGTATTGTATGGCCTCAAAGCTGCTGGTGTATAGTGTAGTGCTCAGTTTTATTCGTTTTGATACTTTTATTTTTATTACACCGTTTTGGAGGATTTTATTATTTACTTAATTTCATGATCTACAATAAAAGTTTTTAAAATGTAATGCAGTCATAGGTAGTTAGAGCAAATATAGCAACTCTATTCAAATTGCATTACGTTTTCGGTAGACAACTGTAACGGAAGTGAAACAGCATTTTTGACAGTAGCGAATGTAGTCGGGTGCGAGGGTTTCTATAAAAATTTGAAATGCAGTCGAGGCTTAGGTATCTATGTTTTCAGATTAGAGAATACTAGCGGTCCGCCCCGGCTTCGCACGGGTATATTCTATAGCCATCATCATGTTCATCAGTAATTTGGAGATAGTAGTACAATAAGTAAGTACAAGAGTAGTTTCGGAGCCTATTTAATTCAAACAAACAAACAAATCTTTCCTCTATATAATATAAGTATAGAAAATAAAACTAAAGATCACACAATATGGCTTTATTGTACAAGCAAACAATGGTGATGATGATGATGATGCTACCATTATTAAGGATCAAGACCAAAAAGACATAGAACCACCACACAACATATGCGCTCATCTGATCGCATGCCATAATGGCCACCGACCATCCCCTTTATCTGCGAGTAATCAGAGCTCCACTTTGAAGTGCAAATACTCTAAATCAATGAGCTGATGGCAGATGGTGATTGGTATCTTGGAGACGTATAGGGTATACTTTGGTTTCATGATCATGAGGCTGGAGTAAAACAAAATGTAGTGTCCAAAAGCACTCGTTGATAATAATGAAGTATTTTGCCTGCCCGATGGTAAGCGGCTGCTGCAGTGTATATTTTAATTTGACTGTGATAAACATGGATTAGGTTTTGACTTGAAGGAAAGGAAAAAATTGAATATAAAGATATAAGAATATAAAGACTAGTCAGCTAATAATAAACGAAAAAGACCTAACAAATAAATTCAAGAATGGACATCCTGAATGAGTTGCTTTATTCACAAAATGAGTACATAACTGCAACAGTAACAGCGAACATCTAAAGTTTCAAATTAACTCTTCCTACGCAAGTTTATCGCTCCACCACATGTTTAAAAACCGCAGTATTTTTAAAACTACGGTCATGGCCAGGGGCAATACGAAGGGTATTTATACGCCATATGTACTTTAGGGCTTAGCACCCAGGGGAGCTACGGTAATGAAAGTACTTAGGGATCACCAAGGAACGGATAGTGCTGCAGTGGGTTCCATTTGATGAACTTGCTTGATAAGATGCATCACAGTATTGTATTTCAACTGCAATGATAGGGTAGTAGTAGATATACGGTTACATAATATTCTACAAGTATTAATAGATGTGCTTAATAAAGGAGAGAGGAAGAAAAATATATGATGAGCCGACCACATCTAGCGTGGAAGTTGATGATTATATTTAGATGTGCTAATAACTTTACTTTCGTTTTAATAGTAACCCTTCCAGTCTTGTTTGAATGAAACTTTGGTTTCAGATATACAACAGAGACTGTAGATATAATTACAGTACATTAATTATAACCAAGAGTTACACTATTATAACCATTAGATTTATAGGTATTGTCGATGTAGCGTGTTTTTCTCTGATTTCGCCAATACCAAACTAACTAGGTAATACTTCTTCATTGACATTATTTCCTTTTGCCTCATCAGCAGGAGCACACCCCTGCTTCTAGTTCAGACGGCCATATGTCGCGAAAAATTCACTGTAATTGCATTAAGTTACCCCAAGTTGAGTGGCGGCTTTTAATTGCGAAGCCCCACTTAGACATATGTGCTGCTGAGCGCTCCGGCTCAAATGAATATTGTATTGGGTTTGAGGATTCTTCGGTTTCTTTTTCCATGACTTTATCGTTACGCTACTTATTACCTAATCTCACTCAACAGAACTGCACCGAGAAACTAGTGATGTCAAGTAATCTAATTTGATGTTGTGGTTTAACTTGTATATGAATATCAATAACGTATGTGTTAAGGTATCGTTTTAAGATACATAGTTCAGATTGTACCTTTTTAAACTCTGTTTGAGATTTATGAGGTATACTTACGTTGCAAAGTGTTAATCAGCAGGTTAAAAGGTCAAAAAGTAAATGAAAGTTCGCTGAAATCTAGTTAATTAATTTATCCATATTACAATAAATTAATTCAGTGAAAAGATCGTGAATTTTTGCAACAAAATAATATTTTCTCCAACGTGTTCCTTAACTTTCAAAATGTCCCAAGAAAATAATAACAAGGAAAACTTACAAAAGCTTTATTTTAAAAATACTCCACGACAATACCAATAAACAGCACAGATCCGAGTCTAGATGCAAATTCAGACAATATGAAGATGAAATATGGGTTCAAGAAATCCTGAGCAGAGGTGAACAAAAAAGAAAATGGTGAACAAATGAACAGAAAAAGTTAGTTCAGGGTGAACAAAATACATTGTCGTCGGAACACAGGGCAGGAAACGCCGCGTGAATAAGTGCTCGCTATTCTTTGCGGAGTGGGACTTTTTAGGGTTCCCTAATCTTACATGAAGACCTCCTCTTTGTAAATACCTAGCTTTTGTCTTGGCTCATACTTCAACTCAACTGCTTTTTTTTATAATCAATAGGCAACCGTTGACCTCAATCTCACCTGATGGAAAGTGAAGATGTGGCTGACGGTGTATCACGAAGGTCTAGAAGATACCTATTCACTCTTGACTTGAAGAGACCGAGATTGTAATTAGCCGGAAAAACAGCAGCAGGGAGCGTGTTTCAAACCCCAGCAGTACGATACTGATCTACTGAGTTATAAAAAAAAGCTGTTCAATTTCACATCCAGCCTTAAACTAAGCAGACCTTGTGATATGTAACAAGATACAAGGTGGCGATACTGGTCATCATTTTGATTTCATTAATGTCATAATTTTCTATCTTCTCTTCAATACGATGATTGCAAAAGTGAAGGTTTTTTTGAAGTTAAATTAGTTACAAGTTCTATTATCTTGCTAGAACATAATAACTGGGTCAAATAATATTGGAATCCTCAAGCCAAAAGTTAAACTCTCACTTGACGAATTCGTATTTACTTTATTGTTTCAAATGGTAAGTTTTCCACGTTGCTGCTTAATAAATTACGTTTTTATTATTGTTATTATTTCGTAATACGAAAAGTTTGAAATAAAAGAAAAAGAAATGGTCGGTTCGAGATGACAAAGTGGAGAAAAATATTTACAGATGAATCCTGGTATCTCCACCAGGCTAAGGATGTGAAAACTTAAGAAAACAAGCAAATACAATGACCGTTGCCTCGTAAATTATTCCTTTAGCAGGGTAAGTCGTTTCCTATTTTAATACCTATTTCAACATTATGTTTTTGCCGATACAAGCAGTCTGTGAGTTTTCCTATCAGCTCTTTAATAGTCTCTACAGACACATTACAGACTCTACATAGAGGACATAGCTTGTAATCGATTTACTACGGGAGTACGCGTAGGTATCTATTTTACCTCAAAACTGTTTCCCGTAATTACAATGTCCTTTACCGAACTTCAAGCAAATCGATCTCCAAGCCATTACACATTACGCAAGGGAAAATCCGTACAAAATCATAAAAATACACCTAACCCCAAATGAATGCCCTCATTACGTATTCGCAATCCACTGGGTCGGTCCGTCTGGCCCGTTTGATTTATGGACAATTTTTTGTGGATCTTTTGCGATTTTTTATGGATTTCGAGCGCCAAGGCGTTTTGCCAAGAGCGTTGCTCAAAGAAGCATATTGATAAAATAAGTTAATTAATTCACGATTTTTTGGCGCGGATTTTCTTTGGTTGCTGAAAGTGTGTAATTAAGGCTCGAAAAACCAAAGATGATTCGGCGTTGTTGAATCTTTTTTGGGTTTCATTTTAAATGACTTTTTCAGATGTCTTTAAGGTTCAGCATCACGGTACACTCTACACAACAAAACTTAGGATTTTGTTTGTTTAAAAAAGTTAATATTCCACTCACTGAGTTGTCTGTTGTCTAGAGTGGTATTTTATAAAATGGTCCACTTAAAGTTTCATAGGTAAGATTGCCGTTAACGATCATTAAGCACTACAAACCCTAAAGTTGACAACCACGACACAAAATACGTTTTGTAGCAAATCATTTTACCAG
This sequence comes from Eupithecia exiguata, assembly GCA_947086465.1. Taxonomy (NCBI): domain Eukaryota; kingdom Metazoa; phylum Arthropoda; class Insecta; order Lepidoptera; family Geometridae; genus Eupithecia; species Eupithecia exiguata. The sequence continues at coordinate 13,142,882 of OX352231.1, read as the reverse complement.
ATTCGTCCATTCACACGTCAACAAATGACTTCCGAATTAAATTCATTATCTACACTGTCATTTACAACAGTGTACAACATTAACACGAGGCATTTAATAAACGGCAACATTTGAACCAAATGAAGCTTTGTACATGAATATTTAGGGCTGAAATTCAAACAGATATAAAATAGAAAGGTCCATTGATAGACGAATTGTCTTGTTATCGCCAGTGACACCTAAGCACAGAAGTGTAAAGTTCAGTTTGCAATAACAGTTTGGTAGCAATGACATTTTGGACAGTTCAAAATGTCTCAATTGCAGTAACGGCCGTGTCGCCCTCTGGCGGAGAGTTTACGAGCGCTTTGAAGGGTTAATTCGATGGAAAGATTCGGTAACCCAGCAATATTAGATGGCTTGTTATGGCCGTGGCTTTGTTTGTGGATTTCTATTGTATTGTTAGTGTTTATTGGACTTTATGTTTACTTTTTTATTTATGAATTCTTAGAATAAAAGATTTCTAGAGAAAAAACAGAGTGAAGTGCAATGTTTTATTATAAGTAGAGCTACAAGCAACAAAATTAATATTCATTATTAATGTAAGCGAGTTAACTACTAAGCTTGTTCGTGTTGGAAAAATAGAGATGAATTCGTCTAGCTACGAATGTGAATAAACAACTTTGAAAAAGTAAAATAATTAATTATTATTACGTTCCTAATACTACTTAGCATTAAAGTACATACTTTAAAAAACCGCCGCAAAACAAATTAGAAAAGAAAACATCAAACAGGCCCAGGATTTTACTCAGTCCAAAGTCAGAGCTGAAACTTTACGATTCCCAGAAAATAACAAAAACCTCAAATAACTCAACCAGCACATTTTCCCAAAAAATATCTCGAGGAAAAATAATTAAACATCTTATAAAACCACCTCGACTGGATTATCTTAATTCAGTTCCATATACCAACTGTCAGAGAAGAAAGAACGTAAAAAACCCTTGGAAAAACCACGGCCGAGTACACTTACGAGCAGTGCGATGGTTAGCTACGGCAACGACTTTCTTTTCAAAACCGTGTTATACATATTAATTCAATGCGAACAGCATTGAATTAATATGAATTTTCAGTTGATTTCATAATTATAGTAGTGTTTCTACATGTTCATACAATCCAATTCGCGTCTACTAAGATAAATCCATGACTTTACTTCTGGGTTACTAATGCATTTATTTGTGCGGCGTTCACCATCCTGCTCGGAAGTCTACCTTTATCCAAAATCTTTGGACTGGGGTGGGATATTTAGCATAATGAGTGACATCTCTGGAACGTTTAGGGTGAACGGGATAAAACTATGGAGTTTCTGAACGTTAGAAAGGGACGGAGAGGTTGGTAGAGAGAACAATAACGCAATCTTGTTTCTAGACCATTTCCTTTAATTAGTGGAGGACAGCAGGCAATTTGTTTTAAGTGTTATGTTACAACGAAAATTCTGTTGAATATCAGCTACTTACATTATAAAACCACTTGCTATTTATTTTAATAGTTTTACTTTTAAGATAATGTTTCGATAAAAAATCTTTCAACTGAGTGTAATAAAAGAGTTCTTCATATTTATGAACAAAAAATATATATCACACTATAATATTATACATGTGAAAATTTGTATGTTTAGGTGGATGGATGGATGAATGGATGTTTGTAACTTCTTCACGCCAAAACTAAAGAACGGATCAAATAAAAAAATTGGCTGCAATTACATACATTTAGCCCTGGAATAAAACAAAAGCTACTTATTATCTCACAAATCAGTTCCCATGGAATAGAAATTACCTTAAAACGTTTCTATGGAAACAACGTGTGCGAAGTCACGGGCAGAATCTAGTTGAGAATATACAATTTCCTATGTAACACATCTGTGCAAATACCTAGAATAGAAACTCCTGTATTAACTTTCAGACTGGAAGCAGATATAACCGGAAAGTATGCAATAAATCAACAGATTCGATTCCGCATATTGAATTAAAGCCATTTTTTAGTAAATCCAGCCATTCCCATTACGGTACCTTATTTCATTATGCCGCGGCTCCATTAGAAAGATACGCCAAATTCTATTAAACTCTTTTTTACAAAACAGCGCTTGGACCAGATTTTTTGGAGGACGAGGGAATTTAAGCTTTAAGCTCAAGTGGTAGATACGATACTAGGATGAAATCGTTGAAGTAAATTAGTGATGGGAAGAGTATTTTAGTATTATCAAGATTGAACCTTCTAATCATCATATTTCAGGACCTGTATTTTATGGAGTAGTTAGAATAGATCCACTACTTGTCACAGCTTTTTGATTTTGCAAACATTTGTTATAAGAGATAGTATGTAGGGAGCAGTTAAAAAAAACTAAGAAAAAATCTGCTACCAGACATAATTTTAGTAAAAAGAAAATAGTTAAATTGTAAAATTTTCAAAGTTATTGTTTCTGCCTTTCACGTTGTGCCCAGCATGAAATATGGAAGTCATACATCTCGTCAAAAAGCTGGTTTCGAAAAATAATATGTATCGAAAAAAATTAAGCGACTTCAAAATCCTTAATATTTAGTCAGTTTTTTTAAGTTTCTTGGAACAAATTCATATTCCTCGAGAATAGTTTTTTATGAAACCACTTCGAGATTATTCTCCATACAATGGTGAAAGAATTTTCAAAATCGATCCATAATTGACGGAGAAATCGACGAAAATAAATAAAAATACATACAGACGAATATAGAACCTCCTCGTTTTTTGTTTCGTCAGTTAATTCTATCGATCGATCGATATTTATAAATTTTGGATTGAATTATGGCATAATTCATAATGAGTAACATGATTAATCTAGAAACTAGAGTGAATAGGTGATTCTAGAGTTAAACCTTTATGATTCACCGTCACCTCATCGCCACTAACCATCAGGTGAGATTGTGGTCAAACGAAGGTGTCACTATAATAAAAGCCGTCCTGATGCCCTCTGCTGCGATAGGTGACCAAGGAAAGAAAAACTCATTTGAAGTCCTTCTGTCCCCTCCCTAGCCCCGATGATTTCCGAAACAGCGAGGGCGAACATAAAGGGTGTGCAATTGTAAAATTTAAATTTATGTTTTGTAAGATCGGATCGTGCTTAGCGGCGTTAGAGCGATAGGCTTTCTAAACGTGATTTATTGAAAGGGTTTTTAATGTTTCAATTTGAATCGGAACAAATTCAGCATTGTTTGTGTTCTCTTATCATTGAGTTGAGTGTCCCTGTTGACGATTCAAAAGTATGGTGGTAGGAAGTCGTGGGGCGCGCCACCGCCGGCCGCCTCGCTGTTTTAAATTATTTTTCACACTTTCAGTGCCCAAGCCAAACATGTTAAGGTGCATACCCGACCCAAAGTAGCGCCACCATGAATTGAAGTTGCCCTTGGTGGCCATCAAAATCTATTTTCGATTCACTACCTACACTAAATAGAATAAAGCTGTTATAGAGGCATCAGACGGAGCAATAGCTCTGTCTATTGGGTGCTTTAGGTAGATACATTAGCTAAGTATAAGAAAATCCCATTGTGGAACCTAAATTTAAACAAATGCCTGCAAATTATTATACTTGAATAAACAGCATTCAAAGTCATCATTCATGACGCATTTGTGTGGTTTGACGGCTCACTGATCATGTACGAGTCAGTACCCTTGCAAGCAGTGCAACTAAATCTAGTCTAAACTCATCTCAACAGAATCAACCTGAAATATTTCACGCGCATTCGTACAAAAAGGCAGGTGTCACAATACAAAGCGTCCAGGGTTGCGAGGACAATGAGAACTGTTGTGTGAATAAACATTAAGCTGACGAGGGTGGAGGGAACCGAATGCCGGACGATTGGCATCATCATTGTGGTCCAACGAGGGTATATTGTATTTATTTTCAACCATAAACTATCATTACAGGAATACCTTAATGCAATAGCTAAGTTACATTTTTAAACTGATTATAAGAAAATCATCAATTTATCGCTAGGTAGGTGGTACACTATGTTACCTACCGAGTACACACACATACAATATTACAAATAACAAAAACAGTGTAGCCTTACGGAGCTCGTTCAGTGAGAAGTGACCAATTGACTAAGAAAAAAAAATCTTAAAATCAGGCCAACACCTTTTGCAATGATATGGATCAGCAGCCTGTAGATTTTTTGCAACAGTCTACAGTTAGCTTAATTATTTCAATTGCAAGTACTATTTCTAATGCGTTTCTATTATTTTATTCGTTGTACTTTTCTTTGTTAATTTTAGCCATTTAAAACAATGTCATTAAAGATTTTCCCGATGTTATAATGTTTTGAAGACCCTCTTTAGGATTCAATAACAAGAAAAAAAAAATCATGCCTTTTCATCATTTAAATGCGAAATTTTCTTAACTGTACAAAGTCACAACTACCTAATTCATGAAATATCAAAGTTAACCTTTCTCACATACAATCCAGACAATGTGTGAATATAATTAATTCTCTCGGCACAACCCTATTCGTGACAATGGCCGACTCGAATAGTTATCTATTTAAACCTGGATTAGCACTCGATAAACCATGATTAATAGTCGGCCGGCCCGCTGTACTGCTGGCAAAACAGGTGGACAATTTTTGGAATTTGAGGGAGCTAGAATTTTTTTCTGTTATGAAGAATACATTTCAATCAAGTGTAAGTACTTACCTGAATCAATTCTTAAAACCGTGATAATTCAATGTAAACTTTTTGTAGGGTAAAGGGGAAAGTTGAGGAAAAGTTGAATGCTCGATCTTGTTTTGAATGCGATTTCTTACTGCGCTACGCCTGAGGCCTCTACCGTGCATATTTTGAACTAGTAATAGTAAACTACTCATCTACCTAGTCCTGAAGTAGACTACCTTATCATCCACGGTAACGGCACGTTTTTTACGGATCCTTCGCTATTGGAAACAATTGTTTACTGGATCCGGAATACTGTCGGTTGTTAACTCGCTCCTACAACTCCATAAGCCATCACGGAAAAAACGGATCAAACGGATGCTGTGTGAATGGGCCCTAACAGTAGGAAACCAGTTGGTTGTGATACTCTGGTGTCATCCACACACTAATGCTTAACCTTTAGGTTAGGTAAACTCTATTATTAACTCTATTATTTATCTATTATTAAGTCCACAGACCATAATACCTATAATTCATATACCTAAGCGATATAGGCTTTTACTAGTTCTTTCATGCAAAATTTTATGTAAATTTCGAAACTAATTTAAGGGACGAAGAAAACTCACCTTGAAGACGTCCCTCGTCAAGGAATGAAACGTTGGTGTTCTTCCAACACAAATAAGGTTTGTAGTTAACCCGCTCACATCCTTAATGGGGACGAAGAAAATACAAAATGTTGTTTATGTTTCCAGTATCCAAATTGAAATAAAATATCTAACACATTCACTTCCCAGTCTCGGTGGTGCGGCCTGCAGCGACGCCGCCCCCGCTACATGAAGCTTCAGATAAACGAGTGCGTCGAGGAACATGAAAGTGTTAACGTAGCGCTTGTTTTGGTAACGTTACTTTGCGCGTATTCGCGAGGATGCGCGGAAGGTGTCGCGTGCGCTCAACAGATAGTGCCGGACGGACGGATATTATTTATTGCTAGCAAACCATTGTTTTTAAATTAAAACGTGAAGTCGTTTCTGGTTAGAATGAGATAAAGCAGAGCACTGCATCTAATTGCAGGTCAATTCAGATGTATTGTTGGGTGTATTTATTACTCATAGCTACTAGTGTCGCTGTCCGTAGCAAGAGCTATACTTGTATAAGGGATAAACTAACGAAACATTTGAATCGACAAGCTAAATATTGTTAGATAGGCCGATTTCTACTAAAGCGATTTTTTCGACACGTGCGTAGCCGAGACGCACGTGTGGCGTGTCTAGCTTCGCTTTGTAAGAATATGTATGTGATAGCGTCCACTGCAACCCACGAACACGCAACGCGCTACGAGATTGTCAAACAAACGAACCAACGCAGCTAAAATGCGTCACTTGTCCGTACACAGCGTGCGCAGCGGTGGGACAGCGAAAACGATAATATTCAGATTTATTACTTTCAGGGTCAAAAATATGCGGCGTTTCATTTGTTTCTCAAGTTGCTAGACACAACAACAGCAGCTTCAGCATCTTTTTACTACAAGCGGTTTTCTTCATAACTCTTTCGATTATAAAATGGATACAAATCGCAATGTCCATATTACAACTCCATCAACCAAGCGATAGAATTAATAATAATCCGTGTACAGGATTATACAGGGCGTTGTCAGGTGCAGCAGGACATGTGGCTCCCACCGTCTTCCAGTTTACATAAGCGGATTGCGATGGACTCTCTTCTTGCTTGTATAGGGTGTTCTGAAATTATTTTGGAGTAGTACAAGTTTATTCCTGAGCCGTGCATATTTTCAGTAGGAAGGACCATTGTATTCAAAGATTGTGTGCTTTGTAAATTGACTAACAACCGAGCTTAAAACTGGAAAGTCTGAATAAAAACTTTATCCGAAGGAATAAACACATTATTAAATAAATAATAATAAATATTATTAAACGCACTGTAATGAAATAAAAGAAAATGTAATGAAATTTTTATCCTCAATAAACGCTTGGTTTGGCCTGGTCTACGGTCCTAAAAGTGAGATCTACGCCATCTTCGAGCCAAGCTCCCTCCAACAACATCAGCAGAAATTTACTTCGTCATGCTGTAGCGCTAGTATTTTGCGACACCTTGCCAAAATGTATGATTATACTCAAATAAAAGTACATATCAAGGTACCTACTATCTCACGCACTTTTGATATTGGACCACAAAATAATACCTACACCAACGAGGCGATGAAGTAGGGAAGATAATTAAAAAGGTAGAGCTTCACCACGCGAACCAAGATTGGTTACTTTGTGTGCTAATAAGATGCTTGTTAAGTTAATTCTAAAAGTATTAGCATTCTTTGATTTACGACTAAGGTTAAGAGGAGGTAGAATATTATTCCAGCTCTTGAGAGATTTGCTAAATAAATGCACCTTTTAGTCACCCTGTACGACCCTTCACGTATGCGGAGTATTGCTCGATCTGAGCGCCATCTACAAGGAAGGTGTTAATTCAATCTGGGATTAACATGTTGAATATTAAGCGAGTTATATGTATACAGTTTAAATTATTTTCTACTAATTTAAGTAGGAAATAAGTTAGTTAAGGATCTCTAATAGTCGAGCGTCAAAAGATCAGAGTATCTATCTATATACAGATATAGATAGAGCGATAACTCTTTATTGTACTACACAAACACAAAAACAATACAGAGGGAAATTCTGAGAATCAAGGAATTACTAAAGGCTGCCTTATCGCCTTGAGTAATCTCTTCCAGGCAACCTTGGGATGGACTTGACGTAAGAAAATAATATAGACGGTGGTGTTTGAGTAACAAAAGGAAAAGAAGACAATTATAATTATACCTACACTACTTATAATACCTAACATGCCATTCATGTATGTACTACACTTAGAATAAACTTACATACACATAACCCACCCTAGCCTGTCGCTAGTCGGGTAAAAATGAAGTTGTTTAAATAGTTACACGGATAAATAACGGATACTGTGTTGCAGCGATAATACTGTTAGAGATGCATAGAGACAGCTTGTAGAGTCGCCAAAGTCACCGTACAGCTTGGTGATACGACAATACTTTACTTCTCGTTTTTTTTTATTGCTTGGTGGTTGGATGGTTAAGCGTTAGGCCTCTATCTCACCTAAGTGAAGATGTGTCCTAAGACGGAGCACGCTTTCCCGGAAGTAACTAGTTCACCCTGGATTTGAAAACTCCAAGATGTATTGTATCGGAAAAACAGACCCGTGGAGGTGGACACTTGTATGAATTACACTATGTCTACCAAGGCCCACCTCAACAGTACCTAAAGTTAGTTAGTCCAATATAAGGAATAAGTACTAGCAGTCCGCCCCGGCTTTGCACGGGTATATTCTTTCGCCTATGTTCATCAGGGATAATGTAGGAGTCTAATGGTGAAAAAAATTCAAATCTGTTCAGTAGTTTTGGAGCCTATTCAATTCAAACAAACAAATGTTTCCTCTTTATAATATTAGAGTAGACTAATTTTATTCAGGGGCTGATGTAAGTGTATAGATGGATACAAAAAGAGGACAGAAATTTCAAGAAAGTCAAGAAATCTTCGAAAATATCTTTCCATTCCAAGATATTCACTCCAAAGCCTATTAAAAAGTTACAAGTCATAACGAATCACCACAAATCTTAAAACCCCAAAACAGTTGTCGAACACATTCGTATAATACCACCATTACCCACGCTCGGTTGGACAAACTCTAAATTCACAGATTCCATTCAACTCGATATCAATTTTAATTCGATTTTATATCGATACGACATTTGTTCGGTGCTTGAACGAGTTCCAGTATGAATGGCTCTATGAAATGGTTATGGCGTTTGTGGCTTTTGATTCAATGTTTTTGAAATTAAATTTTGTTTTTCCTTTCAACATTATCATCAACAGCAGTCTATAGAAGTAATTAATTTCCTTAGTCTCCTTCAATGATCGTCGTTGTCATCACCCTGACGAATGTTGGGTGTTGACTGCGTACTCTTTTTTTATTTAATTTTCTATCTATAAAAAAAGAGAAGGCGGCCTTTAACGTCAGTGCCAAAATGTACAGTCGTAGATATTCTTGCATATCTTGCAGTTGTAGGTACCTATTCTAAGAACTTCAACCTAAAACAGGCAACACAATCAAGAGCTCTACCAAAACATTACCAACCATATTTCAGCGAATTCAAAATACCCAGCACATTTTCCTCTAAGCGGCTTACAGTCCGCCATTTTCTTGAGACGGTTGACGACGACAAAATGGCGGCCGATCGTTCCTTGCGCCGTTCAATTTGAATATAGAACAGCATACGTCGCGGGCGGGCTGTGGCAGTAACTCATCGGATTGTGGGAGATGGCGCGAGAATCGTAAAAATATATTCGTTTATTAGAACACAAAATGCTCAGAGCAATCGGCATTACTACCTGGCTAATATTTTGGTGTAGGGTTTATTTATTCATTGTTTATGAAAATTGAGTTATCCATTGAAATAGTTTCACAGTATCATACCGAAACATTTCACACTAGGTACCTCTTAGATCTTTCCTAGTTTTTCTCTAATATATTATTGGATTGCTGTTGTATTAAAGCTTGGAGCTTCGCTGTAATACTACATTGCAACAGTGCCTTTTTATTTGCTTTATGATCGACTATTTGTCTGCGTTGAGCCCAAACAAAAATATGCAATAGTTAAATATGTCTCAGAGTTATGATGGTCGTCTGAATCAAACATCTATCTTTGGCAGCTCTGCAGTTTTGAACAAAGATTTTCTTTATAATTTATGGTTGTATCCCCTTTTTGAGTAAGTAGGGCAAAATTTAAAGAAGACCTCTCTACGTATTTCCTATTCGGAAGTGTAAGATCATAAGGCGGCGAATATGTCGGTCAAGTCGTGGCTAGCAGAGATAGCGAACCACCGGGAAATTGTCTCGTAAAAAATGTAGCTTATTAATATCGTGGAGGCTTTGGGACTTTATAAGGGCGTGGGTTTCTTCAAGGTTTCTTTAAGTAGGTATAGCTACCTCCCAACAGAGGATATTTGAGCTTAAGAGTGAAGTATCTTTCTGGTAAAAGTAAGAAAGTGAAAATAAACTTAAAATTAATTGTTGAGTTCTGAATACCTGGGGCCGAATTCTGCAAACTAATCGCTTTACTATGACAATAGCACCATCGCAGAATCGTCACATAGATCCTTAGACGAAAGAAACTGTAGGTAGATAGCGCGTGCAGTGCTTTTGCATGGAGCGATTAATAGAACGTTAACAGGAGGGCACCTGGCTACACACTCAACCATAAATGTTAGCAATGCTTTTAGTATACTTACAGTTACATTCCTTCCATAATTTTACTTTCCTTCCATGAACCTAAATTTAATAAAAACCCCCAAAGACAAAATGCAATATTGACTAGTGATGTACCACATACTGTTTTTAAATTTTATTGCTACCCTTATTGTTTTTTGTCGATTTTGCATTTTACATCTTCATAGTAAAAAACTGGCTGGAAAGTATGTAGATTACTACCAATGGTACAACTCATGATTCACTTCGATTTATTTTAATTTTTTGCAACAGGAAAAAATAGAATTCAGTCGAAGTATTCAAGAAGGATCAAACCACATTAAGAACGCACTAACAAAGCAAATCTTGTAGTATCTTTCATCTGAGGTAGAATTTCAAAATATGTCATTCTGGGACGATATTAGCTTGTCATAATGAAGCGACTAGTTTAGCAGAATAGGGCCCCAGGTTAAGTATAAAGCGAGTATTTAAAATATTAAAAGAAAAAAATGCATTTGATACCCACTTAGGTACTAACTTTTACCTACTTATTATATTTTCCAATCAACTATGTCTTTTTTCGCACACTCTTGAAACCAACAATTCCCACAAAAACCATAACAATAGCACCGAGAAACTTTTATTAGTTTTGAAATTGCGGTATCTTGTACTAAAGCTCTTACAGCAATATTTAGAGGGCTCTTCATAAGCCGTTTTGTATGAAATCATTTTACCGATACCCTCTTACACCCCCAGACCAACTTACCCTTCTCCCCCTCACGCTCTACTCTGAACCTTATTGCTATAAAAATAGAGTTGATTGAATTGACGGGATGACATAAAAGCGTGGTTTACTTCAACCCTGCAATGCGATAGGCACTTGACTCATTTGAAGGGATAAAAAATACTTTAATTGTAAGAACGCATCACTGGGTTCTGTAGTTCTTATTGTTTTAGGTATCCGCCATTTTGTCGATTGAAGTGGCCACGGAATGGTGACCGTTGTGGTCTTTCCTGTGAGAATATTGAATTTGAAATGTGAAGTGGCCTGGGACCAGAATGTGGACAGATTGGGTTATTAAATCGAAAATAGTAATTCTCGCCAAAAACATTTTATTTTGTATGCGATAGGCGATGATGACTGTTTAAAAATTTCTATAAAAATACCTACTTAGAGGGGACCGTGTCGTTTTACAAGAGTGTTTAATAATATCAATAACCTTTCTAAATTAGGCATATCTTTTAACGCTCAAAATGACCTGTAAAACCCGATTACCCAAGATAGGAAAGTAGAGTCCAATCTAAAATCAATCATCACTCGGCAAAGGGCTCTCAGCCAATATTTTACGTTATCGCCCGACAGTTGAGTCCTGCGCTAAAAACCCAATACAGTATTGCTTTCACAGCGAAGTGGCTGTGTTTGGAGTAGTGTGGATAAGACTAAGCTATCACTACTCATGATACACCGTGGAAAATAGATGGTTGTCGGCTGAAGTCGACAACATTACAAATTTACAACTGCAGTAGAAACTTTTATTGGATTCAGAGTAACAAGTTTGAAGTCACCTTCTTGTCGTTCGTCGTCGTTCTTGTCGTCTTGATACCTAATTGATAAAGTTTGACTTATCTAAGTGGTAATTTTGTAACCCTAAAGCAATAAAGTTATTGAGCTTGAGTTTGATTTTGAGCTTGATAAACCGTGTTGTTAGAAAGAGGACCAATACTATGCGAGCAGTAACGTGGCTTCGCGATAAAGAGCAAAACTACAGAAGGCTCTTTTGCAGATACCAACTAGGATCCCTTGAGTTTAAAAAAATAAGTGGTATACCACAGAAATAGACAGATGGTGAGCATATACTAGTGTAGGTACTGTATAATTGTTGTGTTTTGTATGTGTGTGTCTGAAGTTGCAAATAAAGTCATTATCTATCTAGCTATACATCGTCAGGTAATACATATCGACCCCCGACTTAGGCCACGTCTTTAATAGTCACCCTCAAGAGTGTAAGTAAGAACTATAATAATGCGGGAATAAATAATGCTGGACAATCCACACAGCATCATCAAGCCCCAAGCTAAACAGAGCTTGAGTTATGGGTACTAGATAACTAATATATATAATACAATACGTAACACAGATAGATATTTTTCATATCTATATATATATCTATCTGATAGATATTTTCTTGCTCACGGTTGTCTGGTAGAGATCGCTCCTGAGCGATAAGACCGCCAATTGTCACATTTTTCTTATTTCTTCATTTTATCTTTGTCTGTTATTTTTTAGTTATGTGTGCAATAAAGCATTTTCTATCTATCTATCTATCTATTTTTTATTATACATAGAAAATACCCAGAACACACGACATGATCTAATGCAGTTGAAGAAAATCTTATATAAAGGATGTCGCATCCACTTTATCTCGCCCATTGCTAGGTCAGCGCGACAAGGCGCGGACAGTAACGAGTTTAACAGAATATGATTTTGCCGCATGAGAGCCGACATTTTAGCGACGCTTTTTACTGCCCCAAGAGGTTTGATGCAGACTGTATTTCGAGGGAATATGCGGGAAGGGTTCTGGAGTTCTTTTTTCGTGTAATTTAAAATGAAACTGATATTTGATGGACTGGTTTGCTCAGGGATTAACACTTACACAAGTTTTTTGTTTAACAAGCATCGAAGTATTTTAGATACATTATAAACATATCGAACTTGCATGATTCTTTTGAACATACATGATTTGGGGTGACCATAAATAAACTTAAAAATTCTAACAGTGCTTTGTACATCAACTGTTTTCAATAGTCACCTCCATGTCTCAGCACTACGGTTTCCCACTCCAAGCAACCTAACTTTTAATATGTTTTCGGTAAACAAAACATTTTATGAGCTCCATAACAAATTCCAAACAAAAAAGCACCTGTCCACGACCCCGCAACATAGGCACTTATTTAAAACGATGATCTGCAAAGCAGCGCAAAATCATAACACGGAGATTTTCTCCTAAGCTGCGATAATTTCCCCCTGTTAGCTCTTTCGCTGCTGCATTCTGACACTCAATATTGAATGCGATATGGATTGGACTTTGTTTTAGGCTACGTATGGTTCAATTTGGCGATCAGAACCTCTAATCATGCAAAATACGTAGCCAAAAACTCAAGAGCTTTCTTGAAACCACATTTGGATGATGTAATTTTGAGTCAGGTCAAAAGATGCGTTCATTTTTAAGCTAGCCGTCGGCGTTGGTGAGGTCTAGGGTAGAGTCCGGATCACTCACATCACACATCATCAGCCCACACACGTCCATTGGCGAACAAATGCCTCCTCCCCTCCCTCCCTCTCCCAAAGAAGGGCCCAGAAAGTTGTAATTTGGATAGCTGGTAAATAATTTGGTGATCTGTGTAAATAACTCATCCAATACATTCTTGTTTTTTTGGCTATAGGGCCCGTATCACAACGTCGGCTACCATTATTTGCTATTTTTGACGAGGTATGATCCAGTAACAGTAGCAAGCAAAGTGTTAACTACCCCCCTCCCGCACCCCCTTGTGCCTGAGCGTCCGAGCGCGCGTCAAACACAATTTTACGCCGCGCTGGCCACTGAGCCGATTGTGGGCGACACGAGACAAGCCGGGTGCCGGGAGCCATGGGGGATGGATGCGTTAGAGTATTTAGTAAAAGGAACTAGAGAATCAATCTTTGATTGAGGAGCCATAGCAAGAAAAATACACTATTTTATTTTATTTTAATTTATATGCATAATATATCCGGCGCTACATTGATGATTACGAGTTTCTTTTAGCTTTGGTCCTTCTTAACTGCCGTGTTCTTCTCGCATCGCATTTGAGCGTGTGTGTCAAATTATGACTAAGTGCATAAATTTTCGTCATTCTTTCTTTATACAAGCATATCCCACCTTGCTCCTTCTTCTGCTCCTTGCTGGAGTCTTTAGCTAAGTAACGATTTTTTTTACTCCGATCAGCACCGTATCAGAAGCCTTCACAAACATTCGCATCAGGAACAAGAAAGATGGCGGTAACTGTATCTGAGTACCTTACCTAGTTACCACCACATCCATGCTATATTCCAAGATCCGAAGTGGTCACGTATTGGTTAAAGGGTAGATGAACGTTCCCGGATTATAAGCGCAAGCCGGATCATACGAGATGGTTATACTCTGGTTAAATTATCAACGGAAACAGTAGATAGCTATTGTATTAACCAACTTTGAAAAAGAAGGAGGTTCTATGTTCAGCTGAGTTTGTTTTTTAGTTACCTGTTCGACGATATCTCTTTCAATTGTGGACCGATTTTTTTTCGCTATTGTGTACATAGAGAATGATCCCGTGGTGGTCATAATAAAATTATTCCCGAGGAATAAGTAAAATTTATCGAGGAATCGAACCCGCAACCTGTGCGCTACAGAGGTCGTCAATGAAAACTGATATCCATATTTAGTTAGGTTGGTGTTGATTTTTCTGCAGTTAAAAAAACTATAGTAACAGTAGTATGAACCCAACCACGTGCTTATAAAAAAATTCCAACAATAAAAAGCGCAAAATGAATCATGATTTAAACGCGTTGCAGCGTAAAACCGCATCAGCTTACGCCGCAAAATAATGAAATTATATTTATTTTCCAACAGATAATCAGATAAAGGTATTAATTCCGATAAAAATATTAATAAACAACGTGAGAGTGAACACTTGTGTTGATGGGACCGTGAAATGAGTTTTTGATCAAAAAATCGCTTTGAAATGTGTTGTTCCTTTTCATCATTCAGAGTAATATAAAAACACAAACTAAGCAGAAACAGGAAGGGCAAATTTTAATTCATTAATTGAACCTTTTCATAAAGTAGGTTATTTGTGTTGTGAGTGATAAATCTAAAACTTTTTGAGGTGTTAGATAAAGAATTTAGAGCACATGGACTTGGTAAACTCATGTGGCAAATGGTATTGAGTCAATGATTGTAAAAGTTCACCTAAATCCAAATCACATCTTTTAGAAAGAATGTTGTATGATTTATCATGCAGACGACTAGCATAGGTGATGATGATATTTATGATGATTCAGACGTGAATGACCCAAACCGAAGAATAGTAATTATCATTCTAAGCCGTAGCCACCTGACCACTTGACAACTCTGAAAGGGTTGCCAGCTAATTGTTTCTCCCAAATTCGCGGTAATCACCCGT
Source organism: Eupithecia exiguata (assembly GCA_947086465.1). Lineage (NCBI taxonomy): Eukaryota > Metazoa > Arthropoda > Insecta > Lepidoptera > Geometridae > Eupithecia > Eupithecia exiguata. The sequence continues at coordinate 13,127,753 of OX352231.1, read as the reverse complement.
GATCGGTTTATCGCCCGGCAACGGGACTGATCGAGTTAAGTCTCCAAGATTCGAACAATTGCTGCGGATTCGACTCGTTTGTGGGACGTGAGCGGGTTGCTGAGAGGTACTTGAAGAGGGACTTTTAGACGATACTATAGGGCAGAAATCTAAAAAAGATTTTCCAACGTTATCGACACAACCGAGAACTAAATTTATCGAAATAACTTATAGAATTACCAAACTGAATTGGTAGTGGGCCGACCCTATCTCACGAAGAACCAACAACTACTGGGGTAAACGTGTTCTTGAGTGGAGATCGCGACTGGGCAAATTTAGTGTGGGACGCCTTCCGGCCACATTCCTTCCTTTTTCCAAATGCTCTTCCGAAAACGCCTTCAGACTGCCTACAGCTAATGAAATCGTATCCTCTAAAAAGCTTTTTCCCCACTTCAAGTAAGCCGGCCACAACTTACCTTACTGGAGTGTCCACAATCCGCAGTGCCCACAAATACGGATTTACTTAACTTGTTCGTTTTCTCTAACTTTGTCTTGCGCTAGTCTTTTCGACATTAGAGGGTATGATGAGTGTTTTTCTGGTCCACCAACTTTGGGGGTGTATGTTTCAATAAATGTTATTTTGTCTGATATGTTTGTATAATGTGCCTGTATTTTAACTTGGGCGCCGTTAATTTCTTGCATAAATAGATGATATTATTAGGCATTATAATGTAGACTTGCATTCGTTGCGCAGAATCCATTTACTCGGTAAACTCAGAGTTTTCTTGAAATTTAGGTTGTTTTAAATTCGGAACTAATGAAGTCAAATACAAACCTCACCTTCGATATTTTTATTGATTGTTCAACCTTTACCAGCTCATTAGACTTGAATATCTTGAACGGAAAGGCGAGCGACCCGCCAAATTTGAATTTCCGTACCGCAATTTACGAAAGAGAGAAAATATCAATTTGCGAACTAGGGAAAGGGATGAAAAATGTTATTTGGAACATGAAAAAGTGACTGGGAATTTCAGCTACTTACATATTTTTACGCCATCAAAAGAAGTCGATGTTTGAGGAATAATTTTGAATTGAAAATACGCTTTGGCGCCAAGCTCCTTTTGTGCAATCAATATTCAATGTTGGCAACACTGCTACCCACGTTTGAATTTGGAATCAATCATTCTGAATTTCAAATTTTGAAGACGTTCCATGTGTAAATGTCGGGTGTAGGAAGAGAAGATCCCAAATTCTCATTTTCGTTTCGCTAATCATGAAATTGTTTTTGGAAATTTCAGTTGAGTAAGATGGTAGGTACCTATTAAGTTATTCTCCGATTTATCGGCCAAAATATGTAATGTCTACGAACCTTTTGAATACCTGCCTAACTTAAAACAAGAAACAAAAGATTAATAATGCTTTGCCCCGATAAAAAAATAATTGAAAATATTTACCTTTATTTACCATCCTCTGGGCTGGGACCAAAGTGCTTGGGAAGACAAAGCTTTGTATTCGTTGTTTAATAGTTCCTATGGCCACCTTCTGTCTTCATCATCAGACCAGCTCAATGTGCATGGTCACTGAACTTACATGCATGCCCAATTTCAGTTCAATCTGTTGAACATAACCGATCAGTTTAGTTGCAAAATTTGTTCCACACATGCAGTAAACCGCCGAATAGAGCAAAATATAAAAGCTTGTAAAAACAAAAATAACAGGGGTCATTTTCTTCTCTCATAGCTAAACTTAAATAAATTCAGGAATTTTGACAAAATAGAAACATAGAACATTTTCTTACCATTCAATAAAATTCATAAACCCTCAAAACGAAGATCTTTCTGACTAATTTAATACGAAAACCGTCACATCACCACCTAACCACTCGCAACTTACTCCATCTGCCGTGAAGTCTTAGAACTAGTTATAACTTTCGCGAGCTTTCACAGCTCCGAACTTTTTAGGGCGCTGCGCCATCTATGAAAACGAAACGAAACTAGTTATAGTTTCGCCATCTATTTAACCATTCAAGAACTTTATTAAAATAGAACCTCACTGAAACTTATTGCACATTTTCTTTTAACTCTTCAATAAAACTCGTACACCCTCCAAACGAAGCGCCATCTTTCTGGCTAATACGGAAACCGTCACACCGCCAGCTAACCACAAACAACTTACCCCATCTGCCATGAAGTCTGAGAACGAATTGTAACTTTTGTGAGCTTTCAAAGTTTCGAAGTTTTGTGGGGCGCAGCGCCATCTATGAAAGCTTTGCTAAACTTTGTAACGGGCTGTTATAGTAATTATTTGGAGCTTTTCGTATATCGGTGTAGAACTTTGAGATAGCAAGGTTTTCAAAGTATCACAAAGCTTTTTTTAGAATCGCTGACTTAAGTTATAGATGGCGCTAGGGGTCGATTTCGTGCGAGTTTATTTACCTTACCTTATTTCTGGCGCGATCGTATCGTGTTTTTGTGATGATGATGATGATCTGATTTGTAAAGATAAAATACTAAGGTACGGTTTATACGGTCTGACGTTTTTTTAAATTATGTAGGTACTTGTATTGTACATAGCTCATTTTCCAGACAAATTACCAAAAAATCATGAAGTTATCGTCATGCTATGCAAATTTATTTCACACTATTCGAAGCTTTTAAAACAATGTTTAAGGTTTTATAAAAAAGTGCTCATGGTAAATACCCGTTGATATAACTACCGATTCCCTAGTTAGCGCACGAAAACTGTTAACACGACAGTTAAACATCTGTCCATCAAAAAGCTGTTCAAAATTACCAAAAAAACGTTACAAGATCGACATCAAAACACATTGTTCAAACTATAGGGTAGCCAGCCATAGCCATTCAGTGTTCCGCGGCACCCTATAATGGGCGCACGTATCAACTGCGAGCCCATCTTTACGACACGTGCTCGAGAAAATACTTCGCGCCGATTTCAAATTCCAATGAACTGGCCAGTTTAAAAAATTAATGAATGCCGTTCGTATTTCAAAATTTTGTAAATGGTTTCGGGATTGTAAATTATTGTTTACGAATAGAATTTTTAGTGATGTGCGCTCAAAATTATTGTTTTGGAATTGTGTTTGTTATTGCAATGTTGATCGGATTTGTTAGAAATGGAGGTAAGAAATATTTCGTACATAATATAAACTTTAATTGAGACATAATAAACATCCTAAAGTCAGTAATTAACTAAAGATTTCCTAGTAAAACAGCATTGAGTTTTATTTATCTTATCTGCTGGACATTACCTACATGCTAGTAAGCTTGCATGGCGTTATAAAAGGCAATATATCCAGAAAGGTATTTAAGCCCCGTGTCTGTAATTTACACGCTCATCCGGTGCTCGGTTTCTAAGCCGGAAAACTATAAAGTTATGTTTTATTGCTTGACGGCACTGTTACTGTAAATGAATGATCTACATAGTTTTATGCTCTCTTTGAAATTACACTAATTCTTAGGGTCCGTTTTGGAGAATAATTCCCACATTATTCTATTATCATGCGGATGCGGATTTCTGACAGTTGTCAACTAAACTTTAAAAAAAGTAGGTTACTTTCAAAAAAGGTGGAGGTTCTATTATTCTATGTTCGGCTGTATGTACATATTATGTTCGTCGATTGTTCCGTCATTTAGGCACCGATTTCATGCATATGTATTGCAGTTGTCTAAACAATGATTACGTGGTAGTACTCCTACATTTTTAAAATTATACGCCTGGTGGATTAAAAAACAGTGTAAATCTAAGGGATTCAAAGTCACTTTTTGTTGTTTCTAAATAATCGAATTATCTATTACTCATCTGTAGCCAGTTGTCTGAAATCAATCCAGGTATTTGTCTTTTTCTTTTAATATGTACCTACCTATTAATTTATTCATCGAAAGCTAACCTCATGCTGCAAAACAAATCAATTTTATATGAGTAGGTAACTATCAAGGCGTCATAAAAGCTAAGGATCTTTACGAATTGACTCGTATATTAGTCATCCAGTAGGCATCGATTCGATCGGAAGTCGGTATTTATTTATAGAACCTCCAACGATGCGGTTATCGAGGACTCGAATGAAGTTTAACCACAGACCAGCCCTAGTAACCAGTCTTAACAACCGTTCCCAGACGGGACAGTATGAAAGTTTTAGAATATAAGCCATTGTTAAACTGGCTTTTAATTATATATTGATCAAATCTGTCTCATCGGTGCTTGTTTTCTTAGGCGGTACCCCGACGCTCACTAGCACCACCACTTATTTTATCGCGAGACAGAAATTGGTGAACACCAAGAGCAACTTCGCATCTCTGCCTAATCTAGAAAAAATAAAACTGTTACTGTGGCGTTATAAAAAGGCTTATGATAGATATCGCAAACTGCCCATTTTTTTGATAACTTCGTTGTTTAACGTAATAATAAAATAAAATAGGTGGCGGCGCTAGTGTGCGTCGGGGTATCGCCATACACAGACATAGCTAGAATTTTGAGTCTAATAATGAAACTTTGTAAACTTTTTATAGTTGTGAGTCTAGAATAACCCCTTGTTGATAAAACATTTATAGAACCGAAAGGGTTATAAATAAGCACCAACATAGGTGCTTTTATGTAAGAATCATCATAATAGGCAATGTTACAGGTTAGAGGCAATGTATTAAGAAACACGATCGTACCTACCCAAGCAGGGCATTAACTCAGATAAATCTTGTTCCAGGCACAGAGCAAACCACAGTCAAAGAAACCCGCCCCGAATACATCCACCCAGATGGTCTACTCACCTTCGATCCTTACCTCTCCGACATCAAGCCAGAACCAGAAGACGACTACATACCCATTCCAGAAAACGACGAGACCATAGACGGACTCCCAATCTTCCTTCTAGAACCCAAAGACTCCTATGTACTAAGAACCAAACCAGCTACGCTGATTTGCAGAGCTGCTAACGCCTTACAAGTCTTCTTCAAATGCAATGATGTCAGGACTGATAAAACAGAGCAGCTTGAACATGTGGATCCAATGAGTGGAGTGAGGGTGGTGGAAGCAGAGCTCAACGTGACGAGAAACGAGCTGGATGAATATTTTGGGAGGAAATATGGATGTGAATGCTATGCGTGGAACAGTAAGGGGAGGATTAGGAGTCAGGCGATTTATATACACTTTGCTTGTAAGTATTTTTGATAATTTATATGTAAGCTTTAGAGGACAGTAGTATTTAGTAGTATAAGAGTATTTTAGAGAGGTTTCAAAGAAAAATTCGCGCGTTGCACGCAAATATCTACGAGAACGTACCATTATTACTGTTCAACATTTGCTCACACTTACCCCGAACGTACATACCTAATTGGGTATATATATGGTGAGTATTATAATGGTTCAAAATAAATCAGAAGTACTAAAAGTCAGCGAAACAGTCCAGAGAAACTTTAATTAATTAAACTTTTAATAATGCCATAAACCACACTATTCAAATAATAATAGCAAGTAAGAGGTTGTAATTCCTAAAAGAACTGACGTCACGAGCCCTAGTTGGCTCGCACAGGCACTTGGCAAAACGTGACGCCAGATGGCGACGCGCATTGCATTTCTATTAGCGAGGGCTGGTCATAATGATGTTACTGTCTTTTTAGATTGCGCTAAGCCCTGTGATATAGATTTTAAAAGGGGTTTGAATATTGATCGTGATGATAATGATACTAGTTTGAATGGTTGGTTTAAAGTAGGTCATGATTTTGGTTGGTGCTTACCTACTAGTTACTATGGTTTTTGTAAGCTTGGTGTCAGTGCAAGAAAGTAACAAGTCACTACAAAAGTTAATTCGGTAGAAACTGGAAAAGAAAATGGTGAACATGCTTAACTTCTTACGTGAAATTTGTTAGTAGTATTATATGGAAATCAATGTTTAGGGATAACTAATTATAACGAAGATGAACTTAAATGTACAAATCAAACTGAAACATGATAATAAAGTCATAAAATAAAGATATCAAAAAACGTAAACGAAAAATGTTAATTAAAATAAATTTCGATTTATGTTCTTACATAAATTACACATTTAAATATCTAATAAATAATTAATACAACACAACAACCGTAACCGAGAAGATGAAGACACAGTAATTAAAACATCATAATTACACGGAGACTTGGCTAATAACTAAGATACAGTTTTTATAACTTTTATTTATGACTTCAACTTCATTAATATTAAATTTCAGTTAACCGTTCAAGTATGCCACATAAAACGATTAAAATTCAAATATTTTAATTAAAGGCTTGTTTAAAATATTAAAGGTATCGAATAAGTTTTGTAAATAGCCGTTGGCGCCGATTAAAAAGACTTACATCTTTACTTTCTTCAAAGATATTAAATTTCATGTCGATGATAGTAAAGCTCACACAACTTGAAAAACGCTGTTACAATGTTTTATTCATGTTTGTTAATCTGCCAGAGTCCGGTTACCAAAGAATAGAATGAAAAAAAAAGAAGATTCTCCTGTTACAAGATAACTTGCTAAAATTGAAGGCACAAATAATTTTTATTCCAATTTGATCAGCTCCAGGTGTAAACGAAATTGCTTTTTCAATGCCCCTTAGCTGTTATTATCAAGGCGCTCAGTGTCTCAAAGCTATGTATATATATTTTTTTATTCTTTATTAAGGTCTTTGTCGCACATGCGATTATGACGCCCTAGCTATGTATATTGTAAGAGAACATTTTAAATCAATACGTATATTATTGAACTGATTTTATAATTTACGCTTTGCGTGACATTTCTTCTACTCGTTCTCATCAGGAGACATCCGATATGTCTCTTGCAGGAAACGGTATAAATACCTATTCATGGATTTACGTCGAATAAGACAAAAATATCAACAAAAACAACACAACACATGGATATAATCAGTAGTAACAAAATTTCAAGAATGTAACTTAGATCTAGTTAGCGACAAGCGACATAATTATAAATAAACGTACTGTTGTCACTGAAATCGTAAACTCCCCCACGGCCGAAAATAAAAACCTGCACAATTAACGAACCGCCATTGTCTCGAAATATCACCCCGGCCACGCCACGTTGAAAGGAATCAAGACAATTGGATGGTTTTCACTTTTCATTAAAAGTTCTACAGAATCTCATAAATTCTGTTGAATATGGCGGAATAAGACAGTGCTTTAAATAGGAATAATGTGGCTGTAGCTTTTGTCACTTTTATTTCAATATATTTTATGATTTTCGTGCAAAGTAAATGTTTATGTAAATTGATCTTAGCAACAAAACTTCTAGCTAAAAAATATAAATAACAAAGGTGATGCTCCATAAATCAAAACAAAAATCACTGAGAAATAGACAACAAAAAAATTTCATCTAAAACATTATGCATCGACGTCGTCACTTTTAGGGGAAAAGATCATAATTTTAGTAACTGTTTGTTGGCATAGAAGGGACGTGCATCCCGACAGAATTTTAGCAGTCTACACTAAGGCTTTTATGGCATAAGAAGCCCAAGACGTACTTGTCGATCAGCGCCACGCCACTGTGTAACCGCGGCGGGCGGCGGTCGGCGGCGGCGCGACGTCGTTCGGCGAGCTCCTGCAGATCGTACCACCGAGGCTGGGCATTAAAAGCGTTAACGATAGAAAGCGATAATCCTAAAAGCAATAGTAAAAAAACCCTGCGAAAAAGACAACAATAAAATGAAAACTAACACAATCGTTCCATCGATACCGTCACTTATAGGGAAGAAAATCATAATTTTTAACGGGTGTTTTGTATCATCCCTCGTTTTGGGGTGGCCTAGAACGGAACCATTAAGTCGAGGAAACATTATTTCCGCTCGTTAACTTGAGTACTTTGCACTTTGATAAATGCTCACTACCTTTTTATTTCTGAGAAGGTTGGGGTGATGGGAGACGAGTGGTATATCTGACTCTTTCGACACGCTCAGTTGACTTTTAAAAGTATCCTGGGGTTTAACTAGATGAGATGGTTCTTCATCAAGCTTGGGTAAGTTATTGAATCATAATTGCTGAAGTCGTAGGGGACTTTGAATAATAGCGTATTCATTTACGTCAAGCACAGGCGTGCTAAATAAGTACTCTTTTTACTAATTGGTACATATTAGAGGTAATTAACGATATACGTAATTTATTCAGATAATTACAATTACAGAATAAAACAATTACCACTAGTATTAACACTTATTATTATTACTTCCTAAAAATCTAAGCCGTCACCAGAAGGCAGATGGATATTTAAATATTTTACCACCGCCATTTCCATTTCAAATTTGGTCATATTTTTATTTCTTAGTAAATTTATTTGTGCTTATAGCAACTGCGAGTTGTACTGTTTATTTGTTTCTCTTTGTAAAATCTTATATTCTCTGCATAAACACCTTTATTGTCACTTTGCCTATTAATTTGCTCTTTTATTTTCCACGCTTTTCTCTCACCATTGAACGAACACTTTGACACGGTTGTTCACACATTTTTTGTTTGCACCACCTCGTTAGTGGAATGTGTTATGGGGTCTTTGCAAGTTCTAAGAATTGGCAATACCTATTGTTTGCGTGGGTGGTCTTTTACCGTCGATACATGGAAAACTTGATTTAATCTGTGACGAGGCGTTACGAGTTCATAGAATGCATTGTTTCAAGCGAGGAGGTATTGTATTACATCCTCCATAGACTCTCATTAGCGTGTACTAGCGCCAGTTGCTTTGTTAATACTTAGTGGAATTAAACAGCCTCATTATTATCATCATCATCATCTTTGATACTGTTTTTCTTCCTCCTTATTATTACATTGCAAATGTATTTTTTTTTATTCCAAGGGATCACACCCACAAATTAAGTTAGAAATCCCAAATTTGTGAAGCTAATAAAGACTGCGGCACGGATAATACAACCCTATTGGTCTAGTGTCAACATCTAACGTGCACTCAATTTCAATAAGAATCCTAGGGGTTCATTTGGTGGTTCGGGTTTCATGGGTTTCCATCTGCGCAGATTTCGTACATCAGACTGACCAAGTCCTGAATCTATTGTCCTTAAAGATTTCTTGATATTTTCTGTACCAGACATCAAGAAACAGTTCGCAATGCAGCCGGTCTCCGCGACCGTGGAGTCAGGTGGAGGCGTTACCTTCAGATGCAGGCCGCCGCCGGCCGACCCGGCTCCAACTATCAGATGGACGAGAAACGGTCAGGACCTGGATGCGATGGATGAAGCTCTAGTTCTGCCCAAAGTAGAGTTGCAGGTGACTTACTAAATAATTCAAATTTTTTGTTTATGAGCAATGTGATAACTTATAGCTAAGAAAACAGTTCCAATGAATCTTGAGCTCTGTTAAATAGTGTTTGGTACTATTGAATGGTGCGCTAGAACACCATTAGAACAGGCATAAACCTGCGCTATTATAATAATGGTCTAATAATTTAATAATCTGAGGCCCGTTGCAAATCTACGCTGCGAAAGCATAGTAGCGATACCGCATTAGTTTTGCACATGACTTGTCCGTTGTACGACAAGCGAAACAGTGCCCCTGTTCTAATGCATAGATTTGACAACGATTCTATTGCGCTAGGTGCTATTATTCTAGTGTTCCAAACTGTGTATTATATTAGCGTTAGAATCGGAATCAGTTTTATTGGAAACTAGTATCTAGTTATTGATCTAGGCAATAAAAAGTAGCCAATGTTTTTTCCAGGTGTAAAACTACCTGTATAAAAGTAAGTATAAAAAGAGTCAGCCCAATCCGTTCAGTCGTTTCGACAAACAAACAAACATCCATCCATTTATTGATATAGATCTAAAGTCTAGTTGTAATGCAGGATATGGCGAACTACACGTGCATAGCTGAGAACATCGCCGGACGGCGGGAGTCTGACGTCGCGGTGTTGTCTGTCTACGGTATGTTGTCATAACTTACCTCTGAGCTAATTCTATACATAACCACTTCTATTATGTTTAACAAAGTGCCATTTTACAGAACAGGCTTCAGCCCACGGGTTCGCTTAATGTCTTTTCGGGATAAAACGAAGCCTTCATGTCATTCCAGGTCTACATCTGTGGAAAAGAGATATGAACAATTTGGCCCAAACATCGGCCACAACTTTTATTTTTTATAATTCACGGAACACGGTGTTATGTATATGGTAGGGCTTACCTACTTATACAAATAAAAACAAACGTGATAAAATAACACCCTGTCCTAAAGTCAGGTTTCTGAGATAAATACATATGAAAAAAAAATCATACGGGCAATATAGTTTTTTCATTACTTTAAGATACAAAACAAAACAGCGTACGGAAAAACTCTTTTAAAGTTGATAAAATGTCATGTAATAAGAATTAAAAAAAATGCTGAATGACACAATACCGCTTCACGACCAACGAATTCACCCTAATAAAAGGATCCCAGTGAGCCATTTTGGATTTTGGAATTGACATCGTTTCCACGATATTGAGTAACGAAAACGATATCCATAATATATAGTGGGCGTGCCGTCACACAACGTGACTCGCTTCACTCGCCTTTCCAGCACCAACAGTTGCCCTTTTTACATTCAAAAAGAAAACATCAATAAACGTATTACTGACGAAATTGCCCCTAACAGGTTCAGGAGTGAAGTACACCAATTTTATCATACTGATTGTGGACTGCAAGTACTCTGCTCTAATGTGCTGCATAATACTAATTGGATTTGAAACAATGGCTTGTTCCTTAATAGCTTCTTGTCTCTGAGCGTCCTTTAGTTAAGCAAATTAGCTATTAGAAGGTGCTGGACCTTAAATTGTCTATTCAATTTGTTTCTGAAGATTCTAATGACTGAAAGGTGTTAAGGATTCATTGATCTCATTGTTTTTGGAGGGGGTTGGAACATCTACTCTAAAGTTTTTTGTTATTTTAGTGTGTAAGCTCTCGCACTTGGTAATCTTTATGAAATTAAATAATACGTTAAGAAAATTCGATTTCGAGCCAATTATGTGATGATAGCAATAAACACATTGAGTACTATATCTTAGAACATAAGTTGATCCCCTCGAGTCTCAGCATCACCCTCTTTTGCCTTACTCAAGCAATGTGGCACCCTGATATTCATCACTACCATTTCCTCTAGTAAACGGTGGCTGGTCAGAATGGTCTCCCTGGGCAGCGTGCCGGTGCAACGGTGACGTCAACGGACGACGGCGCACGCGCGCCTGCTCTGCGCCCGCGCCGGCCAACGGCGGCGCGCCGTGCCGCGGGGTCAGTGCGCAGAGCGACGACGACTGCTTGAGATGTCTAAGTGGTATGTCCTTACAACAACTAGATCTTGATAACTAAACGCATCACCATATAAGCTATGCTGACTGCGCCACAGGAGACATCAAGGGTGTAGTCAGGGTACATCCTTGATGGTTGTAGTCAGAGGCGGGGGGATGTATCTCACGAGCACCTACAAATAGGTAGGTATTTAATTTATATATTCAGGTAGAGTCCTTCTGGTCTTTTGCCCACCAATGGGATACATCAGGCTTATTGTAATTGTTACATTTCAATCAGATCAGTTAACTTTTTCAGCCTTGTGACTTTTGTTACTGTAGTGCGTAAGATACATAGATAGAAAATGCTTTATTTGATAGCTTTAAAGTCCCGACAAAATCGTCATCTTTTGGGATTTAACTTAATTTATTCGACTTTGTTTAACATTCATTGCAATAATTTCATGTAATAACATCCAAAGCTACGTTTGGCAAGCTTTTAGGATGCCGTAGGTTAAGAAATGCAAATTATTATTAACACTTAATCTACAATATAAAACCTAATTGCAACGCGAGTGGTTTACCTAGTGAATCTGTTATAAATCTTGCGCTCTTTTTACTGCCTTGGTACCACCTACTTCAAACTCTAAATGTATAAAATTCCCAGCAGGGTCCTGGTCCCCTTGGTCTGCCTGGTCCACCTGCAGTGGAGACTGCGTCAGGGTCCGCCGGAGACAGTGCGTCGGTGGCGCCTGCTCAGGATCTACGTTGGAGCACGCCAGCTGTGTTGATGGACTCTGTGCCAATGGACTTAGTGAGTGTTTTGCAATATCTCTCAGTCTCCAGCCCTAGGCTTATGAAATTCAGTGAGAAATTAGCTCAGACTTTAATCTGCAGCTATCTATAGTTCTTTTTTACGGGGGTTATTGAGTCTATACAACAAAGGGGTTGGCTCACCCCGAGACGCGACGTGACGAGACGCTGCGCGCACTTTGATTCAGGATATAACCTTATTTACTACGTATATATAAAAGTAAACATTGGCGCAAGCGTGACGTAGTGCCGCAGGGAGTTTCGTATTATGTCAATAAAAATTGTACCTTTTTGCTTCGTATATAAAGTTATATTTTGAATCAAAGTGCGCGCAGCATCGCGTCGGCTCGCCTTTCGGTGTAAACTGACCTTAAGCAGGCTGCCGACAAGTTGACAAAACACTGTCGGTGCCTATAAGATTCACACACTGCAATGCCTCAGGTTGCACCAACCCACCGGGTTATAGGCGGTTATAGGCGCCGACAGTGTTTTGTCAACTTGTCGGCAGTCTGCTTAAGGTCAGTTTACACCGAGAGGCGAGACGACGCGATGCTACGCGTGCCAGGTTAAGTCGCTGATATCAGTTTGTAGACTCTATTACTAAGGTTAAATATACTTACGTGATTAGAAAATAAAAGGTATTTAAAATAGCAGTAAAACCGTTGAGCGAGTCCAGCAGGCAGGTCTGCTCCGTGTCACATTTACGAAGAGATATTAATTACATCCAATATGATTAGCGACTGCAAGCCGCTCCGAGTCAGTGTACATGCATCTTTTATAGCACATGTTTCCAAAACAAAGATGTTAATTTAAAGAAAATTATAACAGCACCTTTAATACAATTAACAACAACAAGGTGCGAAACACTTCTCACAGTAACTAACGGTTCAAAAGGATATACTAATTGTTATATTAAGTTGTGTTTGTTGTTCACTTAGGCCACTGGCCCCGTTATTGGCCTCGCATCCTTTCTCACGGAGGACTTGGGATAACAAACAGACAAGGTCAATTCCCTATTTGGGTTAATTAGACGCCCAATTTATTCATCAACATGAATACATTGAGAACAACCTAAATATATTTCTTAGGAACTAGTCTTTCGTTTTGAGAACGTGAGGTTTGTCGGAGACGCAAAACCTCCCGCTTAAGATGGGGGTGAATCTCTAAGCCCCCATACAAACCTACTTCTTAATTCATTTGGAAACTGCACCCTTTATTACAATGAAATTAAGCAAACATTCATATAATCGAAAATGCATTATCTATGTTTGAACTTTGTGCATATACCAACAGGTTTAGTATCTTTATTATTGTAATTGATATTTTTTTTAAGTCAGATTTAAGTCAGATTCTCTTTAAACAAGCTCCGTTTACTTTCGGGCTAGATGATGCTGCATGACAGTGTCCAGCATTATTTATTACCCGACTACCAACAGGGGAGGGTTATGAGGTTAGCACCCTATGTTTGTATGTTTGTATGTTTGTATATATGTGGCCGATTTCTTTGTTCCCACGTAGCGCTGAAACTACTGGTTCGATTTCAACAAATTATGTATCGATTGATTCGTCTCAATACCCCGATGGTTATAGGCTATAGGATTTAGGGCTCCGACCCCGAATAAGCCTTCAAAACGCGTATTAAAATTTAGGTAGCCGCAGGCTGCAGGACCCATAGAGAAAAATTACAATACCTACGACCTATTTTCATTTTCAACTCTATGCCTATCAAGTATGACCGATACGTCATTCTATTTTGTCAATGTAAATGTTTCAAACTTTTATAACTTTCACGTAGTCGGGTTGTAGTTTTTAACTTTATCTTGTTTTTATAAGTATAACTTAACACAAAGGCTAGACGTTTCTTACTTCTTTCAAGTAGCATACTTGTAAAGCACGTGCAAATCCAGGGACAGACATAGGTCCGTCCCTGCGATACCATTTACCTCCCTGTCATCATGCGATCAGCCGTTTAGGTGCGAAAAGGTAACTGTCAGATAGCCAGAGTTACTATCGAATAAAAAAAAAAGTCTATAACTTTATTTCTTTAGGCTTACAAAAAAGCACTTAGACAAGTCAAATTTTATACATAAACAACAACTTTATAAATAGTAATTATCAAACAAGAAATAAAATGTTATTGATTTTGTTCACTTCAATTTTTTGCCCACTAGTGGAAGAAGCGAAAAATGAACCACTAGTAAGTTTGTATAATCCTTTAAATATAATACAGGTTTATTTGCCTATCTAAGTCTGAATATAATGTGATTTAGATACAGGTCAATATTTATTTAAAACTAAGCTTAAGATTGTTCTCCCATAATACTGTTGTCGGTGCGGTTTATAATTATTATTTAAGGATAGTGGCAGCTTTTAGCTTTCGGGAGAGTAAATTAAATACATTAATAGTTTCTCGTAACTGTCTTTTCACATCCAAAACGGAAAGAGATGACTAAGTTACGTAGCTCTTAATTTAGTGCCTCCCATAATCTCTTGTAACTTTCTAGGGCTGTACAGCAGTAACCTGACCCTCTACGTCGGAGTTGGCATCACAGTCGCCATGTTGTCAGCCGGGCTCGCCATCTTATATGTGTGGTGCAAGTACCGGAGTACCCGGCCGGGGTACCTGCCTGGGAGAACTGGTGAGCAAACGATTATAATTTTCTTTATCCTACGAACTGACTTTAAATGTGAGTTCTATTGTTCTTTGTTTGTGTGTGTGTGAGGTCACCTCATACTCCATGGTCTTCACGGAAGACCAGCCCTAGGGTATGATCTCCTCTGCCATAACACATGCTGAGTGGAGAAAGATTTTGACAATTTATCTTTTTATTAATGGTTTAATAATATATGTATCTTTCTTGTCTCTGTAATAATTAATCATAATTCAATTACTCTGTCAATTTTAAAATCCATTGCGTTAGTTGGCTTTTAGCTAGGGGTTTATTAATTATTAATTATAATTAAAAATTATAATTAATTATAATTATTAACTTATAATTAATTAATAACTTTGTCATTATGGACGAATTTGTAAATTACAGGACAGTAATTTTTTCTGTTCTATGTTCTGCCAAAATAAGCAACGTAAAATGTATATGCAAGCAAAATAAATAGGAAAATCATGTGTGAGTATTCGTGGCTGAGAGGGAATTTAAATGATAAGGCTCCTCGTCCAATACCTCTCCAATAGTCTTAGGCCCCTATTACAAAAGCTTGCTCAGTCATCGATATATGCTTGAGTAACGCTTTTCTATGGCATAAACGTCACTCAAGCATGGATCTATGACTGCGCAGGCTTTCATAATATAGACCTTACTTATGTTGTGAGAGTAGTTGAAGAAGAAACGACAAGTAAAAGTGCGATTGGTACATTTGTTTTAGACTTATTAATAAATGCGCGAACTCCACCTACCTAAACTGCATTTTTGTTTAGGGCTACCCAAGTCAAACAGAAGTGACAAAGGCAACGCAGGACCTGATCTGACCAGGACCTGTAACGAGTATTGGATGCAAGGACCCGACAACCACTACGATATGCCTCATGTTCGAGACAGGTAAGATATAGAGCACTACAGAATACCAAATTCAAAAACTTTACGTTTTATCAAAATGTCAAAAAAGAGCTTATGACGAAAGACAATTTAAAATAAAAATTTCGCAAAAACGGATTATTTATTAGAAACAAATATTACTTGATATTTTAGCCTATGATGACGTAGATTTACAAAATACTCTCAGTATATTTGGATGCTATGGTTCCCACAGCGCATTTTGTATCTTATAAGAAACTTCAAAGTGTACTAACACATTTTTTGTACCAACTCAAACCTAATCAATTAATTTCCTTGTAGCTACTCATCTCCGTTCGGCAACCGCAGCCGTCAGCAGTCCTCCGCCGGCAGCAACCACTACGAGATGAAGCCTTACAGCCCTTCGGGGGAATCTGCCTCCAGTTGCTACACTAACTGTAAGTAGAAAGGCTGGGGCATTTGTCCTACAGCGAAACTACATATCAATAAAAACACGTCCTGTTTACACCTTTTAAAATTTTATTATTTGGATTGCAAGCTGATTTAGTTTTTAATTTAATTTGCCCTCAGAGGATTCAAGGTGGATACATTTACATACCCCTGGTTTTAAATAAGGGTCTATTTAAAACCAGGTTTTAAATAAGGGTCTATTAAATTGAACTTTAAGTTTTAGAATTCTTTTTTCCACAGCAAGAACAATGACATCCAGGTCAAGTGAGTGTTCATCACAACTAGCTGAGCTCGTCACAGCATCACCTACCTCCGTCTCGAAAGTGGACGTCGCAGTCACGCTACCCACGGGGCATAACAACATAGACACTAGCTATAGAGATAGGATATGTTTGACTATTATGAAATAAACGGGCCTAAGTTTATAGGAGGTAATCGAATAATACATTTTATCAATCCGCCATGCTGCGCCAAGAGAAAATATATTTGGCGCAGCCGGATTACTAATTTAAGTTGGAAATTGTTTTTTCAACCAAACACCATAATTGAGATCGAGTCATTTGGGTATGACAAATACTTATTTTTAGTACGAAATAAGTTAAGAGCTTTTAGGAGTAATTAAGTTCGCTTACTTATTTGCATTTTGTTAATGTAAAGCAAGTTTCTCTGTGTGTGAGATAAGATCACGTAGCTTAGTTGGAAAAAGAGCAACCCTGCGCTGAAGGGGAAGGTGCGGGTTCGAATCCCGTCGAGAGCGTACATTTTTGGGATTTATTAATTTCTTAGAGATTACCCAGAGTACTATAATAAATAAAAACCTTAGAAGTTTCTCTGTAATTTTTAAGCAATATTCAATTTTATGACTATGTTGTGAAGACTGAATTTAATTCACAGGAAATATTTTGCCGGTTTTTATGCATTTAAGCCTTTTCTAAGATTTTGTTTTCGTCAAATGTATACGTAGGTACTAAACTTTTGAATTTAAATTAATATAATTGTAAATTTTGTATTGTAATCTGTGATATCTGAATACATTAATTCAATGAAATGTTGTATGTTTTATATAATAAAAGTTTCCTCGCTAACATTTGAAAAAAATAAAGTAACATAAAATACTAACAATGCATTAAGAATTTATGTTGCAACGAAACAAAGATACTTGAAATTTCTAAAGATACAACGGTACTACCAAGCCTCTCGACCTTTTATACCCAATAAAACATTAAACATTATTTACCCTCAGTAATTAACGTCAATGAGCGGTCAAAACAGTGATTCATGTGTCGACCACCAACAGAATCTGAGAGCACCAAACTTCAAAACATTTAGACTTAGATAAGAACTGAGTAATGTAGAGCTTTTATACCACTGGATAAAAGTCTGGTCAGTGTTACACTGTATGTCAATTTATAAGGTTAATCTGTCTGAATTTCTATGAGAAGTTCTAGTTTTGTGTTGTCTAAGAAGTGCCGGGTACCCACCCAGTTGGAAGAAAGATGGGTTGACGACGATCGTGGTACACCTTGTGGACGTGGGGCGTCAATATACGTAGGTTTGCAGCGCCATGGTGGATGACACAAACTTAGAGAGGCCACACACACTACACAGCAGTGATGAAAACCCTCAAGGAGGTGGAAAATGCCAGGAGCCTTTCAGAAACCCCATAAAATGACGTACAGTCTTGAAACGATTGGAAAAGAGTTTTCCTAACATTATGAGACAAAAGAGATTCCTTTCGTATTTTAAATCATTATGTGTAAGCTCAAGTAACAAATGAAAGTTATTTTATTGCCGCGTCATTAATCAGATCGTGTGAGTAAAAAGAGTTCAAAGTTCCGCTTAACTGCGCATTTGTCAGTTAAACCTTAATTGGGACAGTTTATGTGTTTCTTAGTTGGTAATACGTTTAACGGTCATGTTAATGATATGGCGTTTTGATGATATTCGATACCTGCTCACAGACAAATACCAATGTTGGTAGCTAATTTACCTACCTACTGTTTTTATGTATAATGAATGATCATTCGTTGGTGTATAAGAGTAGGTATATAAGTTTAGTATGAGAATCGACAAAAATTATCCAAGGCTACAAGAATAAAAGAAAATATGATATGTTCTGCCTGCGACGCAGGAGGTGGCGGGTTCGATTCCCGCCTTGGGACAAATGTATGTACGATCTGCAGAAATTTGTTCAGGGTGTTCTGGTCGTTTTCTATGTATAATAAAAAGTATTTATCTATGTATTGTATTGTATTATGTATATCAGTTATCTAGTACCCATAACACAAGCTCTACTTAGCTTGGGGCTAGATAATGCTGTGTGAGATAACTAGCATTATTTATTTATTTTATGATATGCTTACATTATTCCTGCGTAGAACATAAAACTGTGAGCAATAACAACTCGGAAACCTAAATGTAGTCTAGATAGTAGGTCCCACAAGGCATAAAACCCATAACCCAAAAAAGAGTTTGTTTGCAAGAAAATAAAGCTGAATTTACGACAGTTCCATCCTATTCCCGAAAAATTATGTCGCTGAGTCATACGTAGGTGCCTACTTGTTCGGGTAAAATGGCCTTGTTTTCGTGTTACTCACGGTTCTAGGAACGGAGGAGATGACAGGGTTAGGAGGTGATTGTGAGACTGGGATCATAAGCTGACTCAGGTCTTGTGGCTGAAAATAACTTATGAAGGCATCTACTACGGACTTTAACATTAATAACCAAAAAGCCAAGTAGTGCTTTTCAAAGTAATGTAGGTACCTACTAACTTTGCAATCTATTCAAAACATTTAGTCTAAAAATTTGAATTACGCACGACGACGACTACTTGAGTTTATAACTTTTAACACATCATTTCATTAGTGCCAGTGTAATGCCAATGCCATATAGTATAAAATGAGTACAGAGATGTGTACCTACCCATTTTACACTATATGGCATTTAGTGTAAAATGGGTGTAAAGCTCTGTGCACATAATTCCAATACCGCTACCACCCAGCATGTATAATAAAAGTGCATTGAAATATGGGCTTAATCTCGTTACTTTTAGATACATTTTACA
This sequence comes from Eupithecia exiguata, assembly GCA_947086465.1. NCBI lineage: Eukaryota > Metazoa > Arthropoda > Insecta > Lepidoptera > Geometridae > Eupithecia > Eupithecia exiguata. The sequence continues at coordinate 13,108,667 of OX352231.1, read as the reverse complement.
TTGACAAAATGACTTCCCACAAGCTTCAAACGAGTGGTCCACCTGCTTTCTGTCATCTGATGCCGTCAATATAAAATACATCTAAAAGTTACGAGATAAGGCCCATATTTGAATGTACATTTTCATGCTGTGCAGCAGCTGCGCTTCTTAGGTTCGCGACAAGCTTCATAACTTGTTTACAAGGTGGCGCGGCGGTTAGTATTTAATAAAATTATGCACTTAACTTTTTCATTTTTTCAGGCTCCATGATTGATAATGCCAAAATAAGTAACTAATCGTGGTCTGGGTATGTACAAATTACTGTTTACCTGCCGAACCAAACTCAGGAATTATTCAACTGACCGAATCAAAACAGTTCGGAGCAACATCGCTGAATAATTGAATGCTCAATCAATAATATCCTGTCGGGGCCATATTAGTCGGTTAATGAATTGATTAGCTAGCTGACATCCGGTTATGGCCATAATCGCGCTAAATAGGATGCTCCTAATATGGACTTAATTGTACATCGTTACAGTGATCTGAGACTATTTTCCTTTGAAGAATCTCTATGCTTAATTGGTAATTGTTTCCCGCGGCTTCTTCTGATTATCCGGATAAAATGCACTTACGTGGCTTTTTAAAAAAATATCTGTTCACGTAAATCCATTGGTATTTCGAGTATTTACTGTCGTTCGTTGAAAATACAAAAAGTTGATATTCGTCCGACAGTTCCGCAAACAACTGCACCGAACCAGCGACCTGTGGAAAATAAACAATGGTCCTACGATGCTAAAACTGCGTGAGTGCGTCAAGATAAAATTTTACCAGCATAAGGTTGATCTGAAGAATGGAAAATACCCCAGACATCTATCGTTGGAGTGACGAATTGGAAGCCAATCTCTACGAACTCGATGCTACTAACAAGAGACAGCTCAGAACCGAAATGCCTGGAGACAGTTAAAAGATGTTTTATTCAGTTCCTGGTAAAGCCCTTGTTCCGAAGGCAAAGATTCACTTCGAGTCGCTGGTCCACAGGATTAAGTAAGAAGTTAAATATAGGAGGTACAGAGAGGCAAACGAAAAATGCCCAAAACAAAATATTGCAATCAAAATAAATACAGCTATAACACAGCTCAAGCCAGAAGACAACAGAGCCTGCCTACATACCAGGCAGCATACCTTAGGACAGATATTGTAAATTCATGAATTACGCCTAACGGAACAATTAACTTAATGAATATGCGGCTCAAAGCATTGAGTGCTGGTACATGCACATTATGTGGTTTGTGTTGCTGGTTGGTCACATATTGAGTACCTAGATTGTATTAGATGCAAACATCTAGTAAATGATGTAATTACTACCGTGTACGCCCAAAGTGTTAATAGGAGAAATAAATGGAAGTTCTTAGAGTATGGAACAATCGTAAGCGAACGATGAATAAGAGTAAAATATCAACGTCGTAAATTGTGATTTTTTTTTATAAATTTGGTTTGCATGATTTGTTTAATATTACATAACATACTTCGTACTTCTTTACAACTTAAGTTTTATTAATTTATTCACAAAAGGCACATGATGTCGTAAAAATGTGAACATTTCAGTACCAGCTTGTTTACACGAAAACCTATACAGCGAAACCGTCAAGCAAACTATTCAATGTTAATGGATCATTGGTTCTCAGATTCCATATATAAATCGTAGTAGGTATCCATACAAAACTGATATCGGAATGAACTTAATATGCAAAGCCCTAAATAAATTTATGAACATCGCTTAAATAAATGAACACAACATAAATAAGCTGAACATCCACAACAACCATCTGAGAAGAGAGAGAGAGAGATCTGTAAGTTTTATATTTTGCTTTCCAAACCAACCAACTGACAGTCGGAGTCGCTATTTGTAAATGAGGGAGAAGTGGATTAAATATACTCCCAGCTTGAAAGTCTTTCGAATTTATACCTTACACCATGAAGATTAGAGTTTGATTGTCGTGTACCTACAGTTTCTGACTTGGAACCTGCAGTATGCGGAGATGTTCGATTGCACAGTGGTTCCGACGTCCGGGCTCCAGGTTTAAGTTGGAGACTAAAATGACGCTTTCGTGTTTTGAAAGAGAACTTCCATTTTAGCGAGAACGTTGGTTCTTGATGTTTACTTATTTTTTGTAGGTCTACCTATGCTCAGATGTTTATAGCTGTTTATGGCCTATTTCATTATGTCATTGCATTTGGGATGAAAAGAAAAGATAACCACACGCACGTGCAGTGCAACGCATTGGTGATATTTCCGTCCACGCTATAGTGGCAAAAAGGCCATACATTTTCACATTTGCATAGATTAAACACTATGTTTTGATGTTGAACCATTTACGGAGCAAATCAAAGCTGCACCGAACGGTACCAGGATGGCATGTATGCGGGAGTATGTATTTGGGCTATCAAGCGTGCCCTTATCCTTGGCATATCAAGACTAACTAAATAAAAAAATAATGCTGGACTATCCACACAGCATCATCTAGCCCCAAGATAAGCAGAGCTTGTGTTATGGGCATTAGATGACTGATATACTTAATAAAATACATTACTTAGATAGTCTTTTTTATTAAAGGTACATACAAAATACCCTAAACACCCGGAACAGCGTTTGCAGTTCGTACAAACATTTGTCCTTAGGTGGGGTTTGAACCTTATACGTCGCAGGCGGACCTTCATCCGCCGCACCGCATCGATCGTGAAAAAGAGTGTAGCGACCAAGGAAGTACCTAACCGTTACAGTCATAGTTAAATTAAAAGATAGAAATAAAAGTATTATTATTATTATTATAAACTAAATCTTGGCAGCTAGCACCATTTTAACGGCCCCCACAAGAACACAAACAGTGTAAAAGCTCGGCAGATTAGCACACTGTTCGGCAATATGCACCATTTTGGTGTGACACACGTCTGCATCCCAGACAGCTAGTCTATAGTCTAGGCACAGGAATGCGAGAATTGAGCCTGCATTTGCGGGATACTGAGGTAGATTTACTTACTTGTACTTGGTGAATATCCTACCATAGATTTCGCAAAAACCCCTCTTATTTGGGGGAAGCACGTTCAGCGTGTGCCGAGGAGTAGTACTTAGTACTAAATAAAATAAAGGGCAGAGAACCTAAGGCCCAATAATTATTCAATGTTATGGATTCTGAATCAAGCTACCTGTCGCGGTGGCGCCGCCAGGGCGGAACATTTGTAGAGTTTTGTATTTAGTAGGTACAAAAAGCGTCCTGAACCGCGTTTTTCAGGTTCCAATCATTTTTATCTGTTAAATTCCTAATTTGAATCAACCGACCAATGGATAGCAAGTAAAAATTCGGTTTGGAATGGTTATTTTCAGATCAAAACGAGTCCTATAGCCTCGAATAGAGACAAATTTCATCAATATTTACTTCAGAATTGAACTTCATATTAGAACTGTTTCTAGCGAAATTACACGGGACAGCCATATCACGTTATGAGGTCATCTATTATTGGCACGAAATCTCATGTGGCATTCCGAATATGGGCACTGAATAGCCAACGAGATATGGAATACCTAGAACAGCCTACACCCCCAATTTCCATTCGAGCGGAGGAGTATCTCGAATATTCTCGAACAATTCAATAAGCGATTCAATCGGACGGGCTGAGGCGGATCGGGATTACATTCGATATTAAATCGAGGGTTGCTTGTATTGTGTTGTCTTTCTGGTGTTACCTTCGTCTCAGATCTTTTTAACACATTTTTTTGCTTAATGTACATGAAAACATCGAGTGATGACTAAATGTTTGATCATACAAGCTACAAAACGAATTATTTTGATTTTTAATGGAACAATTATAAGACCTAAAAATATGAGTGTTTGACCTTAATTATGCTGCCTGACTTCTTAATTGTAATGGTGAAATAATCAGTATTATCATTATTTTTGATTTATTGTTATTGTAAGTATTAAGCTTTCAAAATCTTAAATGTGGAAGTGAACTTATGTGCGTGTCAATTATACAAGTAGGTACTAATACGTGATTTTTAGAGACTTTGCTATTTATTAATTATCTATAGACTGTTTTTACCTGAAATATCTTAAATGCTCTCACTTTGCGAACTCCGGAGAACCGGGGAACAGTACTTTTTTCGAACTTTTGTTACTTTTGAGGAAGCTTTTTCTTCGCACGTTTTTTTCTAAAGTGAAGTACTCACCAAAACTGAAATACAATATCCAATAAGAACGGTGTAATTTCAAATATCTATAGATATTAAATACATTGTGCAGCGGTTGGCAAAGAAACGCTGGTTATGATGATTATTAAAACGTATCGCACAAAGTCCATGGCTTAAACAACAGATACTGAACATTGTCAATACGGACATTTCCGTTTGACGAACACCCAGACAATATTTATTGGGCTCTTCTGACATGTCTGTGAACGTACAGATAACGCGTTTAGTATTCAGACTAAAGGATTGACAGTTAAAGGATATTGGTATTTTCGGAATTCCTTTAGTTAGATCATAAATGACGACTTAATTGAGAAACACTTTACTTACGATAACTTTGTGCCGTAATCGTGAACGACAAGGCGCGGTACCTGGACAAGTGGCGATCTCATGTGTCGGAAGCTAAGATCCACTTCGAGAGCGGAACTGAGCTGCTTGCAGCTAGTGTTTGTTGAAAGCGGCGCTCCGCTCACTCGACACCGCAGGTCACACCATTCTCGTTTCATTTCCACTGCATGCCGTCGCCAGCTTACGAGACATAGCTCATATCTCCGCTTCGATCATGCCACACATACTTTTCCGCTGTGTGGTATCCATTGAAGCTGAGCGGAGACGAGATGTGTGAACCACAACGTCCTATTGGTTAATTAAAATACATCTTCTCTCTCATCTCGTCTCCGTTTTGGTGGTGTCCCCGTCCCTATCCCTCAGTTATAATAAAAAATAAAGATAAAAAAATATGAATATACCTATACCTACGGTACTCTTCTCAAATATCTATTGTCGTCACTCAGAGGTGTCATCTGAGTGACGACAATAGATATTTAATAGAATGTCATCTGTACAACCCCCACTTCGCTACCATTGCCACTACGAGCTTCACGTATAGTCCAACCTAATTAACTAATCATTTGTCGTTATTGATTATCGCCTATTGTCATGTAGCCGTCTGTTCATGTCATAAACAGGGCAATACTTGTAGTAAACAATACAGGATTGCCTTATGCGTGTGTAATTAGAGTTCTAGATCGAATCTAATAAAACGTAACTAAGTGACGCCCTACTAGCGCGAATAAATGACAATAAAGGTACATTATATCTAGAAGCGCAGTCATACGAAGTTTAAAATATACCAAAACAAAGAAAACAAGATGAAAAACCCACAACTTTCTTGTAATTTTTATTTGTCAGTAATTACTTGCGCCTTTAGACAATATTCTAGAATATATGATTGGTTCTCATGCAAGTGAATGTAATATTTTTTATGAAAAACAAAAGACGAAAATGCAAAAGTTCTTCGTATGTCTTTTTGTTAATTTCCAGAACGTAAAATAATCAAAGCAGTTAAGTGTACCAATGACCGTCTATTCTTAGTTATAATGGAAGGGCTACAAATATTTATTTGCCTCCTTCAATGCTCGCAGCAATGGAAAGTTATTTACAGAAATAATCCATGCGAAAACTGATGAACATGTATCCAAAACAGCAGTAGCAGCAGCTATAATACCACCAAATCACCAACTTTGTAACCATATTCACTGTAACACATAATCACTGGCTTTCACTGTTTCCAAGTCCGTGAAGCGTCATTATGTCCTTAGAGCCCTAACATCTTTAATCACCTCCTATTCATGCATCCCTTAATAAAGGGCAATGCTTCAATCAGGGCCAGTTTGAATGCTTCTGATTGCAAACCACTCAAGCGAGACCGCAAATTATCCTACTTTGATTTGTGCATAGAAAATTGCATGTATTTCTCCAGGGGGATGGAACTCGCTTCCTTCCTTGTGTTTGAGGAAGATTGGCTTCTTTCGATTACTTTACCGTCTGAGGTAAATTTCTTGTCGTTTGAAAATAGTGATGTTTTTGATTGGTTAGGTTGGATTGAGATAGGAATGTTTCTTTTCTACGCTGGAATGTAAAATAGGATGATATTATTCATTTCTTGGTGGATTTTTGATTTCCAGCTATATAGGCAAATTATAAATTCACTTGCATAACATTTCCATTTTTACGATGTTGATGTGCAAGCAGCTAGCGGTGGCTGTGTTTATCTTTTTTAATTATTCAACGTCATTAACTTTTTTCTTGCTGACAATATAGGCACATCGACAAGTGAAATTTTGCACATTAAACAGCTTCATAAATAGGTAGTAATTTTATCAAATAAGAAATACGGTGTTATTGATTCATTAGGGAGGCCTATGTCCAACAGTGGACTAATAAAGGTTGTTGATGATCATGATAATAACTAACTAATGCAGGCCTGCTGATCATAAAATATAAATCACTATCTTCTGCCCACGGCTTCGCTCGCACTTTTCCGGGATAAATAGCTTATGTCCGTCCCTGGGATACCGTCTAACTCCCAGCTAAATTTCACTATGAGCCGCTTAGGCGTGAAAATGTAATAACCCTAGACAGACAGATATACAGAGTTAGTTTAGAATTTATAATATTAAATATAGATGAAAAAGTCCAAACTGCGTAGACCAAAATAATTTCACTGCAAAAGTAAAGCAGCACATGAATTATTAACGAAAATTCCGCCGCGAAGCCAAAAATACAAAAATTTACAAGAACTTCACCATTTTGCGACTTAGCGCAGGAAATCGCAACCAGTGTCGCGTCGCTGGAATCAAATTACCGCTGCTTTTTACCCGAGGAGGGTAAATACGGCCGCTAGTCGTGGTCGCCAATATAGCGCTAATTTATCCCTCTTGTGGCTCATAACCAGTAGAAGCGATACGATTCACACGTTCTTTAGTTTCAATTCAAAGGCAATAGTTTGAAAAACTTTTAAGTGCCTGTACCTAGCTTGAATTTTATCACATTATTCCTATAACATTGTCAATAAATCAGTTTCATCAAACATTATATAGCTAATACTTTATTGTACCACACAAACACAGAAAACAGTAAAGAAATGCTACGAGTAGACAAAGTACAAAAGCGGCATTATCGCTATAAGCAACATCTTCCAGGTAACATTGGGATGGACTGGACATGATGACAAGAACAACGAAGATGGTGACACTCGAAAAAAAACAACAATTCATTATTGCTTTCCAAAAGACCTAGTGATTTTGGAACCTGTCTAGGCCTTCCTCTGTGTCTATCTCTACCTAAGATACCTAAATTATCTGTGTATACCGTACCTTCCCCAATGACATATAGAAATTAAAATCAATAACTAGTAATAATTTTGATCCTTAAGTCACAGTTTGGAGGAGGTACGTTCGGCTGTGGACCAATGTGTGCCAAGAAGGATCCTTCAGTCTTTGATCTTTTATAGCCTAGCTCAGCATAGCTCACACTCCACCAACTCCTTACCATCGCAGACTGGACGAAACAGGAAATTAACTTTCACCCTCTCGCGTGACAACTTTATTAAGAATACCTTCTCATTCCTTTTATTTTCCTTTTGTTTTACGAGTGTTACCGTTGTTCCTTGCTTTTGATTAGTTCGTAAATAACAATTAACTATGAAGGGCTTGAATGTTTGTAAAAAGCTAACATGCTGCTAACTAGCGTGTTTTTCTTTGGCGCGGTGAATTAAATTCACTATAATAAGAACAAAGTATTAGGAATGTTAAATTGAATGAACGTATGTATGAACCAAGGCATGGAAGGTAAGGCTCTGAAAGCTGTGTGGTCTGGCCAGATGTGTTATCAATCTGTAGTTTGTCCATAAATAGATGATTCGTTAAACATCATAAAATCTTAACTGGCTACACAATGGTCAACCTTCTAAAAGAGGCACTTTCTTCCAAAGCAACACAAGCTTTTGCTACGAAACGCCCACGTCCCGTAAGTAACATTTGGTGACTAAAGAGCAGAAATACATTCCTTGAAGAATACATTTGATTCCAACAATTTAACGCAAGTTCAATAGGAGTCAAAGACAAAACAGCAAAGTCTAAGCTAAAATCATAAAGATAGTGCGAATAGAGTGTATAGGCCGTTTCCACGTAGCACCTCAGACGGGACGTAAAACTGATTTATGACGCGGAAGAATGCCAATTCGCGGTAAACCTACTGAGGGTTTGGGTAGACAGCTGCTTAAACTTCTTTGAAATTTCACCTATAGTTTTCAACTCGTATTTGCTGTTTGATATTTGACTGAAGATCAAATATCTCTTAGTCAAATATCTAATAGATGCTTTAGAGATTCCATTTTGAATGAAAACCTGTTGAAAACTGAGCTCGTAGGTGCAATTTTATTCTTTATCAGTAGGTAGGGTATTTTATTTTCCTAAGTAAATTTTGCTGTGTTATCATTACACGCCAAACCAAATAGTGAGAGAAACATCATGGGTATGTGCTCAAATTTGTATTTTATATCACAGAATGAATGATTGGGTGTAGATTTTATTTGGTATAATTAAAATGAATTTTTGAATTAAGTCAGAGCTTATCTCAATATACTTAAAATATGTATAAACAACACCTTTGTCTTACAATGTTGACGTCGAATGGTGTAGCAGCAACAATGGGAGCGTAAACTAAAGATTGGATGTATTGCAGTCGTAAACGGTTCCACCTTAACGTCAGTGCAATTTCATTGTTATTTCCACAAGTGGCACGAAACTTTGAAGACAGTGGTTATGGGTTTTTTCATGACTCTATTGTAGCATTTGAAGCTTCACCAAAAAAAGGTTTGCATGTTTCAAAATTGCGCAGTTAAAGTTAACAACTTATGTTAACTTTTTGAGTTCAAACAGGGTAGGTAGGTACTACTTTTTATACATAACATTCGGACATCGCAAAATTAAAAAATGTAGGGCATTAAGAATGAATTTGCCGCTGAAGAAACTTAGGGTGGTTCGATTAACATTGAGCTATGTTAAAAAATATGCGGCTATAGCGAAAAAGAAATTTTGCCGTAAAACCGTATGGCACCCATTTTTTATGAAACAACGTTGTCATAAAATTAAATGTCGACTCAATTCAATTGTACTCTTGGTATCCCTAAAAGCCTGACTTCTCCGCTGTCGTGTCATTCTGCCGTGCCATCACATTATGGGAGTGAGGGAATAGATAGTGCACCTATGTTTGCCCGCACACTCGTGCACTATAGTATGTCCCACACACCTAGCTAGTCTCCGAGACTGACCGCTGGCGACGCCGTGGCCGAAGGTTCGTTCTAGGAGGACATCATCTTCTTGGTGCCTACCCACATTTGGTGTTCAACATCTCGCAGTCATAATTTACTTCAAACCCAACATCCTGCATCCATTTCCTTTCAGGCTATTTACTTACAAAGTTTACGCAGTAACGGCACTGCGTTTCCGGCGGGGGATGATCTACGCAATTTTGCAGTAAAAACAAGGGGTTGCTAACAAATAACATTAATTTATAATGCACTTCGATTGGTTTCGTTCTGTTCTGTTTATTAGGGTCTTTTTCCTTGTTTGGGTTTTGAGAGCTTTTTTTTGTTTTGTTACATAATTCATAATTCATAATTCATTTATTGTTTGTGAATCAGGTTAGTTTACAGTCCGTACATAGGACTTATATTAGATCGCTGGATTCTGCCGCTTAGGCGTACAAACATTTCGTTATACATTGTTAAATAAAATAGTAATTAACAATCAAAATACTTTTCTTTTATTTATAGGCATGCATTAATATTTTTGTTTATATTCAATAGGTACTTATCATTTTAAATCTTAAACATGTCAAATTATGAAATAGGTACAATTTAAAATTATAAACTTAATAAATTAATTTCAGCAGAAGATGAATATGTCAAAAAAAAAAAAAAAATTAATTAAGTTGTTCCATTTGAATGAACAATGTCTAATTAAGAATACGGTAATATTGTATAATTTGGATCTAAAAAATCGTTTTAATTAAAATAAATAAAGTAGATATCGTTTTATAACAAATTTAAGATACATATTCAATTAAAATATGAAAATGTCAAACATTGCGGTCATTTAAAAAATCATTCACTGTATAATAAGCTTTGTCAATAAGAAGATCCTTAAGTTTTGCAATAAATTGGTTACTGGACAAATCTCGAACAACTTTTGGGATTTTATTATAGATTTTTGGTGCCATACAAAATACACTGGAACGCAACAACTTTGTTCTACATGGCACATTGCGTAATCTGCCCTCAGACCGACTTCCAATTGCAAATTCTTCAAAGAGGTTGGGATTGTTTTTAACAAAAACTGCAACTTCGTAAATGTATAGACAAGGAAATGTAAGTAGTTTTAATTCGATAAAGTGACTTTTACAGGAGTCTCGTCTTTGTAAACCACGAATTGCTCTTATGCAACGTTTTTGTGCTTTGAATGCTCTAAGGTTGTCTGTCGAGTTCCCGATATCTAATTTATGAAAATGATACTTATCTACAAATTCTTCACATATTTTGACCATAAAATCAGAATTAAATTTTTCATTAAAAATCAAAATGCGAAAATTAATATTGATATCCGTAATAAAAACAGTTATCTGTTGTTGTTTGTCTCGGAAGCCGGAAATTAGCGTTTTATTGAACAGGTTTTATTTCAGGATTTTACAAAATAATAAACTCTCAACCAACACAGCATTCAATTACCTCGGACGAATGATTTTCCTTCGACCACTCGGAGTATCTCGTAGGTTTTCCATCTACAGGTACACTCTTTTGAGTAGTTAAGATTTTGAGAATAAGCATGGTAATTGAACTAAGTATAAAAACTTTATAAGTTGCGGTTTTATTTTCAAATAATGACCAATTAATAGGTAATAAGTGAAAATTTGATTTTTGGCTTTCGTTGCTCTACCCTGAACGCGAAATCCTATGTCTATATCCTTTTCACAAAAATTTGAGGTTGTATAGCCTTTTAATGTGCGGAAGGAAACGATAACTTTAAAGTTTCCTAAGACCTTTGGCTATGTAACATCATTATTCTTGGGTTTGTAGTCTGAATGAGAGAGATGATTCTCTCTCATTCAGACTACATACCTAAGAATGAAGATGTTGGAGTATTAAAGACAAGTTTCTGTCGTCATAGAGTTATCAATGTTATAATACTGCAATTTTAAAAGCTCGCGTCGCGATCCTATTTTGTCGTAAATTAGAGGCTTGGATTTGTGACGTCAACGTGGTTTATTGTATAAAAAAACAAACGACAATCGCGCCAGCTTTTACAAATATATCCTTGCATCTATTTTTGTATCATCCCCTTCAAGATTCAGCTCTAACATCGTTTCAGTAATAAAACGATGCATTATTAAATTTCACTTTGATGTCCCGGAATAAACATTATTGTTGACAAAGTCGGTGTATTTTTTGCATGTTTTATGAGAGGGAAGACTAGCAAAGTTTTTACGATTTGAAACTCTCTTACTGTTTCTATCCAGTCGAGGAAAAGAAACGAGTCGGAGGAAATGGTCCTTTTGGAAATTAAACAATCTTGAAATAAGTACCTATTGGACAAGTTATGATAAAATTAAAATGATGTATATTACGGAGAAGCCGTATTAATCATTTGCAATGCGCCTAATTCTACTCTATGCGAATCGCAAGCGTCTATGGTTTTGACGTTTAACCAATTCGACTAGAGAATGACAGAGAAAGAATGGAAGGATTCATATAAGTGTCTACTTTTTAGTTTCTGTAGCAGATGGCTACAAGGAGGTCATAGAATTCATGTAAAAGCGGTCTTGCGATTCGTGTAGTTAGAATCCCTATGCCTGGGTCTGTGTTTCAGAGCTGTATTTCCATCTGGCATTACCTAAATACGACGCAAATTGACATTATAATGACTGTAGGTACTCCGTTATAAACATAATAATAAATAAAATAAAAATCATTTTATTCAGAACATTTTACATAAGGATCATTGATGCTTATTGAAACGATGACATTACCAAAGCATAAAAAAATGTGTGGTAGTCACACAGACAACGCCCAACTCCTAGATTCCTGATGCTTATTCCTATTCCTGAATAATACAAAAAAATAATAAATGTATAGGCTAAAAATAAAATATTACAAAAACGGTCGCTGACGGGTGAAACCAAATATGCCTGAAATCGGAGAATCTGTTCAATCCACCCGCATGAACTCCGCAATTTTATAACTACGTTAGTAACAATAGAGGTCAAAATGAAGTGTTTTCGCTCAGAAAATATATTAGCTTTCCCACGTTGGCTTTGTATTTCATCAAACATTCTGCCATACATTATGGTAATACAAAAAAACAAATTATCGTTGGCTACTTTGCATAATCCACGAATGACAGCGTGACATTAAGTTGTCTGTTTACACTACCAACATCTTAGCAAATTTTGCCAAGCGAAAAGAAACCTTAAAACATATACTATAGGAGTCAGCACAGTGAAAGTTGGTTTTGGTAGGTTGGTAACGGTCACGCGAAGTGATGTGACAGTGCGCAGTGTGGAGACGGTTTTTGTTTATTTTATTTTTATTGAAGTTTGAGATGCACTGTTTTGATTGCGGATGCGATGTTTCAAGTGACTATTTATAAGCTACCGCATCCGAGATTTGTAAAAGAATAAGGTGTGAAAATTCTTACGATAAAAGTTTTGAGAAATGTACAAGAAAATATATAACTAGGTAAGTCGGAAAAAGTAAAAATGAACGGAATAATGACATGTCGTTAGCTGTGATCTTGAGTGGAGAGCGCGACTCGCAAAACGTAGTTCAGGATGCCCGTCCAGGAGGGATGACAATCTGCGAAAGACTGCAGGCAGCTCCTGAATTCAGCTGAAGGTGGTTAGAGGATGTCTATTTTCAGCAGTGGACTACCATGCACTGATATTGATGACGAATTGGGATCAGTAGAATTGACATTTGAAGATAAAATAGGAAAATCGCGAATTAAAGCCTTGGTCATAACTTCTACCCAAAAACAATAAGCACTTGGAAATATCACTTCACTGGGTGGTAAGAGGAAGCCTATGTCCAGCAGTGGACTACCATGCACTGATAATGACGTTGACGACGAATCGGGAATCAGTAGAATCGAAGTTTTATGTTTTGAAAAATCCTGAAATAGTATGAAAGCCTTGGAAATATAATTCCTATCCATAAACAATAACATATCACATGACTCCCAGTCCCTTTAACCTTTCCTGCGCAGGAGTGTCCCGGCACGCTAGCCAATTAGAGGGGCGTCTGTCGCGCATGACACACGACGGTGCTAAATTAGATCTGAGCGGTACTCACGCGAAAGTAAACGATGTGGCAGTTATTATTTAAGGAGACATGCTGTGTGACAGTAATATGGATGGAGAAGTTCTTGGTATTAGGTCCAGTTTGAACTGAATGTTTCTAAACGTAAGTTTTTTTATGATTACCAACCTCTTTGACGCAGCGGGTGAAAGTTCGCCTGCGAGGCAGTAGGTTGTGGGTGCGATTACCGCCTCGGGAATCGGGATGCATATTAGTACGATCTGCAGATATCTGGGTGTTTTCTTTGTTTGATAATTAATGACCTGCGCACATGGCTAGTCTTCATTGTGACTGGCAGCATTGACCAAAATTCATCAAAGAAGACATGGGCCTCATCACGTGCCTTTGCACATAAGCATTATATATGTCTATGTGAAGCAAGAATTTTGATTTGGATGTGTAAAGTTCCTGAATTCTTAAATATTTCGATGGCAAAACCTTATAAAAAGAGCACGCCGCTTAACAGGTAATTCAGGCATGTAAGTAAATTAATATTAGTTTGGTACTTTCATAAAGAGCCGTTCCACAAAGCGTTCTGATCTAAAGAGAAATCTCTACAAGGGCATTGCCCTTACAGCGTGGTTTAATAAAACTTACCTTTATTATTAAATTAATTTACAAACTCTAATTGCGAAACTATGCTGTGGTTTGGAAACTTCCAGCATTACGTATGTTTTGTACCAACGACAAGATAAAAGCGTATAAGCACACATCTTTGTTTCGTACATTTGAGCATTGCTCGAAAACTTTAGCTTTTCCCAAAGTATGTATACTTCAAACATATTCAAAATCCAACTTTGGTAAAATAAACACCAGATCAAAAGGTTCTCCATCCGAAAGTACTACGACTCTTGCACGGTACGTTTAGTTTGACTAATGGCCGTATGCGACTTGCATCGGACAGACAGACAAAAGCAATGGAACTAAATTTAACACTCACTTTTACATACGGATGTCTTAATGAGTAATTCAATGGTAACCAATTTCGTGCGCGTCAGTGTAAATCTTGCGGAGGAAATTTATTTCTTGGCGGTTGAGAATAATTGTGTCATTTTGTGAGGAATTTCTTGTGATTTGGTTGTAAATTTTAAAAGGAATGGAAATTTTTCCATTTCTAAGTAAGTCATATATTAAATTTTATACACAATAATATTAAACTTGATGTGGAGCAATATTCATCGGTAAGACGCCGCCGTCAGAAATCTTTAAAAAGGCAAGAAAACTTTCTTTGCAAAAGTATCGCAAAGCTGTGGAAAACTCCTGTATTTTTTCATCGTCGTTTTTCAACAATTAGTTTAATTAAATCCGTATCATTCCCAAACTGAGACGAGTCTAAACTTTTTTCTCGAATTTCTCGCACTAATTAAAGAGCTTGAAAAATTTAAATATTCGGCTGGACTGTTTTGCGATGGACGTCGAGATTTTACAAATTTTGAAACTGTTTTCAAGTTATATTTTTATCGGGCTTAACTTGCTTTAAGTGGTAACTAACTGGATATTTTGAAGTTACAGTACATAGCGGCTTATTTAAAAATAACATAATGTGATCGCATTTTACTAAAAGTTTTCAATTTGACTTAAACCTAGAATCCTAGATAATCTGACTTAACTAAAGCTTTTAGCTTGGAAATGTGTAACTGCGACTCTATTTTGGACTCTACACAGAACTTTAATTCCTAAATCAAATTCAAATATTGAACCAACCAGAGGCACGTTTCTATTTTCAAACACTGAACATGGAAAATAATAGTCGAAACGACTGCAAACATTCTGCCACCGTACAATGGCGGACAATCGGAACTTTGAGCGCCCTTATACGACTCGTAGACATCTCTAATAGCCCTTAAGTCCCATTGAATGAAGCAAACAGTTTTATGCTATTGTCCATTTCACTCAAGTTTGTTATTTGTCAACCAACATAACTGTTTCACTTATACAACTCATTTTCAACCTTGTACGCAACGAGATAAAATCTCATACAGATTTCTAAGTTGATTGTTTCAAGTCCGTGCCGTTTCTATGGTAACGCACTGGTTGCCAATTGATATGATTTAATACTTTGAATCTTTTGTGATGAGGAATAAGGTTTTGTTTGTTTGATATCACGTAGGATTATTTTGTAGTGTGCCAGTGCGAAGAAATGTAACTACCTACCAATTTTATGAATTGAATTTTTCGTTTATGTTCCCATTTACCTACTTGGTTCCTTCCTTTTTTCAGAAAAGTCTGCATGTAGCCAATGAAGTATTGGAAGCGACTCTTATGTCAAAAAACGTCACCAAAATCAGCCAACCACAAGACCGCGGCAATTTCAAAAACTTCAAACTTCGAATCAATCAATGAAACAATCGAGTACCAAGATACATTGATTGTAGGTAGCCCTCGTAAGTCCATTTCTACCATAACTTTTCGCGGGGGGCGGTACCTATCGCGGGCGTATCATTATGGGTCACTCTGTTTCTAAGGATGTATAAGTTCGGAATGAAACCAACAACTTTCAAATGTTTCGACTGTTCTCCCACTAAGTACCTATTCCAAAAAGCTCGTATCTACTGAAGCTGCTAGCTAACAGTAAATCTGTATGAATCGGTGTTCGACCGCTTGCATCAATTAACGGATTACCGGATTACTCCGCCGCGCCGCGCCGGATAGTGATGTAGTGTGTGCACCGGCACCTGTTCCGGTATAAACATTGTATTGTATTGATTCAGGACAAAATATGGCAAAGACAAAAACACATTTTTTTTATTCATTATTAAGATTGAAGTGTGGCTCTTGACTCTAAAATTTTGTTTTATGTTGGACATAATGTTGATTTTAATACTGAAATCTGTAACATGTCAATAGACTCTAAAACTACAAGTGACTCGAAGTTTGTTTTAGATACCCTAAAAAGTAATTTTGTGCGATCCCACTAGAAGGGCCTATCACGATTGAGCGGGTGCACACTTGCTATTGCTGGATTGGAGAAATCCGTTGAAGATGAAGATGGCGTGGAATTGAAAGACTGTTCTGTGAGAAGAGCTTCTTTATTTCCTTGCTGCAGTACTGGATTAATATTACTATAGGTTCACTATTTACTAGTCACTGTTCACTCGTTCGTATCCGAAAACAGAATGAATAAACCGGCGTACAAGTTTGGTATTTATACCTCAGTTGTAGCCTTGAAAACTTTCTAGAAAAAACTAAAGAACTATCTATCTCTTTCCTTTCTAGAACTTTCTTGTTTTTCGATGCCTTCGAGATAACAATCTATAGGTACTTACATACGTAGATAGATACATGGGAGTCGGCCGCGACAACTATATCGTAATCTATGGCCTTTTGTTGTCGGAAAAGGGTAACTATTATCTATTCTGTTTACCTCAAGTAATGTTCGATTTTAAACCCTATTCTTAATACCTAATTTTATGAAATCTATCTATTAACAAGATGTTGTCCTGCACATTACTCCCGCCGTGCAACCGTGTTGCATTTCTCTAGGTGCTAGGACGACGACGTCTCGACCTGCTCGATCACCATCTTCCTCACTGATGGCCGCAGGATGCTTGGGCTAAGTCGACTGCATTTACTGGGTCTTGGTGAATGCGGCTCCCGCCGGTGTTGTAACTGGAGTGGGCCAGGTGCGGTACGCCAGCTGTTTTTCACGATGTTACCGAAGAATCCTGACTTCGTCTGTTTCTTCTTTTTCTTCCAATTTGGGAAAGTCATTGAATTCTTCTTTCGGCACTTATAGATGACCTTCTTTTCGGCGGTTCTACTTGGTTGGAAGAATTCTAAGACTGCTGCTGTATCAGGTACCGCCCGCATTTTATCTGTCGTTGCGAAATGACGGAGGTACTTTGCTATATAGGGCGTCTTCTGTATGGGTGCATGCGCGGCATATCCCTTTTCTATAATTGCTTCCATGTGATCTTTACTTCTCTTTACTTTGCGATCTAACTTCTTTTCTATGTTGAAGAGTCGTTTCAGTGAGCTATCATTAGCCAGAATGCTTGTGTCTTCTTTCCGCCGTAGTAGAGCAGTTTGGTATCCTCTATTTTCGTTGTGAACTGTATTTTGCTCGCTTGTGATACGTAGGGCTTGCTCTGCTGGTTGTATCTGCGGTTTCTTCGGACATCTGCGGAGCTTTTCTATTGGTTCTATATTGCCATCGGATGCTTCTGTGATGTGAGACACGAAGTGGCTGTTGCGACCAAGTGCGCGTTTCTGTGTCCCATGTAAAACCCAACCGAATGGCGTAAGGGATGCCACAGGTTCGTTCATGTTTCCTTTTCGGACCTTCGTGGTCAGAAGAAGGTGCCAATTATCTTGACCGATGAGTATATGTGGCTTCGCAATCTTGTAGCTCAGCGTTCTTCCAATGTCTCGCAGATGTTTGCAGGCGTTGACTTGCTGCGTGGAAACCTCTTGTGGCGACACCTTGAGATTTTTCACTGTCCTGGCTTGTATTTGTTCTTCGTGATTGTTTGATCCCTTGAGCGCGAAGTTGACTCTTCTTGACTGGTATCGCGTAGTCTTGAGTGCGTTGATCGCTTCTATTTTCAATGGATCGACTGGTCCCTTGGCTCCTATTGCATAGGCAACGTCTTCATCTATTAGTGTGACCGTCGATCCGTCATCCAGTAGCGCGTAAGTTTCTATGGAACCCTTTGGTCCCGACGCTCGTACTGGGATAATCTTGAGATATGACTGCTTGCTAGCTGTCCACGCGGAGTTGATAGATTCTTCTTTGTAGTCCACTGCCTTGACCGATCGATCACAGTGTAGCATCTTGTTGTGTGTGTATTTGCAGCTATTGATGCCACACGTTTTCAGCCGGCAGTGGTGGATCCTCCCTCTATATCGCAGGCACCTAAAGCATAGGCGTTTGTCCTTGGCGAT
This sequence comes from Eupithecia exiguata, assembly GCA_947086465.1. Classification (NCBI taxonomy): domain Eukaryota; kingdom Metazoa; phylum Arthropoda; class Insecta; order Lepidoptera; family Geometridae; genus Eupithecia; species Eupithecia exiguata. Next base: position 13,090,365 of record OX352231.1, on the reverse strand, counting down.
GTCCCATCTGGCGCTGACTTCCGCTGCTTTGAACTTCTCACAGTCCTCCGTCTTGTGTTCCGGTTCTTGGCACACGGGACACGACGTTCTTTCTATTTGGTGCTTCTCTGAGGCTGTATTTACTATTTGAGGACGCTTCTGTGAAGTGGTGGCTTGGCTTGGCGATGTTGCTTCAGGTGGTGCAAAGGGTGCGCACAACTCAGCTTGTCTTTTCATGAACTTCTCGAACTTCATGAGGTCCGGCTCTTCTTTTGGCTGCATGGCGGCGAAGTCGTAGAAACGATATCGCAGTGTCGGAGTGAGCTTATCAACGAGGGCCTTTGAGACTTCCGGGTTGTAGAGATAGAAGACGCAGTTGAGGGTTTTCAGAGTAGACACGGCGTTGGTCACTATGGTAGCAAATATGCAGATATCCCTCGGTGACTCGTTCAAGCGCGGCAGGGCTCGAAGTGCATCTATCTCTGACATGGCAATCGTCTCTGGTCTTCCGAATCTGTTCTCGAGTGTCCTGATGATGTCTGATGGATGAGTGTTTGTGATAAGCAAGCTCTCGACGGCTTCTCTGGCTTTTCCCTTCAGATTCTTCCGTAGGCGATTTATGTTCTCAACCAGTGAGAACATGTGTTCAGTTTCTCTATATGCTGCCTGGAAGGGTCCTGGTGGCAACCATTGAAGATGGGTAGCTCGATGAATCGTGGCCGCTGACCTGCTTCTTTGACAGCGAGCGTGATGGCTGCGGCTAGCTGACTGAAGTTCGGATGAGCGGCTCCCGCCGGTGTGTGCAGTACTCCTTCAGGTGTGTGAGTTACCTGGTACTGCGTGCCCGTTTTGAATGATTCCGGTAGCGCCACAGATTCTTGCTGTTGTTCTTCATGCTTGATAGCTAACATCGGTGGTGTAGGCTTGTTGCACTGCCATTTATCCACTTTGGCGTGTGTTTCCGTTGTTGAAAACTCGGAAGCGCTGTCGTCCTCTTCATTCTCGCTGTCTTCTGCTTCTAACGCAGCCAAATGCGCTGCGGCTAGCTCGACTTGTCGACGGGCGAGTTCTTCTTTAGCTTTCGCTATCTTCTGTTCTCTTCTAGAACGAGTAGACCCAGCACGTGTGTTCTTCTGTGTGTGCTGGTCTGGCAGCAGGCCTTCCTTAAGGCATGGATCCAGTAATGTCTGAATCGTTCCTTTATTCACTATATTGGTCCCGCGGCTAGGTGGGGACGAGTGGGAAGTGATTGCAGACGGCGGGGCAGCAGGATATCCAATGGTTCTTCTCGATGTCATTCCAGTGGCGGCGGTAGTGGCAAAGATGGTCGCCAACGGCTCCGTAGTAGGCGCGGTCAGAGTAGACACGGTGACAGAGGAAGCCGCCGTAGACTCCATGGCAGACATGACGGCTGATGACCTCGTAGCGGAGGTGGTCGCCATAGAATCCGTGGCAGCGGTTCCTCCCGCAGTCCATGTTGTGGCAAGTTCCCCTGACGTTCCGGCTCTGGTAATAGTCGGTGGCTTGCGTCCTTTTCCAGTGGAGCGTATGACTGGCGGCATGACGGAAATCAATTCCAATCTTCTTTCTTCAGAGGCTTCCTCAGGGATCCGGCTCGAAGGACCATAAAATGTGCGATCCCACTAGAAGGGCCTATCACGATTGAGCGGGTGCACACTTGCTATTGCTGGATTGGAGAAATCCGTTGAAGATGAAGATGGCGTGGAATTGAAAGACTGTTCTGTGAGAAGAGCTTCTTTATTTCCTTGCTGCAGTACTGGATTAATATTACTATAGGTTCACTATTTACTAGTCACTGTTCACTCGTTCGTATCCGAAAACAGAATGAATAAACCGGCGTACAAGTTTGGTATTTATACCTCAGTTGTAGCCTTGAAAACTTTCTAGAAAAAACTAAAGAACTATCTATCTCTTTCCTTTCTAGAACTTTCTTGTTTTTCGATGCCTTCGAGATAACAATCTATAGGTACTTACATACGTAGATAGATACATGGGAGTCGGCCGCGACAACTATATCGTAATCTATGGCCTTTTGTTGTCGGAAAAGGGTAACTATTATCTATTCTGTTTACCTCAAGTAATGTTCGATTTTAAACCCTATTCTTAATACCTAATTTTATGAAATCTATCTATTAACAAGATGTTGTCCTGCACAAATTTCGATATCACTATTTGTACTGAAAATTATCATTTTCATTTATTAATTTTTTTTAAGCACTAAAATTACTATTATTTCATATTTCAAGTTTATAGCTGCGGTAGTTACGTTCTATTCAAGAAAAAAAGAGGACGGACGGAGCGAGACCACAAGGGTTCGAAACCGATCTTGAAACCCTCAAAAGTAGACTTTTGAAGGAGTTTTATAGAAGGATTGATTTTAAGTAAGCTCCAGAAACTAAAAGATTTTAATATCTTTTACGGAATTTTCACTTGGGTAGGACTCGAACCAGCTTTCTCTTTTATTTAACCTACTACGTCGCTAAAGTTGTTTAATAAAAACAAACTCTACCTATGATAATAATAAGCATCACCTCAGGATACCTTCTTGAGCTGTCAACGTTTCCAAACGAAATAACAGTCTAGAGGCTCCGGGGGCCGTCAATTATTGTTGCACCTTCACAAACTTATGGAGCTACGACAACGCAAATGGTGCAAGAATTTGCTGTCCATAGCATAAACTAGAAACACCATTCATCATCATCATCATAAGCCTATATTAGTCCACTATTGGACATAGTCCTCCCCTAACAAGCGCCATAGCGCCCTGTCTTACGCTTACCGCGTCTGCTTGCAGTCTTTCGCAAGTCAGCATTTCACCTGGCCGGAGGACATTCTACACCAATAAAGGTTGGCAAAAGCGAAAAGAGGCCATATCCAGCAGTGGGTGATCTCGGTTTTGAATGATAAGGATGAAATTCAAAATTAAAATTCATAATTTTGTGATCAAAGGCTTTTTGCCAGACTTATTTAGCGTGACCTGTGACGCGAGCTTATAATCTTAGTTTAAGTTATTGCTTTCGCGAAAATCCTCATTAGATCTTTTTTTGTATGAGAACAAATTAAAATATACAATAAATTTCTATGATTATTTTTTAATTGAAAGATAGTAATACCTTTCAATTCAAAAATAATCATAGAAATCAGATGTCTTAATTCGGAGATATTCGATAACCCCCCTTTTTGCCCTTTTTTGGAGGACAAAGCCTTTAATCAAAAAACCCCAATGACTAAAAAAAAATTATAAAATCGTAGAATCTGTACACCAAGTTTCGTCTAGATCGGTCGTAAAATACGAACTGTAGAGGAGTTCTTACATTTTGTCAGAATCCATACTGTTGCTAGTAGTTGATGCAGACGCGTCGCTCGCTCGGTCAATTAAAAAAATAAAAAAACAAAAGAGTTTGATTATGTTAGTTTTGGTTTTATCAATTTTTTTATCTAGTTAAATAGTATATTTTAAAAAATAAGGCCCTGTACTACAAGTAAATAATAAGTCGCCCTATTGGCTTGCAAATCGCTACCTCTTCCGTCCATGCCCCCGCCAGCTTCGCAGCCCACCCATCATCTGACACAGCGCACGTTAATTAGCAACTCTTGGCAATTTGCGGCATTCAAATTGACTGAGTAGAGCCTTCGCTGGAGGGGCACCCGGTTTGGCAGAGTATCATCAATATTGGTTTAGTCGGAGGAATGCAGATGGGCACCTGCACTAATTATTGTAATGAGGTGTTCTATTGTAAACCACACGAAACGGCTAAGAATTGTAGAGTCTTTAAATCAAAATTTGTAGAGTCTTAGGCCCGTATTATGAAAGCTTCCTCAGTCACTAATCGATGCTTGAGTAACGCTTTTCTATGGCATAAAAGTCACTCAAGCATAGATCTATGACTGAGCAAGCTTTTATAATACGGGCCTTAGTCCGCTACATACAGTACCGCCTTAGGGTCGTTGTACATTTGCCACAAAGGCGTAGATTTCTAACAGTAGAAGTTTTAGTAGTAGTCAGTAGGCTTTTTATATCATATAAAAAGCCTCGCAGAGACAGGAGCTTCTCAGGCCCATCCAAGCAAGCACGCCAAGTGTAGTCGATGCATATTTGCCCTAGGAGCGTCGATAGAAAAGTGCCTACCAAATGCATAAAATGCACCTTTGAATGTAATGATCATTCTAGAGTCTATTGTCAAACGGGTGTTGAAAGCGATTCATATTAGTATAATAAACAAAAAATATAATGATTTTTTTAAACTTTCCTTTTATTGAATTTCATTATTATCTCATTAGAAATATTCCTCATTGGGGTCAGTCAAGACCCCATGCGAGCAAATAAGATTTTTTCATGCGAGTAATTAAGGGTTAATACATTTTAACAATGAAAGCGTGGTGAGCTAGTGAGTCTTGTGCTATTTTAACAAATCCCTAAACAGACGGATGCCACAAACATTACTCTCAAAAACTTTAGACCTACATAATATTGAAAATGCACCTTAAGGGTATTCATATTTGCCTCCCTTAAACTATCTGCATCGAAGTCATTTTGCTTAAACTAGAAAGTTGTATAATACAGACAAACTAACAGCTATCCATCTCCAATTCAGTTCCATTCAATCATCCTGCAGTAAAGGTACAGCGGTACAAGGATATTTTTCACAGAAACGCGAATTTTACGAGTTCCCCTACATTTGGACGGGAATTCGCAAAAAGACAGATCCATCAGCCAGACAGTAAACAAGACATTTGTATGCATTTCCATGCACTCCTGGCTCACCCTTTCAGTTACACACAGAACAAAATCAACCATATTCCAACGCAATACAGTCTAGATATTTCATGATTATCACTCCGGAAATAGTTCAGCTAAAATGCACTTAAAAGTTAAGGAATAAGGGTCAGATGATGAATTCAAGCGAGGTGCGTTGATGCCGGCAGTACACGCTCGGCGAGCCACCTCGAGACATGCAGTGTTGAGTCTCGGCCGTGTGTGTCGGCTGTTCTAATGAAATATCAGAGTGAGTAGAGAGTGCATCTGTGTCTGCGTAAACACTTGTGCACTTTAATAAGTCCTACACACATGGCAGGCCAAGAGACTGGCTGCCGTAGTCGAATTTGGGATAGGAGGTCATCATCATCACATTATGATCACGTCTCGCCTCGGGGAGGCTCTTGTCTTCCCTCGGGGTCTCTTGTAGGCTGTGGTCTTCTCTCGGCCGCAGCTCAAGTGAGACAACGTGGGTGCACAAGTGCACATGGCTGCACTCGTAGAGAGGACAAACGCCCGAGACCTGTGTTGCCAATTTAGTTCCTTGCGTGCTAGATCTAGCCCTTTTTCTTATTATTCGGCCCCGAATATATTTGTGTGTGAATATTTTAATGTACCTAAAACGTTAACTGCACCAAGTGTAACATTGTATCCAGTCGAAGAAAAAAATTAAAAAGTATTACCCTACCCTTCGGCCTAATTTTTTGATATCTAGCCCTAACTTATCGTCTGTCAAAACCATAGACATAATCTGAGAAACATCTTTGTTTGTGCTGCGCTGAGAACGAAACACGTCTCTCGCCGAGCGTGTACTACCGGCATGATATTGGTTTTAAGTGCAATAGTTTCCAGTTGAGTGAGTTTGATGAGTGCCTTCAAAGAGAATGTGATAGAAAGACGATATCGCATCTACTTGCTTTTGCGCGTGACTTTACTCACTTTTTCTAGCTTAGATTTTTCTTTATGACAGCGTTGCTTACAGACAAGTAGTTACGATAAGACAAGTAGTTTATTATTTATTATTATTTGTTTATTTAAGGGTTATAAAATGCTACAAGCAATAACTAAAATTTGCTCCCAAGTTATGTAGATAGTATTTATCTACTAACAAATCTGATGTAGCAGGTGATTTGTTAACAGCTCGTCCAAAAAGTGATTTGTCCAGAAATAATTAAAAAAAGGTTTTGTCCAACACCAGCCTTCTTCAACACGTACTTCGCCACAACAATGAATGCTAATATAAAAATCATACCAAGATTTTTGAAACTTCCTACTCAGTTTACCATGACTTTTAATTCAACAAACAATTCAACTTTTTCGGGAAACGTGATACTTTGATGGGTTTTTAGACAGATCGTTTTCACTTCCGAAACTTCCTAAAAACCATACCTACCCCTCATCACGATCCAGTTGTGAAGACCCTTGTTACGACTTAAGGAATCCTACCATCTTAGGGTGAAATCACATTTTATGGCACGAATCAGCATTTTCCTACTATCCTGAAATTCTGATTCGTTGTGAAATGCGATGAAAAAATTAGGTAACAGTAACAGTAGGTAACTAGCCCACGTCCTTTCACGATATACCCACATCACATTCCAATTTGTCATGTTTGCCAAATTATTCGTTAGTTACCCAAGTTCGTTAGTTGTTCGTTTTCCAAAATTTCCGCTTACAAGATTCCCAAAATCCCCGTTTCTCAAATTAAAATGTCTAATAGGTGCCATTTGCCATAACATTGGAAATGGCACCACCGGTGTACCACTTATTCTTCAACTTCTTGCTTTATTGCGCTGATTTTTCTTTAAATTTCGAACTTTTGTGATTGTGAAATTGATAAAAATTTCCAATTTCTTACTATACTCGTCAATCTCGCTCGAAACGTTGATGCACCCTGACAGATGGGGTCCAATCCATAGGGTACGTTCGGACCCCATTTCCATTACGCTCTATTTGTTAGGGCTGAGTGACGTCACGGCTCCCCTGCTGCATTGTTGGCGTGTTTGAAAGAATGTCTCGAGATTTCGGATGCGAGCCTGTCACGTCAAGGAAGACGGGCTATGAGAGGAGAGGCGGTACCAGCGCGCAGCGGAAAGGCTTTGTTGTGAATGCGTCGTAAATTATTAGGTATCAAATTACACAGTTACAATTAGAGCGTGGATCCATTTTATGCAATGTTTATCTAGCTAGATGTAGGTGGATGATACGGAACGGAAATAAACGGGAGGAGAAGAGGTCCATTGGTCAGAAGAGAAAATAAAACCATCAAAAATTTTAAGGTAAAAAAATGTGCTTAGTTTGTAAGCCAGAAGAAATAAAAGTTAATGAATTTGAATTTGAAAGTCCTACGTATTCCATAAATTTTGAGCTGTTTTGTAGGAGTTCAGACCAAAAGCAAAGTTTTTTTAACATAGTGGCAGAAATTTGTTAGGAAAATTATTTAATTTAGTTCATAATTTCAAAAAAAAAAAAAAAAAAATTTAATTAAAAATATTAAAAAATTAATTAAAATTAAAATTAATTAATTTTATTAAAAATTAATAAATTTTTTATTAATTTCTTAGAAATTACCCAGAGTATAATAAATAAAAACCTTAGAATCAAGCAACGGCAAAACCTCTCGTCAAAGAACTAAATGTAAATTTGGTCTTTGAGCAGAATTGGATAACTTCATTGTTTCCTCTGTAGGTGGCGCTGACGGCGTAAGTGCCGAAAGAACTCCCAAAGATTTTCGGGCCGACTAGATAAGATCACGTAGCTTAGTTGGAAAAAAGAGCACCCCTGCGCTGAAGGGGAAGGTGCGGGTTCGAATCCCGTCGGGATCGTAAATTTTTGGGATTTATTAATTTCATAATTTCATTTAATTTAATCCAATTTAATTTAATTCAATAATTTAATTTAATGTATTTTCTGGATTGTAATTTATTTAATTTAATTTTATTTTAATCCTGTTTCATTTTAATTTAATTTTAGTACCTAAGGAATACTAACACTAATAAAAGGTCATTTTAGCATACGAACTTACTAACAAATTATGGATCAATGTAGTCCGAAATAAAGGAATTTTATTTATTTATTTATTATATAGAGGAGAAGTCCTTGCAAATCCCAGGATACGAAATCCTCTTACAGCATCATCTCATAGCCCAACACACGATCTCCCCGCCAAGCGGTTGCTTACAGCACGGGGGTATATTGAATAACGTTTTGTTTATTTTTGCTCCCTACAATGGCTATCCACCACCATCCGAGATTATGGAACGTAAGCCGGGCTCCAGACAATGGCGACTTGATTAAGATTTCATGTCCCACACTAATTGGTTTATTTTGAAAGGTGAATGCACGGGTATTTGCTAATAATGTGGGTATGTGTGCAGAATTGGGGCCTGTATTAGCATACGTTTTGGAAGGGTGGGAGCGTTAAATGTTACAGTAATCAAAACCCAGTAAGTTGTGGTAGAATTAATAAATAAGCGAGCTCGTCCTAGTGGTCCTAGATAAATTGTTGTCGATGTGGGTGAAGAAATTAGTTGCACTAAGCGTAGAAATCTACAGAGAAATAAATTCAAGCTTTGTGAAAGAGTTCTTCAAGAACGTGCCAGTAAAAATGTTCCTCTAGCTACATTTCAGTATTGAAATAATTCTGGAAAGCTTACAGACATATGCAATTTAAAGCACGATTCGCATAAACTGTAAGGCATAACCTATCAAGACATAAAATTTGTTAATTAATGTATCATTAAAAAAGCATCTACCATATTTTTTTACCAAATGAATATGGTAGACCCTGCTCAGGGCTTATGCGACTCTACCTACTCAATAATAACCAAGCCTCTGACTATCCAAGATCCGGCTCCAAACTAGAGTAGGAGTCAAATATTGAAGGAATTCTTTATTTAACAGGCGCATGAAATAAGAGAACGCTCTGCCATGCAGGTCAAAATAAATATTGTGCGTCAGGTCGTTTATTGGAGATTTCCATTCATTGCAGAATCATCGTCAATCCTCATACCCTCACGATAGACTTTAGTATGCAAAATCTGGTGGCAATATTTCTGAAAAAATGCGCTGTATCAGCATTTTTCAAGTTTATAATCGAATCGTTATGATCCTTAGTAATTGGAGTTGGTCAGGCGTCGACGGTGTTATTCTGTTTGAGTATCCCTCAACCCGCTGGAGGTACCACTGTGACTACGGACTTGGGTTGTCAGTTCAATTGAACACATACATTATTGTTCACTGTACTGAAACCGCATGGGATTACTATTGTTGAGTTTTTTGACAATCTTTGAAAACACATGAAAAAGAAGTAAAGGCAAATTCCAACTTAAAATCTAGAAATACATTGATCGCCATTTTTGATAGCAACCCGAAGACAAAGAAACACATAAAGAAACAATATAAAGTGAGTTGCCCGACGACTATTCTGAAATCTCTCAAACTGCAGAAAAGAGAGAACCAATCTATTGGTCTCATTGAAAAGCATTAGTCTGTGTGAAGTGAAGATTGAAGATGTTTCTCAAGTCCAAACACCCAGTAGTCCCTTTACCTCACCAGAGTTGGGGTAAATTGGTAAATTACCCGCAGCGAGTAGTATTTACCCTACCCTCGCCTTTTTGCGCGCTTGCATTTCAGCAACAGCCAGCGTATCGATTCAGCCGTAAAACTTCGATGGTCGCGGTTCAACTGCGGTTTAAACATTAAATTAGATTTCAGATTCGATTTAGAGTTTGTGCAATCGTTTACGCTGAGTGGGTCAAGGTATGTTGCCTAATTCTACTCACTCATCCTGCATTTAAATTAAATGATCTTATGGTTTAGATTATAAACATTCCGATGCTGATACAGCGCATTTTTGTAAAAATATTGCGATCAGATTTTGTATAGCGAGTTCTATTGTGAAAGGTGTGGTGTTCCAGAGATTTTCCACTCGTTCTTTCTAGATTATGTCTGTAGTGTGATGTTGTTAATGTATCGTCTTCGATATCTGGGTGTGTCCTATCGAATCCTATCATAAATCGGATATATGTTAATCGGATAGATGAAGATGTTTGGTTCGTGACGCCATGGCTTTGCAACCTGTCATTACATCTCTTGCTGGTCAGGCTCCTCCACTGGATGGTTATCTTGGTCCTCAGTTCTTCAGACACACACGACCAGGCCAGCTTCATTTATTACTAAAAGGCTTTAGAAAGACACAAAATGTCTGAATCCTCAAATATCAATACAACAACGTCCCACTCACCCAATTCCGTTTATTAAATTATGAACTTATTAATTTACGCAATTATACTTTGACTTCGCCCTAATTATTGGTTGTTTTGATCGTGTGAGCCCTGTTAGTGAACTTTCTAAGTTTACATGGCTCTTTTAATGAATACCTCACGGTTATGAAATAAGTGGTTTTAACAATGTTAGAGCTTGTTATGTTCTTTTACATTGTTATCATCAACAACATCCCAAAATCATCTACTGATGAGCGTTCTACAGAAGTGTCTGTTGTAAGAAGCTATCATCATCAGCCTTAGGGGAGGGCTAAGTTAGCCCTCCCCTAATGAGCAATAGCACCTTATTTTTGCGTATTTTTCCGGGATAAAAATTAGCCTTTATTTTATTCCTGGTCTTATACTACTTCTATGCAAAGTTTTAGCCCGATCCGTTCAGAAGTTTCGCCGTGAAGAGGTGATAATTACCAAAAATCTAAACTAAACTTTCGCATCACATCACACAAATAATATAAATGTGAAAGTTTTGATGTTTGGATGATTGTTACCTCCTCACGCCAAAACTACTGAACAGATCAGGCTGAAATTTAGCATAGGTACTTTTATCCCATAGATCAGTTCTCATGTGATAGAAATAACCTTAAACAAAATGTGCGAAGCCGCGGGCGTAAACTAGTTCATAATATTAGTGTGACTCCTCTCCGTGGTCCTCAGTGGTGTAGTATCCAAAGATTCATAACCTTGTTAGCATACAGATTAGGACAGTAACAGTATGCAAATAGTTCTAACCGCGGAATAAATTAATGCTGCTAAGTGCATTACCGTCTTATTGCGGTAGCCAGGCTACAAGATGGATTAATGTTACTAACTTTATCAGCTATCGCTTTAATCTTAAGTTCTTAATCAGATGCCACTTCATTTATAATATTTGCTTCGAGCAATTTTAGTTTTTTCCTGAGAAGTATCTATATAGCATTGCTTCGCTGTATGGCAATGCTGATGCGTTGCGCCACCAGCTCAAGGGTCACACGACGCTTCGACCAGACGCTCAGATATTTTTTTGAAAACCCGGAGAGCCTCGGTACGGTACCCCACGGACCTAGGGTCTCGACTCCAAGGGGAGCAAATGTGTAGGCTCTTTTGACACCTGCATATTTGCGCCTGTTGATATCTTCGGATTCTTTTGTTATAGAATAAAGATTATAATATATGAATGCAGAGGAATTTTCTGCCTGCCTACCAAAAACACTTTTACAGAGGGTACTAGTACCAAAACATTAAATAAAAAAGCTTTTAATTACCAAAACACGTTTCATTTTCCATCAAACCCTTTGATTTGATATTCAACACGACAATTTCGCTTTTATAATCATAAAAATAAGGTTTATTCTCCATTTCTGCTATGCTAAATAGTTTTCCGAGCAGTCCAGTGATCAGTCATTTGCGTAGATTGACATGATATATGGATGCGCTCGACATTTGAAATGTTAATTACTAGTAAGTGATCTAATTCTGCGCAGGAGATGAGATATTAGTGGTTTAATTAATGCAAAATGTTTTAGGTGTCTATTTTCGACCAATGAGAGGTTGCTCTAGAATTCACAACTCAGCTATGCCTAACTGCCTGCCTCTGAACTGTCATTATTTTACTTTAGGAACAGCCAGGATATGCAAACTGCTTAGTATATAGGTACTAATATTATGCAGCGGTGATCCTGCTGTCACTAGAATATCAGCGATACCCCGAGTGAAGCTTATCGTTACCTTTCCGGATTGGTAGGAAATACCGCGTAGGTTTGAATAGGCCATTTGATGGATGATCATTCTACATTATAATATACATCATTAAACATCTACTTCTAAAATCGATTTTAGAAGAGAAATATGCCTGAAAGGCATACGAAAATATTAAAAAGTTAACAGTTTCTTCAAGTTGCTCTGTCTGGCAACTCAGTTTGAAACTGGAAAAGCATTCCAAAAAGTCCCCATTCTCCTTTCCCCGAACACCTTCCAAATTCAAAACGAAAACGATCAACATAAATCACATTCCGCGTCACTAATAGAAAAGTTGGGTGTTATGAACGCACCTGACGCCATCACGGAATTAATTCGAAACTCACGCCTCTAATTGCACGATTTAAAATTGGAATTCAATATGATTGGATGTTTTAATGTGATGAATTGCTTTCGTGGCCAATATGGGGATTTTATTTCTGGCGTAATGTGTCGCGTTGATTGATAAAATTAAAATAGTTTAACTGGCTTCTGCATTTTTCATCGCTTGCGTTTTTTTGGATAAAAGAAGCATAATTTGGTGATAAATAGGTTATTCCAACAGAGCACAATCCATCTATTTTAGGTACCATCTGGAAATTTTTTGCACATCATTCAACTCACCTCTTCGTCCTCCTTCATTTAGAACGTAGAGATTATTAAATAAATAAATAAAATCCATTTATTTCAGGCACAAAATTATGGGCCCATTTAAAAAACATATATTATGTCCAAAAAAACAAAAGACGAGAGAGATTTATATATACATAATGTAACTCAACAGTTAGTACTTACTCAGAGCAAAATGCTGCTGGTTCGTTATTTTCTTTGACAGTCCATGTGGTTGTGGATGTATATCCAATACTGGAGAATTGGGTTTTGTGTAACAGTTATCTATTATCCATACCCACATACCTACACAAGTTCTGCTTATCTTGGGGCTAGATGATGCTGTGTCAACAGCTTCGGCACCTACTACATATGTGTGATTTATACAAGATTAAACATGTGTTTAAGGTATTATTGGATTCTTCTTGGCAAATATTATACTTTATTATCTGTACAAAACAACGTTTATCATTGGTGTCCGAAACGTCAGTAAGCCGGATTTTTCTTGTTAGAAAATTCCTAAAAGTACAAATTTTGGCGCGACCCGGGATGCCCACTTCAAGTCGTGGGGTACCTTATAGGTACCTCATGCCCAAATGGATGGCTATGAAGATTGTCCATACTTCCGATTCCCAAAGCGGAAATTAAAACAGCCCGTGTGAAGTTCCATGGAGCGGGCTTCCGGAGCTAAATGGATTTCAATGTGACATGAAAATCTATTGAATTTAGAAATGGCTTTTCTGTAAGTTCCTCTATGATGGTCAATTTCTTGTGTTGAGCATCCTGGCCTTGGAAAATGTGTACTTAAATATGCAAAGACTTTGACTACGTTTTATGTGTTCTTGAATTATATCGACCTATAAATTTCTACACCTACAAATTTCTGCCGGCGGCGGCGGCTTCGCTCGTGTTGTATCTATGAAAACGTTTAACAAAAAGTTTAAACTATTGTCAAAACAAGATAAAGTTAAAAACTACAACCCGACTACGTGAAAGTTATAAAAGTTTGAAACATTTACATTGACAAAATAGAATGACGTATCGGTCATATTTGATAGGCATAGAGTTGAAAATGAAAATAGGTCGTAGGTATTGTAATTTTTCTCTATGGGGCCTGCAGCCTGCGGCTACCTAAACTTTAATACGCGTTTTGAAGGCTTATTCGGGGTCGGAGCCCTAAATCCTATAGCCTATAACCATCGGGGTATTGAGACGAATCAATCGATACATAATTTGTTGAAATCGAACCAGTAGTTTCAGCGCTACGTGGGAACAAAGAAATCGGCCACATACATACAAACATACAAATATACAAACATACAAACATACAAACATACAAACATAGGGTGCTAACCTCATAACCCTCCCCTGTTGGTAGTCGGGTAATTAACAACCATTTGAAAAACCGGCTGTAAGGCTCCAAAGCGATTGAGCAAAAGTTGGATAGTACCTACTTGATCGTAGTAGGTAAGATGCGTATTGTTGACTTCGTTTCCCAAAATTATTCTTTCCAAGTAGGTACCTACGTTTCCTAATGAGGCTTTATCTTCTAATATTATCCATCCCCTTCACAAAGTTACCGGAAGTCATTCCGATTACGCGCTAAAGTTTATCGACGACGCTGCAGTTCCTGAATAGACCGTAATTTGAGCAGTTTGTCTGTTTGTCCGTGCCACAGGTGACTGCATAGTCAGTCTGGTTGGATGAAAGGGTCGTTAAGGGTGATCAGTTATCGTAAAAGACTTCTTATGATATCACTGAAAAAATTTAGAAATCAAATGACCTCTTGCAATTTGCTGTTTGATATAATAAAACCGGCCAAGTGCGAGTCGGACTCGCGGACGAAGGGTCCCGTACCATTGTCTATAAAAACGGCGGGAGCCCCCTTAATTATTTTTTTTTTCTGTTTTTTAGTATTTGTTGTTATAGCGGCAACAGAAATACTCGTACATCATCACAGGACAGCGAAGTCTTAGTAATAGGGTCCCGTTTTTACCCTTTGGGTACGAAACCCTAAAAACGGTTATTTTTTTAAATATTATTTACTTTATTGTGCCCGCGGCCGTTTTGCACGCTTTGTTTCTATCGGATTCAATTTAAGGGGTCCACAATTTTTTTTTTTATTATTCCAATTTTGTTATTACTCTCCTTGCAAGTCATCATGTAAATAAACACATAATATAACAATAAGTTCGTCTGCCAGTTGGTGGTAAGCTCCGCCATTGCAACCAGCACTCGTTTCAATATCATTTCTATTTCATTTCTTGTCATTTCCAATTCATATTTTCGCAAACAGTCTTCAAAACGCTGGAAACAATTCATAAAGCTTGTAGTTTGTAGGAATACTGTCACATCCATCAGAGGCATTCGTGCCGTTGCCATGGCAACCGCGCCCCGACCTACCCTACCGAGGAAAAACCTAATAAAAATACTTGTCTACCAATTTTGTAAAGGAACAACTACAACCCTTGTCACTTTAACCTTAAGGGTGGTTTTAGAACGCGAGGAAGGATTCAGTGATATTAAAAGACTAAACGTATAAACAGTTTTCCCTCCACTTGTTTAGTAATACAATACTTTTGTGTATCAAAGAAATTGTGATGACTGTTTTATTTTATTTTGCAGTAGCTTACAGCTCGCGAAGGGGTTGTGGAATGAAGACAGTTAATAGGAAATTAAAATTTATGCAGGGTTTTTGTTATGGAAATTCCGTTGAAAAGACCTTATGTGTAGGTATCTATTTTTTCTTTGCTTGCCATTTTTAAGCTTGGTTTTTAACAATTAACTTAAAATTCCTACTTCGAAAGACCCTGGCCGGTGTCCAACTAAATAATATAGACTAAATAACAATAGGTGGGGGATAAGATATGCGTAGTAGGTATTTGTGACTTTGAATTATTAACCTTAAAACCAATTGATAAAATGGTTTGAAAGCTTGATGAAATTGTTATGCATACTGCTTCAAGCATTAAATCTAACTACCCACTATCATGACTTACCTCAATTCATGTGAATGTTCTTACTAGAAAAATTCTAATAGCACAAATCTTGGCATGACCCGAGATACCCATTTATATCAAGCCCGGGGTCAAGGGGTCTAATACCGCCAAATTCCTGAAGATCCCCGTGCTTTAGAAAGCACAACCGTTTAAGCCATTTGTCCCGAACCTGATTCTTCCCGGTCATGTCGGTCGTCCCATCGCATTATATGAGTGAAAGAAGTGCACCTGTGTTTGCGCACTCACTTGGGCACTATAGTACCTATCAAATATCCTGCGCACATTTCTAGTCACTGTAGAGCGGTGACCGAAATTTGGCTCGGCTTCATCAACATGACACTATGACAAAAGCACAAACACAGCTCCTTTATGAGCAAGGCAAGCTCTGCACCAGCTCGCATGGTTTCTCAAGATTTCCAATTGCAAAGAATACTTTCATTATGGTTAAGTGGTTATAATACCATCGAAGCTTGAATATCCGCCATGACTAATCTAATCAGTGCAATCATTCTAATCATGTTTCCTTCCCACCCGGTCAGTCTGGAACATAACTTTTCCACACGATTTCCATACCGGTCCATGACAGGTCTGCCAATGACAGTCATCCCTCCCTTTCCCTTGCCCTGTGATTATCCATACACCCTCCCTTTCTCCTGTTCCCTATGATTATATATACACCCTCGATGATTATTCGCACACCAGTGGCGTCTGTTTCTAATGATCAATGCACGCGACGGGGACGTGTGTATATTTTGGTAGGTAGAGAGGTAGATTGGTTGTCAGATGGTCTATGTCCAGCTGGTCTATTCAGGTGTTGTATTCTTGAGTGTATAACCAATCTACTCGATCTTTGCTTGCTCTTTGCAAAATCCTGATTTCAAAGTCACCTGCGTATTGAAATATGGGTACCACAGATGTAATCTGTGATGGATACCCACCATAATTTGAATCCAACATACAAGCTCCGCTATTTATTTATTAATTCAGGTAAACCCGTAAACGTACTTACCTACCACTAGATAGGATTGCCGCATGACTTTATGAAGAAAATGTCTAACATTTCAAAAGTCCGCATTTCAGTACTAAGGATGTTTTAAGTTTTAACATTGTGAAGGATATTTCCAGTAGAGAATGCCACAATGTTGTAGGACTTGCAGAACTACCACTTCTCCTGGGTGGTTTTACTGGTCCATTGGTATACTACGCCACGCATTTATTTTCTTTGATTTAGTGATAGAATAAAAAAAATCAGACACGTAATCTGTCAGCTCGATAAATCTCGACGATTTCGTTTCAAAGCAGAGCCTATGAAATATTGATATTGCAATCTTTTATATCGGTCAAAGAAAATAATTTTGTGGACGGAGCATAGTGGTGGTTTGGCACTTGTGGAAACCGTTTGTAATTTTGAAAATTTTATAATTTTATGTTAATTGTAAAACGACAGTAACAAACTATGTACCATAATAGCCAAATACAATGTAATTCTAAAAAACTTAGCACGTGGTATACCACCTATCTATCTTTTGTACTTAGCATAAAATATGCATGTTTCGGAAAATGGTTCATAAGAATGGCTCATTATTAAAATTCCATCAGAATTTGTGGCGATAAAGTTATGTTTGATTTTCATTTGTGTTTTTTTTTATCTATTGATAGTCAAGTTAATGAGTACTCGGGGATATTTAATTGAAAACTGTTTTTATATCTTACAATAATTCTTGGAGCTGTAGGAATAGGTACTCAATGTGTAGTATAGATTTGTTTTAAGTTAAATTTTGTTTTATTTTCAGTTTTATATAAGCACTTTTGTTCTTTAAGTACCTACTTAGCTCTACTTTTGTAAGTACCGTAATTGTAGTGCCCTAGCCGGGTCCATGTTTGGAACTGTTTTCTATTATAAGACCTATAAACAACATGGTATCAATAAAAAAATGATGAATTTGAATTTGGGGTTGGGTGGAACAGTCGAAAGCAGAAAGTTTTACTACGGAATTTTTTTTGGACTAGTTAGTAGACAAACATAGGTACTAAAAGTTCAAACATACCCCACCCCTGTGAGGTGAGCCCTAGGGGGGCAAAAATAAGGTCCTGTTTTTAAATTTTTTTTGCTTACAATCTCGACTGAGTGTTTCTCCTGCGACCGTTCCACACTGTGCAACGCTACATGGATCTGGCCGCGACGGCACTGTCAGGCGCACACTCAAGCATTTTTATTTCGCTCTACTGCCTGATTGTTTCCTATTGTTGTATTTTCATATTTTTCTCGATATGATGTGAATGGGAAATGTTTACGTATAAAAACACAATGGTAATGACAGCTGCTTTTTTCTGGTATATTTCCACACAACGTTGATCATTTGCGAAAGTGATAAGAGCTCATAGTATTTTATTTTTGTCAAAAATTATTTATATACAAACTGCCTCTACGTTAGTTTTGGGGACGATAATTTTAATTTAGTACCTTTATCTACTGGTAGTATATTATTTTACTATTACAAAGGACAAAATATATTTTTTTGTCCATGGCTCTACAAAGACTACACACATGTACATAGAAACTATATTTGATGCTAACCTAGCCCCTGTCTTATATCTGAGCAAAATATCTTATATCTGAACAAATAGTTTTGGCGTGAAGAGGTTAGAATCATCCATTTATCTCAATATCCATCTAAACTTTAGTATGTATGATATAGGTAGGGAAGATAATTTTCTGACATGCGACGACAAAACCACAAAATCTTCACAAATTTTTGCCATAGATTAGTAATTCGCTCTTTAGGTTTAAACCTATGTAGCTATTAACCCTAAGCTATCTTACCGTGTTTTTGAGATGAAATGAAATGATTCATGACAACTTTAGTTCTTAGTCAATAATCGTAAGAATCTATCAGAATTCAGCAGAGCACGCCGTTCAATGACGCGCCTGTAATGCAATAAATGTGCGATTGGGCATGAGCGGTGCACACGAGCGGCACCACCGCTCAGTTTCACTGGTCTAACGCTGTTATGTGGCGTAAATAATTATTTCAAGATGGCTAGTAAGTTTGCGAGACTTGCTATTACAAAAGACTACGAAAAAAAATATTCGCTTTGACCAAAGGTGAACAATCTGGATAATAATACTTTTTTATGGAAAATATGGTCATACGCCCAAATTTTCCATCGTAAAAGCCACTTAGTCTATATAGCTATTGTTGTTTCTTCAAGAAAGTCAACTCATCACTCTCATGTACCTTTACTATTTTTTATGTAAGCATGCGTAACCTTCCTAGCATAAGACTATTTTCTGTGATTTTCAGGAGACTCACATCTTGAAAATCGTACAGGGCCATTTGATAGATGAAACAGCAATCAGATCGCCCGTTTGTTTCGCCTTTGATACCAACGATAGTTATTAATCTGTTTGACACCTGACAGGACATCATTGGTGCATTCTTCGTCTGGCAGATATCCCATCATTTGTTATCGTTTGACGCGTGTTTTATTGCTACTGCCATCCGGTTATTGTCTGTCGAATGTTTTACCAGAAGGAACGTAGCCGTAATATCTTTCTGATATAAAAAACAAGCAGAATCGCAAACATTTTAGTTCCAAACATTCGTTTATTCGGTCGGCATTTGTTCAATTCAATGTCTAATGAAATTAGTCGGCCGTTGTTCTTTTGTTTTCGTTAAAAACCTTATCTTTCTTCGATTACAATTTTTTATCGTCAAGCGACTTTTTACCGACTTCAAGAGGAGGTTATACATATGTTCGGCTGTATATATTTTTTTAATAATGTTCATCGATAACTCTGTTAATTTTGAAAAAAAAAAATCGTTATTTTATAGATTGTTTTTCTGAGTTGGTCCCGTAAATTTTTATTCTCGAGGAATTCCTATTTATCCCGTCAAGCTTTTAACACAACATAATTCTTTTGAAAAATCACGTCTACCTATAGCAATTTTGGTGTTAATGAATGAGATTTTGATGATTTTTTCGTTTTTCTAAAAAGGTTGATTTTAATGTGGTTCCATAAAACTTTGATCTTTGAGGATGTTATCTATGCGCCGTAAACAACATCTACAACCTAGTTTTAATGATATAATAATTAAGAAATTAATAAATCCCAAAAATTTACGATCTCGACGGGATTCGAACCCGCACCTTCCCCTTCAGCGCAGGGTTGCTCTTTTTCCAACTAAGCTACGTGATCTTATCTAGTCGACCCGTAAATCTTTGGGAGTTCTTTCGGCACTTACGCCGTCAGCGCCACCTACAGAGGAAACAATGAAGTTATCCAATTCTGCTCAAAGACCAAATTTACTTTTAGTTCTTTGACGAGAGGTTTTGCCGTTGCTTGATTCTAAGGTTTTTTATTTATTATAGTACTCTGGGTAATTTCTAAGAAATTAATAAATCCCAAAAATTTACGATCTCGACGGGATTCGAACCCGCACCTTCCCCTTCAGCGCAGGGTTGCTCTTTTTCCAACTATGCTACGTGATCTTATCTAGTCGACCCGTAAATCGTCAAAGAACTAAATGTAAATTTGGTCTTTGAGCAGAATTGGATAACTTCATTGTTTCCTCTGTAGGTGGCGCTGACGGCGTAAGTGCCGAAAGAACTCCCAAAGATTTACGGGTCGACTAGATAAGATCACGTAGCTTAGTTGGAAAAAGAGCAACCCTGCGCTGAAGGGGAAGGTGCGGGTTCGAATTCCGTCGAGATCGTAAATTTTTGGGATTTATTAATTTCTTAGAAATTACCCAGAGTACTATAATAAATAAAAAACCTTAGATATAATAATTGTAATACTATCACTGGTGGTGGTTGGTTGGTATCCCTAGTTACAAATGGTTTCCATGACAACGGGCGTAAACAAGAGGTCCAGGTACTTTGAAAACAAATTACAAAGTTGATTGAAAATAAGATCGCGCTATTAAAATATTCCGGGCTTAAAACTACTTCCAAACCCATTTGAATTTTTTAGGAGTTTAAAGTTGTTTTATAGTATTTTAAAACACGACAAATTTTGAATTTAGAATTCGAAAATGTATGGGCTGCCCTATTGCAAGCGCAAGTTCGCTCATGGAGGTAGAATGCGGCCTTAGCCACTTAAAATTTGAATATTCCTTAAACTAATTCCTTCATAAAAGATTCACAGACTAAAGAAATTGAGCATGTCTATTCTGAATTCGACTATCTTCGTATAGGTCTCCAACCTATTTTCGTTTCATCAGAGACTGAAGGGTAGGGTAGTATAATTTGAGTATTTTTTAACGAAAATTAGTTGAATTTTTGAACCGGTTTCTGCACTTGTTAGCTACAAAAGAACCTTTGATGAAGACCCCTCGTATTGACCCAAGGAGGTTGTCAGATTAATTTATTCTGGAAGCAAAGAGGGCCCATCTTCATTCGCGTGTGAAATTGGGTAGGAAATCATTAAGAACTTACCGATTTTCCTCGACTCTCCGTCACTGATCCTTGAAAAACGGTTTATCAAGGGTCTATTTTGTCCTATTACCTATTTGTATCGACACATTTACCTATAAGGGAGTTGGATCAATTTGACATACCTAGATGGGTTCAGAGTACTAACAATTTATTAATGGTGTTTAATTTAATTAAAACAAAGGCAATGTTTTCTTTAGGGCTATAATGAAGCTATGTGAAAAAATCTATCATTATTTTATAAGACATAAAACCACTCTAAGACGGTTATTTGATGAAAACCATTCTACAAGTCAATAAGATATATGAAGAATCAACAATAGGATTTAATCAGCTCGTTAAATCTTAGTTTATTTATACCTAGTTATTTTATATAAAAACAAATTACGTGTAATTATTAAATTCGTTAAGAACAGGTCCGCACGATGGGTCCCTCCAAGCGGAGTAGTCAAACTTGTTCACGAAATCACAATCAACGACCTTGTTGCTGAAAGAAATATAATAGAAAAATATTAAAACCGAATAATCGGAAACGTTGAGATTTTAGAACTTAACACTAGAGTAATCATAAAAGTTCAAACGGATATTGATCTTGTGGCTGAAAAATAAAGTATTGTTTACAAAATCTCTTTTTTTTACATATAACAGTAAAATTATCAAATACATTAAAACTCCCGTTAAACGATTGTTAAAGAAACCACAGAGCTCATAATGTAAGCATTTGTTCCAAGGAAGATGGCAGTAGTTACTTTATCATCAAAGCTTTTTGTCCATATTATATTGCCCATAGCTGGACAGAACCTCCCCTGATAAGCGCCATAGCTCTTATTATTAAGGGGATAATACCCTAAGTACCTAAATATATCTCGGTACTTACTATGGTCCTATCCTCAAAAACGCTTGAGGCTGTATCTGGTTAACGGAATCACCGACGTCGCACAACAAACCAGCGATGGTTCTCTTCCTAATCTCGAGGAGTTGAGCTGAAAGATAATCACATTTTTGAATGCTGATTAAATTAAATTAAATGCAATTTAACTTTGTACAGACTCCAACCTTTCACTATAATCATGAAATTTTCGATGAATCGGCCAGCAAAATTAGTAGTAGGTACCTGCACGACAAATAAAAAAACATACTTTTTGATTATGCCTCTTGTCCGCCATCAAGATATACAACTAAAATGCCACACAAAGATAAAACAAATTGTAGAAAGAAATACTGAGAATCAAGGAAGTACAAAGGGCGGCCTTATCTCTTTGAACGACCTTTTCCAGACAACTTTGGGATGGTCTGGACATAAGAGATGAATATAGACGATGGCGTTTAAAAAAATCTCCTTGAAACAAAACAATAATTATAATAATACTACCACTACCTATGTTTATAATAAAATACTTAAACTTTATCAGGATTTTTACCATTTTGCTATCTCGATGGTGTACAAAAATACTTAATACATGCTTTTCTGACAGATCTTTACAATGCCCAAGATGACCAATATTTGAGCAACGCTAAATGGTAGGTACACACTTATTAATCGGTATGCAGTACCTTTAAAATACTTACGGAAAGTTAAAGCATTAGGTCGTTCAGGTCTCTCATACCAATGTCTGTCGGACACTACATTCCTGATCATCTGGTCTACCACCAAGCAGTAGAAGGTAGAGGGTGCGCTGCCTCCGGGGATGTGCCTTTCTAGCCATATGCCAGCCATAAGATCAATGTCGTTGAGGCTTTCGTAATTGTTCTTTAGGATCTCGATTCTCTGAAAAACAAGAACTATTTATATCGTTATCATAGGTATGACAGCAAAAGTTAACAGAAGACAAAGAAACGGAACATAATATCAGTATTTCTTATAATTTTCACTGGAACAATCAAATGTAAGTAACCCATATTCCGTTTTAAAAACCTGGATGATTTTTTTATACAAAGGTTTGGTTCCCACAAAACCAAAGAATATTGGTGTAAAATATTTAATGACATTGATTGGTATCATCAAAGCAAAGCACTGAACGTCAAAAATGTTTCCTTTGAAAGCTTTCATTCATAATCTCGTTCGTTTCCAAATTCAAATTTAAAAATATTTCACAGATGCTTTTAGTTTTTAGTGATAACCTTAGTGTTACTTTGTTGTTTTCTGTCATTGTTATCCGTTTTTGTTAAGTTATCAGTTATAAATGTCTTTGTTGACATGAAATATCTTGGATTCTAAATCGGACTATAGTTTTTTCATGTACTTATAGACTAGTAGTTAAGTAGTTATGTGACATAAATTGTTATAGAAAATGGTGGCACAGCATTAATTCGTTGGTGATACTACTTCGAATTGGTTTCTATCGCTTAATTGTAATTTCTTTGTAAGCAACGATAAAAATTATTTGATACCTCTGGATCAATGATACCCTTCAGATCTTCCCAAGATCTGATGCGTTTCCCGAAACAGAACTCTCTGTATTTGATGTAAGGTTGAAAACCGAAGTATCTGCTTTTCGACAAGTCGTTGGTTGGTAAGTCGGAGACTCTTTGATGAGGTCCTAATCCTTGCTCAGCAATCTAGAATTTAAAAGAAAGTTATATCACTGCGTTGTTATGTTACATAATGATAAGATTCTTACTCGCTCTAGCTGGCCCCACGGTGGGGCAAGGGCCTCCCCAAAATACATTTAATGGTATAAAGACAGTTTTGTTATAGAAATGAATATTTATTTATTTATAAAACTATACATAGTTTTGCCAATATTGCATCATTAAACTAACATTGGTTTGTATTGGTGCTCACACTCGTATTGAACTTATAATAATAAAAATGCTGGACAATTCACAGCATTATCTAGACCCAAGTTAAGCAGAGCTTGTGTTATGGGTACTAGATAACTGATATACATAATAGAATACATTATACATAAATAGATATTTTTTCTTATACATAGAAAACGACCAGAACACCCTGAAATATTTGCAGATCGTACAAACATTTGTCCCGAGGCGGGAATCGAATTATATTTAGATTATTTATAGGATTTGGAGGTAAAAGATTATTATTGTCAAAACAAAACAAAAACAAAACTCAACTGAAAAATTCTCTAGAAATGTAAGTAGGAATCGAACCTTCAACCTCCTGCGTCGTAGGCGGACCTGTGACCGCTGAGCCATACACGTCGTCTGTGTGAATATAATGAAATTTCATACTCACGTCTGGATCCACAACATAATCAGCGTCCGCTGCCCCCTGCCTAAAGGTACCCTGCGTCATATACACGAGGTTGTCGTCTATACCGAAGTAGCCTGTCCTTAGGGTCAGGTTCACTATCGGCATCTGTTTCAGGTAGGCTCCGTTTGTGTCGAACATTCTGGAAAGAGCAAGCGAAGTAGCAGATAAGCAGAACAGCAGCGCTAGTCTGTTAACAAGCAAAAGCGTAGTAGTTGAGATTTTTAGGGTAATGTGTAGAAAATGTGAACTCATAGGATACCCGTGAGAAAACCTGAACTCTTGTGATTTTGCTTTTGTTGTTTTTAATTTATATAATGGTGTGCATCATATTTTTTTTTTGTATCGTTGTTATTGTTATTGAACAGAATTTCCACACAACCGGACACCGAGCAAGTACAAAACTTAATAGGTGAACCTACCGTGTTTGCTTGTCAAACTAGGACTAGATCTCAGTACTCTCGTGGTTAAAAACTCGAATTACATGAAATCTAACATTTTTTTTGGTTCCTTCAACGTGAAAACACGATGGAGAAAAAAAATTACGATACAAAAAAAACATGGATCTTCAACATGAAACATGAACTTACTTGAGTGCACCTTCTTGCATAGTGTGCAACCATCGCAGTACGTAGGGGTACTCCAGAGACATTTGAGGCATTACAGTCGGGTTGTAAATATCCCGGAACGCCAATGTTGGGGTTATGACTCCGTCTCTTTCTAAATTGTCCTTACCTGTAAAGATTTTTGAAAAATGAAAAATGATTTTGAAATGACCGCTTCATTTTGAGCTTTTAAAATTTCTCTTGAGGTTTCTTCTGTATCTATCAAATTCTCAATGGAACGTTTACCAGTCAAGGCTTTTATTTGAAAACTGACAAAAACCCACTCTCAGGAACTATCGTAAAGTGTCCGTAACAGCCCTTTCACTAGAAAGGGTCTACATGCACAGGCAGCTTAAAACAATCAGGATGCGACTGCTTCTACCCGCAAGCTAGTATGTTATCATTAACTTGAACTTACCTAGAAGAAGTGGCACCATCTCATAATAGTAAAGCTGCAGTGCTGTGGCGATGTTTATATCCCTCGCTGTATCAAACAGCTTCTGGTCATCCCAGCAAGGGTTCACTCTAGCCAGCTCTGTCGCAATCAGGTTGTGCAGCCTCCAGAACCAAACCGAAAGTAAGTTGATACCAGCAAGTGTGTTTGTACCGTCATCAGCTGAAAAGACAAGATTGTAAGAGGTTTTAGTTTAGATAGTTGGACCGACGTTAATAGGTATTTTATTTCGTACCTATCCAAGATGTTGCCTATCCTAACAGAACAATACACTTTAATAATAAGCTAAGTTACATGACACTGAAGGAAAGTATAATTTTCTTTAGCCCTGGCGGTAGCTTGTTATAATCGATCCCTCCAACTCTGTTCGTGGATGTCGTAAGAACCGACCAGAGGAACCTACCAGAAGAAGGGCAGCAGCAAAAGCCATTGGGGAGGAGAGGCATGTTTAGCAGAGTAGGGTATGTATGCTATTTTTTGTAGAAACCCTTTATCTTAAAATTAAAGGATTTCTAAGCTCAAGAGATTATCTCTGGTCTTAATAGCATTATGCATATGACGACACGACACCCATCAAAGTCTATTTGACCTCATTCTGTTCGATGATGTCAAACGGGATATTGGCTAGGGAATAATAATTAATAATACTCACGTGTGTCATGACACCTTCCCTCAGTTGGCTTATCATTCAGTAAGCAGACGCTCACGTTTATTTTGACACTTGGCGGCCAAATAATCCCATTTTCTACCTCTTGCTTGAGAAGACCGCTCTTGAGAGCCCTGTACTTTTCTGTGAGGCCTTTTTCAGAGTTCCCATATATATGTGACAAGTCCAATAATGGTGTTGCCGAGACAATCTGAAATTAATGGTTCTTTCAGATGAGTCAAGGATCAGTTCTCCATAAAGACTATTTATTTGAAAGTGCCTTCCTTGCTACAAATTTGATGGTTGAAAAACGTTTTGAGGATTTGGTTTTTACAATTTGTACATTATTTTAACGTAGTTCTTCGTAGCACGTGCTACGATGCTACGATGGGCCAGCGTAGCTTACCAAAGACTTCAACGTGCGCCCACTTTCCTACTATACTTAACTTGTATTGTCTAGACTCTTGACATCTAGACAAACATTTATGCGACGAGCTAGACTCTAGCTCGTCGCATAAATGTTTGTGGCGCAAGTGTCACTCGCGCAGTGTCTTTCGCATAAGTGTATCAGATCCAAAAAACATCCCAGATCACAGTATCAAAGCTTACCCTTTCAGGAGTAGAACCTTTCGGGATACAGCCAATAGATTGAAAAGTCTGCGGCCTAGTCATGTTGAGGCATCGTATACCGGAGAAGCGATGTACAGGGTCGTCATCGGGGATCTTGTTTGGAACGCAAGCGTAGTCAGTCTTCCCTTTCTCAGCACAGCAGTACGGCTTCCACGCTATGTAGTTTACTGGAAAGGGATTTTTAAAGTTTAACATAATACAACAGTATAAAATTCTAGACTTATTTCTCATAGAGACATAGGTGTTCATTAAAAATAGAAGGTCACATGATGATTTTCCCACACCTGTGTACCTTTATGCAGGATGTTCCCACAATAGGTATACAATTTTTGAATAGCAGATTTTTTCTCTACAAAAATAAGTATCTGAGTACTTTTTAAGTGACCATTGTTAATCAACGTGGCAATGCTGCCAGAATGCTGGCAGTATTGCCACGTTGATTAACAATGCTAGGTAATTCGTTGACCAAAATAAAAGCCAGCATTCTGATCACCTGTGGACTCTGTTAGGAGTTTTAAAATATCTTTATATATCTGAGTAGGTACTATCAATAAAAGAAACTGGTTTCGATTTGAAAAAAACCTTCTGAGGAAGTTTTGAAGTCTTGCATCAAGAACACCATCAAAATGAAGCCTGCAGCTGTCTTCATCGGAAGATGTTATGTTGTTTGATTGTGACTATTGACATGAATGATAATTAGCTTCCATAAAAATCATCATCATCATATCAGCCCACACACGTCCACTGCTGGACAAAGGCCTCCCCCATACGTTACCACAAATAGCGGTCCTGGCCAAGAAGTCAATGGTAGAGATGTCCACCATCGATTTCTGACTATAATTTCGTCACTCCATCGAGTAGATGGTCTCCCAATACTTCGTTTTGCGCTGCATCGCGTCACCACACGAGTACCTTTACTCCCCATTTTGTTTTGACAATCAAAAGTTTAAAAACATTCCAAATAACACCTTACTTGTATCATGCTGAGACACAATATCGCCTGACATGAACACCAGGAAGTGTACCGCAAGCTGCGTGAACCTCTGGCTCGGCGCGTGTCCCTCTGCGAGGAAGCGTGTGCGCAGGTGCCGCGCTAGCGGGAGGGGGCTGCCGGATGCTGCTTTGCGGGGCTCGAAATCTGGAAATAAGCATCTAGCCGTTATAGATACCTAATATTTTGAAGTCCTTGACTACCACCAGCAGACCGAATCAGAGGTATTCGTGGGTGTATCAACTTATACTGTTTTTGTGAACTTTTGTTTCTTATTCGTAAATTAGCACTAAAATATGTATTAAATTAAATTAATTCATTTAATTGGACAACAGATAACCATTTATGCTGGACAAATTCACACATCATCGTCTCGCCTCAAAACAGAGCTTTCATCATCTCGCCTCAAAGCAGAGTTTGAATTATGGGTACCTACTAGATAACTGATAAACTTAATATTAACAACAAATTAGAACTAGTATTAACAATTGAGTTAACGGAAAACTATTGCAAACCATTTACAAGTAGCTCAACTGATCCATATCAATACCAGTCGGAAGCGTTCCCAAGACGCTGGCTGTATTGCCGGAGTATATGACAATGCTGATGCGCTGCGCCGTACATTAGTTACGTAGAAATATATTTTTTATTATACCTACTTAACATATTTATTTGGCCTGAGGCGAGAATCAAACCTCAACCACAAACTACTACATTGTAGTTGGACCCTCACCGGCTGCGTTACAGAGGTCACAAAAATTAAGAAGTCTTCCACCCACCTTTATCAAAGACCGCAGGCAGCACCCTGACGAAGGGCGTGTGAGCTGATCCCTTGATTGGGTTCTCGAGGTTGTTGCAGGAGCCGTCGATCCTTCTGCCTTCGTTGGGGTCACAGGGGGTGCTGATGTCGTTGGTGCACCAACTGTAACGAAAAAATTTGAATAAACAAAAATATGACGTGACAAGTTGACAAAAACTTCGAGTGATTATGTACAACACCAATTTATTAACGACTAGCTCCTGTACGTGGCTTCACACGCGTTCTTTTTAGCTTTTGTAATACAGGCATAGAACTACGTATATATAATTATGCAAAATTTCACGTTTTGGCGTGAAGAGGTAACAAACACCTAAACATACACATACATTTTCGTGTTTAAAAGATTAGTTTGATGTGTTTGTCTAAGAGGGTACCAGGAAGTTTTTACACACTGAATGATGGGACCCTGCTAATCCACAAAAGCCGGCTTCTAGCAGCGGTACGTGCAATGAGAAAGGTATTTTACGTGATACGCACCTAATTTTAAATGGTTAAATTAGACTTAATTATTGAGTCAGACAATGAGTCTTCTTGAACAGTTCCTTAGTTAAATTTTTCAAGAAAGCTTATTTTATTTCATTGTTTATATTATTTTCGTCTACTTTTGGGTGCTACACAGTGACGACTACACACGCGAAAATTGAAACAGCTCGCTGTTATTGTCGGGGGCTTATAACAGATAAAATTGTAAAGAAGGGACTCACAAAGTTGTATTAGATTTGTCGTGTTTCTTCAACTCCTCTCGAGTAATAGGGGTTCCATGGTAAGAATCATAGAAAATAGCTACACTATTGTGAAATAGTAACAAAAAACTTATGAGTTTCATGACTACTAAAACGAAAAAAAAAAAAAAAAACTTAACAACGTGTAAACACAATGGACTCCGATGAAGGATTGATGTTTAGAATCTGATAATATTTAAATGAGAACTATGAGCAGCTAAAAATATACCAGTATTTTGATGTAAACAAGTTTAACAAAATATCACTGTTAGATTTTGCGATTTAGATTATCATAATAACGTCGAATAAAATAACACCTAAAATATTTCACTGTTATTTTCTCTTATCTAATCCTGACCAAAGCTGGTCAATTCAGATGTACTCGTGGTCGATCGCTCATATATATTTACTCCGCTCGTTAGCTGCATAACTAATACAAAATGAAAAGCTATGAGGGATGAATATAGTTTGAGTGATATTTAAACCCACGAATATAGATATATTCGTGGGTATTACAAACTGTTTGTCGATTCAGATGAACCGACGAACAGTTTGTACGCCTAGGCTTACAATACTTTTAGCCCTACCAGATTTGCATCTAAAATGAATTCTTTGAGTTTATTATTGGCAACCATAAGTAAATTAGGAAAGTTTCTTTAACTCTTTAAAAGAATGACTCTTTCTAGTAATAACTACAACCAACCAGTTTCGAGACAATTTTAAAAGCTATTTAGTTCAAAGAATTTTGAAAAGAAACATAATTTTTGAGTCCAATAAGAAGGAGCTAGATTGAATTGTAATGTTTATGTAATTTTTTTACATTAAGCGGTTTCTTTTCAATTTCTTCCACTAGCGGACAAGAGCTTGATTTGTAGACCTAAAAAAATAAAATATATCAGTTTTTAATTGAATATTAACATTGCATTGGCAAACGTAACTGTTATTTTTATTAAAATCAGCCTGGAATATTTTTCAAATAATAAAATTTTTATATGGTTTTACCGTTCCAAGGAATATTCCTTCGCCTCTCTAAGCTCCAGTCGTGCAAATTTGATGTTGAAAAAAGTGTTCCATTTTCATTCCAGCTAAATCCTTGTTGACATTCGTAATCCTGAAACCAACCGCAATATATTTCTTTGGGCCAACTTTAATATTTGGGCTCATCCGCAGGCAATCCGCAAAACAAACTCAGGTTTTAATAAAAACAGATTTTGGTGCCGAACCAGCGCTTTGCACTGTTATTTTGCAGTGATCGGGAAAAATACTCTGGTATGAAAACCACTGGTTAGAAAAGGTATTTTTGATTGGTCGTTGCGATGTTGGTCCAAGTACGTTGAATCTACTCCTGTTTTTGATGTAAGGTGGGTATTAAACGGCGTTACGGGGCGTCACGTGTAACACAGCAAGCGTTCGTGCACGGGTAAAGAAGGCGCCGCAACGATCAACTAGATGAATATTAGCACACTACGCAGTGTGCTAATGGTACTCGTATCATGCTCGCGGCGGATTCTGCATAGCACCGGACAGTAGGTGCCAGGTTTTATTTGATAGAGCTCATGTAGTGCCCAACAGAAAAGTGCTTTACTTATTGCTGTTGGGTATCTATATCTAACCAAACTCTTAGTAGCATGATAGTAAACAAACCGCGACACAAATAACTAAAACTCACTTGCTTGGCGTTGAGTTTCAGATGTAATTGTAAGCAATATTTATAGAATGAAGGATTTAAAATCGACTATTAATGTAAATTGCGTATAAAAGGACGCAGCAACAGAGTTAATTTTAGGTTAAGTATGGACGGTTTGTTTACAAAGATTGTAAAAAGAAGTTTGGCTGAGTTGCTGTCGATTCGTACAAAATATATTGGGACGCAATGTCCCAATGAAGGTGTAGATAATCAAACAAAACAAGTAAGGCAATTTGCTTTTGGGTACTAATCAAAGTAATCAACACACACGAGTTCTATCAACTAAGGTATAGGTAGGTATGCCATTGTGTATCAATTATGCAGTTACTAGTAACACAATATCTACCTATAAATTATAATTTATTTCTTCTACAACATTTCGTGTTCTCATTCATATTCACAACAGGATGGAGAGTAAAAAGAAAAACAGCAACATTCGACAAACATTAAATCTGCTTACGATTCGAACCTCGTACTATGGAAATCGATACACATTTGTGTAGCATTGGTTGTTCTTACGTGACCGCCGATACAATAGTGGAATTTCGATAGGCTTGTATCATTTTCTATTACTGTTTAGAGTAAAATGAACTGTATTACACTAGCGTTATGATTTATAAGGCAATCACATCCTAACTGACCCCTTTGCTAAGATCCTTATTATTTTCCTTCATCAACACTTTACATTATGTATAATCATCAGTGATCTATTCATTAATGAAGAATGTTTTAGTTCATACCATTTCTACGTTATATCTTGGTTTATTTTCTTTGAAATGAATCTGATTAACAACTCTTGTATTATCTGTGATAAAGACCAGCGACGAATTTTGTGTAAATGTGCTAATCTTCCGATATTTCTGTGGAATTGACACTATTATCGTAATAAGGTCATTCAACCTAATATCGCTATAGTTTTGGAGGAACTGGTTTAAGATTCACGTAAACGCTTACAAAGCCTACAAATTAGCATCTTAATAAAATTATCTTCGAGGACCTTGGACACAGGTATGCTTCAAGTTGGCCAGCAAGACCTATGTTGTTAGCCAGGGAAAGAAAGAAAATACTTGCAACGTATTCTTTGCACAGCGTCAACATTGTGACCTGCAGGTGTCCGCCTGCCGCTGCTGGAAGGGTCTGCAGATGGACATGAAACCGTTACCCCAAAAGAGTTGATAAAAAATATACAAAAACAAAATTATTTTGATCACGTCAGCGAAGTATAATCAGACATTTCTCCCAAAGCGGGACATAAATATCCATTATAAGGTTGGCCCAAAAACAAATTTATGTTCAGTACAATTCGATTCAAATTACAGATTGTGCACAAGTAAACCTATATTTTTACAATGGTATGTCAAGCTACTGAAACAAAATGATATCTTCATGAACATATACAGGGTTATTGGTAAATTTGTGACAATACGTGAACTGCAGGTTCAGCCCATCATCACAAACACGTTTGTGAAGACGCCATTGACACCCACAGAACGGGATAAGTAAGAAATAGGTGGGTAAAGTGCCTACCAGTGAGAGATCATGATGCTGACAGTGGCAGAGTAGGTATGTCAACATGACATACCTACATATAGGTACCTCATCTTGTAAAGAAAAGAAAGTAGTAGGTATGACGTGTCAGAAATGTAACAATGTTACAAAACCAAGTTGATACAAAGCAAAGGAATTCAAAAACCGAAGTTAGAGGAACATGGTCCATTGGCAATAGTCAACATTAGTTCAATAGACACAAATAAACATAGAACTGGCTGGATGGAGACGTTTCTCGCATCATTTGTGTGAAATCGAGCGCGAGGCCAAATGTGCCGAGGCTGACCAAAAGAGGCTTATTTATAACTGGACCTTTCTGCCGTGATTCAATTCTATGGTCGACTGAGTGAAGTCAACGCTTTTGTTTCCTGGGTGTAATTTATTTAAATAGGTACGGATAAGAATATAATACATCAACACACTTCAATTAAAATTTAATTATATAATATTATAGAAAAAGGCCTCTTCCTTAAATTTTGAAACGGGAAGTTGAAGAGATATTTTCTACACATTATTATGGCGTTTTCACGTTTAATATCTGTGACGCATTTTCGTGGTTCAACCAGAAATGGTGACACATCAACGCATTAACCATCAGCTATTTTAAGATTACACATTTACAAAGAAAATAATGTTTTTTTCGATCTTGTTTTCTTGGACGAGGCTGAGTACAACAGTGGCCTACTGGTTGTTGATCATTTCAATTGAGGTTGCAACATTTGAAATAACTGTGTAAATCTTTTTTTTGTCATTATAAGCAGTCGTATCCATAAAACTAAACAAAAAGCAACACAATGTAATAAACAGTCACTTACTACCAGCTGAGGTTGTCGAATAAAAAAAACTATTCTTTCGGGTACAAGAGTATTCTTGATCTAGACTGAGTAACTCTTTATCTGTGAAGAGAGATCTGCCAAGAGGCTTTGACCTTCGCAAATCAAGGGAAAAGGTTTGGTGCATTATCGTGTCACAAGTATAGACCCACCGTGAGCAATGAAAACCATTTTAATTTCCTCTCACAAGATGAATAACGGCTTTTACAGGTGAAACCTGGCGCAGACACTAAAGGATTTATGTGGTTCTTACGGAGTCTTTATTGTCAGTAATGGATTTCATTGAAATTGCAAAGTGGAATCATCAGTTTTGATTTTCTTCAATTTATACGGTTTCCGGTGGGTGTTCAATGCTTGAGAAAATGTTTGTCAAATTAAGCAAGCGTTGGTTAAATCATTCTAAGACCTAGCATGTGACAATACCGGATTAAATTTTTAAATAAAAACTAGCAAAATACATCCATGGTACCATGATGTTATCACTAATGTTGTTAACTGGTTTTTACCGTTTGACTTGTCCAAATTAGCTTCTACCTTATGGTCTCAGACTAAGTAAGAAATCGTCTGAGCTTATGGTTCGACCACTTACCTATTGGTCGAGTTATCAAAAATATTACATTGTGTATTCGACTGTCTGTACGCGTCCAATGGAATGTCTATACAGAGTTATAGGTATCTAATTAATAACCTCAGGCAACTTGTGTAAATCAAGACTCACAACTTTTGTTCTATGACTTTTGCCGAAACGTAATAGGTAGGGTAGGGCGGGTCTAGTTGAGCATAGGGGTAAGTTGGGCAGTCGAAATATCTCGAAAACTATTCACCGCACGCTAACACATCAAATTGAGAAAAGAAGCGGTCGCAAGAGGGGAACACATCGCGCGACCGCCGGTGACGATTTGTTGATCGAGTGAAGTACACGCGTGAATTGTTTATTTTGTGACCAAAAAGTAAAAAATTCGTTTACCGCAAGTTTTCGTCTGTATTATTCAAATGTTTTCTGTTTTTAGTCGAGTAAGTGTTAATTTTCCATAATTTCATTGTACTTTTGATATATTTAAAGGTTCTGGGTATTATTATTACCGTTTCTTCATAACCTCACTTTTGTTTTAAAATTTCGGGCTAAGGGGTAAGTTGAGCACATACAAAATGTACGCCAGATGCTGGTCACTTTTGTTTGCGTAAATTGCAACAGAGTGTAAGAGTTAAGATTCCAAGATCTTATTTACATTTTCTTATTGAATATAACCTATATTGATAATTAGATCAATATTAAAGGCTAATTTTGAATAAAAAGATTGAGTCTAATCCAAAAGTTATGCATAAGAATCATGATGTTTTGTTGATTCTATTTTTAAAAGATAATTACTTTTAATTTTACTGTTACTTCACTGAAATACTATTAATAAAAAGTTGATTGTCATATGGAAATTTTATTTTAGGTCTAATTAACATTGAACCCATGGTTTGGGTACAATTTATAAGCGCTCAATTTGCCCCGTATCCTTGCTCAACTTACCTCACCTACGGGGTACGTTGAGCATACTTGACTTTCTGCATTTAAACAGCTATAGCTCTTAAAATCGACTTGTTAGAAATAAATGACTATAGATACTTTTGCAAAGGGATAAATTACTAACCCATCAGTATGCATAACAAGCCATTAAGACTTACTTTTGAGGAGCTGTATCCGATCAAGTGAAAAAATGCTCAACTAGACCCGCCCTACCCTACCTACATCTCAAGTTTTTTTTTTTAGTATTTGGGGGAATTTCTTAGCTCTATGCTATGTCTCGTAAATACCTGTTTCATTCATTCGATACTCGTTAGTTACTTACTCAGCTGACTGCGCGCAGTCAGCTGAGTGCTACGACTGCTACGCAATGCCGGTCGAGTTCCGTGCTACACAGCGCGCTTAGGACCGCGTAGCAGAAAGATTCGGATGTTCGGTGTAGGTATTCATATTCAGTGTTAGTGTATCGATAGGCCATTGTGAATCGGTTGCGTCACAGGAGTCTCATAATAATACAGTACCGGCGCACGCGCGGCGAAAATTGCGACTGTCGATAACTACTAGGTCAAGGAGTCAAGGACAAGTACCCGCCCCCGCTCGCCTCACCGCAACCCCTTTCTTTACCTTACTGACCGACACACAAGTGTCGCGCGCGTGCTTCATCAAACATCATGTAGGTACAGACTTGTCTGCCTTGTGCTGCGTCACAGTATACATAATGGAGCTGCGTTGCGTGCGTATTATGGCTTTAATCTGTGACCGCCTAGAGAGAGCTGAGAGGATTGGAATCTGAATCTGAATCGGAACTGGAAATTTACATATTTATTTTTTTGTATGGAAAAAAATTCATCGAATTGGAAAAAGTCATAGAACAAAAGTTGTTAGTCTTGATATACCCAAGTCGCCTATGAGGTTATTGATTAAATACCTATAACTCTGTATATTATATTGTATTATTTTTTTCAATATCCTTCTCTTCTATCATTACCCGTTTCTTACGACAACGAATTTAAAGTTGAATTTCCTATACTACCTTCAAAACTACGTTCACGAGTAGGCAAAGTCAACCCTTCGAGTGCTAATTGTCATCAATTACCAGCGGCGTATTAATTTGCTGATCGCGCCACCTGTCTGCCGGTACACCGATAAGGGCTGCATTGTGGTCGAGCAAGTCGTGGTATTGCCATACTGCTAGCGTATAGCGAACTAGGAAAGTATGTAAAGAATTTGCTGGTAGTTATGTTGTATGAATAGGATAGAATCAGAATCATCATGGCTTATTGATCTTGCCACATTGCCATACCCCCCCCCCCCCCTTTGTATCTCATAGAATAATAATACCTGTCTAAATTTATTTTCTCTTTCCTCTTGGCATTACAGGTAGTTCATTTGGAAACTTTGTAGTATCATAAATTGTTTTCCGACGTTACAACATTTTGTAAGCTTTTATTTACTTGCCCCGTATATAATAAGAGCGGGAATAAGAGAGTCGGATATCCTAGATGATATAAAAGCTTGTTTTTTAATAAATGTTTTTAAAATATTAGTTTAATATATATGTAAATAAGCTTTAATTACAATCAAATAATAGAAAAAAATAAAAAACTTTAATTTGTTATTTTGTCAGTTATGCTTGAAGCCGCACCAATCCCTGACGTCTGTATGATATAGACATATTCTAGCCTAGCTAATAATGTCGTGAACCCTATATTGCCATCAGTTGCAGATGCCAATTCTATGTAGCCTGATTGGTAAATGGACTTAATTATTATTATGCATAATAAGACATCAATTCATAATGTTTGTTTCTGGAATTTGGTCACACCCTTATAACCTGTTTTGTAGATCTCATAGATTTGACTCTATCTAGCTTCGAAAGTTATTGTGTTTTATTTTTAAAATTTTGTTTTTTCGACCTTATTCGAATTTCCAATTTAATTTGTCTTGGGCACGCTTCCGACTGATATTGATATGGATCAGTTGAGCTATCTGTAGATTGTTTGCGCTTTTTTTTACTAGTATTCCAATTAATAATACTAATTTTAATTTAGTTATATTATTCAATTGTCATTTTCTTTGTTAATAAAGATTTCGTTTTATTTACTAGTATTTCAATTGTTAATACTAGTTTTAATTGTGTTCTATCATTTGAGAGTTATTTTCTTTGTTAATAAAGGTCTTATTTAACCATTTACTAATGTTTTTAGAGAAATATTCATCTCCAAAATTTAAAAGTCACACCTAATACTGAACTACAAAACAAAAGATGATTTTATTCCTGAACTACCTTTAATAAGTCATCAAGTAAATAGATTTTGTCCTATATGAAGGACATAGTAGGTATACAACAACTCGAGGAAAGCTGCAAGGGCAATAAGTGGCGATCAAATTGAGATATTCTGCGAC
Organism: Eupithecia exiguata; assembly: GCA_947086465.1. Taxonomy (NCBI): domain Eukaryota; kingdom Metazoa; phylum Arthropoda; class Insecta; order Lepidoptera; family Geometridae; genus Eupithecia; species Eupithecia exiguata. The sequence continues at coordinate 13,053,495 of OX352231.1, read as the reverse complement.
ACGTGCAGGTTATTGGTTCGCGAGTGTTTGGGAAGGGATATTGCTTATTTGTGCAGAAAGCCATCGATGAGGTTGTTCTTATTAGCTCCGACGATCGTATCCGATTCTTTTAGATCCGTTGATTATTTTAAAGAAATTTTCTAATTAAGTAATTTTCTATATCGCAATTCAGTTCAATTGCAAGCATTTATTAGGCACATTTATAACCATAATAATCGATTTTTTTATCATCGGAACATATTTTCGATTCGAAAATAAGGTCTAGTCCTCCATCTTTAAATAACGCTTGTATTTTTATTGCGCTGGATTTATAGCGAGAATACTTTAAAACAAGTATTTAGTCTTTTTTTAATATCTGACTTAAGAATTGTCTCTATGACACTTCTTGATCTAGGTACTGTTAAAACTTGTTCGTATCACCTCAAAATCTAATGAATTAAGCTTTCTAAGCAAAGGAATGCTAACCTTAGCCATTAGCATAATCTACAACCAAGACGTTGTAAGTTCAACTACTTCAGTAAGAATCTATAGCTAGGTACGTAACTTTTTTAAAATACTTTATTTTAGAAAACTAACAAAAGTCATCAAATATCGAGAGCACTTCGGAACGAACCATCCTGAGGGATGTCAACTGAATGAAGATGAGTGAGCGGAAAATGCGCAGAATAGTTGCGAAAATCGCTACATTCATCGTCGCGTGGTCACCCTGCGAGCACGATGTGTTATCGCTGATTCATACAGATTTGTGATTTATTGGCCGAAGTTTTTGGCATTCTTATTAATCATTTCGTTACTATGATGAAGGTATCAAAGTTTTGTACAACTAGTGGACAAAATAATGTTCGTCGTATTAATATAATTAAAATGATCTGATAATTCTTATTAATAGTACGTCAGTACTATATGTTTACTTATTCTGTGTTGTAAGTTACTACTCTTTTTTAATTCCAAATTGAGAAAAAACCAAATCGGATGACGTGTCTACATTGTTTAAAAACCTTCAAATTGATAAACAATATGCAGTTGCTTCCATTATTTGAATTTTCTCACAATATCTCCTTGGTTCTAACAAGGTTTTGTCTTAATAGTTAGAAAAGTAAAAAAAAAAATTATGTAACCTTGAATCTTAATTGTTATTTATGTACCTACTTAATGAGTACTATTAAAGTACCCACTTAGTTAAGGCCAGATAATTTTTTATCCAAGACTCTAATACTAACCATATCAACACGAGTAGGAGTTCTACTAAGAAATGTCGACATCAAAATTCACGTCACAGTTTTTCCTCGTGTTTTCATAAAAGCCACAAATCTCATCGAGCATCTGTGTTCGATGTGAAAAGCCTATAACATGAAAGAAAAGGGTTCTCGACTGAAGTGACGAGATACTTTGGACCTCAAAGAAAATTCACACTTTCACTACTAAATAAGTATTTGTGCGTAATCTAATACACTTTTTACACTAGACAACAAAGGGCTAGTTTCATTTTGATCACATCACAATTTATATATAACGGAGTAGGTTCATTATTTGTTAACTGCGCGTATTTAGGTAATGCCAGATGGAAATACAGCTCTGAAACACAGACCCAGGCCTAGGACTTCTAACTACACGAATCGCGAGACCGCTTTATACGAATGGTATAACCTTCTTGTACCAATCTGCTAGGAAAACTAAACTAAGCACTTTGCTCATCCTTCCATTTCTTTTCTATCATCCTGTATAATTGATCCAACGTCCAAACCATAGACATTTGAGATTCGCATAGAGTAGAATTAGGCGCATTGCAAATGATTAAATAAGGTTTTAACTCCAAAATATAGTTCTCTACTTGGAGAACTCCTTTCAAAATTACAAGTTAGTTCTACTTCTTACGATCGTCCTGTTCCGCACTCCAAAAGCATTGCAGTATACCTATTTATACTCACACTTCGGGAAAAATCGATTTACGACCTAGATAACGGAGAAAAGTGTCCGATCTGTGCGTACTTATGCCATCTATGCTGTATGTAATTAAGTAGTCTTCATTCTAGTATCCCTGTAAGTAAAAGAACCTTTCGACTGTCCTTTGTGAGCATGGGAAATGACAATATTGTCTTTTTTTAGGGAGATAAGTTTTGTGAACAGGCTACTTAAGTATATTTTTTGATTAGATCATGATTTGGTTAATTAATCCAGTTTTCGTCTTCTTAATCTACTGTTTTGAAAATCTAGTCAGTTTTATAAGTAATAAAGTATTTCTGATGCTTTGACTCAGCGTTACATCGCACGGTCCGTTGGCAGCCTCCGAACTCACGCCCAACTTAACCCAGTAATGGACTGCGAAATTGTTTCAAGCGTCAGCCACTGCTGTTTTAAACTGATAATGATCCGTGTTACCATTAGTTAAAGCACAAATTTAAATTAAATATTTTCCTGTTAAGAAGGAAATTAAGAATTATAGTTTGAATTTTTTATCAGTGAGATAATAAGTTTCATTATTGCGTACATTGGAAACAGATTTGGACCTTAAGCTATAAGGGTTTCGGACATGAAAACTGCATTTGAAAACCAGCTTTGTTTGCAAGAGCCGTGAGTTTCAATATTAAATGAACAAAAGCTGTAACTGTGTGTAACGCTGCAGTTACAGTGAAATTTCAGTCGTGCTACATTTTCTCTACTGAGTTTCAAGAAAAGGATGTTTTTCTTGTCAACGAAATTAATGTGTTGTCTAGTGTTTATTTCTGGTTCTCGGGAAATGTGAAATGCTTTGTTGGAGTGCGGATGTAAGTTATCGTTGGTAAATAGGGTGGAATACTCGTTTTAGAGAGAAAATACTGTCTAAGAAAGTAAATAATATTCTCACGGGAACATAAGACCAGCTTTCTTTTGAAGAAGTTTCTCAAAACTGTTCGAATTTTTTTATATTCTCTACGCTTAATAAACACACAGCAAAAAAGCACATTTAGGCTCAAAAATCATCGTTTCGCCAAATTTTTTGTCGTGCCTTTCAAATTTGAGTGCAAATGGGTTATCCTGAAAACAGGAAACAATTTCGCCTTCGCATTTGTACAGTCAATACGTCATTTATTTCCATTCATGTAATTTTGAAAGCCAATTCGGAGTTGTCACCGGAACTCCCCTATTCTTGCGAAACTCGTTTCACCCATAAAATTGAGTTAGTCCCACCGCTTAATACATTTGGCAAACAACTTGGTGATTCGTTTACTCCGGAGCGTACCCGCACGTATGTTTTGACCTATTTTTAGCCAGCTGTGCCTTAGAAAGGTCATCATGCGCCAGAAAATGTTTTTTCTATTGTAGCTCGAAAATATTGCCAAAAGCTTTTAGGGAATTTGTAAATTCTGTGAAATTTAGAAAGGAATTTCGGAGCGAGAATATTTTGGAACTAAGTAATCGTAAATCCCAAAGAAGAAATATTTCAGCAAATTTTATAGGAATGTTTCGCAGCACGCTTCGAAACATTGAATTAAATTTGAACTTCAAAGGATAATAATTGTAACTAATTTGGATCTTAAACAACTTGATCTTTTAATAAAAAAAGTGTAACAGGGGCAAATAGTGTTAGTAAAATCGCGAATAACGAATACACTCTTCATAATTCCTATAATTTTTATAACAAAATAGTAATATCAATTCAGGAGGTACTGACTGGTTTTTTTTTTAATTTTATGATATTTTCAAATATGAAAGGTGACTTTTATATGTTTTCAATAAAAAAAAATCCAGCGGGAAATTACAAGTCCAATTTTCATATTCTTTCCTTAAATATTTGTTTTTATCTTGTTTGACAAAACCTCTCTTCCCCCTCTGGTAAATTAAATAATTTCCCGACCGGACAGCAATCATCAATACGAAAATCACTAAATTCCCGATCCTCATGATTTTATTATTAACGCAATCACTTCATCCCATAACACATGTCGTTATGAGCAGACCAATTCAATATCACTTAATCGAATCAATAATTAGCATTCGCAAACGTTCCGGTAAGCATCGCTGATTAACAATCGCCAATTTCGTAAATGGACTGTTTGCGATATGTCTGAATTTATCTTTTGAATACAGCATTACCTACACACTCGGGCATTATTTCATTGGAATAACATACAAAAGTACCTACATTGGACTGGACAGGTGCTTGCTGTTTGATAACAATATATATATTCAGATTGAAGTTTATTCATACCCGAATATCAGAATTTAGAATAGACTATTCTAAATTCTGATATAACTAATATCATATACTAATATCATAAATTCGAGTGTTACTCTGTCTGTTTTTGTGTCTGTTTGCCTGTTACCATTTCACGCCTAAATGGCTCAACGGATTTTAATAAAATTTTGCAGGAAGGTAAACATGGTATTCTGATAGACGCTGCGTGAACTTTATAGTGTCCTATAATTAGTAAACACAGCGTCTGTCAGTGCAGTGCACTATAAGGTATATATGTATAAGTTATTCTCGCACGAATTCATTTCGTGCCTACAATCGCCAGTTCCAGGAATGTTCACGCAAACATTTCGAGATTTCAACAGCCTTCAAAACTTCTTCATCAAAACCTTTTTACACATCACTTTGCTCTTGATAAACAGTCGTATTATTCCACTTCCCACATTCATTATCTGCCTGTGAAAGGTCGTCTCCATTCAATTAGCTAGGGTAGTGCCACGTCCGCGTTTCCACTCGATTACCTGTAGATTAGTGCGGCGACCCGTCCCGTTATCACAACTTATGACTTTTTACCGGGATATTCACCTTGCCTGGTGGTTTTATTTCATCCTTTTATTCTGTCTGGTCTGGCGTCGATGCCTCGATGATTTCCACAGTCGATGTTAGAAATGATTTTCGGATTTTAGGTTAATGTTATTGTAAATGACCTACAGGCACTCCTGTAGGTCAAAGGCACTCCTGTAGGTCAAGTGTGTATGTTTTCTTTTTAATCAAAATAAAATAACAAGGTGTTTAAAATCTGTAATAAATAAATATCAAAAGACTTACGCACTTTTCAACTGCACACTAAATTCCACTTAGCTCCGAAAATAATAAATCTAGAAGTTGCAGTTATCAGTATGATAAAGGAAAGTTTTTGATCTTTACTTTCAATGACGAACTTTGAATGGTTTTTTCCTACCCCTCCCTCCCTTCCTAATAGGTAAAAATATGTCATTTTGTAGACCATCATGTTATGGTGGACCGGTGACGCTTTCATTTCTGTGCACATGAGAAATTCAGGGCCACCAGTAAGAGTTGACAGGTTTACTCTTTACCTTCAACGAAAGAGTAAACTTCTTTGGTATTTAATGCGTCAGTCAGCGAGTACTAATCAACCAGTACAATGTCCCTTTATTATTATAAAGAAACATTGGCCTGGTGAAAAATGGAGTACCTATTGGTACTCTATTCTTTTTCAATAATAAAATAGTAGTAGTAGTTTTTGAATTGAGTGTGCCTAAATGTCCGTCTAATTTTTTTTGAATATTTGTTTTATTTTCGAGCAAAGGCACCCAGAAAGAACAAACAGCCAAATGAAAAAAGTGCGCACAAAAAGTGGCAAGTAATTACAACGCAAAACGCACTGGTATAGGGGTAAACAAAGCTTTTGTTTTACATTAATATTTCACCCCCTAGGGGCTGAAAGGATTCGTGTGATTAAAAACATCCCTTATGTCCCCAACGTATATATTGTAAAAGAATATGTAGGTTTGTCTGACTATAATAAAGATAGTGGTAATAGCTTAAGGCCATATAAAGGGTTCTAGTAATATATTTTATAAGAATTGACCACCTAAATAAATATTGCCGTGTCCTAGCAGGGTGCATGTTAGAAACACTATCTGATTCTTTGTACAACATGTTTGTAATAAAAATGTTGAGTATACCGTGTGATGTGTCACTTGATCAAGGATATCAGAGTCCTGAAGACTACTAGACTAGAAATTGTTGTAAATGCAACACACGCGCCTTTTAGCCTGGTACAAAATTTTTGAACTTAATCTCATTCGAAATCGGTAGAATACTTGTTCTGTTTGAGTACTAACTCACTTAGAATAATTCTGGCTTTTAAACATATGGTTCTTAACTAACATGATATTTGTTAGATAAAAACCATATGTTTAAAAGCTAGATTAGCTTTAGCTATATTGTCTGATTCATCTCTAGAGTTCCCAACCTAATACGCAAACTAATTTGAACTGGAAACCCTTTTATAATATAATTTTCCCCTTTGTAGTTGTCAAATTGCCTGATATAGCCCAACAATCTCAACTAGAAGATAACGACGACATTGCATCTCTAAAGCTCAAATATACTAGACGGTTACCGTAGAAAACGGACTAACAAGGTGTCCTTTGACATCGCGCGTTATAGAGAAAGCTGCCAGGTAGAATGATCACGTGTTCTCACTTTCGTATGAGTTTTTTTAATTTTTTATGGGACTTTGAGTCGTTTGTATGACTATGTCAGTCTCGTATTGTAAGAAACAAGCAAATAAATTATGTGTAAAACTAACCTGAATAATTTTAGTACCGCATCACTCAGTGGTGCGGCTAAAATAATTTGAATAACACCAGTATCCATTAACATCAAAATAACAAATCGGAAAAGTATAAATGACAATGATAGCTTTATTACCGCTCAGTTGTCATAAAGTTCAAAGAAAACTATTGGATCGCTGTCATTCTACGAAAAGTAATTCTTTCAGTGGTGGGTTGGAAGGAAACAAAACCTTTTATATTTTTTGTAAACAATGCACATCCCGCAGTAATGCCTCACAAACTACTTTGCAAATTTTTCAACTCTAAAAAGTAATTTAACTAAAAATTAATTAAGTATCTAGTTCCGTTTAGTACAGTAATATTTTATTTCCCGTAAATTTCTCTGAAATTAAAGTGGCATAAGATATTTGTAAAGGTATTTCTCCTAACCGTTTATATTATTTGACGCCAGAATGTCTATCTGGGAATCCCCTTAATTATACTGCCGTAAATGACACCGTGCAAGAGGGGAAACACGGAATATTAAAGAAATTATTGACTTGATGTTAGAAACGGTGAAATTTTGATGAAGTGGCAGGAAGACATGCTATGAATCATGGGGAAATAACAAATATTTATTTATTTTCAAATTTTAGGAAAATTTACAGCTAGAAAAATTACAAAACTAAGAAACATAAATCTAAGTACATGACAATTACATGCACTTAAGCTGAGGGCTATTTATGAAGTTTCCACTTATAGCAAAATACATTATAGTTATTTATGATTCAGTGGTAATAGACGACTATAAAAAAGTGATATCTGTTAATAATTTGTGAATATCCAGCTACAGTTTATAATTATCTCTTTACTTTAGACCTCATTTTGTCTGGCCCTTTTCTTTCAGTTATTCTTTTTCCATCAGTTCTCAATATTTCCAAAACGTATAAATAATAGAAGCTACAGTCTACAGTGTACACACAATTCTCTACACACCAAAGTCACCGAGGACTAGTGGACAAACAACACTGTAGATTGCCTAAAATGTTCATACACTGAAATGTCTTACCTAATACCGCGGGCTGTGTTGAAGAATTCGGTGAGTGTGAAGCCCATAACAATAAGTTTCTGTTATAGGTATCAATTTGAACCGACTTCATAAAAGGTATTCAAAAGTTACAAGTTTCAAATTACAATTACCTCAACCTCCACTTTTCATAACCGGGTAACGTATTCACAAAAGAAAGTTAAACAATTTGTTTCTGTTACGTCTTCCCAAGTTGGAGTTGACAATATTTTATGTAATTTACTCTTTTGAGGACGGAATAAATTTGTCGGGAAACTCGACTTGTCCGCAACAGATGTTGGGTCTTTTCGGATTCTTTATTGTGGACACTGATGGAGGGGTCGGCAGTTCTGCAAATTTTAGAGCGGGTTCTGTTGTTGTTGTGAATTTTCTTTGTTTATGTACACTTTCCATACATAGATTTCTCTAGCAAACTTAATATATATTAATATATGTAAATGCAACAAAAATCTACCTGTAGATTTTACTATAAACATTTTGGTTGGTGTTCTTTCAACACAAATAGGGTTCGGTCGGAGTTAACCCGCTTACATCCGTAAAGTTTGTCCTGTAGATTTTTTGAAACAGTCTGCAGTTAGCTCAATTCTTTCAATTGTAAATCCTATTTCTAATTTGTTTCGTTTACCTATTTAATTGTAATTTTCTTTGATGATAAAGTTATTAATTTAAGTAAGGGTAGTTGGCAATAGGTACGTTTTTTGTGAGACGTTGGGAAGACTTTTCGTGAGACGTTGAGACTGAGCACATCTCACGTGAGACGTTGTGAATAACCGATCTCCAAATGGACTCTCTTATGAATTTTATGTGTAATTTATTGTTGTCTGAAATAAACGTTCCCTAAATTAAATTTCTGTTCTTATTTCGCAGTCTTTGTTCCTGCCTTCTCAAAAGCAAATTGTAAAACTACCTAACAAACAAATAACATTAAAATTCAAACAATAGCTCGGCCCATTAAAAATCACGCATCGCTTCACAAATGTATCAATTTCTAACAATTTAAATCATCATACATTTTCTTTCAAGAGAACACAATAGTCCCTTTGTGCTTTAACAAGATGTTCATCGGATGCCACTCGCTTCGAGTGTCCCTATTTGCGAGCAATGATCAGCATTCCACCTATACTCGGTGCTCCTCCTTGATGGTTTTTGTAAACAAAAGGTATACAACTACTCATTTAATTTCAAGCCTTTATTCAGAAAAAAATACAATTTGTTTTTTAAATACTATTACTTATACTATTGTTAACTGCTACTACTACTGAAATCATCGTATCAAAGAGCAGTTCGAAACGATTTTTGTTTTTGATTGCATTCTTCACTACATATGTTTAACGTGCGTTTTCGTACTCAATTTGAGCCTTTTTAGATGTGTCTGATGCAATCTTGCGTATTATGATTGTAAATAAAAACGAGTCTAGTCCAATTTTTTCATGCTTTCTTGCACGTGTAGTTGGCTATTCTAAAATAACACCTTAGCACACTGCCATTTAGTATCAACATCGGTTGATACCAACCAATGTTGCCTGTATAGGCAGTAAACATTTTTGTATTTTGGAATGGAGTGAACCCACTATGAAAACTGATCGATGCATTCTGTGTTAATGTAGGATGAAAATCTGTGAAATAATATAGACTATTTTACTGAAGACAGGCTTAATACGTTCATCAGTGGACATGGTATGGGCTTGAGATGACAATGATTTTCGTACAGTCAAGTTACGTCTTACATTCTATTTAAAAATTCATTATTCATTTTAGATTACCTGCAGTCATGTAACAAATGGGGTTCAACCTTTACTTTGTGAAACTTTATACGAGGAAACGATGGCTTCTGAAAAGGATGGCTTGCCTTTAAGAACCTTCGCACAAGCTTGCTTCTAGCTGAACAAACTTTGCGAAAGGCAAGTTGGAATAACGGGGACTTTATAAAACGGACACTAGAAGCAAATTAACAGGTTGTAACTATCAAAGCGTTTTGTAAGGTTTTCTAATGTATTTTCGTGCGAAGAGCTGGTCAATTCAGATTGTATCGGTCATAATTTTTTTTACCGCATATTTGCAGCGTTTGACTATAAAAAACCTAACCAATATTGTCGAAAATAGTTTACTCAACCTTTAATTGACCGGTTAATTAAAAATATTTTGATGCAAATTTTCACGTTCTCCTGTCACCCTATTGTTGAATGATAATGTTAAATTCTTTCGCACAGATGCATCATAATTCATATAGGACACTAGAATTTGCAATGAGTTAATTTTCATGAAATGTTGGTATGTAAAGAGTTTGCGTTCTTTTTAATTTTCGCTAAATGAGTTGTCTAGGTTACTCAATACGTAAAAATGTGAACCAATGTGTCCACCGTTGTAGAAAAACGCTTCAGAAATAAAGGCAGGACCCTTGTAAATCAAAACCACCGCAAAAGAACCAATAAACTATCCAGACTCAACTTTAATTAAATTTTGTATTGTCTTTAAAATTGTGGTGCAAGTTACGGGAAACTCTCATCATTGGTTAAACTAATATCACAATTTTCTGAAACAATGTACCTACTTTTTAGGGTTCCGTACCCAAAGGGTAAAACGGGACCCTATTACTAAGGCTCCGCTGTCCGTCTGTCCGTCTCTCCGTCTGCCCGTCTGTCCGTCTGTCACCAGGCTGTATCTCATGAACCGTGATAGATAGACAGTTGAAATTTTCACAGATGACGAATTTCTGTAGCTGCTATAACAACAAATTTTTATTTTATTTATGTTTATTAGGTACACAAAACACAAATCAAGCAATTATAAATAACACAAAAAAATTAAGAAAATACGAACTGGCTTGACACGTAACCTATGTGTACACAACAAATAATTAGACATGCTAAGTAAACATTTTTGCAATTTATGCAAATTATGAGATTCTAAGAAAACAACAAAAAAAAAGATACAACCAAAATAAACTAAAACTACAAAAGAAAATATAACTACGATGCAAACTACTAGGTACTTACCTAATTATTAATTACATTTACTACAGTGGCCATGCTGCTCTCACGAGCATCATCGCCACTGCGATTAAAATGGAGGATGCCTTTCACAATTTTAACAAACTTATTTAAACTAGGACAAAATATGTCAATTTGTTTATTCACCTTTGACAGCTCGTTATACTGGCGACACATTCGCGATAGTGGATTAAAGAAAGAGATGTTATTTTTATAAGTTAGTAATGAAAATAAATTGCTGTAAGTTGCTCTACGCGCGCTAAATTTGGTATTTAAAGAAATATACGACAACAATTCGGGAGAATCAATAACAGAATGCATGATCTTGTAAAGGTAGACTAAATCAAAGTATAAGCGACGTGTTTCCAAGGATTGAACGTTAAATCTGCATAACCGATCTTCGTAGCTCAAAGTAGAGCGCCCGGGTTGGTGACGATATATTATTAATCTAAGGCATTTTCTTTGCACTCGTTCAATAGCATTAATATGTACTTTGTAATTTGGTGACCATATTGGACTGCCATATTCCAAACCACTTCTGACCAAAGCATAGAAGAGGTACAAAAGACTATGAGGTTTTTTAAAACCCTTTGTTGATCTTAGGACGAAGCCAAGAAGTTGATTAGCCTTTGATATGATTTGATGATAGTGTGGTCTAAAAGAGAGTTTACTATCAAATACGATACCTAAATCCTTAGCAGTTTCAGACCGGTTAAGTGCATGACCATCTATAGTATAGGTGTTATTGATTATATGCTGTTTATTAGAGAATGAGATGGTGAAACATTTGTCTATGTTTAGATACATCTTGTTAGTCTCACACCATGCGGACACAGTGTCCAAATCATGTTGTAAAATTAGGCAGTCGGATTGCTTTGAAATAACATTAAATATTTTTAAATCATCTGCATATAAAAGACAGTTTGAGGACAAGCGCGAAATTAAATCATTAATAAAAATAACAAACAGTAAAGGACCTAAATGGGAACCTTGAGGAACCCCTGAAGAAACCACCACTGGAGAGGAAACAAAACCTTTTAATGCCACCAACTGACTCCTGTTATCAAGGTACGACGATATCCAGCGGTATAGATTCCCGTGTATACCATAAGTGAAAAGCTTGCGACAAAGTAGTCGATGACTGACCTTGTCAAAAGCCTTGGAAAAGTCTGTATAGATAGAGTCTACCTGACCTCCAGTGGCAAAAGCTCGGCAGAGGTAATGTTTGTACTCCAGTAGGTTAGTTATAGTCGATCGATTCTTAACAAAGCCATGCTGTTTTTCCGAAAGAATTGGTTTCATGTGGCTGTAGAGGTGGACGTACACTAATGACTCGAATAATTTGGCAAAACACGAAAGAATACTTATAGGTCTATAATTTTCGCAACGAGATTTGTCTCCACTTTTATGTATTGGAACTATGTGTGCAGTTTTCCATTGACTGGGAAATATACCTTGTTTGAGAGACTTGTTAAAAATGATACAAAGAGGAGTGGAGAGCTCTTTTCCACAAGATTTTATAAAAGACGGAGGTAATTGATCAGGCCCAGGACCCTTGTTTCCATCCAGACGCTTAATTTTTAGTTCAACCTCTCTTTTACTTATTGAAACCTGTGCTAGAGAAGAAGAAATGCAGTTATCAATATTTAGTGACGTATCAACATCTGCAGCAGACTCACAACACGGGACGTCAAAAACTGAACCAAAATAGCGAGAGAAAAGCTCACATGTTGTTTGTCCATTGGATGTGACTTCATTTCCGAATGACATCGTTTGGGGTATAGATACATGACCTTTTCTATTGTTAATATACCTCCAGAAAGATTTAATGTCTTTTTCAATACAGTCCTCAGTAGACGAAATATATCGCTTATAGCATTCCTGGGACAGTGCTTTACATCGATCGCGTAATAGTGAAAATGTATCGTAATCTCGCGGATTACCAAATTTTTTATATAACTTGTGAAATTTATTTTTTTCTTTGATACAGTTAATTAAAGGCTTACTAAACCAGATAGGAAAAGTTGTGCATTTATGTGAGGTCAGTGGCGTATGTTTGCGAATTATTTCAAAAAGAGTGTCGTAAAAGATTGACGTACAGTGATCAATGTCAGGCGAAGTTAACACGCCATACCAGTCTACGTAAGTTAGGTCACATTTAATTTTATCTAAGTCGCATTTAAAGAAGTTAAGATGCTTGGTTTTACGACACTTGATACCTTTAGTAACACTTAATTTCGGCAATTCTACCAAAATCGCAGGATGCGGTTTGTCTAAGCGACTCAAAGAACATATTTCTCTTACTGTAATAGTATCAAGATTTGAAAGCACTAAGTCCAAGATCCGATCTCTATCATTAGGCACGTTGTTGTATTGTCTCAGGTTACATAATACCATCAATTCTTCAAGTAAACGAAGTCTTTTACTATGTAATGGGACATCGATAGAGGCGCAAGGTGTTAAAGAAGCACCCGTACTTATAGAGGATTTATAATCAGGATGGTTAAAATCACCAATTAATAAAAATATGTCATCAGGATAATCATTGCATATTATTTTTTGACAATGAGAGTAGAATTCATCTAAATTATCGTAACTTAAGTCCGGTGGTAAATAGCACACACATATGTTGAGACGCGGAGAACTGCGACTTTCTGGTAAAACGCTTACCCAGACATCCTCCATTCTACTGTCCCAAGATGCCTGACGGATAACTTGATATTTCTTTTGAATAGCTAATAAAACTCCGCCGCCTTCTGTTTTCTTAGAGCAAGAGTCTATTCTATCTCTTCTAAAAACAACGTAACGGGAATCAACTATTTCTGAATCAAAAACAGATTTATTAAGATTTGTTTCCGTCAAGCATATAATATCGAAATTGGTGTTTAGTAGATTTAAGTTAAAGTCAACTAATTTACTACGTAATCTATTAACATTTTGGTAATAGATAGACAACATACCTACCTACTAATTAAATTGAATTTGTGATTACTAAAAAAAAGACAGACAAAAATAATTTTACACAGTAGGTACAATGCAATCAATATACAGCTACCTACTCGCTTCTTAATTTACTAATTGTATCAATGCTTTTAATAATAATAGCGGGACTTTTTTCGTCCTTTCGAATATTAATTTGGCCAAAACGGACCCACACAAACTTATAATTATATTCTTTACAGAATTTTCTTGCTAGGCTATGTAACTCTTTAGCTTCAGGTGACAAATGTTCAGCTAAATAGAGCCGCGAGGCTGCGCCTTTGATACCAATATGATTGGTCCCAAGCTTGTCGCCCGGGCTCGACCTATTAAAGCGAGTTACCGCGGAAAGAAGTCCATCTCGAAGACGTTGCGACGACAGTGAAACCAGAACATTCCTGGGTCTCTTCGAGTCAGGGTTCATCTTAGCAATCCTACGGCAGGCTCTGATATCCGAGTCGCTGACGTCAACCTTCAAACAGTCACATATCTTTTTGAACAATTCAGCGAGGTTTTCATTTTTATTCTCTGGGAGTTCATGAAGCTCAATATTCAAGTCGCGGGAGAGCTTCTCCACCGAGAAAACGCGATTTTGAAGCTTCGATAATTTTTCTTCGCTTCTGGACAGCTGAAACTGGAGATTCTCAATCACCTTATCCTTATCGGAAATCTCAGATCTGATATCTTTTTGTTCAGAAGTGATGAAATCAGTTGTTGAAGAGAAATCAACTTTTATTTTCTCAATAGCGCGGCCCACCTCGACAGCTACCATTTCCTCCATATCCTTCCTCAGAGAGTTGCGTAAATTAACCATCAGTGGAGAGTCAGGCGCAAGTTTAATGTCAAAGAGTTTACTGATATTTTCCATAGTCACCGACCCGCCAGCAATGTTGGAGCCTGACGAAGAACTCATAGCAACCGTATCATGAGTTTCTGTAGTAATCTGACTAAACGAGGCGTTCAAGGTGTCATCTAGTGAAACTGAAGTGTGATCGATGTTTCTGCGTCTTGTCACGTTTTGGCAAAATGGGCAACTAAGAGATGCGAGCTGGTCAGTACTTAACTGGTTTGATGCTGTGTGCGTTAAATTTAAACAAATAAAGCAATATTTCGAAGCACAGTTGTTGCATTTGAGCAAGTCGGCCTTGTTGAATTGTGACTTGCATCCGTGACAATGCATAGTAGTGCGCTCAGTCAAGCGATAATCAGCCTTATTTGCTAAGCAGTAAGCCTCAATAAACGTTCAGATAGTTAACAAGTAGGTACACGATCCGTATTTAAATTTCGGGCGAGTGGCTCATGCCCCTTTGGCTCAGTTGGTTGAGTCACGGCCTCGCAGACAGCACGGGAGCGGCGAAGCAGCAGCAACCGGGATCGAATCCAGTCGGATACCCACTTTGTGTACTGAGTAAAGTTGAAAAAGTTGTCACTCACAGATTAGTGGTTGTATTAGTCCAAAAACCGCGCACACCAACCAGCTCCGGTGAAAAGAGAGATCCGACACTTTCCAATATGGCCGCGAGGCAGCACGGTGAATATCCCAGGCAGAAACGAGAGGGTCCGAGTTCAAGCAAAATGCGAAGTCCAAAGATTATCCGAATATAAAATTATTTAAATAAAATTTGAGCTTCCGTAAGAGGAGTACACGTCCACTCAACACGAGAGTCCACTGGAGAAAAAAACAAATACTAAAAACTAGAATAAAATAAATACTTAACGGGGCTCCCATACAACAAACGTGATTTTTTTGCTCGTTTTTCTAGATAATGTTATGGAACCCTTCGTGCGTGAGTCCGACTCGCACTTGGCCAGTTTTATTGAAACAATGTACGCTCCATACCCAAAGGGTAAAACGGAACCCTATTACTAAGACTCTGCTGTCCGTCCGTCTATCCGTCTGTCGGTCGCCAGGCTGTATCTCATGAACCGTGATAGTTAGACAGTTGACTGAATTTTCACAGATGATGTATTACTGTTGCCGCTACAACAAAAAATACTAAAAAAACAGAATAAAAACAAAATAAAATATTGAAGAGGGCTCCCATAATTTTTTTCTGGTTTTGCTCGATATTGATAGCAGCAACAGGTGTCTAGGTAGTTAAAATATTTAGTTACACAGGTAGACGCCTGTTGCCGTTATATAATAAAAATAAATAATTAAATTACAATAAAACAAATATTTAAGGGGGGCTCCCATACAGCAAACGTGATTTTTTTGCCGTTTTTATAGGCCGACCCATTGCCATATCGCTATGTTGATAACTTTGGTACACTGTACGATAATATATTCGCAACGGTTATTAACAGCACACTAATGTTATAAATGCGAAAATTTGGATGTTTGTTACCTCTTCACGCAAAATACAGGTAGTTCTTGGCCTGGAATAAAACATAGGGTACTTTTATCCCATAAATCAGTTCCCATGGGATATAAATAACCTTAAACAACGCGTGCTACGCCGCGGGCAAAAATTAGTTAAATATATACTCATTACGTTGTGTTTTCTTGCTTGAACCAAACGTTTCAGTTATCGCTGGTAGTTTGAAAGTTTAGGAACTTCTTGGCTGGGTTCGCGCTATCAAGTGGAAGCATTATTTAAATATCCTCATTCAAACACGTTATGAAAAGCGGATATCCGGAGTTGGGAGTGGGAATGAAAGTCAAAATGTGCACTCAGTTGTAATTCATCAACTCTTTGTCCAATTTCATTCATTATTTTTTTTTATGTTGCAAGATCGTAAAAAATCAGTCATCATCATCATCATCTGCATCATTATAGCTTTTGTCGATTCGCGTCTCCACTCAAAAATATGTTCGGCTATATCTCGACAAACGCCCCAGGGTAACGTTTGTCGAGATATAGCTGGGTCACTGACACTTCAGCTTGCTAATTCTTTGAGCTATGTCAATAACTTTGGTTCTCTATCGGATGACATGTATTCTTTACAAATCCTATCCTGCAGAGAAACTCCGAGCAAAGCTCTTTCCATATTTATTTTAAACTGGTGGAGTAGCCCTTCCGTGAGAGTCCACGTCTCAGCTCCGTAGATCATAATGGGTGGGATGCACTGATTAAAAACTTTCACCTTCAAGCATTGCAGTGTGGACGACGATATAAAAGAACAGTAGATTTTGTAAAAAGAAACAGTTATAACTATATAAGTAGACTTAATGCCCTAAAAGACTAAAAAAACGCGTGTATAAGGAATCTTAAACACACGTTTCCAAGATTTATACATAAATAACTACCTAAATATACTTATAATTTTTTTAACAGGTCCAGTGCTGCAAATTAAATTTTGATTTATGTACATTGGTTCCTAATACGAAAGAAACTGTGAGGACTCCCAGCGAAAGTATCACAATACATTCTACGTGATATAACCAAAATGTAACTTAATGTAAGAGGGGGTCACACACAACATGATATTGACCAGTGCCTTCACATACCACTATTTCACTAAACACCAACCAAGGACCACCCGGACTAGCAAAACCTTATGGCCGCTTTATACCGTAACATGCGAGCTTATGGCGACATCAAATATGCATTTGGTTTATTAGAGAACTCGCTTTATGTAATAGGGTGTATCGGGGATGAAAGGATGTCTATGTCCAGCCAATGAAGTTGGGATAAGCTGGGCTTATAGTCTTACAAAGATGCTTGAAACTTCAGAGGGACTGTTTATTGTTATGGATGTTTTCAGTAAGAAACTGGGTATTCTAGTTTAGATGGGTTTATACATAGCTTAGCTTTAGTAAAATCTAATAAAATAGATAATCGAAATGGGTATACCATCAACCATCAAGACTTTTTTTTTTCTTGTCTCACGTTAGATGTTGGGAATAACTCGTGTTGATGGTCTATTTTAATAGTTTTTGTTAAATAAAACTATACTATTTATGGAATGCTAAAATAAACTGATATATTAAAATAATTGTATTTTAAAAATGTGATGCATGGCTTTTATTGGAATTCGATCTGTTATTACCTGTCTTACTCAAAACTGAAAGCCTTACTTTAAAGCCAGTGATTGTGAATGGAATAGCATTAGATCTAACTAAGCTTGCCTAGTAAGCCTCCTATGGTGCTCGTTAGGGGAGGTCTATGTCCAGCAGTGGACTAATATAGGCTGATGATGATGAAGCTTACCTAGTACCTGAACCTTCCTCTCAGCCTGATAGGGCCGACCATAGAGCTCGGACAGACTGTTTATAGAATCATTATCTAGGCTTTTCAGTCCCATTTTTGCATATTTCATCTTATATTTCCTAATCCACCTTAAACCGGAACTAAACAGTAAAGTTTGACCGTAAAAGAGCAATCTACGAAACACGGGAATGGCCTGAAATAGAGCAGGAGATGACGGTGATATTTACTATAATAACTGCATGTATGGATTAGAAAGATACTGATAGAGGATGGCGTGTAATCTACAATATGGTTAAAGTGGTTTTACCAAATCCCATAAAGAACCAAGCTTGACTCTGTGGGCCCACGGTAACGCTGGAAAATATTGAGGAGACAGAGTTGCAGGTAAGCTGAAAACTCGCGAGAACCGCAAAGCCATTTTGGTATTTTACCAAAATGGCGACATCTAAAAGAAAAACTTCGGCTAGCTGAGCAACATGAGTAACCGTGTTGTACTGGCTTAGAATTTGGACCACCCCAACTCTTCCCGTGGATATCGTTAGAGGTGACTAGGGACGGTGGGCAGCACCGCCTCTTGCAGAATGGTTCTACTACCGAATTGCGGTCCCCAACCCGCATGCGCAGCGTAGGTATTATGGGCATTACCCCACCATAAGATAAAAGCCAATAAGGCGATTATTAAGGGGAAACCTGCGTCCAGCAGTGGACCATTATAGGCTATTGAGGTGAGGGGATAAGTATAGTAAAGTAACCTAAATTTAGAGAAGTATGAACAAATTTAATTGATATAATTTTGTGAAATGTTTATTCTACGGTTGTCTGGTAGAGATCGCTCACGGTTGTCTGGTAGAGATCGCTCCTGAGCGATAAGACCGCCAATTGTCACATTTTTCTTATGTACTCCATTTTATCTTTGTGTGTTATTTTTAAGTTATGTGTGCAATAAAGTATTTTCTATCTATCTATCTATCTATTCTATAGATCCCATATTGTGGGCAATGTACGAATATCTCCTGGTCTAAACGAATGAAGCAATAGCGTTAATTCGGGTCACGTGGCGCCTCTGCGGCGAATACGAATCAAGTCGCGGGAAATAGGTTAGCTAGCGTGTAGCACTTCGGAATGGGATTGAGTTTTAGCTTCAAAACTTACAGAAAAATAAATAATTTTAAGGATTATTTTTTGAGGTATATGATTCAGAGTAATAATCGTGTAGGTAATCGTAGAGGAAAAATACACTGCTGTCACATCAGAGGGTGTCACGTAACGGAGATTACAAACTTTAGGTGAGATATATATTGTGTTATTAAAATTGATGAAGGTAATAACCTTTTTTTAGTCTATACTTATATTATAAAGAAGAAAGATTTGTTTGTTTGTTTGAATTGAATAGGTTCCAAAACTATTGGACCGATTTGAAAAATTCTTTCACCATTAGAATCCTACATTATTCCTGATGAACATAGACAATAGAATAACCGTGCAAAGCCTGAGGGGACCGCTAGTTGGTAATAAATTAACAAAACTCCACCTATTACGAATAGAAAAATGAGATATATTTTTCGCTATTTTAGGATTCACTTCGTTCGTGTCCATTCTATGCCTTCTTTAAGCGTATAGGACTTTTCTTGGTCAAAAACACCCAAAGGTCTTGGACATGCCAAGTTCTGAATAGTTTTGTCTTTGTTCCATGAAAAACTAACAGGTAATAATAATAATTTTAATATATTTCAAAACCATAAAAAAATTTAAACGACTGAACAACTCTGGTTACGAAAAACGAAAACAACCGCGATATTTACTTGTTTCTTGTGCTAAAAGTAGTAAAACTTCATGTGCTCAGAGGCCTTAGTATGAGTTAAGCATAGTTTACGAAAACTCTATAGTTTTCTTACTCTTCCATACTTTCAACCGGATACTGAGCTACTTTTCATAGTGGTCCAATAGTTTCATTGTGAAATCGATTAAGATTTAAAGTGATTTGTTGCATTTTTCTAAGACTACTTTGAAGTTAACGGTCGTAAACGGTATCAGGCATCAAGTTCTCGAAAACTTTTTCCGATTTGATATTGCGTAAACTCTCGACTTCATTCACCAAGAGACCTTAGAAAAGGTCCCAAAAGTATTAATAAAACAAAAACAAAGAGAAGTCTAAGCCAGGGTTACACGATACAACGCGAATCAAACTGATTCAATCACGCAAGTGTGCAATACCCCTAAGGATTTGAAGTTTTTGCGTAAGCTCAAATTGAAAAAGCTGGTATAGTTGGTTATGAACTAAAGTTGCAGTATTTTTGATACCAAGAACTTCGAGCACTTCTTCTTTTGAGTCTAGTTTCTTAAACTTCTTTTGAGTCTAGTTTCTTGCGAAAGTAAGACATTTTCAATACAGTTCTTGTATGACACATAGCAGGCGTTAGGTAACTATGTTAACATAGTCCTTCTACACAAATTAGAGAATAACTCTTAATGCAATGCCTATCAGGGGCCATGGTAATGGCCTTCCAAGTCAAGCAGACGGCCAAAAAAGGTAAAAAAAATACCACCACCATCTGGTGGTGGACTGAGTCAGACGCCAAATAGCTCTATACATATTATTGGTTGCGCAACCAGCGTGTGATTCGGTTGCTGCAACTAATTTGATTGCGCAACCAAGCTAAGGTACCCTCTATACAACTGTATACCATTTTGTTGGTGGGGCGACCGATAGGGCCCTTAATGTAACTTGCAAAGCGTTATGATTATGGCACAACCCCCTTTTTTGGAGGGAGGCAAGTTGAGTTGGCGTATGAGTGCTGAGGAACTTCTCTCATCACACAAAATTTCGAATATTGAAATAGCACCAAATATAACGGTTTTATACTGTTGGTGATAATAATCAAGCTAACTCCAGTATTCTCCTTATTAGACCAGCTTTCACGAAAGTAGGCTGTGTTCAAGCGTGGCTTTATTTCCTTCATAGTTTTTGCGGAAATTGATACAAATTACTTTAGGGTATTGAAGGGTCTGCAAGGTAGGAATTATGTTTATTGTGGGAAAATCCAGCTTGGATTTTTCGCTATATTTTTCTCTCTGACCCATTGACCTTATAAAAGAGCTTTTGTAACCTGAGGCGAGGACTTGGAAAGGGTTCTGTCGATTGATAAGGATTGGAATCAATTGCCCATTTCTAATTTAGAGGCTCACTAATCAAATTGGATTAATTATATAGGTAATAAAGTAATCGTAAGAATATACAGTGCCCAAGGTAATTTATACCTACATTAGATTTTATAAAGTCGAAGACTTATTGTTAAATTACTTATTGTTAATTTACTATTTGACGATGACAAATAAAAATATATCGACTGCGAAGACTTTTCACAAATTATTACGCTATAAAAAAATATTGAAAAATGTCGAACAGTTCTGTGAATGTGTACGCCGCGATGAAAATGATTTAAACTGAATTAAAAAAAACATGGAAAGTGCATGTTTTGTCTTTCATTTGGTATGTATATAACACTTGAAAATTTTCGTAATACTTTTTTTTATTCACCTATCAAAATTTTTGGGACACCCTGTACATACAACGAGTTTACATCAACAAAAATAAACATTTCAAAAGGCCCATGTACACGCATCAACACAACTTTCAACAATCACATTCACAAAGGAACGAGTCACCGAAACTTTTCAGCAATCACATTCACAAAACCTGTATTTAAAAGTAAAGTAAGTATTTCTCGAAACCGTAACTCCGTCGTCAAATTAACGGATGGCAGATTGCGTGTGCGCACGAAGTTTCTGTTGATGTCTAAACGGTTTCAGTATTCCAGGGTCTGAGTCATACAATGCCATCTAATGTGACAGTTTGAAGGTAATTTGACAGGACATATAGGTAGGGTGGGGGACTTCGGACGATTTTACTTCGCCAAATGATTGGTAGGTATTTTTGGAACTTTGGAACAATAGTTGTCAGTATTTGAAAAACGAAATCAAATTTGCAATCGGACTTTTTGTTATAAATAGGTCCAACATGTCTCACAGGTAGATAAGCAATAGGTGGATAGGCAATATTTTGATGCATCTCTGTAATATCCACCATGATTTTTTTAGCCTTTTTTGCGATGTTTTAAGCTCACAATAGTTGTATGCATTGCCCAATAGGACTCTGTTATGAGGCAGATTATTAGAGTCTATATTATATATTATTATTATTATATATATATATTATTATTATAGAGTCAGCCAATATAAGCATCCTTTTGACAGTAAAATTGCTATTTTGTGGCATAACTATTTTAATAAACGATTACTTTTAAATTTTTTACACGAAAATAAACTGAACAATCTGCCTAAAAACCGTTTCACTTTTTTAAAACGTACGGGATCAATCGAACTTCTTACCTTACATCCAGTTGAAACCCCGGGCGATATCCGGATCCAGGTCAGTGACCCGCTGCGAGTAAATAAATTAACCACTATCGGATATCCGTACTTTTCCCGGGTCCACCCGCACTGAAAAAACGAGTAGCTTTTTCACTCTGCGATAACGTAATTGAATTTATCAACGAAAATGCAGTCACGTGAAAATGAACGGTGTTGGTATTTTTAAAATTTTGCCCGTGTGATTTGTAAAAGCAAGTGCCACTTCTTGGTACATTATAGACAAATACAATACTGTAAATATTGTTCTCGGTTGAGCACATATAGACAAATACAATACTGAAAGTATTGTATTGATAACCTCTCAATAGACGAAAGGTCCGCCTGCGACGCAGGAGGTTGCGGGTTCGAATCCTACCTAACAATAAATACTAATATTTGTATGATCTGCAGATATTGGTTCCGTAGGTATATTCTAGACTATTTCCTTGTATCATAAAAACTATCTATGTATTTTATTGTATAAACACAAGCTCGGTCCGGTCCACCGCTGGACGCAGGCTCTTGCGTTATAGGCTCTTGAGCCTATAACGGTCCACTGCTGCTTAGCAGTGGACTGCTTAGCACCTCGCCTCTAGCTTGGCTTGAGGTGATGTGAGATAATGCTGTGTCCAGGTCCAGTATCTATTATGATTTGTATTTTTCTAATGGCGTTCTGTTATTTGTAACTTTTTTTATTAAGTGTTGATTATGGCATTTGCTTGAATTGTGATTAGGGCACTATTTCAGAGGAAGTTTCCAATGCTGGACGATGCAAGGCCACTTATTAAATTCTCATACTCATAGGAAAAATTACGCGGTTTTAAATGTTTACTTGTACAGAATAAAATGAGATGTGTCTTCTTCGCAGTGCCCCGACTTCTTACCCGGGTTTTACCACTTTATATGTGCCGGAAAAGGTTAAGGAGTGATGTGTTTCAGTCCATATGTTGGACTGGAATAAATTTATTAAGCTTGAATTGAAAACTTATAACTGACTGTGTGAAAAAGATAAAAACATTGAATTGGAATTCCATAGTTTTAGCTACCGTATTCATAAGATAATTTTAAAGTTAAGTCCTTCTTTGTTAGAGCAACAAAATATACTCAGTATATATCTGGCTAATTCTGGTTCATACTCATTCCTATTATTTATAAGTGGAACATAGGATTCAACTTTATCGGTACCTTGGACTTGATTTGAAGGAGTTTAGGATAAGGTAAAAACTATGGTTGAAAAACAAATTAAAAGAACCGCTAACTCTACCAATCTGAGCTAATAAATAAAGTTGTCGCCACAAACTAATCCGGCAGCTCAACCGGAAACTCTTTAACTTCTTGTCCTTAATTAAATGATCACCCGACCTTTCCAAACAGTCGGGGTTTTCTTTTTTCTTGGAGACAAATAAGGGTGTCTTATAGTGAAATGTTGGTCTTTATGGTAGGTAGACCACACTAGCTTCTGTCCATGGCTTTGCTCTGTTGGTGCTTGAATAAAACACAGTTATTCATCTGAACATAAAGCATAGTGGAAATGTGGCAGTTGTTGCTAATAGTGAAAGAATTTTCACATAACGATCAGTATCTAGAGAAATTCTACATATTTTATTACCTGCCTTATTAGATTTATATTATTATAATTAATAAAATTCAAATTTGAAATTTAATTTTAAAAATCCGTCCATATGTTTTAGTTCCTCGTTTTAGGTCCTCTTACCTCCAAAACAATAGTACAGTGGCTTAGTAAGTATTTGTTTCTAAGTATAAGAATACTGCTACAGTGTAATTCCCTCGGGAAGGGCAGATTCAATCAATCCGCCCTATTAGTTGTTTGATTGACGTGGCATTTGCAGGGCGGGCGGGCGCTATATATACTAAATCTATACTACACAAAAGAAACATACATTATTATTTATGGCGGTTGGGTTCAAATTTATATGCATTTTGGGTCATCATCATCAGCACAACATTCAAGTGATTTACTGCAGTTGCTGGTGTAAGTAAAGTTCTTCTCAACGTTGCTTGTTACTATGCGTTCGCATCGATGCGTGTCCAATATTTTGCTAATATGGTGGAAAAATGAATAGCATAGCATATCTACTAGCTAATAGCATAATGTTTAATTTATACTCGCTAGTCAACTTTCTGGTGAAGGTATTATTATGTTTTCCTCTACTGTACTCTAAGTATGTAGATTTTGTATAAAAAGAGGTTGAAAACCTGTTTATTTCATGCCATGCAAGATTGAATATTGAGAACGCAGTAAATCAGTTCACCTTTTTTTATTGATTTTTATACGTCGCCATGATACTACGTGAGCATTTACTTAAAAGCGGTAGGTTTATACAAACCAGTTACCCCTTTTCACTCCATTTAAATAAACATCCCCAACGGTAATCCTAAAAACGTAAGCCAATCGACCGAGAATAATGCTTTTATCCAAATACTTCAAAAAACTGGTGTTTCCTTAAAACGAAAAAAAACCTAAGACATTGTTTCGAATTCTACAATCTGACAACGTTACTTTTCGTCTTAGATGAAATATTTTGTACCCTACAGTTATTGAAATAGGGAAAAGGAAAAAACCTCGGTTTGAATATTTAGGGTTGCCATCGAAGTGAGAAAAAGCGTTCGATGAATAGGAAATTAGATCGCAAAGGAGATGGAATATTGTAATATATGGTATTTTTAGCGTAAGAGAAAATATAATATTCTTTGTTTACCCATAAATGAGTGCGTGGAGAAAATCGTAAGGCGTTATGAAACACTCGTATTTTAAAGGCAGGCTTGCTCAAGCTAGATCGTTTTGTTGGTACTCGTAAGTAGGTACTTAAGCCTACTAACGTAATACTTATGTACTTAGGCGGTCAAAAATCCACCATGGGGATATCCCCAGGGCGCATTTTTCTCACATCAGAAGGAGCAGTTTTTTGATGACAATTTGACAGCCTGTTATGAGCTTAACGAGCATGCCAAATTGAGTCATGTATGTAGGTAGGTACACGTTTGTAAACTGCGAGGTAATGCTTTGTTAGAGAGGATAAAATATGTTTTTGTCAGGAAAGGGTTAAGAAAAAGCTGAGTAGAGACAAATCCGGAATGGCAAATCAGTACCAATTTCATCAGGATATCCAATCTCTTGTCCTACCTCCAAATATCAAGTCACCCATAGCTTTTCTACCATACGACAATTTCATTCCAAATACCTAATATCTAACATGAAAAATTTCAATACGATTATTCCTAATACCCTCCAGCTCAGTGAGCCGACATCCCTTTCAGCAGAGTCTCGACCCGAGCAATGAAAAGATTAATATTCTGTATTTTATATTGCGAAGTTCTTCTCGTTTCAGGAAACTTCAACTTCGTAAAATATTTTATGTGCTGGTCGCTTCTGCAATATTTGTAGCATTGAGAAAGTATTTGCAAAATTTAAGTTTGTATTACAGCAATAAAAGTGTACATCGAATCGAGTTTACCGACTTGTTTAAGGCAATAGGTACGTACGTGCGGGTTCATTAATTAAGGTGATAGTTCACACTAAGTGCAAGTAATAAGGTGCATTTTAATGAAAGTTTAATGTATTGAATGTTGTTCTATGAAGGCGAACTTCAACGGTCAACCGACAGAGCCTCAATCAGATTTCTCTAGGACAAGAAAAAATATTTGAAGAAGCATAATCGGTGCCATACCAAAACCAAAGTTAAATAATCAAAATAAATAATGTTGGAATATCCACACAGCATCATCTAGCCCCTAGCTGAACAGAGTTTGTGTTATGGGCACTAGATGACCGATAATACTTAATACTATGGTATTGACATTACTTAGATAGATATTTTTTACTATGCATAAAAAATACCCAGAACAAATACTTGCAGATTAAATAAACATTTGTTCCAAGGCGGGAATCGAACCCGCAACCTCCTGCGTCGCAGGCGGACCTTCGCCCGTCGACTGATCAATTGCATTATGTTAATGAATTTAAAAATATATTTTTTCAGCAGCTTTTGTTACCTGTAAGGAAAACGTGAGCGTGACACAGGATCTAGGAACTGCCTAGGAGCTGTGGAAATGGGTAGTTCAGGTCATTAGACCGCAGTCGTGTTTGAGAGCGCTATGAGACGCCTGTCGTACGCTTCTGAGGAGTTAGATTAGTGTAGGGACTGTGTCGATGGAATGAGTATCGCTATCGATGGTTCAAACCGCAGAATGATAAAAAATGCCCTTCCCTTGCCTTACCACCTGCTTTTTTATATGTAACTGGTAGGTGCGCTGGGTAAGCTTATAGTTAAAGGTAGTTCTCGGGTTATCGAGATCAGCACCTTGAAAAATAGAGGCTACAATATAAATAATGTACTGTGGGAATGCTCCCAAAACTAGACTAAGTACCAAATACAACAATAATAAACTTATAAATGATAATAAATGAATCATAAATGTGTACTTCATACATCCAGAAAGAGGACAGACGTTCTGCCTAATTTTTGTTACATGCTACTAAAAGTAGTTTTATCAGGATTTCGAACACGAGGTCGAGGTTGGAGCGAAGTGGAAAAGATTTATTATAACTAGCTTATGGTACAAGAGAGAGAGGGGTTATCGATATTTTATTTCCGTCCACCAGCACATCCCTAGCTCGTCTGAGAGCAGGACGTGTGACGGCTCTTGAGGTAATTGCCGTATTTCACACTGCACTCGCTTCTAATTCGATTCTAGTACGGTCGCAAATCATTTTTAAAACGTATTTAACCGTGTTTTGATTTGAAAACTTAGTCTACGGGTCTGGAACTCTCTACGAAGAACTAGCTAGAAACACGTATGGTTTCTGTTAGTTATGTAGGTTGTTTTGACTAAATGCAAAGTTCTGAAAACTTAAGAATGATAATATGTGCTTTTGTTAAGGTAGGCTCTGTCTACCCCACGTAGATCTGATTACATTAACAACATAATGTTGCGTGTTTTAAAAAACTTCTAACCATTTGTTATCAGCAGTGATCGGAAATTCGGGCGCTTATTTACCTAAAGTTGGTGTAAGACACAACATGGAGCAGTTAAAACCATCTTTCTCGGGAATACTTTCCCGTAAATTCCCGGGATTTCAGAACATTCTAAAATAATGATTTTTTCACCGGAACCTTATTTAAAGACGAAATATAAGACACTTTTATTCTGACGCGAAAATCGATTTTTGTAAAAAAACGCGTTCAAAAAAGGTGTCTTATAATTCGTCTATAAATAAGATTTCAGTGAAAATACATTCTAGAAAATTCCAAAATTCCCATTTGGAATAAAACAAGTTTGGGTTCATCTCACAAAACAGACAATTATATACCTATATTTTTGACGTGACAACGTCTTATAAATTGGTTTGCCGGGTGACACTTCAAGAAACTGCGTTACGCTCCGCTCACGTTATGCGCTCACAATGAGAGCGAGTGAGAGGCACGCGTCCCTTCCACTCGGGCATTATTTTACCACTCAAAGTCGTTGTCACGTAAAACTTTCGCCCGTATACCGACTTTACAGGCAACCAATTTTTTTTTTTTTATAATATTTGTTTCTATTATTCTTACGCAATTATCAAACAAATTATAAATGCGTATGAATAAGTGTTTTAAATTTCGTGAAGAAAAAGGATTTTGGCATAAAATCATAAATATAATTAAAAATGTTTTTTTTTTCAGAAATATTGACTTTAGTGAAAAACACGTCAGAATAAAAGTGTCTTATATTTCGTCTATAAATAAGATTCCGGTGGAAAATCATTATTTTAGAATATTCTGAAATCCCAGGAATTTACGGGAAAGTATTCCCGAGAAAGATGGTTTTAACTGCTCCATGTTGTGTCTTACACCAACTTTAGGTAAATAAGCGCCCGAATTTCCGATCACTGGTTATCAGTGATAATAAAAATTATCATGTGATTATTTTAGGTACATACGTTTTAAGAAATTCCTCGAAGATCAAATTATTTACACAAATATAAAGATTTTTACCACCTCATAGGCTCATAATGAACCTTTTTGGACCACCTCGATATCAGCATTCTTCTTGGTTGTATGATAAATAATCATCAATATACATTGAGAACTGGCGAAGATATTCACCCAAATTTGTTCTAGCTTTTTTTTTAAAAGTATTTATTTACTTATTTCGGGATCATATTTTATACAAAAAACAACTCTAAACAAAAACTTTTGTTAATTTGTGATAGTTGATAGATTACAATAAACAGTCATAAGGAGGTACGTATTATAAAAGTACGTAAGGAGGTAAGTACACTAAGTACACAATAAATATAAAGGAAGTCTAAAATATCATTTTCAGTGTGTTTCATATATTTTATCTTAATAATTTATCATTAGTAATTTGAGTTAAAAAAAAATATGCTTTTATTTGTGTTTTCAAGATTTAGGTTTTGCGCACACAATGTATTTTTTTTATTGGAAATAAATGAATTGAATTAATAAAAAGAATAAAGTAGCAAAAAGTAATGCCTAAAGTAAAGTGGGTAATCCCAGTTAACTTGTGTCAAAGATCTCTTTTCTTCAATTAAAAACTAAGGAAGGGATTAGATACGCTAGCTTATATTCTGGTAATATGGAGGTACTTGAGGTTAACCTCAAGTTCTGGTACTATTAGTAACACCTTCGTTATTCCAGCAGATTGCCTGATTTGGACCTCTAATTACGATTATGGGTTGAGTGGTTGGCCACTTTAGCCATTGGTTGGTAAACTAAGCGTGGCGAGATACCCATCTTGCTATATTGATGCTATGCCTCTTGTGGTTGCTTAAGTAATGACAGGCTCTAGGGATTTCAAAACAATATACCCATTGAAGAAATTATAATACTGTCTATGTAGAATGTAAAATTAATACAGATAAGAAATTAATAAATCCCAAAGATTTACGATCTCGACGGGATTCGAACCCGCACTTTCCCCTTCAGCGCAGGGTTGCTCTTTTTCCAACTAAGCTACGTGATCTTATCTCGCCGAGGTGAAAATCTTTGGGAGTTCTTTCGGCACTTACGCCGTCAGCGCCGCCTACAGAGGAAACAATGAAGTTATTCAATTCTGCTCAAAGACTAAATTTACATTTAGTTCGTTTGACGAGAGGTTTTGCCGTTGCTTGATTCTAAGGTTTTATTTATAAAAGTACTCTGGATAATCTCTAAGAAATTAATAAATCCCAAAAATTTACGATCTCGACGGGATTCGAACCCGCACCTGACCAGAGTACCCACCAGTACCGCACCAGAGTACTATAATAAATAAAAACCTTAGAATTAATACAGATACTCAAGTTATGCCGGACATTTGTAAGAAGAAAGAAATAGAGATAAATGGTTTTAATTTACCTTATACATACATATTTACTACTCACTCAACACCTAAACAAGGCAGCCCGCGTCTTGGGCACGTTTCCGATTGGTGTTATTGTGGACAGTGTTTGCAACAGTCTGCAGCTAGCTCAATTGTTTCAATTGTAAATACTAGTTGGTTCTAAATTGTTTCTATTATTTGATTATATGACACTAATTAATCATAACTAACACTTCCAACACCAAAAAGGTTCGTAGCGAACCTGCTTACATAAGTAATAAATGCGTCAAACTACGATACTCTTTATAGTAAAATTATTGTAGGTTAAGGTCTGTGTTCACCAAAAGATAATCGGACAATGAGGCAGCTTCATCGGTTATCTTTGACGTTTAATGTAGGAAAACTTGTGTCAAAAACGTCAAAACAACTGTTTAAAATTTAACCATAATGTTGGTGAACTCGGGTCTTAGTTTCACATTTAGCTGTAATTGTTTGTGCGTAGCAGAGTTAAAGGCAAATATAGCCCGAATTCAGCATAAGCAATATTTGGACAGTATAAAATAAATAAGTTCAAGAGGGCGCAGCTAGTATTATGTCTGTGGTTCAAACAAAGGTATGAACCTAATTTTCAAACAAAAGTATTTTAAGATAGGTAACATAATAAGATGTAATTTAAAGCAAAGGTGTAAAAATAGTGTAAAATCGTCGATCGTTAAGTAAAACACCGTAACTGCACCGCCGAGCGCCTCCGGGTAATGTCACTACAAAATGGTCCTTCGGAGGCGTAAATGTGAACAGAGAACGAAGCTAATGAAAACAAACAAGAACGAACGCGCCTTTAATAATTATATTGCTAAATTTTGATAAAGAAAATTATAATTCAAGAGGTTCCACTAATGAATACAACTCGAAAAATACCTATTATTTTGATTGATTATAACTCTGTCGGAAGTAATGAATAAAATTTTATGAAATCCTTTACTAATTCAATTATATAAAATGTTTTATCCCAAATCATGGAAAGTCTACATGTTCAGCACTTGTTCTTGGCCTGCCTTTCTTAGATCATACTTATTGATCTAACCTACCCTGTTTCATCCCACAGAGAGAACGATATCCTGGTGTTATGACTCTAAGCTCTCTACAAAATGGTCTTTATCGTGATTGATGCCACTTGTCCACACCGGCCGGCACTTGCTTATTTATAAGACTCTCATTTCTTTACAAACCAAAGAAAAACAACCTTCCCTTCTTTAAAATAAAGTTCAGGATAAAAGAAAAAGTAAATTTGTACGACCTTATAATCTAAATGCCACCGTTAGCAAGCGTAACCGTTAAATATGCAAAAGGAAGCCATTTTAAATTAGACCGCTTTTATTTTACATTTAATTGAATGGTTTTTAAAAACCTGTGAAAAAGCAATAAAGCCTAATTTGATGAAAGAAAACTTAAAGGCAGGCTTTTGTGGAAGGTCCAATTAAATGTACTATCTAGCTGCGCCTGCGCTGTTGTGTTACCCGTACCTAGTGAATAAGTTTATATTTGCATTATTTGATTATCCGACGGAAACACCGCACTTTCCGTAATCAAAAGTATCCGTATTACTAATGTGTCCGTCTAGAATACAACATAATATCTTGATACCATATTTCATCCAAATCCGTTTAGCCGTTTGACCGCACACACATACAAACGTTGGCCTTTAAAAGTGTGATAAGCAATTCGAGAGCTGGTTTTGTAATCTGAAAATCAAGGTTTGCAACGTACCAGTATACTAGAAAACAGTACCAGGGATTTATCGTACAAATAATACAAAGGAAAAGCAACGTCCACTCTCGACTCTTGATTAAAAGTTGTAAAATATACAGCTAACGCCATTTTTCAGCGCGAGCGAGGAGTCCAACGCAATCTGCTTTGTCGCTAGAAACTAGAAAGTCACATGAATGAAAGCATTAATTACGAGTTACATAAGGTTCAATTTAGAGGATTTTGCGGGAGCGGAATCTCTAGCGATTTAACACGAACGTCAATGCGAATTTGTCAAGATTCTCTTTGTCATAAGATACGCATACTTAGCTAATGTAATTTATTCACATCATAGCGGTCGCAGGTAGTCAATGGAAGTAGGCAGCTCAGGACCGTGTGACCGACTTCGTGGCGTTGCATGGGGGAGGGTTATGTCCAGCAGTGGACGCGTGTTGGCTGATACGATATAGTCTTGGACCTCAAATAGCATAAGGCTTTCGAATTTTTCTATTTCCAGGTATTTGTCAACTTATAAGCGGTCGGAAACTGCTGTGTAAGATTAAAAGAGTATCGTTGGAACTCCTTGGGTTACGAACCCTTTAAATATCTATTAGCAGCGTAAGACCGTAAAATAAAGGCTTTATACGCTTAAGTCGTTGCATTCCTTCCTCCGTCGCACCTTAAGATGGGCAGGACCACAAATGAATGGACACCATTTAATCCCAAAGGATTTAATTGCAGGACCAACTGTACAGAAGATAATAAGGACATAGAAATGAAACTTCGACTGACTCTGCTAGTTGATTTGAACTGTCACTGACAATCATCATTGTCAGGAATCTCAAAAGTAATAAGTAAACGTATCAACATTATTGCGCGAACATTTTAGATGTTATCTAGGCATTTAAGTAGTCCATTCAGGCAGATGCTGGGTACAGCAAGCGCTATGGCGCTCATTAGGGGCTTCCTAATGGGCGCCATGTAAATACTTTTTAGGGTTCCGTACCCTACTATATTCCGATGTCCGTCTGTCTGTCAACAACTAATACTAAAAAACAGAATAAAATAAATATTTAAGAGGACTCCCACTCCCATACAACAAACGTAATTTTTTTGCTCGATATTGATAACGGCAACAGGCTAGACATATTCACAGAAAATTTAGTTATAATTATGTTCACTATAAAAATAAATAATAAAATTAAAATAAAACAAATATTTAAGGGGGATTCCCATTCAACAGACATGATTTTTTGCCGTTTTTATAGATAATGGTATGGAACCCTTCGTGCGCGAGTCCGACTAGCACTTAGCCGGTTTTATTTATATACCTACGTAGAGTTCAATATCTTGCCAACAACCACGACAGTTTTAATTGAAAGAGTTTCTCATCTATCCACCATATTACATCCGCGAAGACACCGCTGACCATTTATTGGGTGCAAGATTTATTGGCCATGTTCGACGTAGGTTCGATTCTCGGGCGTGTTTTAACGTTATTAACGTGTGTGGAACAATTCGCTTGTGGTCTACCGCGTTAACCACGTCATTATGCGAATTCGCAGAAGATGGGCGGGCGGTCTGAGTATTAGTTTATGTTTTTTTTATTTTGAATGGACCCACGACGAAAAGACATCATCATCATCATGAAAACTCAAACCAAAACTAGTATACAAACTACTATATACCCTATAGGTATTATTATTCTGATCAAATATCACTGGACGGGGTTTTGTCTAAACTACTAAATAGCGTGGTATCACACGAAAATATTAGAAACCAGCTTCAGCCTTCGGCTTCAGACACGTTTTACCTAGATATAAGGTCTCTGTGATATCTAACTCCTTACCAAATTTCATTAGAATCTGTGTTGCCGTTAGATGTGAAAAAGTAACAGGCACAGAGCATAGAACTACTTTCGTATTTTATCTTCGAAACCTCCGCGTCGCAGGAAAATGAAGTCTTGTGAGTTGGGTTCTATTCCCGCCTCGAGACAAATGTTTGTTGGATCTGCAGATGCTCTGAGTGTTTTCTATAGAAAGTAAATATATATACGTTCTTCTGAATTTGCCTGTAGGTATGAAACCGTCTCTATCTATAACTGTCTATATCTATGTAATGTATTTATGTAGGTAGTATATGAGTGATGTAGTAGTCATAACAAAGCTCTGGCTAGATGATGCTGTGTGAATTATACATTTTTATTGTTATTTTGATAAAGTTTTATCAAAATATGTAGGTAGATTTTTAATGAGAACTAAAATTTAAACATCCCCAAATGTTTCTCGACGTTGATTTAAACAAATGACATCGATGACAAAAACTACCTATTTTTTACTCCAACCGAAGTTAACACGCGTGTGATTCTACCATCATTTTGAATCAGTGTCTCTTGTCAATTATGATGTGTTTAGTTTATTACTATAAAAACTATAGTATTCTGTACATTGCATTTTCATTATCCGTGTACGGGACGGCATTAAATTATTGTTAAATTTTTAGGGTTCCGTACTCAATGGATGTTAATGGAACCGTATTACTAAGCCTCCGATGTCTGATTGTCAGGAGAGCTCTATCACTGTACACTAACATTATAAGAAGCAAGTTATAGTTTCACAGAACGCCTGCCTACTTGTTATTACGGGTGAATACCATGACAAATGCATTTCAAAACTGCAGGTTGTTGGTAACAGTCTGCAATTAGATTGTTTCAGTTGTAAATACTAGTTCTAATATGATTCTTTTATTTATTGTATACTTATAAAAAAAAACTATATTCAGTTAGAAGATGGCTGTGGTGGTTAGTACGACTTGCAACTTACCACGTAATTATATATAATGGAAAGCCTCTACGTAAAACGTCAACGTAACGACAGGAGAACCTAAGCAACGATAGTTTCCTGATGAATGTAAGTGCGCTTTCAAAAATGATTACTGAAGCGACTTCTCACGCGGAGTAATTGGGGACACATGGCACCCCGGGTACTAATTACAGACAAAATATGCGCTGGAAGAAATTATAAATCGAATCGCACACGTGTGGAAGGTTATTTTGATTTATGGGGTGCCGTGGGGTTTTCCGGCGTGATGTTTTTTGGTTTTAGGTGGGATGGTAGAGGCCTGTTTTCTTGATTTAAATTCAATGATTATGTTAATAATTGAAAATAGTGCAATCATATACACGAACTACATCAGCTGGTCTATTCAGATCTGTTCGCGTGCGAATCACTCACGCTATTTTCGGCGATCGTTTGGACATTTTTTTTAAATTATCCCTTGGTTTGTTAACATCGATTGTAGTTTTCTGGAGTAGTGTCATTTCGCCCATTATTTCCGCCCATTAATGAGCGAAACGACACTACCAAAAATGACTACCTAGTGTCGTTTTTTTTCTTTATTCGTAATCAAAATACAGTCATTGAAATGGGGAAATAGTACCTATGAGTAAAACACACGAATACCTCTGAATTGGCGCCGGTATCAAACCATGGATTCAAGATTAAAATAATGCGCAGTTTGATATATATCACAGAGAAGTCTGAAACCAAGGTTATCGGATATATATATGCTTATTACATTTATTAGCATAGGTACAGTGCGCGTCACAATTAAGTATCCCCCTTGTCTACAAAATATTTTCTAACATCTATTCGCTTGTGACTAATTTTCAAAGCAAAAACTTATCAAGCCGCTAAGAATCGAACCACCCACCCTTTATATGGAGACTCGAATTCTCGGCATTAGATCAACTGAGCTATTTAGCTGTTGGAACAATGCGTCCAATTTTGTCTATCGGTCTAATTAGTTCCCATTTTTAATGCCAAGTCTTACATTTTTTTTCATGGATGCGGGTAGGGTTTGACTTTGTCGTTTGTAGCGAACAAAGTAATTGTCACTCGTCTTATTCCGTGTGGTTTGCTTTGTGCATATTTTGCGAGAGATCGAAATATTGTTACCAATGTTCTTTCGTTGTAAACAAATTATTTTTGATTAAATTATCACAATCTAGGTATTATAAAAAACCTTTCACTGTTTACAGATATTATTTGTTATTATGGTTTATCAAAACAATTATTTCGTTATAATATCATAGATTTATACGTAGTAGTTATTGTATAATATAGTAGACATAATTATAGAATATTCTTTTTTGTAATTTTTTTTTTTTCATTAACTTGCAATTAAGCCTATAAAGAATACTATCAATTAAAAATCTTACATATTGCAAAAAAAATAGATAACAATTAATAAAAAAAAACGAAACACCGCTCACGAGATTCGAACCATGTCACTCTTATCTTGTCTTGCATTAATTTGCCGGTTACTACCGCAAGGCCAAGTTGATACTTAGAGAATCCATTGAATTTTAAGTAAGGTTACCAAATTAAATGAAATTAAAATGAAACAATTTATACAAAAATTACATTTTAATGATACACAACATACAATTTTTGTTGGAAACGTCAAAAATATGAAAAGAAAATGGAAAATTATAAAAAAACATGTAATTTTGATTACCCAATCTCCAACGATCGCTGACAGGATTTGAACCCACATACATTGAGATAGGGGGATACTTAATTGTGACGCGCACTGTACGTTTATTGCAATTGCAAAATTTTCATTGCGCAGCAACGTAAAAAAATATTTTATGATTTTTTTTTATGATTTTTAAAAGAGGCAACAGAAATACATCATCTGTGAAAATTTCAATTGTCTATCACGGTTCATGAGATGCAGACAGCAGAGTCTTAGTAATAGGACCCCGTTTTACCCTTTGAGTACAGTGAGTGGTGACCAGTGAGTGGTGTGAGTGAGTGATTTTAATTCTAGGCATAAAAAAATTAGGTCAAATAAACCCATCATTTCTGAAAGGTGACAATCAACGAAACAAGCTACAATCAAAGGTCCAAATGACCTTTTTCACCAATTTACTGGTAATTTTAACCCTTCAGTGACGCGGGTCGACGCGACCGATATTAATCCATTTAAAATACATGCTCAAGCCTAAAGCACCGGACCGACGTGAATAAGTAAATTGACATTACCTCCGACCTAGATAGGGGTCTTTAAATAGGTTTTCGGTGTTGTTTGTAGGGCAAGGCTATGGCGGACGTAAAACCTTAAATGGCAGATGGATGAGTCATCCTTTTGTGAGCATCAGTTTCTGGGTTAACTTTTTATATGTGATACTGGCTGACCCGCCCGCGATTTCATTGTCTACGTCCTAAAAGAAAACTCCATGTTAAATTTCAGCTTCGTAGGTCTTTTAGTTTCAGAGTTCTCTTGATGTGTCACCCAGTTTTCTCTTATCTCTTAAATATAGATTATTGGAAAGTTTTACAAGCATGTTGTTTTTATATCTAAACGAATAGTACCAACCTCTCTTTTGTAGATACGTTAATCCGAGTATAATTTCCCGAGTTCCACGCAGTTGAAGCCACAAATAGAAATTGAATTATGTAGGCTCATAATATCCGAAGAATGTGAATTTCTTAAAAAAAATGTTTTTAGTTGGTGCATACGTTCTAAACTAAATTTTATTGCAACACTGAAACACGTGTCTGCTTTTTTAAGTCATCTTTCTTCGTTGCAATTTTTTTACATGCCATCATATATAACTTCAGAACCGTAACTATGAGCTGATGCCATCAGCTCATAGTTACGGTTCTTATTATAAAAATGCGCTTTGACCCCATTTTAACTGCCTCAGATTTGACAACCTGTACCAAACTTAACGAGTTGGCTAGCATGTCATGCACTTTATCCATTTGCTTGTTTCCATAAAATATTTGCAACAAGTTTTCGATTAAAATTAAGCTCAACAGAACCGCAAAAAATATTTGTTAGTAGGTTTAAACCACAATCTAGTTTTCTTTAATAAAGACCTTCCTACACACATCTTAGGGACCTAATCACTAACGGAAATTACAGTCTGACAGGCTTACCACCACAATTAAATACTCCCTACCTATCTATCCTCTCGAGATAACGAATCTCCCGATACCGAATCGATTAAACGACTTTAATCGAGTCGACACCTCCGGCTATTCGCTTATCGGGAGATAAGATGAAACGCATAATTTGAATAACTGTTTGAACTAGCGGTGCGGTCCCGTTTTTGAATTCGAGAGGTGTCAATGTCAACTGTCAAGTGTTTGATGATAATGTCACTTTTGACGCTTTTCACTGATGGTGATGAGCTCTATTGATGGAAAGTGTGAAAGCATTTTTGGGTCAAATCGCCGTGAGAATTCAACGTTAGATCTTTATTTAAATGCATATTTATTGTTATTGGAGTTTGTATAACTGTGCTAACAACTTTTGAATCTGTTTTCGGTAAGACCAAGTATTTAAGATAATAAGATGAATATTTACCTACTTTCTTTAATCGTCACATACATGTCAGTAAAATATAATGGGAAGGCGCCAAAATATGCCCAATTAACAACATGGTTTCAACAACATTTTTATCTCACACAAACTTATAAAAATTGGAAGCTTTTTTCCGCCTCAGTTCTGCTTATGATAAATCTTGCCCGTATTGCAACCCTTTGAAACCCTCATACAATCTGCATTCTTTCATCCAGCCCGGATGACAAAAAAGAAACCTAAATTACAATAAAACGACCATCAATAACCGTCAATCAAAATAATTCCCGAAACCCGATACACATTCAAAAGCTCTTATTATTTCCTACTTAACCCAGAATAACCAAACAAAAAGGAAAGCTAAGCCCTTTCTGAAACCTGACACTATCCTCTTCATAGTAAATGCAAAATTAAAAAGACATCCAAAGCATGGGAACAGGAATAGTCAATAGTCACTTCATATTGTGTTTGTTGTGTAAACCGCGTGAGGTTCCGTAGTATCAGGTTACATTACCGCTACCAAACTCCGAAACGAACAACCAAAACAAATCTAGACACATACCTTGCTGGTTCAGAACAAACAAATTTAGACGCATCTAGTGAAGACTAAGCAATGGACAATGAACATGATGATAAAGTAGCAGAGGTACTAAATGAAAAAACAAAAGCTGTTGATATCCCGCAGGAGTATGCCACAAGTTGAGTGAACTGCCTAACCCAAATTGTCGACAATAGAGCGTTGTTTCTAGATGATGGCAAACAAGATAAAGAAGTTGGGATGCCGATGATGAAAGGAGGAAGTTTGCATGGTAAAAATGGGTTTATAGCTGAGATGTCACGTGGCGTATCTTTATTATGTAGTAAAGACATTGTAGGAGTACAAACCACTTTGTAGCTTCCATTGGACTTGCAAACGAATTAGAATAAAGTATTTTTTACAGTGCACATAGTTTTACATAGAAATATACCATTTTATTTTCCTTCAATGAGATTCTGTTTTGCTATAATATTTTTGACCGATTATGAAATGTTCATACGCCGACATTGTTCCTATCTCAAAACATTGCAACTTTCATGATTTCGTAAACAATGACAAATAACATGTAGGTTGGTTGGTTGTCACAACTCACCGCTTTGCCCAAAAAATATAACGCTACATCCGTATTTCACCCCTGCAATGAAAAATAAAAAAACACTTTAGTGACAGATGTCAGGACGCGGCGCCGCGGTGTCACGTTGGCGTTACGCCAGAATTTGCAACAATTGGACGTTTTTATTTTTAGAACTCAAACTCAATAACTTTTTTCTTTATGCTTACAAAAGTTTATACCTTAAACAGTTTTATAAATAGTAATTTAATTTATTTGAGATGAGTAGGTACAGTAGGCAACGACCGAGATCGGCATGTTGGTTTATTGGAGTTAGAATTAAAAAAATATATACTATTCATCAATAAATCGTATAGTTAGCCTTGGTAAAGATCATTGTTGTAAAAATTTAAATAAGTGCTTTGAGAAACCTTCGTCTATTGCTACCTTGATAACTGTTGCGACTTTATACAGGTTCTGTAATATCATTTGTGCATGGGGCAACAGATAATAGTAAGTATCTAATCCTAAGTAACAGTTTTAATGTTCAAAATACCAGGGAGGAATGTCATACGATAATTTACCCGCATCTCGATTGTATGTGATTCATACGGATCGAAGGACCACCGACGTCACGTTCCTAGCATTCGTTCATCGTATATCGGTGGCACAGCATATTTCATTTCAATTTTTTCGTTCGGTCCAATTGAAAGGCGATTAACACGAATAGAAATAATGGAAAAACTGAACTTTCCTCAATCAAATTAAAAGAACACCGAAAAAACTCAGCATCGTCTAAGCTCAATATAAGCACAGCTTGTGCTAAGGGTAACAGATTAAAATAAGTAGGTACCTAAGTAAATTTTATACCCTCGCTTTGGGCCTTTCGTGTTCAATTAGATAGTGAAACAATTTTGTAAAAGAAATATGTAATTCTTGCGTTTGCTGTTCTAAAATATAACTTAGTACCTACCTTATTTGTTTGCCAGGGCCAACATTTATCCCATTTTAATCAATAACTACCTTGCTTGCTTGTCAACCCGTTATTGTAGATTGATTTCTATTAGTAAATATTGAAGTTGAACCAACCACCTAAGTTCTCCTCTTACACCACGCTCTGAATTAAAGCCGTTCATTGCTTCGCGTCTCGTTAGCGTCTCACATGTGATTCAGATTTCATACCGTGATCTCCAGATAATCATTTAAATATTCCCCTGTCAGGAATGGAACCGACGCATTTACAATGAAAGCTGGGGGAAGTAAAGTAATGTACTGGTAAAACATGGTTTGAACCTTCGATAAAAGTAAAAAAGGTTTTTACTTTTATCGAAGGTTGGAACGATAAACGCGTACCTACACTATAAGATTTAAGCCAATAAACGTTGTGACACAGCTTCCCTAGAAAGTTGAAAGTACAAATTGATGCAAATCTTCGAAACAAATGACGATTCGTTTCACGACTCAAACAAATGTAAACTTTCTTAGAATGAAATAAGTATTATTCCAGGGCTCCCTGGGTGCGTTTGGCTCAAAAATGTGCCAACCTAACCAATAAATTGTATGATACTTAAGCGTGATACTAAGTGAAACTTCATTTGCCCCTATATAATAAGAGGAGCTTTATTCAGAAAGGGTTACAAGTGCAAATTGACGCACCTTTCAAATATGAGCTTTCACAAGTTAAGGTTCCATTGAACGAAATAAGTATTTTTATTGAAACAATATTGTGCCCAACAATTTTACTGACCCGTCATAAGTTGGTACTAAAATATTTCAAGGTGTGTTTAAAAACCTGCTTTCATTGTGACAGTTGTCTTAAATTTCGGGCATTTTTTGAAAAGCTCTGATGTGAATTTGTCATTGGGAAGGCAGAATTAATTAAAATAAATTACGGGAAGCTTTTAATTTATTGTTTGCGTATTACAGGGCTAAGAATTTGGGGATTGTGAGTGAAAAATTGTGTTGTCTTGTTTTGTAGACTGAACACATTTCACCCGGCGGCGGATCGGTCTTTTGATTTGATAGTAAAACTACTAAAAAGTTTGGTTGTTTACTTATAAACTTATGTTTAAAATCTTATAAAGATCAAGAAAAGAGATTTGTTCGTCGTACGTTTTGGTTTTTAGTTAATTATTTTAAAAGTATTGATAGCTAATTTCAAGTTAAATGTATATCATTTGAAGACAAATCCTAAGCTGGCAATCGAATTAATCCTAACCAGAAAGAACAAATGACAATAAAACTTTTCATTTGTAAGTAATTTATCAGCTCTACGTTTTATGATTTTCTCACAAATGCACACGTAAGTTTCATAATACAGGAATTGTAGGAAATGGCGTCATATCAATACAATTTTATTGGCACTTCTGTATTTAGGGCGTAATTTAAATACAAGTTTGCATATCAATTTTATAACATCGTATAGATACCTGGCTACTTGGCTATCGTAAAAATCGACAGGTAAGAGGCTCTAAAAAGTTCTTAGATAGCCAGGTAGGTATAAAAGTAATTGATAAAAAGCCGTAGTTAAAAACAAATCAACTATCAAATTGATGAATAAAAAAGAAATGAAAATAACAAGGTTTTGGACTTCAACTTCCAATCTCTTTAAGAACGAACATCGATCGTTTATCATAGAATGAAATTATTTTTTATGCTTTGGTTTTTGCTCCGATTTTATGGAAAATTAAGGACAGATTAGAGCAGACAAGTTTGTGAAACTGAGAAATACCTACTTGTAAACAAATTTCAAGCTTCTTCCACAAGTGGACAAAAAATGTAAGTAATAGAATCAATAACACCTTATTTCTTATATAACTAAAATTGCTATTTATAAAGCTAAAAAAGAGTATAAAATTTGACTTGTAATTATTTGCCTATATATTGTTTATTTATTTATTTTTTCTTTGTTCGAAACGTTTTATTACATTTCTGTTACCAAGACATTTGAATATTCGCTATGCAGATTCATTCTGATTTTTCATTCAAAAATCAATTGAAGAGTGTTTCAATCAACCCCTCCCACTCAAATGTCTGCAAATAGAGTGTGTGG
Source organism: Eupithecia exiguata (assembly GCA_947086465.1). NCBI lineage: Eukaryota > Metazoa > Arthropoda > Insecta > Lepidoptera > Geometridae > Eupithecia > Eupithecia exiguata. The sequence goes on along the minus strand of OX352231.1, from coordinate 13,011,814 downwards.
AGTGTTCGGCAAACAACGATGCGTTTTACTTAATTGAATGCTTTATGACTGTATCGAGCGCTTATGAATTGTGTCGCACTGTGTTTTGAACGAAGTAAACATTACTATGTCGCTGATTGCTTTTTAGCAGGAATTAGAAGATAACACATACATAAGTAACACTACAAAGCTGTTGAAACTGTGCACTTTTTATACCCGAGTAGTTTTTATACAACATGCTAAGCCTACATTTCGTTTTAGACTTCATTCTTCCTCTTATTTCAAGTATATGATGTATTCTGTTAACAGGTTCTGAACCGAATACATAATACTCTGACCTCTTGTAAACTGTACTCATAAGCATTTTGTAATGGTAAATAAATGAATAAATGATTTTTTTTCTAAGGACTAAAAACATGTTCTATTCTATACTTATCGTAATCTATTCTATTCACGAAAACACTTCATCGCTATAATAATAGTGCTTTTTCGAGAATGATTCACTCATACTACTAAAGCTGCATTTTCCTTGCAAATAAACACAAAAGAAAATTGAGCGGCGAATATGAATTGAATTAAAAAAAATGTAGTATCGCAAAGTGTAAAACATTTGAGTGGACGTGCTGCTAGGATTTAGTCCAGATTTAGTGCAGTTGAGGTGTTAAAAAGCTGCTGTCTTTCCTCTGGTAGGTTCCCATAGTCGACACTTACGACATCTACTGAACTCATAGACATAGACAAACATGGTTAGGTTTAGGTTGGTTTTGGTAATGGCTGCTTACTATGAAATTTTCCAACATTCATACTAACCGAAACATTTGTCATTCACGCACATGCACTCTGCCTTCTGGTGAAGGCTTAGATTTTTAGGAAATTGATATAAGTGTAAATACAGATTCAGATTCAGATTCAGATAGTTTATTGTCACACATCATACAAAATAAAAAAATTACAAAATATTGTAAATTAAATTAAATGCTGAGGCTATGACTCGTCAAAAAACGGTAAATACAATTTTGCTGTAGAGGGGCAATAGTCGAGGTATAAGTTAATGCTTAAATCTAAGGTTCTCGTAAATCTACTTTAAGTTAGGTGATTTCACGAGGATGTCAGGAAATTATGAGGACTTGACATTAAACTGACTATAATCATTTTCTAAAAACTCTTTGATGCTATACAGCGTTTGGTCAATTAAAAGATTTCGTAATTCGATATTAAACTTATTTTCATTTGTAATCATTTTCAACTTTAGAGAGATACTAAAAGGTAATCTGGCTTTTATTTCGGTCAACGAATAAGTATTGCCATTCAATGTGGTAATGCTGCCAGCATTCTGGGCACTCTGCCTTCTGGTGATGGCTTAGATTTTTATGCAATAGATTTAAATATACTAGTTGTAATTGTTTTATTTTATTTTGTTATTGTAATAAATAGTTGTAATTTGTTGTTTGTGTCTTCGTGGAAATAAATGTACATTTAACAGAAACCCAGCCATATCTAGATGTCTGTTTAATTATTTTCTCTCCGCCATGGCAGACAGCAGACATGTTTACTGCGAGCTCCAGCAAATATTGTGTGTGTTAATTGAATTTTACATTCGCCAATACCGTGTAGGGTTTGGAGGTAGTTTGAAATTGTAGATTCGATTTAGTTTAGAGAAATTTACTGCGGGGAAAATTTGAGAAGGAATATGATAGAGGAACTTCTAAATCATAATAATGCATTATCCTACAGTAAACGAGACTTTCGTTGTGCAGTGAAAATGATAAGAGCTTTTTCACTTAAGAAGGTTCTACGGTTTGTTAGAAGAAACTTACACATATCAGCGAAAATGTGATTTTTCTACCGCATCAAAAAGTTTTTATGATAATCATAATAATTAAGTTATTATATAGATTCGTTTCTACTGCTTGAATTTAGTCCACTCTGATCTAGATCGTGTAGATTTTCCACTGCATAAATCTATTCTCAATTTCAAAGAAAGTTATACACCTTTACAAGTAAAAAACATATTATAACATTTTCCATCTCCCGTAAAGCCTCCATTTTTCTTACAAGGTACTTAATGGGAGTTACCAGCTGCGACCTTCGACGGCAGACAACGTTATTGCTGCTCGAGGGTTATTGAAATTTATTGAAATTATTATTGCTGTGTTGAGAGGAAGGAAGTTCTTGTACGGAAGGCTAAGAAATTGAATTTTGTAACACTTTTGATGATGGTAGAAAGCTATTTCTCCGCACCTTTATGAATTTGATCCGATGAACATGCGATAGGAAACTAATTTTTGAATTTTCTTAAATAATTCGCATCGTATGAAACATCTCACGTGATAATTTGATTGTTTTTTGTTTTGAAAACATTGAAAACTGGCCTCAAATTCCATAGTTTTAAACTGTTTTTAAGTTTTGCGGGATAAATACTAATCCCTCGGGATAATTTTTATAGGATCATCTCGGGCTCTATACAACTGCAAAAAAATCATTCAAATCGAAACCTAGTACAGTACAATATACAAATTAGATAGTTTCATCATGCATTCCTGTAAAAAGCTAATCAGGTGTTATATATTAGTAGGTACTCGTAATACTTATAACTATTAAATTATTAAGACAATTTCTTTTACGTAAGATTTTCTACTAATAAAAACTTTTACGATTTGTGGCATGTCCTGGCCAATTGGACTTGGCTCAAGATCGTGGTGTCTGGAGAAGATGGTGGGAGACTTTTGCCCAGCCGTGGGATGACCAACGCTAGTAATCTATCTATACTAATATTATAAAGAGGTAAAGTACGTGAGGTTGTGAAGTTGTAGGAGGTAATCTCTGGATCTACTTAACCGATTTTGAAAATCCTTTTACTAATAGAAAGCCACGCTATTTGTGAGTGTCATAGGCTATAATAATATATTATCCCGAAAAATGGGATACATGAAAAGCGCGCGGGCGAAGCCGCGGGCATCATATATTCTTTCAACTCTGCAACGCTAAAATGTCACTAAACCTTTTACGAAGTCATAAAACAACTCTATCTATGCCTAAAGGTGCTAGCCCGCCACCTCTAACGAGCCAGTACATCATACATCACCGACATAACTTTGAAACGGCCATTCATCTTGTCTAGAAAGTAACAGTAAACTTCTTAATTACCGGTTAAACTGTTCTTCCTATAAATCTTGCAGTCGGTAAAAATGCTTGAGATGGATAGGGTAAGCTTGTTATGGATTATCGTAATTTAGAGGGAGAAAAAATTAATGATAATCATTGACACGGAATGGACGTACTTGCCTTACTCACTGTAACTTTATGTTCAATGATTTATATTGGTTTGTTTAGTATAATATTGTATTATTTAATATTATAAAGAGGAAAGATTTGTTTGTTAGTTTGAATTGAATAGGCTCCGAAACTACTGGACCGATTTGAAAAATAATTTCAACATTAGAATCCTACATTAGTTATAGAATATACCCGTGCAAAGTCGAGTCGGATCGCTAGTTAAGTATAAAAGCATAATTATTTTGCACTTGCTAACCAAAAACCTCATCATCATCATCATCAACAGCTTTACCAGTCCACTGTTAGACATACTCTCCCCTAAGTTTAAGTGCGTTATTCGATATTATCATTAGGAGGACATAATCGCCACGGTGGGCATGTGGGTTAAGGAGCGCAGTTCAGCGGTGGATCTGTTCTGCAGGAGTCGCTGCTGCCCGCCTCCGGAGGATTTCCCTTACTCTTACGACACCCGCGGGTAGAGTTCGGAACCCAAAACGTGCTTTTATCGATTATAGAATACCACAGAAAAAACGCTGTTCAACGTGTCTGATATTTTTTTAATTTTTGGGATTACTCCCGTAAATAACTAAATACACTGAGTATTTAGTTCAATTCTATGCGGATATACCTGCAATTTTAATTTTAAGCAAATAAAAATAAATACCTTTATCCACTACATTTAGTAGACTGATAGAATATATTATGAATGAACCTGTAATTTTTAAATTGATAACCTTTACAAGCATTTCAGGTACCAATAATAACCCTAAATCATAAGTGGAAAGGATCAATCAGCCTGCACTCTGAATATTAATCCAGGAAGTATCTACGCCTGGACCCCAATTACATAAAAACGGAGCCATTCAATTTGAGCATCGGTATGAAATATGCATCTGTATCTAAAGTATTGAAGGTATTGCCACGGGGAACGTGCTTTCATGGATGACTGGGAGTTGGATACCGTTTTACTTAATTTGTTGGCGCAGGGGCGCATTTTCGATGGAAAAAGTAGATACTTCGTCGGCCACATTATCAATCGTTGAAATGGTGGTTTAAAGAAGGCTTATTTCTTTCACAAAATTAAATACTATATATTTAAAGTTCAGGTAATGAATGAAACTTTGCACACAACGGGCGGGCTAACGTTCCATTTGACAGTTTGCTCCTGCACCCTCAATAAACTATTCCTGACCCAAATAATATCTCATTAATTTCAGACAAGTCGCACCAACATTTTTTATTTAAATTTTGAGCATCGAATACACAAACTTAACAGGAAATGCTCTTTTCCATCTCACCATTTCATACCAACGACCATCGGATATAGCCTGCGCTCAGAGCTCGGGATGCGCCGTGCGCGCCACTTTATGAGCAAGAAACAGCATCATATCTGTTTTCTATTAAAAAACGACGACGACGTCCATACTTCAGTACTTGCAACCTACAACTTAGTGTATACTGAAACGGACAGACCGTTTCAGCAAAGTTTTTTTTTATATTTTTAAATTTTATAGTTTCTCTGTTATTCTCAACTGTGTTTTTTATGAGTATTCTACTGTAACAGAGTGTTTTATGGTTTTTTTTACACAGCATTTCTGACTGGTCTGAAATATATGATTATTGTTTTTATTTTATATAATAAAAATAGTTAGAAACCAGACCAGATTTTGTCAATAGACAACATCTTTAACTTGTTAACTGTCCTTTGGTCTTGAAGATTTTGTACACCTCCGCATACGCGACTTTTTTGGGTGTTTTGGATCCGTTAAAAGCAACGACGTTTTGGGTTTTATGAAGATGAGTTGTTATTTAACAATTTCATCATGATTCTGTCCTTAAAAATTAAATATTGATATGGCTTCACTATAAAGTTAGAATAATAATCTTATCATTTTTATTCTGGTTGTTTTATTCGATTCTGATTATTTATTGGTAAAGTTTCGTTTGATTATTTTCAAAACCTGTTTCTTTATTATAGGTTTAGTGCTGCTCGGTGTTGTCAAATAGGGTTCAACATTCACTTCCCTAAAATGTTCCTATTAATTTCGACTTTTTCGACCTTCTATAATATAACGGATGTAATCAACTCGGGTACTGTTAACTCTTCGGGGTATTTTAATCAATTTGTTATTGAACTCTGTTTAGTGTTCGAGGGGTCGGAAGGATTTCTTTTGAATACTTCGTATATTGTTGAGCAGTTTTTGTTATTAAATTTTTATGTTTATATTGAAAAGTATCAAAATATAAGATCAATGCCTAAACGTAAACTCGGAAACAGAGAAGTTCAAAATTGTAAATGGTATAGGTATATCTGAAATCTATCTAGTCGTATAGATAAACGGGAAAGCATGCTGTCGTGCGTGACAGCATTCTTTCCCGCTTTGATAACTAACCGGAAAATCATGCTGTCCCGCTCATTTTCGCCATTGTGGCCGTCATTTTCAATCCCATTTGTCAACTACACACACACACCACACAGCTTTTAGAGATGATTATTGTCATACCTGCCTGTAAGTAAATACCGTTTTACTGTTTATCCAGAAAGTTAGTATTAGTATTACTAGCCAACTTACCGTAGCTGATCGTCCTAAAACCGTAGTCGAAGACAAAGACGCTGGTATGTTGGGAGATACGCAAATATTGGATGCCGCCTCGAGTGCTATGCAAACTGGGAGACATAATCCTACTCCGTTAATCCCTCCGAAGTAATGGCTTACTACTTCAGTTCAAATAACATTTGGAACCGATATTGTATGTGTTTTGGGTTATAGTTAGTGCTCTGTGTTTGCTCTATCCTTCGAGATGTGTTTGGTGTTTCTATTTTGTATGGGTAGGCTTCACATTCTAAAACGGAGTTTAAAATGAACTTAAATGTCTTCGTTGCAAACTGAATCCGGAAGTGGCGCACGAGTTACATGAACGCGAAAAACGGCGAGTGCGTCGAGAGCACTGACATTTCATCAATGATACTGCACTTGATCAAATTATCATTTGATTGTTTTGAAAAATCTATACATAAATAAGTAATAATGCCTTATTAACAACGTTTTATTTTAAGTTTTTCAGGACAAATACTTATCTCACAGAAAAAATGGAACCACTTCCTGATCATTTTCCATACAATAGCGAAATCATTTTACTTATCGGTCCATATTTCGCCGTCCCCGGAGAATAAAATGGTAATCGCCATTACCTTAGTTTTAGTGTTTTGTTATATTTGAGATCTGTGTGTGCTAATACATTGACGGAGAAATACAGGCGAATAGAACCGCCTCTTTCATTTTTCGTTTCGTCAGTTAAAAAACAATAGATTTCTATGATAAATCAACTGAATTAGTGACGAAAGGATCTTTTTTTCATTACTATTTCATCTGATTATATTTTTTTTGATCATAAATGTAAGTTTATTTAATCTCACTAATATTATAAACGTGAAAGTTTAGATGGATGGATGGATAGATAGATGGATGGATGTTTGTTCCTTTATCACGCCAGAACGGCTGAACGGATCTGAATGAAATTTGGCACAGAGATAGATTATAGTCTGGAATAGAACATAGGCTACTTTTTATCCCGGAATTCCACGGGCACGGGAACTACACGGGTGAAACCGCGAGGCGCTGCTAGTACGGTCTAATTTTGTTATTATCTGACGAACAGGCATGTGAAGGATGACGGCAAAAATGGCAATCATTTCTGGAATTCATGCTCAAAATTATGAAGACAATCAATACTCCCCAAAACTCAAGCGAAAGTAATTTCCCGAATCGCTGAGCAAAACATTTCAACTCAAAAACAATAAACAGAAACAGCCTCCCTCGCAAGAATTTAAAACAAAAATTTCTACGTAATTTTCTATCTGATAGAGCAGCAAGTTGAAAATTCAGAAAGGAGACCGGGCAATAACGGTACTCTTCATAACACAAGAGAAATAAAATAACCAATTTGATTGTTCGTAGGTACCATCGATACCTTCAACTTCCAATTTGAGAGCAGTAATGTACTGCCAATTCGTGATTTCGTTCAAGATTACAGAATTTACCGGTCAGTTGGTAAATTTTGACAACGTACTTTACTTTTTACTATTCGTTATAATATAAGGCTCGGAACTATAAAATATTTATGAATTTGAATACAAAACTATGGAATTCAAGTGACGTATTCGTTTGGGGCTCATTAATTAAGGGAGGCATATGTCCTGCAGTGGACTTGTTTATTAGGCTGTTGATGATAATTCGTTTGGTGCGATTACTTACTTCTATCTTACTGATTATTCTCATTTGACTGATTTCTGCCTTTCCCCAATCTCCTCTATCCTTATATAGGCACCAAGACAGTTTTCTAATATTAACCCTTATAAATATTCCGGTCCAATTCTAAGTTAATCTTCAAAGGGATTGTTTCCCGTAAACATTTTGATTCGAAGTTAACTTGAAGGATTGGGAAGACTTACTGCTGGATCATTTACAATTATAATTAATCGTTCGGCCGCTAGATTGGCGTCTTTGGGACCTTTCGTTGGCTTAGGGGTTTTTACACTTGGCTTTTTCACTGGAGCTAAAAAATAACTGATCTTTTGTCTGAATATTCACCATCGTCATCTTCGTTAACGTTTTCGATTGACCACAATCTTGTTCACGTGATTAAAGATGTATCACGAACAACTAGAAAAATCCTGAGTCCGAACTAAGTCTCTGAGTTTTTCGACTACTACGTTATTTGACCTCGTGGCACTATTTGCAGCGCATCCCATACTGAGGGAGGGTTGCGGGTTCAAGTCCGTCGAAGTCGATATTTTTTTGGACCTTAAAAAACCTTAAAAAACACCTATTTACTCGTGTCTTGAAGAGGCCTAAATATATAAATTTTCGTAAATGCTCTGTCTAAAATTACCTTTAGATGGACGATACAAAAGATTTCCATCTTGATGTCCAAGATTTGACGGCGGAATACTAATTCAGATTTTGGTTATTGTTGGTCACGTAGTGCCGTGAATCATTTTAATTGTGATGAGATTCAGCTTGTTTTGATAGTATTAAGATTTTGACCTCGTCGGTGAAATTGCTTTCGTTGTGAATAATTTGAGAAATTTTCAGCCAATATACCTATTCCATTTCATTTTATAATATTTTGAACTTAATTGTCCTTTAACATCACCGACTGAAAATCATGGTCAAATAGCCGCTCGATTTGTGATCTCTTTCGCTCCTGCTAGCCTATTCTGATCTTATGAAATATCATTCATAATTATTATCTTAATCATAAGTCGATCAACAATTGATAAAACGCACAAATGATTATAATTTTAGATTAACACTGTTCAAAATTTTTGATTCCCTCTACATTTTCATCCACCTCCGAAACCTCAAATCTTTCAAACTTTACATCAAAATGAGATAACTACCTAACCCAACAAGATTATGCAAATGCCAGAACTTCTGAATTCCGTGACACAAACACATATCTCTCCCCTATATACATTCGAATCTGATATTTTAGCCGTGTCATTGTTTTTGCACTTCCACACGCGTGCGGTAGATAGCGCCACCGGAACGCGGGAAATACACATACTGTTGTATTTTGGTCACGGGGTGTTAGGGAGGGACAGTCAAGTTTAGGTTTTCTACTCTCTCTTTTATACTCAAATAACTGAAAATGTTGATTTTTAGCACAAAATTTCGTATTTTTCTAAATTATCCAAAAATACCAGTAGGTACGTTAAAAATCACAAAATAAATCTCGCGCCAACTCGCGAGGATCCACCATGATCAGACATTTTAACCATTTCTAGTTGTATTACAGATGTTGCAGTTGTCTAAAACAACTCGCTAGTTTTAACTTTATGTTGCAGTATGCCGTTGTAAATATTCTAACTCCAGCGTGTCCCAAGCCTACGTCCTCACAATGGTCGTCAATTATCAGTCTGTGTAACTCCCACCGCAGTGGGAGATTCAAATCATTGCAAATTATTTGCATCTACGTACAGTAACTGTCTACTTGTATAGTCTAGTCATTCCATGCACTACCTTATACGTTTTTATAGCTACACCATTAAAATTTCCTCTATTTTCTAAGATAACAAATCGAACAAAAATGTGATTCATTGTTTTCGGAAAATATCCTGGAAAAATTTTCGGCACCACTTTGATTGCCAAAAAGTAAAATAATTTAAAAAAAAATTCTCTTAGCCAAATATCAAACTTTTTCAGCTAAGTAGAAGTTGATTTGAAAGAGTTACCATTTTTAGGAATTCGTTCAAATTATTGTTATGTATGAGCTACGCACTGCTTCGGAGATTTCGTTGAGGTTTCTGTTTTCATCACGCCACGCGATTTTTTTTCTCATTAAAATAACAGATAATATTAAAATATAATAAAAAAATAAAAATCATTTATCAGCACCATAGCACCAATAAAATTAGAGTCAAAGTTTTTTTGATTCTCATAACAAAATCTCCGGAACTACAAAAATTACGAAGCTGAAATGTTGTTTCTTGTATGACATTATAATTATGTCATCATCGTATAACCAATCGGAGCTTATTTTGGAAATAAGCATTCTAAGATAGAAATGGGATTCACATGTTTTCGCATACTAACTGTAAAATCGTAGAGGCGTGGTTGGTTCTAAAACTTTGGGGGCTGCGGCAGCTGGTATAGAAACTAACATTAGTTGGGCATGTCTATAGAAATGCCCAACTAATTGACTATATATAGTCCAGACGAATAAAATCGCGGGCGAGTCAGCTATTCTTATGGCGCCCCTGTGCTAGACTTATCCATCGCCACCTCGATTACATTTGTCGCCTTTGTCATCTATCTACCTAGCTACCGGGCACCACTATTACATATTCAAACAGCCAAGTTTTAGAAAGGACACTATAATTTCGAAGGCATCATAGAAAATTCAAGCATAATTACAGACATGGCATTTCCAACCTCCCGCTTTCATATTATATCCAATGAAAAACAACCTCCTGTTTGTTTAGAAGTATAATTTCATATTCAGTTTGAACAAAGCATCAAAGTGGAAATAGGCAGAAACAGTTTCAGTATAATACTCCTAATTATTAGGTATATGATTCATTTTCTGTGGTGTGTGTGTGTGTGTTTCACTGTCAATTGCCTACTGTCGCATTCTAGAACGACTGTTCATTTGGAAAATTATTATCAACGTCGCTTCATTTGAATTTTTATTTTGTGTCTAGGTTTCGGCTTGGAACACCTTTAAAAGTAGGTTTCTGAATAGTGATAATTTTGACAGAGGAACAAAGGATTCATAAAGAACCTCTACGTTCATACGTTTATGTTGTTGAGTTTAGTAACATATCGATAAGATTGTTTTAAAAAGTTTTTCTCAGGAATAGTTTTTATGATTTATTTTTATCTTCTTGTTCTGTGACCCGGTTTTCCTGATAAATATATATTTTTTCAAATTCTTTTCCAAATAAGTGAGCAAGTTGTGTATTCCACAACCGACGCAACGTATTGTCTTGTATTCTTTATCATAATCCGATTGAGTATTCCCTTATTCCCTTCCATTCAATAATGCATGTGACACAATCGATACCGCCTTTTATTTGAAGAGCTGATTGCTGTATTGTCTTTCACATTCTTTAGACATTTCGAATAAGATATCAAAGTCTTCACATTTCTTGTTTGTTTTGATTTTAAAAGCTTTTGTATGGAACTTTTCAAATTCTGAATGATATTCTGTTTTGTTTGAAAACGTTCTAAAAGTTCAAATTAATCAACATTGATTTTGGCAATTCATTTTATATTCATTTTATTTTAACATCGTGGCAGGTAGCCACGGTGTTAAAATCATCATCATCATCATCATCAGCCTATATCAGTCCACTGCTGGACATAGGCCTCCCATAATAAAGAAAGACTGCTGGCAGATGCTGGATGCGGCAAGCTGAAGACAGGGCGCGATGGCGCTCATTAGGGGAGGCCTAGGTGTTAAAATGAATTGTCTAAATACAACCATACTCGATACATTCAACTTAAATAAAAATGTTCCTATTAAATTTAGCATAATACTATACTAATCTCCTCTTTTCAATCAAACTTTTAAGCCTAACTGTCCCGCAAGCGACACAACATAAAACATTATTTTTAATAAACACAACTTCACTCATACACCTTCATTATCAAACTTAAAAGCTCTCAAACCATTAAACGCAGTTCCAGGTTTGCTTTGTCTCTAACGAATACCATTCACGGCAGCACCGTCAGTCAGACTTCTCATTATACCACTTACTATATGCTGTAAACATCACCGTTTTGGATCTAATAATTAGTAGACGCGCCTGTTAGTGCTTTCACACTTGGCGTGTTCTTTGGAGTTGTGTCTGTTGGGGTAATTTGGTTAGAATGTTTTCTTGGTTCGACCACAAACGTTGATACTGTCATCATAATTCAATTTAATTTTTTTAAATTCGAACGCTCTTATATATAACCACTTACATTTACTTATTATATCATCAAAATCGTCTTTTGTTTTCGTTGGTTTGACAGCTTGTATATTATTACTTTTATGTCAACAAGAAATTCAATTTCTAAGTCTGCGCGTATAAAACTCACAAGTTAGTAACTAGAGTATTAAAAGTTAAGTTTACTGGCTGCCGACTTTATGGACTTGACTGTTTATTTCTCGTTTGTACAGACTTTCTACACTTTTGAATTGTAAAGAATCCCAAACCTACCTATTCCCTACCTTACCTACCTACCTATTAAAGGTCTTTGAACTGACCTATTCCGAAAACATTAAAATTGCAATTGTTGACAAATTGCTTGTTTTGTTTGTTTTTTTGTATTCCAGAAAAAAAGTGTACTAGCTAATTTGTGATTCATTTTTTCACTAGTTGCTGCTCGCGGTTTCGCACACGTTGTTTAAGGTATTTCTATCCCATGGAAACTGATTTATGGGATAAAAAGTAACCTTTCAACTAACTCCATGCCAAAAATCATGCCGATTATTGGTAGCTTAGTTAGGGCGTGAAGGAAACACAAACAAATAAACAAACAAACACACTTTCGCATTTTAAATATTAGTATAGATATAGATACTGTAGATTCACAGAGAACATTTTCCCAAGTCAAAAAGACTCAATACATTTCAAAAGACAAAATGAAACTCAAAATATACCGATGAGATAAAATAATACTCTAATCTCAAATGTCAATCAGTTAAACTATCTTTATTACCAAAGAAAATTACTATCAAATAAAAGTTACTACTTTTTATGCCTGAATTCCCACAGGATCGGAAACTACGCGCGTGAAACCGCGAGGCGCTGATTGTATAATTTGATTGAAAAGGGTATTTTGCTCTTTAGGAGAAAAAATTAAAGAAATGCTTTTTAGGCAAAAAGCAGTCGAAAAATGTTAGTAATGAGAGAGAAAATTCATTTCGATTCATTTTCAAGCGATTTTATAACCTTCGCTCTAATAATCAAGTTTATTTTTTGATCTACTTAAACGGTGCATAGCTATTCTTATCCGATGATGTACGCAAAATTTTATTAAAATCGGGGACGTCGCGTCGTTTCCAAGTGAATCGGAAAGTATTACGTTTGTATGGAGCTTAGAGGTTCGAACCTACCCTAAGCAAAATACGATAAACTTCCAACGTAAAAGCCGTGCTTAAAGCAGGACATTAAAACCGAGATTAAAGTGGAAATTTCTGATTAAAACAGAAGTCATTCCTGGGTTTACCTAACTACTTTACAGTCGATCAAGAACATAAACTAAAAACTATAGATATTGAGTGTTGACACTGTTTCAAAGTAGTAGACGACCTCTATGGTGCGGTGGGTGATGGTCCACCTGCGACGCAGGAGGTTGTGGGTTCGATTCCTGCCTTGGGAAAAATATTTGTACGATCTGCAGATATCTGTGCATATATTTTAAGATTAAAGGGTTTAGCTCTTTTCGGAGCAATGGTACAATTTTTCCACTTTTCTCATTTCAATGTGGTTTCTTTTAACTGCTGTTGCAGCTGATAAGCTGTCATGTCCTATAAGATGTCCTATCATTCTCCGTCTTCTGTTTAGAAGGTGTTCATCAAAAACTTTTCTCCTCAAATCTTTTCAGTACCTCATTTGATACCTTCTCCGTCCAGCTAATTTTTTCCATCTTCCTCCAGCACCACATTTCAAATGCCTGAATCTCCTCTCTATCCCATGGTATCATGGTCCATGTTTTGCATATACACAAGACTATGCTCCAAACAAGAATTTGCACAAAAAAAGAATGACTTTTTTGAAATTCTTTTTCCTTTTCTTTGAAATTTTAATATAATTATGTTTTTGTTGGTAAATCCTGTTTTGCCATAGCTATTCTGGCATTAATATCAGTCGTGCATCTTGAGTTAAATATCATGCAAACCTCTTTTCCAATAATGTGTATCGGAATAATATCAGGTTTTACGAGGTCTTAAATTTTTATTCCTATATGCACTGGTCAGTAAACTTAATCATAAAACCCTCATCCTGACGAGGCGATATAGATCTGTTACAACCACGTTACAACTTAATCTGCCTATGGTAAGGACTGTTAAGATATTGGCGTAAGCGTGTATTGCTTAATACGATGATAAACGGTTTTGTTCCAACTCGAAAAATAACAACTAATAGGCTAGTGGTATTATACTTTTATCTACATACCGAAGCGACAGAAAATATCACTTTATTTCCGCGTCAGTGTTTTATTTTAAGAATTTGATATTTTCTAAGTGTATTTTTTTTGTATTTATGGCAATAAATAATTTTCGATACTATTTTTGCCTAACTAAATATATTCTGGAGTTAGAGTATCAGTAAAAAGCTATTAATCAGGTCCACGAGGAGATGTCAAAGAAATAATACCTATTGAAAGATAATGTTTATTGACAAAAATATGATGAGACATGTTTTTTCAGCTTCAATCGGTCATTTTAGTTGGTCCTACTGGATCAATTTTTCCCAAATTAAGATATTTGATCAATCAGTTCGTAAGATTGGAAAAAACCTCTCATCGAGTTTCATTCTTCACAACCAGTTGGTCGGTTTAGCTGGTCTGAGAGGAAGGACAGGTTTTATGCTGTTGCAAAAAGTTGATGTCAACCTGAAAAGTGGAAATGTCTCTAAAACTCCGGCTGGATTTTCGAAAAGCTGCATGATTAACTAAATAGCCGTTGCCTCAGGTGAGCGTTCATTATATACTATTCAGTAGTAAGTCCAGGCAGGTTTAAAAAAAACAATATAACATAACTTTCTCAAAATTGGGAATGTCTATTATTACTCGAGGTGTATAATTTCTAATTTACTAGTGAGTAGCGAAAACGGGAAACCAAAGAACCTGTGAATTTGAAGTCATTTGGAAAGATCCAAAAAAACTAGCAAAACATCGCACCCTTAATGTGACTCTGATCTACTTGTTCATAATATATTAATTATTATTTATATTAATTATTAATATATCAAATGAGAAATGATAGTGATTCGCGTAATCGTGTCCCTTCGACCGTTGATATCTGGAAGGATCGTTCGAGCCGCCCACAATACAACCTCCTTGCAGGGCAGTTACAGCTCTACGTCTTATTTGCGGGAATTCGATACCTATTGCTTTTAAATATAACCAAGCTATGGATCTCTACTGTTGTGTGCGGGGTTTTACAAGGATCTTGGAAAGAAGCGTATCTGTTAGAATAGAAAATAGATGTCCAGTCCATCTCAAGGTTGCCTGTAAGAGATCGCTCATAGCGATAAGGCCGCCTTTGTATTTCGTCTTTGCATTGTTGTTCGGGGTCATGGAGGTGTTACGAGGAGCTGGGTTGTCAATGGGGCAGTGTGTCCATATAAGCTCGGTCTATACCACTTTTTTTATTGCCACGTTTAGTCTGTTTGAGAAAATTATAAGGCATTTTCTCAATCAGATTGAGATTTGTATTAAAAAAAAATCATAACATCTTTAGATAAAAAAAAAATATCGTGAAAACACGATAGGTTTTCACGATTTTTTCACGATTAGCATTTTACAACTACCTTTTTAATAAAACACTGTTTTAACCGGATTGATCTCGTATATTTTATATTTTGTTTATAACCTGACGTTGCGGAGGCTTTTCAGCTTCCATGGTCACAGGCAGACTTAGAATATACTAACTACTTTTTTTTCCCGATTCTATTATTTTGCGTATTTCAAGAAATCATAACAAAATCAAGAGGTCATCTAAAACTGGTTTTATTTGTGTACTTAAACCTACATAATGTATGTTGATCATATTTCCGAGTTACCTTGCTTATTACTATTCCAACTAAACCTTTTATCGTCAGTCTTGTTGTTTTTCTTCTAGAGTTCATTTTAATTCTTATTTACGGGGCATTAAGTTTACGAGATGTTTTATTAGACAGTTTATTAGTATGGATTTGACGACAGCTGTTAAGGTTTCTATTTATGATCATTCTCGATTCTGTTATTAATAACAATAGATATCCTGCATTTTAAAATAGTTCTGCTTATATGGAAAAGGTATACTCGTAAAACAAACAGACAAACACAAATAAATGTGTAAATTTTACATTCATAGTAGATGTACAGAACCCTAAAATAGGATTGGATATAGGAATGGTAATTGGTATTCCAATACAAGGGAAAAGGAATTAACGAAAACAATTGCCATGCAAATACCTACCTTATTAGGTAAACAAAATGGTAAAAAGAATCGGGTAAAGGTATAGAAAGACAGCGATTTTGTGAATGCTAGCATTTTATCTTATGTATAGGTTCAGTGTGATAAGTAAAGCTCGAGCCATGGCGTGATTAGGTACTTATCTACTGGCTAAGAAACTATCAGTTTTGTGTGGTATTGGTAAAATCTGATATCTCTAGCTGAAGCATTTATGTACCAGTGATCATTTACTGCCACTGGTAGGCTTTAGTTAAACTTCATCAACAACTATAAGGTTTTAGTTGAACCAGTCAGCAGTCAGTAAAAAGTCTCGTTGGTTCTACTTTTATAATAGTCGTAATTTTCTTGCTTTGCTTTTAGTACTGGCTATTTTAGTATCTTGTTAATAGCTAAGCCAAATTTCAGCTTTCACGAAATATGTAACAAATTGAAACCAATTTCCAAACTGGCACCATTTTTAGCAAACAAAACAAGTATAAGAGATTTTTTTATTACTCCTATAGCTTGCGCCACCCTAATCGGATTTGTATAGTTTTAAAAGCCTCGCTGCAGGACTGGTGACGTTTATTGCGTCAAGTTAAGCGGACAACAAAGTTGACCTTTCTACCGTTGCGTTGTAACCTCTACTTTGTCTCTTATAGTGCGTCGTTTACGTTTACTTCTATTTCTACGATCGGCAGTACACAATCCTTAACAAGATAAAGTTAAAAACTACAACCCGACTACGTGAAAGTTATAAAAGTTTGAAACATTTACATTGACAAAATAGAATGACGTATCGGTCATATTTGATAGGCATAGAGATGAAAATGAAAATAGGTCGTAGGTATTGTAATTTTTCTCTATGGTACCTGCAGCCTGCGGCTACCTAAACTTTAATACGCGTTTTGAAGGCTTATTCGGGGTCGGAGCCCTAAATCCTATAGCCTATAACCATCGGGGTATTGAGACGAATCAATCGATACATAATTTGTTGAAATCGAACCAGTAGTTTCAGCGCTACGTGGGAACAAAGAAATCGGCCACATACATACAAACATACAAATATACAAACATACAAACATAGGGTGCTAACCTCATAACCCTCCCCTGTTGGTAGTCGGGTAATAAAAATTGTTATCGCGTTTTCAAATTTTTGTTCTCTTTGCTTTGTCGTCTGTTTATTTTATATTTGAATCTCTATCTATGTAACTTTAAGGGTTGGTTAGTCAAGAATTGTGCAAAAGTAGTCAACAATTCAAAACGCCTCTGTCGCATGTCGGTGTTTGGTTACTATTCTTAAGCATAATAAGGTAGATAGTTATCAAAAATACTTATTTTGAACTAGTTTCTGCCCCCGGTTTCTATCTTATTGAAATTGAAAAGTGGCCTATGTTTTATTACAGGAACTAGCTGTATTCAGCCCGATCCGTTCAGTAGTTTTGACGTGAAGAAGTAACCATCCATCCATCTGAACATCCAAACTTCTTCATTTTTAATATCAGTGTGATGGAAAACTATTGAAAATACCAGCTCCGATGAATTTTAATTTTGTGTATGTAGTCGATTTTAAAGATTCGAGTCGAGACGAGAGACCATCATGTTTTCTTTGTGTCTAGATCTAAGCTTAGGTAATCAAAATAAGTAAAACTCTGACTTTTTTTAAAAGTGTACCTAGCTTAAAAAACTATTGGTACCTACACAACTGAAAATGTACTAAAAGGTTTTTTTGGCTGACAGTAGATATATATTTAATGTAACCATAAAGATTTCAATCTACATTCAGTTCAATATGTATGAGTTGTTCAATGGTGCTTCATTCAAATTCATGTACTCGGATATAAATCCTTTCTCTTGACAAATCCATTACCACTTGTCAGCTATCTCGATAAATATAGTACTGAACAACTTACAAAGTAAACTTTACATTCTATTCCCTTTGCAATAAAGACTGTAGTAGCTTGTATATCTTGAACAAGAAATTGATTAATCCAAGACCATATAGAGCAAAAGTGCTGTATCTTTTCTGATCAAATTGCATATTAATATCTCATTTGAGATGAAATTGTTCATGTTGCAATTTATATGCACAAGCTATGATAAATAAAAACAAAGTTTTTGCATGTAAAAGATAATCGAGTCGTTAAAAATAATAAGCCGAGCTTACAGCAGGGAATAACAACACCGGATGGTACAGCGGGTGGTGTCATAAAATATATCTTATATATTAATAAATAATACCTCAGTTCTAAGGTTCTTTTTAATAAAGTGCGTAAACCCATACGTAGGCCATTTCTGAGAAATCAGATAATGTGCAAATCAAAAAAAAATATTCGACTTCGACTGGACTTGAACCCGCATCCTTCCCTCAGTACGCTAACCGATTGCGCCGCGAGGTCAAGTGATTTACTCTAATACAAATTAGTACTTCAATTCATAATATTTGATTCAAAATTTAAAGATTACATAAAAAAAATTAATCTTTGTATGCAATCCTAGCATATAAATGGGATATGGTTGTTCTTGAGTGGAGACCACGACTCGGTAAACGTAGCGTAGGACGCCCTACGGCCAGGTGGGATGACGACCCGCGCAAGAGTGCATTCAGATGCTGGATACGTCAAGCTGAAGACCGGGCGATATGGCACTCATTAGGGGAAGATGATGATGATGAATTCGAGTGTTAAAAACATACAGACAGAAGCTGCTGCTCTTATCTGGTAGGTTCCCTTAGTTCGATTTGACGACGACATCAACGGGCTGAGTTGTCGGGGTCGATTCTTACTCCGCGACCGCTTCTCACAAATTACCCTTTATTAAACTTTAAGCTCACTAATACACTGCAATTTAGGGTCATTTAATAGTAATTGGGTTTCTTCTGTTGACATATAAGTCAGAATGAGAAAGTTGACAGATTTTTCTACGGGGTAATGTCTTTAGCAGTCCATCTGATACCATCCGACTAGGCGCCTAACAAATATGTACTAAAGTGTATTCAGACTAATAAAGACTAAAACCAAATAGCAACTATATAAACTATAAATTCCTTCACTATCAATTGCTATTGAGTACTGCTACTGTTAAGTTGAGATATTGCAAACTGATCCTTATTGAATGGAAACTTATCCGTATTTATGGCTCGAGAGAATTTGTGGACATTAATATTGTAAATACAGCTCGTACGAAAGAAAAGGTAAATCTACTTTACCGTAGTCTAAATATAATGCAATTATACAATGGCAGGTATTTCACCTAGTAGACAATCTAAGTAGAAAGGTAAAGTTGATATGAAGTTTCTTGTACCCGTAAAATAAGCTTATTTTACGGGTACAAAATAACTGAAGCAATGCTTTTACAATGTATAACAAACAAAAAAAATGGTATAGTTAGTTATCTTAATAAGGAGTTAGATTAGATTGCCTTCCTCGAAATATTTTCATATTTTCATGTAAAAGTTCAAATTTAGGCCGTTTTCTGATTAGTCGGTTCAATAGTATGACATCGCCCAAAGCGATAAGGCCGCCCATTCTACAACGAAATCTGTATTAGTCCTTTCCTGTCCCGTGCATCTGTTTTATTTGGAGTGCAATAAAGAGTAATTGTATTGTATTGTATCAACAAGCTCGGTGTACGCGATACCAATTTGACTTGTCTAAGGCCCGTATTATGAAAGCATGCTCAGTCATCGAGCTCTGCTTGAGTGATGCTTAAGTCTAGTTTTGAGTGAATACTAATTTTCAAACAATGCTTGGGAGCTCATGTCAAAATCTACACTCACTCAAGTAGCCGTCAAGAGCGGATTTCCTCCGTCCACGCCTTCGAGTAACTGCTTAGGCATATTATTGAACGGTTACCAAGCATTACTTGAGTAATTAACGCTTGAGTAGAGATCACGTAATGACTGCTCAAGTAATGCTTGGGGAAGCTTTCATAATACGGGCCTAAGTGTTTTTTTGTAAGCCTAAACAAATAAAGTTATTGATTTTTGACTTACCGAGCACCTTAAATTCTATTTATTTCGTGCGGTAAGTGTATATTTTGATCTTCATAACAAAATAACTAAATGAATCCGACTGAAATTTTGCATAATGTAGTTCTGGAACTACAGCATAACGTAGTATATGCGGTAATCAAAGTGTAGACTGATTATCGTATATGCTACATATATGTATGTATTTCAATAAACGTGTGCGATGAAGGTAGTTATTATAAATTATGCAGGACATAGCGTCATCGAGACCTAAACTTGTATAAAGCACTACAGACATAAATTCACGATTAATAAAATTATTCAACGACAATTTGATTAAGTAAACAGCTCACACTATAATTTGCGACCCTGTAATCAGAGTCGGCCTTTTAGCAAATGCTAAACACATTTTGATTGCGTTTGAAGTAAACAACAAAAACTTTATTGCTGCGACCGCATTCCTAGGTTGTAATAGGGGCGATAAGTCTCTAATCAATTTGCAAGCCGGTCCGAATGCTATTGTAAATAACTTAAATTGTCTAAAATTCTTGGTGTAATTTAAGTCGCAGGAAAATTGCGACTTTATCAAATTATGAGGTTCTAGATCGGCATCATGGTGATAGTACAGACGATATCTAAATACCTCTTCTCTTGTGAAATAATAAGACTCTTATCTAAATTATTGAAATGGTAGTTTCTTTCGGATTCACCCTCAATTTTCCGGATAGTATACTTATTATCCGGGAAAATTTACTAAGTCCTCCTTTACTCCCTTTTTTATTCCAGGTTTAGATCTACATCTATGCAAAATTTCAGCTCAATCCAGTTACATTTTTGCCTTTAAATATGAGTGTGATTGTTCAAATTGGACAAAATGCACTATGAAAACAGAAAGTTACTAGTTTTTATTTAAGAAGGCACTTTTTTGAATAAGTTCACCACTTAGACCTGATTCTTCCACAATTTGAAATGCCAACAGATAAGTTTCTAAGGAAAATATCTATAATCCTAAGGTTAACAGTAGAACCGTATAATCTCACGATAAAATAAATAACGAGATCCGATATCGAAACATTGTAAGACGCATTTAGTAAATGGTTTTCGAACATAAAATGGTATGGAATGGATCAAAAGTGATTGTAAGTACCTTGGAGCTTTTATAAAATACTTACGGGACAAATGGTTAAGCTTCAGAACAGGTTCTTTCTTGGGTTATGATCGAGACACTTTGAACTACTAATGAGACTTGTGGAATATTACATTGGAACATTTACGTGATATATTTTTTATTTATCACATAGTAGTGACTATGGCACAAGCTACTGGAGGCTTTTACCTTGCAGAGAGTGAAGTGAAATCCGGGTGTCCATGATGAGGGTGATGTGATGGTGAACTTTGAGTGACTTTTCGCCATCGCCATTAGATATTTAGGTGATCACAGCTCATAAAATAATTATTAAGAATAGTGAATGAGATTAATAACTTTAGTAACTATGATAATATAATAATACTACATTGTGAATGATAGACACATTGGAAATTTGAGCACTGCCAAAAGTTGCGATTGGTCACGACTCAACATTATTAAGCAGGTCAACAGTTTACAAGAAACCTGAGACAAACAAAAAACGATTTATCCAAGCAAACTCAGACCTCAGTCAATAAAGAAATCCATTTCCAGAACTAAGTTAAACATTCCAACAAACCCTGACTCATGCTTTCTTCAAACAGAACGGTGTCATTAATATTTAATACACCCGCCACACAATTTTCCATATAAGTATAGTTACAAATTAGTAGCTCCAGGCTGTATTTCTAGCTTACCGTACAATTGCAGTTTTAACGGTGGGTTTACACGGCGGACCCCTGAGAGTCGACAGATGGTTCCTTACTGGTTGACA
This sequence comes from Eupithecia exiguata, assembly GCA_947086465.1. Classification (NCBI taxonomy): domain Eukaryota; kingdom Metazoa; phylum Arthropoda; class Insecta; order Lepidoptera; family Geometridae; genus Eupithecia; species Eupithecia exiguata. The sequence continues at coordinate 12,990,031 of OX352231.1, read as the reverse complement.
AGGAGCAACGAAACTGCGGATAAGGCTTTTGTAAGTTTTTTTTAATAGTTTGATGAAATGAATGATGATTGAGTATTTCACATGCTATGGTGGTGTGACAAGGAAAATGAATGATGACATAACTGATTAAGAAGGCAATTCAGAGTTTGGCAATACATCGTAAGATCAAATCCATACGATTCTACCAATGATACAAAATTCCCTAACAATAGCGATATACATAATATAAATACTATCTAGTATTTATAAACATAAACTCGCTGTGCCCACAAAGGCTTCACAAAATTAATGTATACACTTCTAGAACAAAACTCCTAGTGAGTTTCAAAATCTATCAGTAAATAAACTCAAACAAATTGTCAAAACCTTTCCGTCCAAAAAGGCTTACTACAAAATATCAGATTATCTAGAAGATAAAAAGCTTGAGGTTTTGCTCCAACTAAAAAAATAACAACTAGCAGGCTAAAAGTTTCTTCATACCGAAGGGACAGAACTAAAAAAATATCACTTTATCTCCGTGTCAGTATTTTATTTTAAGAATTTGACCTTTTCTGAGTGTACAATTTTGTATTTATGGAAATAAAGAGTATTTGATTTGATTTAAATGACTTTCCCTTACGGCATACGACCACGTCGTTGAGATTGATTCATGTATAAAAAAAATGCAACTCTCAAAAGTGTTTGTCACTCCAAAACCAAGAATGGTGATTGGGAAAATAAATATTGTATGCCGGTCGTGCTCTTGGACCCTTTTTTTTACAGCCTTATCTCTACTAGCCACTGTTCCCGTTTGGCACAACGACTTGAAGTGAATCATGGCCTTTGACTCTAGAGACCGCCAAGTTATACTGTCTTTTGCCGCCAAAGCCCAGCCAGCGGCACAAAAAGCTTCTAGTGCTAACAAATACGAAGAAAACCAAACAGTAGAAGAATAAAGACAGTATTGTGGAAGGATAAAAGTCCTAAAAAGCATCACCTTTGTTTCCTGAATGAACATTGTAAAGAAAGAGCTTCCAAATTCGAAAGATTTTAACAAAATTGGCTCTTAAAACCAACAGTCATTTAAGGGTACGGTACCTTCTGCTTTTCGAACATGGTTGTAGTGTTGGACGTTTATTAGCCTTTTCCCTTGCAAGGTGGTGCTTTTCCAAGGGGGTAGGCACCCCACACCATAAACAATTCACGAACGAAGCCTTTGGTTTGCATTGGTTTTCTTTCCAAGAGTTGTGAATTTTTTAACGGGTTTTAAGTTTCAATTTTAGTGTTCCGTTTATTGAATCAAATTTAACTACTTATCGACTGATTGGCTCATACAGGGTGTACTGAAAAAAGTGGTTAACCCTTTACTTACGGATAAGGTGCATCATAATTGTTCAGAAAATAAAAAATTGTACCCAGTATTTCACGGTTTTCGAGTTATATGACAATTTGATTGATCACTCTTTACGAAACAGTATAGTTTAGTGGCTCCTTTTCGAAGGTAGTGCTACGTTTGTGCTTGAATAACTAAAGTTTTACGCCATGTAAATAAAACACTGGCAGCTTTTGCAGCCCAGTGTAAGCTTTTGCTGTTAGAGAAAATATTTATTGTTTCTCTTTATAGTCAATAGACCTTAATTTGATCACAATCTCACCTGATAGTACCTACATGACGAAGTGGCCGACGACGTATCACAAAGGTCTAGAAGACACCTATTTTTCGAAAGCTGTAATTAAAGTAGGTATGATAATAGTTTCTATCCTCTCTTCACTTGCTTATCGCAGAAGAAGAGTATTCGTCGTTCTCACACGAGGAGTAATTCTAAGAAACTTAACACTTTTTGGCCCAAGATGCACACAGGTTGAGGCGTCGCGTCGTCGTCGGCGCGCTTCTCCCGGTCGCCCCACTGCCGAGCCTGGGCAGTGAATCCTTTAGTAAATAGAAAGATGATCAGAACTTTCGTCAACCTCACCAGTAAAAGTCAGGTAAGTCCTGTCTTGGCCACTTGACTGATTTCAAATTTTTGGCCCGTTACTTTCACTTCACTTTATTCACCAGTTTCCAAGTTATGAAACTAATAGAAGTTCTGGATTGATCGGTGTGAATTACAGAAAGTTTGCCGGTTTTGAGCGGTTGCTTCAGAGACGGGGTGAAAGTTTGCCGTTAATTTTTAATTGGTTGATGGAGCCTCGATAATTCTTATGCCATTTTTTGTCCACAAAACGGATTTTTATTTTGTTTGCTGTTTTATATAAAAGTCCTTAGAAATTCCAGGACAACTTTCAGAAACTTGATCGTTGATTGTACAGCTTTCTAATTGTTTAAAACTTTGGTTTGTTTGTTTTTGTCGATAAGTCAGGCGTCCAAGTTTATTCGTTATCGGATATAAACTTTTCCGTATTAGCTATACGCATAATTTTTTTACAAGGGCATTCAAAAACTTTGCTTCTAGAAAATTGTCTCAGCCTATGAAGATTTATTTTCTATTACGAGTACCTAGGGTACAACAAACAAAAGTCCTGTACCCAAAACCACTATTTCTGTAACATCCTTTCATAAATCTTCTTCCTTCCACAACCAACCATAATAAATAGCGACATACTCTTCCACCATCATTATCATCAATAATCGTGACAGAACAAAATATTGTACTAAACCAATACACCACAATCACTCAGCACAAAGCCTTACCACGCCCGTGGCTTGTACCTCATTATACGGGTCCGTCTTGAATAATATTGAATGTGTTTATGCTCGGTACCTAGAGAGGTGCATCAGATAATGTGGGCTAGGAAGTTGAAACAGAGAGATTGTCAGGGTTTTTGAATAAATGTATTCAAAAACTCTGACAATCTCTGCAGTGGTAATCTCTACAATGGTAAAGAGGTAGTCAGCGAGATCTCTTGGGGTAGATTGATGTTTGTTAATGAAATCACTAAGTAGGTACTCGTATATTTAGGTATTTTATAATAAGTAATGGTATAAAAGAATCTTCCTAACATTCTAGTCAAAGTTTAGACACTTAATATAAAATCGGACAAGGACGAGATGTATCTGATAAGGAGAAGGTTCCGTGCGATGAATAATTTTCATATCAAACTGTATTTTTCTCATCTAGTTATACTGTAGATTAGTACTGGTAGATTGTACTCTCTGAAACGCTATACATTTTGAACACCCGTTTGACTAATTGATTGGATCATTCTTTACTGCAGAACTGATAAACCTAAAATGCAAAATCAGTTTGTTCAGCTGAACCAAAGTTTTTTTAAATCCTTCATTGAACCTACCATCAAAATATTCACAGCTGCGATTATTGTCATTATTTAGCTATAAATTATGTCGTTTATGCCTGTCGTAGCGCGTTACACGCAGGATACCGGGGCGTAAGTCATTGAAACGATTTGTAGATCATATCGGATCAAATTGGAACGGTCATAACATAACATTAGTAAATACTTCCGGTTCGGTTAATACTGTACTAGATTAAGTGGATGCATACAGTTTTGAGATTCAATTGATGTTTGTTATTGGTATAGTGGATCACTAGGAATGTAGGCTAGTATAATAAATAGCTTAGTTTTTAGGGTTTCGAGATCGGTTTCGAAACTCTTATGGTCTCGCTCTGACCGTCCGCAGTATTTCATGAATATCTCAGTAGCTAGTACAGTAACTTTATTAGATTCCCTTCTTTACATCAGGGGATTTTTTTGTTATAGTGCTTACCCGCACTTTGTATATCACTAAGGGGGTGGGGCGCGGGTTCGAGTCCCACCGAAACCGAAATTTTTTGGGAACTTATTTCATTTCTTAGGCTTTTCCTTTTCCTCGTATCAAACTTTTTCATCATCATCACCATATCGCATAAATGTCATGTCCACCGCTAAACACAGGCCTCCCCCAAACGACGCCACAAAGCGGTTCTGAGCTATCTCCATCCATCATAACAAACAAAGTTCTTCTCTATCACATTTTCTACATGAGGCTCTTTTCCAATAAATAGACCTACCTAATAGCAGTCTGAAGGTTCAAATTCTAATAACCATATTTAAAAGCCTGAGTCTAGGTGTTCAACCCTTCACTCACCGCCTATTATCGCAACAATGTCGATAGTCGACATCGCCGCTGTCGCCTGACATCACAGGCGAGATAACGCGGATACCTCGGCATCCTGTTTTGTCATAGCTGAGATTAGTCCCATATAATCTATGTGGCAGCTACTTAGTGATATCTGATTCTTGGTAGGTGGTACGGTATGGGAGATACAGCTGATGAAGGAAAAGCTGGTAGTGTTCAGAAGTTAAACAAAGCAAATATACTGCTTGGTAAAAAGAAGCTTCAAAGGAAAGGAACTATAGGTTACTTTCGCGACAAATGTCTATATTTAATTATACATCTACAACCTTACTTTGTCGATCTACAACTACTAGAAGCTCGAATACATCGTACAATTTTTAGTTTATTATTGTGGTAATAAAGGACCAGAGAAGAAACCTTACAGCTCTATACGATGTTCTGAAAAAGACGCTTTAAACAACTATACACAAATATCTTCTAAAATATCTTATATTTTACAGATCATAACAAAAGAAGACATTTGAATAAGGCCGAGAAAACACGATGATAGCTCTGAGAAGTTACTACCTAGGTCATTTCGAGAGCTTTACAAAATAACCAGCGAAAATGTGAATGAGCTGAGGAACGTTATAGGTGGTAACTTAACTAAAGGCAAATTTCTGAAATCTGATACTGACAGTGACCAGATATTTAAACGTAAAAATTTTACTTATTTTAGCAAAATCACTCTGATGCAAAATTAAGGAAAAAGATTGTAGTTCGCAAAATCGATCATATTCTATATATTTTCAAAATTTATGACACTCTGACACAGACACTGGCAGAGTGGCGGCAAAAGGCAAGCGGCGCGCCTGAAAGAAGAAGTTGAAGTTATTTTAGGATTTGACATGACTATCTTGATCAAAGTTTATCATGCAGCAAACTAACCCTTTTCAAAAAACTCCGAGTCATCTCTTAAGTTTTCTTCACCAATATCCATCAGTGTTTTTGCTAACATCATTGTCTTAGTAGATAGAATCCCTCAATCTTCCTTAGTATTTAATTCCGTAAGTAGGCCGGGCGTCATCGTTGGCAACATCAAAATACTCGTCTATCTTTCTCTATCTAACGTGGTATTTTTTGAGTGGGAGAGACAGAGAAGGTAGAGCACGTGCAAAGTTCTCAGATTAAAATTGATTGTGTGGACGCTCGCCTTTATCTGTGGGGCGCGATTGATTTCACATCAATCTTTATTTTGGGACGTTTTTTCTTGTTTTAGCAAGATTGTGCACTTTGGGAATTGTTTACTTTTTTCCTTTTCGTCGTTTATTGCCTACTTGTCTCATATTTCAGAAGAAGCTTCAGTCCGCAGGCTGACACGATTTTTCCTGACCAAACAAAAGCCTTTTGCGTTACTTATAGTCTAGCTTGATCAACGTATTTGCATCATTTTAGTTACAAATACACATTTTTTTATTTTTACATGTCATACTATGTACATATTGTTCGACCCATTCTTTAGTATCCTTATGTGTCAAGAAGTAAAGTAAAACATCAATCCAAATATTCAATTTTCATATATAACACAAGCTCTGCTTAGCTTGGGGCTAGATAATGCTGTGTGAACTGTCCTAGCATTATTTATTTATTTTTATCTTTAGATACCTAGGCCTTAGGGCTGAGTTTGGTTTTCCATAGAAGGTATAGAGACGTCATCGAGACAGCACCCAAGAGTGGATTTGCGTATTTCCATGTCCGCATAAACCATACCGAATCCCATTTAAAAATAAAATATATTTATACGGTACTCGTTTATTGGCCATATTTGTCAAAATATCCACTCGTAAACTTGACCATTTCATTACGGAAATTATTTACGCTCTAAGATTAATTATTTTATTTTATGTGCCAAATAAACGTCATCTCCACGAGCATTTTAAACTTAACTTTGTATCGTTGATGATTCCGTCATTTCAAAATTTGAGCTTTATCGTTAAGAATTTTTATGATAGGCCACCGACTTCGTATTCATTGGAGTTTTATGATATTTCGAGCTTTTGCTTGCCTAAATGCCATTACAGTAAATTAATTCGGCATCTTCTTTTTTATATAATTGTAGTTTGCATACGCCTACGGGTGCAGTTTTACTATTATATAACTGCGATTGGTAAATGGTTTCTAGGTATGTTATGAAAATGTATTGGTATTCAGAGTAAAGCCAAATGTAAATTCAAGTTTCAATAAATAAAACGGAAATAACTATAAACCCGTTGTCTCATTAACGAGTAGCTGTGAAGCTGTTAACTTTAAAGAGCTTTAATTTGACGATTTATTTGTTTCCATCGTTAAGTTTTGGGGATTTCAAAGAGTAAAGAGTTGTAAGAAGACAGAACGGGCAGCGTTGATAGTTACTCCTAGTATGTAAAGATACTGTTCTACAATGTCTACATTCTTACTGTACCTATGCTGAGCAAATTATGGTTTTAGACGTTCAAATACATAACAATTAGCATTATCAAGTAGACTGGGAATGACATTTGGTTTGGCTGTGAATATTTTGAACATTCATTATTATTGTTTGTGTTTTGTGAAAGTACAAAATTAATTTTAATCATCAATTTATTATTTACGGTTTGTATCAAAGTATATACCTACTAGTAGTCTTATAGTAACGTATTTATAAAATGTGATCCTATGTGTACATTTCCGGCATAATGAAATTGTTAGAGAAAGTAAATTGAAATGAGTATTGACCATTAAAAAGGTGTACGTAAGGTGCGTATGTAGGTAGGTATGTACCTATGTACTATGGTAGTTGAAAGAATTTTGGTAGACTACTTAAGCCGATTCTCCAAGCCAAGATAGCGCAAAAAAAAAAATTATTTCAAAATTTTTAAAGGGCAGTTTGTGATAGCTACCTATTTTAAGCTTTTTTTAATGCCTTTGTAATATTTTTATTTACTCTAGTTTAGGCAGAGATGCGAAAATAGAGTTTGGTGGCCACCAAGTGCAACTTCGTATCTCTGCCTAAACTATACAAAACCAAAATATTACAAAGGCATTAAAAAAAACTCATAACAGGTACCTATCACAAACTGCCCATTGAAAATTTTGAAATTACCTTTGTTCCACGAAATAAAATAGGTGGCTAGGCGCTAGTTTGGCTCGGGGAATAGCCTTATTCAATTTTAATAAGTAAATATGTACGCCACGTGGTCCTTGGATAACCGTGCTTCCTGTCATTATCACGCTTCCTCAAATCATAGACAAGATTTTTTTTTTAGCTGTGGGAACCTTTGCAAGGCTCTATTTGAAATGGCGCTCATTAGGGGAGGCCTATGTCCAGCTGTGGACTGATATAGGCTGATGATGATGATGATGATTTGAAATGGCTGTACAATTTTACACAACTGTAAATAAAAAACATTATGTAGAAACCCGACCCATCTGCATTTTATTATCTATGTCTCACACGGGATACGACTGATTGACATTTTTAATTACCAAACCCACTTTTGGACAAAACACATTTATTTCGAATCGCATTCATTTATAACACATTTTCTTTTAATGATTGCACTGAATGATCGATAATGGGTGTTTACTGCGTAATACTTTGGCACCGAGGTAGCCATTTTTAGGAACGGCAGCAGATTTATTGAATTGTTTTGATGACTGAAATGAAACTTTTGAATGGTTGAAAAGAGTTTAAAGTTTTATTCGGCACTAGAATTCTCACTCTAAGTGTCTGGGAAATAATGGAAGCAGCCTATGACTTTACTCGGGATAAATCAAGCCATTCAACCGTGAAAGTGTAAATGAATGGATATGATTGTTTGCAACAATCTGCAGTTAGCTCAATTATCTAATTCTATTTAGTCTCTATAATTTGATTGCAGTTTTATGGATCTTACAATACCCACTTCTCTAGAGTTCACAGGTGATCGATCGAAATGCTGGTTTCTATTTCGATCAACGAATTAGCATTGCCATTCAACGTAATGCCGGGTACAGACCAAGTGAGCGAGAGCGAGCGAAGGCTAGCGAACGAACCCAAAAGTACCAGTGTGGACGTCATTGCGAAAGCAAGCGAGTCCAAACAAGGACCTTCGTTCGTCTTCGGTCGTGCTCCGGCGGCTGTCGCTACATCAAAGCAATAAGGAACGAACATACCGATTGTCAAATCCCAATCGTTTGCATTCGCTCGCTCTAGCTCGCTTGGTCTGTACCCGGCATTACAAAGCTGCCAGCATTCTAGGCACTCTGCCTTCTGCTGACGACTGCTTACATTTTTCTGAAATTGATAAAATTGTAAATACTAGTTTTTATTTGTCATTTAGTTGTTTTTTTGTATTTGTATTAGTATAAATGAATTATAATTTTATTGTGAATATAATAATGTTATTTTATTTTTAACACAAGCTCTACTCTCTGTGGGGTACAATATACATACATACCTACCTTCAGAAAACTTGTGTCCCCCATGTCCAGTATGTATTCATTCATTTAAAGTTATTCGACAAAGTTTCTCTCAACAAAATTCGTTTATACAAACTACCAAATAATAGCTCATCCAACTTTAATGAAACATTCGTCTTGTTTTGTTATACAATTCAAAAACTTTCTACAACGTAAAGCAATCAATAAACGTTTCCTGTAGAAAATAAATGAACAAATAGGAATAGTTACAATACAAGATACCAGTGAGACTAATCTGTGACATGGCATTCCTTGTACTATGGTAATGTGTACGGACGGACGGACTACGAATTAGTTATTTCGGTATGATGACCGACGACGTGGCGCATGGCGCGGCGGGCGAAGGTCCGCCTGCGACGCGGCGGTTGAGAGTTCGATTCCCGTATGGAACTTGTAGGATGTGAGTATTTGTTCCGGGTTTAGATGACAGTAATAAAGGGAGACCAGGTATATAACAGGTCCACCTGCGAAGGCAGGGGGGGTTCGATTCCCGCCTTGGGAAAAATGTTTGTACGACAGATTTATGAATGGAAAGACATTTATGAATAAAAATTAACAAAAACTGATAACAATAACAAAAAACAACATTGTAACAGCAAGATTATCTATCACTAAAATCTAAAAAACAAACTTCAACAACAGCGCGGCAGAGCAGCGAAAAATGATAAAATTTTAATTCGAAAACGGAATTGTTGTTGATCTCTCAATAACAATTAAATGATGAATGAAAGCGTTGTTAAATATTTTACACTAATATTCCTTGTCCCGAGGAGGGAATCGAACCCGCAACCACCTGGGTCGCTGGACTTTCGCCCACCGCGCCACAGAGGTCGTCAAATAATAGAGAATAGTGAGTGCACCTGTGTTTGCCCTTACACTTGTGCACTATAATAATAATTATAGACATTAAGTCCCGCACCGTCGTTGAGACAGGCCGATGTAAATTCGGCTAGATTTTGCTTCTGCAAATGATGCCCAAAACTTCCAAATGTTTTTTCTTGAATCCAACATCTTTGGGCATAATAATCCATTCGTTACGGCTGATTCCTTTGTTATTATGAAACGTCCATTTCTATTGTCATATTTTTTACAAAAGCCAGTTTTGGGCGAAATATTAAAACAAAAAATGTTTCACATTTCGGTGCGAAAGTTTTCAAGTCACGCCTACTCATTTACTTTTTCTTTGTTGTGTTGCGACTTTGGTTCTGGGTGGTTGTATAAAAAGTCTATACTTGAATTATTATTTACTAGCTTCTGCTCGCGGGTTCGCACGCGCTTTTCAAGTAACCTGTGTCCGTCCCCGGGATATTGTTAACCTTCCAGCAGAGGTTTGAATATTTTCTGTGGAGCCCCACCCTCCACAGAAAATATTCGTCCTTATTTTTTATCAAAATCGCGCCGCCCAATGCAAGTTATTTATTTGAAAGATAGATAGATATATGATAGATAGATAGATATAGAGCTGAGAATAACTATTGCTCTATTTTTTTTATGTGAATACCTATCTCCATGTTCAGTCCAACGATTCTATCCATGCACGGTTGTCTGGTATAGAGGTTTTGATCGATAAGACCGTCAATTGCATTTCAATAATTTTTTGAATTCTGTTTGTTATTTTTCTTAATAGTATGCAATAAAAAAATCTAACTACGTACGTACGTACTTGCGAACTTAACAATAAAAAAACAGTATGTTAGAACGATGCTAGGGCTCAAATCCTCGAACCACTTTTCACTTCTTTTCACTTCATTATCATCCGTTCAGCTGCTTAGGTGGTGTGAAAAGGCAACAGACAGACAGACAGAGCATTCATAGACAGGTCGCTTGGACAGTGAATAATTTGTCTTAGAAAGTGGTGAGAGAGACTTTTAAGATGAGGGTTTTCTGAGGAACACAGAGCTCTCTCTGTGTTCCTCAGAAAACCCTCATCAAGGTGGTGGTAGTCGTGTGGTGCCGGCTTACAATTTGCACCACCCCAATTCTTTCCGTGGGTGTCGTAAGAAGAGACTACTAGTCATAAGAAGGGACATACACCGGGGGGCGGGCAGCAGAGCCCCTTGTAGAATAGATCTACCACTGAACTGCGATCCCCAACCCAACGTGGGGATTATTCGCATTACCCCCCAGGAGATAAAACCCAACACGGCTATTATCAGGGGGAGACCTGCGTCCAGCAGTGGATCAATAAAAGCTGCTGAGGATGAGGAGGATGAGGACAGAGAGAGAGTGAGAGTTAGAATGGAATTCAAAGCGCAACTTTATATAGGAAGGGCTGGGAGGATAGGACAAGATGATGTACAAGAGAGATAGTGTGAGTCAACACCATCATCGTTGTCCACTGCTGGTGTTACCCACTGTCTATATCCACATACTCACACAATAGCGTGTTAGTACAACATTAATTGAAATCCTGTGTCAATACGATTTAACTGATTAAACACTAACCGGAGTTTTAGTTAGACAACAGTTTTGGAGGATTAACACTCGTATGAGGGTGCGTTCGGAGTATCAGCGATTTTTTTAGTACTTATATTCATACGCTGCAGAGCGAGACGCTCTAGCACAGGTATTATTATTTTAGGTATTTATTTAAAAGAGGGTCCCATACAATGGAAATGTACAGGGTGGGCCTTAACTGTGTTCCCGGTTTGTTTCGTCTATATCTCAAAATCCAGCGGGCGGGCGGAGACGCGGGGGGTGTGGTAAGACGCGCCATTTCGTGGAAATTTTAGTCGCAATGGAGCCATTCACTGGAGCTCAGCGTGCGGTGTGCGTTCGCGCATATTATGCGAACAATAATTCTGTGACAATTGCGAGGCGCGTGTACCGTGCTCATTTTGGTTTACGAGATGTTGGTGAAGCACCAAGTGCCAAATCCATTCGTAAATGGGTCAAAATGTTTGAGGAAACCGGATCTACAGTGAGAATAAAAAATGAAGGCCGCCCAAAGTCAGCACGGACGCCAGAGACAATTCAACAAGTTAGTGAATCAATAAAACAAAATCCACAGCAATCGACGCGCAAAAGAAGCCAATCTTTGAATATCCAGAGGACCACTTTGAGGAGGATTTTGCATCATGATTTGCATCTTAAAGCTTATAAAATTCAGTTAACGCAAGAATTAAAGCCAAATGATGCTAATCTTCGACTAAATTTTGTCAATGTAATGCTGGAACGTTTTAACAATTTCTCTAACATATTGTTTAGTGACGAGGCCAACTTCCACCTCAATGGCCACGTCAACAAACAAAATTGTAGGTTTTGGGCGGAGACTAATCCCCGACAGATGCATCAACATCCTCTGCACAGCCCTAAAGTCGTTGTGTGGGCTGCAATATCAGCTAGAGGAATTATAGGGCCGTATTTCTTCGAAAATGAAAGAGGAGTTGAAGAGTTGAGAGAATGTCAACGAGTTGGTGGTGGACATTTGGACAATATAATTTTTAAAAATTAGATCTCTTTTAAATTTCCATTTCATGTAGTTTTTATTGGAATAAATAAAAATGTCCAAACTTATGTCGATATTTTTTTATTTACTTTTCAAACTAGGTATACAGTTAAGGCCCATATTATATTAAGTAAAAGTAATAAACTATGTTTTTTTTATCCACGATGGAAGGCTTGTAAAACTAACTACTGCTTACTACACCAGTCGATATTAATTCAATGCATGAAACATGTTGATACAATTGTTATAAATCTTGAAGTTTTAGTTTGAAATAGATACTTGTAATTCTCGTAAACTATCTAGATATTTCACTAAAGAATTTTTACTCCCGCCTTTATTTTGTAGTGTACTAATGATTTTCATTAATTACTCGATCATTGAAAGAAACATTATGGCGTGGGAGCAATAGCGCAAATAAACCAATTAAAAAATACAAATAACCTCGGTTTATATAGTTACGTCAGTATAATAAAATACGACCGCATTGAGCACTAGCGCGTAGTGCTGGGAGGAATGCGGTACGTGCGCGTCTAGAACAGCACTTACCTTGAAGAAGTCGCTCGTTAAGGGATGAAACGTTAGTGTTCTGCCAACACAAATAAGGTTCCTAGTCAACCCGCTTACATTCGTACTAATGAATTGGTTTAATAAAATATGTTAGTATATAAATAATAATATTTTTTTCAAGTGGCACCGTTTTTTTATTCTTGCATGTCCAGTCCATCTCATGGTCGCCTGGAAGAGATCGCTCATAGCGATAAGGCCGCCTTTGTTCTCGTAGCTTTTATTTCTGTACTGTTTTCTGTGTTTGTGTGGTACAATAAAGAATTGTCTATCTATCCATCTATAAATTATACACGTATGTACAAAAAATTGACTAAACAAACACAAAACAGAAGCGCACAGTAGCACCAAACCCTAATCCTTTGACTTATTAATACATTAAACACACATTAGAGCCGGGGACAATGCATCTATTTGCCGAAACGTCCTTTACAAATATTCGGGAACCTCTTACTGAATCTCAGGGGATGACTAAATTGAGGGTGAAATGGGTAAGATCTGGTAAATGGTGTTGCAAACATGTAATCAGAGGGTTTGGTGTCAGTTTGTCTTCCTTTTACAGCTTTTACATTTTTCTTGCTGCATTTTAGTAAATGCCTAGAAGTCATATTCGATCGTATGTTGAATACCTCTGTGGCGCGACGGGTGAATGTACGCCAGATGCAGGGAGTTGCGAGTTCGATTCCCACCTTGGGACAAATATGTATACTATCTGAAAATATTTGTTCCGGGTGTTCTGGGTATTTCTATGATTCATAAAAAATATGCAGCTACCTAATGTATTATGTCAATACCAGGTGAGATGACGACCTGCGAAAGACTGCAAGCAGATGCTGGATGCGGCAAGGTGAAGACAAGACGCTATGGCGCTCATTAGGGGAGGCATGTGTCCAGCTGTGGACTAATGTAGGCAGATGATGATGATGTATATCAATCAGTACACATATTTTATCAATCAGCTATGTCCAGAGAAAACAATGTGCTTAGGTATCTAACCCGATACATAACAAAAATGTCCGCTCTTGGAAACTCGATTGAATTCACCGAATCGTTTGAAAGGCAGTTCCTAACGGTTATGGATAGTTTCCTCAAAACGGCTACATTTCAATAAAATGACAGGCGAGTTTCCGCCACGTATCACGACGGTGGTGGTCAGTAGAGAGTTTGGAGTTGTAGATAGGACAGTGTGTGACAGTGTCACAACGAGATAAATAATACATAATACAAAAAATTACACAAAAATCGTTTATTTGGACAACAGGTAACCTGTAACCTATTTACATGTTGAACGACGTTGAGACCACACAAGTAAAAAACCACGACGTAGTCTCTTTGCCCGTCTTCTAGCACGACATTAAAGTGAAGCCCAGGTGAAAAAGTACTAATTATTTAGGTGATTACAATACTAATATGTAGGTTATTATTGTGTGTGTGGTAACATAATTTTGTTTACAAGCAAGGCAAAAAATTTTATAAATATTGCCATAGATTACAGAAATAATCTGTAATCTGTGAATATTGCCTACTTTGGTATGTTGAATATTGCTTTTTGTGTCATTTATTCATTTTTTTGTGCTCTTTTGCCTTCACAGTAATAATTTTTAGTCATTAGGTATTTAAGACCTTTGCATGAACTCAGCTGGCCGAAATAATTTAACTTCTAAGCATGCACAATATACAAAACTTTGAGAGAAAAATAACTAGGTGTAATTTTAAGATTAGACAGGAAAAAAAACACATATTGAGGTGTCAATGCTTGAAGTCTTAAATCCTAATCTCTTAGTCAGCAATTGTTTTGAGATAAGTATCAAAGGTTCACTGTGCCTACTTATCATACAATACACAATACAATTTGTATGTTGTGTCGTATTAAATTTACGTGTATTGAATCATTTTCAAATAAGAATCGTCATCTTACGTGGAAATATTTGTGTTTCAGCAGTATTATCTTTAATCCTTCATTTTTGCCTTTAATTTAAAATGTGCGGTAAACAGGTTTGTTTTTACATCTTTTATAAAAAGCGTCTCCGTTTCTTGCACGAACTGCCACAATTTTCTTTATTCCAAAACGCACTTCATTAAAAACAAAAACAAGGATGTTAACACTTCTGGCCCATTTACTCTATGGCATTGTCGCCTTGTCAACGCGCAGTGCCGCTCCTTTGATCTTTAGTTCACCTACTGAGTTTTTATTATTCTGTGCCACTTCACCTACTGCGTTCTCATTATTCTGTGACTTAACTGCACCTACTGAGTTCTCGTTTATTCTGTGACAGAAGCGTGCGCACGAAGCCATTACGAATGTCAACTTCGAAATTCGAACGCGTGTTCTTTTTTTCGAAAACAATAGGTCATTAATTCGTTTGTTTATAGTTGATCAAATAATCGTTCGATGTTCACGCTTTCTCTTGTTTTTCTTCGTACAGACTAAATATCTCACCCTACAGGTAAAATAACGAATGAATCCCACTAATATTATAAATGTCAAAGTTTGGATGGATGGATAGATAGATGGATGGATGGATGTTTGTTACTCAATCACGCCAGAACGGCAGAACGGATCTGGATGAAATTTGGCAGAGATAGATTATAGTCTGGAGTAGGACATACTTTTTATCCCGGAATTCCCACGGGAACGGGAACAACGCGAGTGAAACCGCGAGGCGCTGCTAGTATTTTCTAAAATGAAAAAGGGGCCGATTCATTTCTATATAACGACAATAAATATCATATCAACTTCATTAGTTTATTAAATTCCCACCAAATCATGTGACTTTCGACTCTTCTCTATTATACCTAGCTAATAGTGGTGCAACCTTACGAAAAGGAGCTACACTTCGTTTCACGAAACTAGTCATTTGTAAAAAAAAATATTTTGTCTATAAATGAAACGTGTTCAAGTCAAGAGTGAATACTGAATAGGCCTCTTGTAAACCGCCGTGATCTAAAGTCACCGATAGATGTTGACCTCCATTTCTTGCCAATATAATATCAACTGTCAAGTCTATCCACGTCAAAAATGCGTTACAATAATTCACGTCGACATAGACACTTTTTTTGTTCACGATCGTACAAAGAAAAAGTAGAGTTTATATTATCCCATAAGTTACAAACAGTGCCTGGCATTGACTAAACCTCGCCTATCTAGCTAATAGACACGTTTTATTATGAAGTGGCAGAACCTCGCTTTTATAGATATTAGGATATTATTAGATTAATGGTGGGGCGCGGGTTCGAGGCCCGCCGAAATCGAAAATTTTTGGGAACTTATTTCATTTCTTAGAGATCCAAAGTGCGGGTAAGCACTATAACAAAAAACCTTAATATAGATATAATTTAGCAGTGGCATCGCGCTACCAACAGGGCCCCGTCATCTCACGCCTAAAGAGTCGATGACAATGGTAATTGTCACGCCCCATGCGGGTACTGTTACAGATGTATTAATTAGAGCAGAGCTTATGAAGAAATATTACTAACACTCCTACTGGTTATTGTTTTAATTTCTGAATAGAATTCTATTCAGAAAGCCAATTGGCTTTGCAGATGTATGAAGAAGCGTAATTATTAGCTCTGAGCTTGCTGACAGCTTTTGGTCTAGCTAGATTATAAACCAGCGTAGGTTACTAAACTTAGCTTTAAGACAAGAAGTGAAAGTAGGTACTTTATGTCCTTTAGATCCTTCGCTACTGAAAACGATCGTACTGGATCCGTAATACTGTCGGGTGTGAACTCGCTCCTATATAAAACTCTATACGCCATCACGGATAATAACGGAACGGATGCTGTGTAAATACACCGTTACAGGACTCCGTAAATTCAAATTACATAATATAAAACTTACGTGGACGCACTAGAGGTAATTTTGTATTCTGTTTATCTGCTGTTCGATTCAAGTGGCGCTATAAACTTTTGGGAATTTATGTCATTTCTTAAATTTCATTTTCATTCAAGTTTCTATCGACTTGCTTAAAACACTACAAACCTTAATGATTTTATGTGTGTTATTTTATAAATGTTCCACTTACGACCAAATAAATCCAATGAAGATCGGTTTTGCTTTAATAAATTTAGTTTATTATATGGCAGGCCCGCTATCATTCCCCTATCAATAATCCTCAGTCAATTACTGTCATATTGTCATTTTAACGTTTTTCGTGTTTTTTATCGCGCGATTGAGTCGTTTCCCCGAAAGATGATTGATCGGGGACCAATGCGGGAGATCGATGCGCCAAATTATTGGTGATAGATGCACACAAACACCAGTTTTACACCATTAACACACAAAATTCCGAGAATGCTAGCTTCTGCCTGCGGATATCCTCATATCGTAAGATCCTCACGTAAAACTGAGGCTTCATCAGTTACTTAATCATTTGGATATTTTTTTTCTTTCTTACGGACAACTTACACTGGGCTAGAACATTTGCTTAGTCAAAATTGTTTCACTAAAACAACGTAATCGTTAGAAACGTTTCCTTTATAATGCGGTTCACGAAAGAAATCCCGCGGCAATTAATGGAACTGTTTATCAAATCGAAATGCACTGTATTCATTCGGCTTCAGTGAAAAGTACTCTAGGTATCTCCTTTACTGTTCTATTAAAAGATTGGTACCTTTCTAATTGTAATATTGCTTATTACTTAAAATACCTACTTTATTAACAAAGAAAGTACAACCAAATAATAGAATTAAATTAAAACTAGTATTTACAATTGAAACAATTGAGCTAACTGCAGACTGTTGCAAACAATCTACAGGTAGCTCAACGTGTAGTAAAATAAATAGTTGTAGTTAAAATAAATAAAATCTTCTAAACAAAGGTGCTTTGCCATGGCCATAACCGTCTTGCTTGGCAAACGGATTGGTGATCAAAAACTGTACTCAGTCTTTCTGTTGTAAAAATTGTCTATTATGTTACATCTCTTTTCTTATCAATGCATCAGATAATAATATATTCTGACTTACCTAGCCATCCGATAGGCTAGTTCCCATACATTATAACCCGAACAAAAACAAATCATCGCTGGACAGATACAAGATAACCGATTTCGAATGCATCGTAAATCTGTACGTGTTACAATTAAATAAATGTCCTGTTAAGGAGGTGGTAGATTGGGGTTTCATTCTAATACTAGATCTATTTTCAAAAGACTAAGACTTAAAGTTCGTATTAGCTTATAAAGTTCGTCTTTTTGTCAGTATCACAAAATGTTATCCGTCATCTGCAAGCTTTACTTATTATCATGTATAAATGTGTAAATGTTGCTGCCTAAAAATTTACAAAATATTTTTAATTTACTTAGGAAAGTACATTTAGTAACATTGATAAATTGACAAAGCTAAAAAAATATGAGTAAAATATATTTATTTGCAGCAAATACAAATACTAAACTTTGATACTTCATAAAAACTAAAAAAACTAAACTTAATATGAATAATATACATTTTCAAACCACATGCTCGACAATGCCGAATTATAGGTCATGTAAACCCTACCGAAAGCAAGACATTAAATCCCTTGGTATTAGCCGGGTTATAATGTTGTACTGAATTTCATTATAACCCCGCTTGTTAATAATATGATTTCACTTTTCATAATTCTTATTACTATATGCATAAAGTTTAATTTTGCTAAACACAATTTGTCCTAGGCCATGGCCTACTTGATTTGACAAAATAAATGAAGTTTGCCTCCGTGTGAACCCCGGTCCGGAGGAGCGCGGTGTTCGAAATTCGAATTTCGAATCTAGGACCACGGCTTGTGCTTTCGAATTTGGAACGTCGCGCGCCTTCATTTGTTCACGCGTGACGAACAAATCGAGTTCTTGTAGGTGCCTATAGAAGATTTAATTTCAAAAATAATATTGAAAATGTCGAGTGATGAAAGTGTTTTGACTCCTGAGTTTATCAAATTAGATGCCATAGGCATTGTCAACAATCTGCTGCCAGAGAAGTCAAAGGAAAACATTATTTATCTACTGAGCCTGTTTTTTTGTCTCGCATAAGGTGTGAAAAGTAGAGTATACACCTCGGGGATAAGACTGTTTTAGTCTTGGGCGGTTGAACCCCTCACTGCACTCAGGACTCAGTCTTAATTCCCTCGCTTCGCTCAGGAATTAACTTATAACTCCCTCGCTACGCTCAGGAGTTAAATTATGAGTCCTTCGTTACGTTCGGGATTCAATTCGCTCCCGTGACATAAAACAGTGCTTTATCCCCTTAGTGTATAATCTACTATTGTACGTTTTGTAGGTACTTTGCTAAGATAATTTTACAGCGATTTTCGTCGGTTTCCTCTCTAGACTGAGCCTGTATCGAGACTGAGCCTAAACCAGACTGAAGACTTATATCAAACTAGCAGCGTCTTGCGGTTTCACCTGCATAGTTCCCGTTCCCGTGGGAATTCCGGGGTAAAAATAGCCTATGTGCTATTCCAGACTATAATCTATCTCTATTTCATCCAGATCCGTTCAGCCGTTCTGGCGTGATTGAGTAACAAACATCCATCCATCCAAACTTTCACATTTATAATATTAGAGGGATTAACACGTACTATGTGAACAAAGGTACGAATGGAAAGGTGCTTGGATTTGGTCCTAAAAATCTTAGACACTTGCCATAGTGAAACATAAGAATTGCTTAGAGCATACTAGTTTTTTTTTAAAATAAGTTTTATTATTTAAAACCCTAACCGACCAACATTGGAGAAGTGCTTTGCGTCACTGTTGGGCGGTTCTTCAATCACTGAAAACTGATAAAAAAATATTTTTGGTAGCTGGTGAGGTAGGTACCTTTTAAATTACTCCAAAGCAGCTTCAAAATATTCTTTAAAGATAAGTATGTAGGTATTTTTTTACTTAGGGCATTTTGAGCATGGTTCCCACAATTAGACAAATTCCAATCAAGTGTGTGAAAGGATTAACCTATAGAATTAATGTTATTGAGCAAGCACCTTAAGATTCAGCCCGCGCTTGTAGCACAATGTAATTGGACCGTCACTGGATATTGATCGATATTTATCTCGATTGAAACGAGCATTTCTATTCGAGTTGAATCGATTTATTCATAGACATTCCGCTAGATTTCATAGCAGTACGAATGAGTAAACAGTTTTGTTTGACTTGTGTTAAGAAAAAAACTCTTTAAACTTTTTTGATAAATATAAATAAAAAATGTTTTGTTCCTATAATCAGGGCTTAAGAGATTCATAGAGTTAAATACATCAGAAGTATGATAAGTGTAAAAGGTATTAACTGGTTCAAATCCGCGTGCAGTAGCTAGTATGCCTCTAACTCGTGCCACGACTTTTTTATTCGCAGCCATAATAGGAAAGGGCTACTTTACTTTTTACTCAACTGACCCAAAATTACGTTTTTATGACCAGTAGCACAAAAACATGGCTATCATAATCTTTTGTGAAAAGCACGATCTAATCTTCAGTTTATTAGTTGTTACGTTTCGAAATATTTGTTGGTAGTTTTCTAAAAAGCATCCGCCAGCGTCTTTATTCTCCCTATATCCGAAAAAATAGTAACTGTGACAAAATATGAGTACCTATGAAGTATGGAAAGGAAACCTCAAAAAGCACAAACCTGTAATACACTCGCTCCGGCCGCTTCGGCAACTAAGTTTCGCAACCAGATGTAAAAAAAGAAGTATTAATCTTGCTGTGCAACTAATTGCCTTTAAAGAAATATATTCCTGTTTCGAATGTAGCGAAGATTATGGAAGCTTTAGTGAGAAAAAGAAAAAAGGAATAAAAAAATACATTTTATTTAGGATTCTTGTCTTGCACAACTATACAGTGTAAAATCTCACTATATAATATATAATAATATTATAAACGTGAAAGTTTAGATGGATGGATGGATAGATAGATGGATGAATTTTTGTTCCTTTATCACGCCAGAACGGCTGAACGGATCTGAATGAAATTTGGCACAGAGATAGATTATAGTCTGGAATAGGACATAGGCTACTTTTTATCCCGAAATTCCCACGGGAACGGGAACTACGCGGGTGAAACCGCGAGGCGCTGCTAGTTGATCATAAATTGTTTACGATTATATTCCAAAATTTCAATTGAATACAAATATCAATAAATGCTTTTAAATGGTAATAAAATCTTCATCACTTACAACTCACAGGAGAGGCCGTGCTACAAGATAGCTAAAATCATAATTAATCAATCTGTCTGAGCTTCAATCAGATAATATACAAAGGCATGTGACTGGCGAATCTAAAGATGTAATTAAGGATTTGTAATGTTCGATCTAAGATTGTATGACCTTTTTGCTGTTACTATGGTCACTTCGATGGCGATTGCGACATTCTAACTGGCAATATTTTAAGATACTCACAGAGATGATTGCTCATCATAGCTTAATGTCATTTATGGCAATGACACTACCAGCCGCCCTTGCACACAGAGTCATGCGTTAACACTCCCGATATGTAGAAATGCAGCTCCACCATTCGTCGGCAAGAATTGTCCATTGTATTGGGTCCAGTTTTTGTGTTAACTGTACAATTTAATCCAAAATAGTATGGTAGTGTCATTGCCGATAAACTCTTAATTTTCTACAATTAAAACAACCACTTATCTGTAGACTGAGGCCCGCATTATGACTTACTTAACTTACTTAGTTATCGAGCTTGATGCCTTAATTACTCAAGCGTTACTCATGCATAAATATATAACTGAGTAAACATTTGTCATACGTGCCTCAGCAGACAGTGATTTGTCTATGGTAGAATAGATAAAATTGACATGGACAAAAATTCTTCTGTGAAAATTGTTCTCTATCTTAGACAACATCTTCGCTTACAGAGTTGTTTTATTCTCTTTTTCACTGACTTCCATCATCTCACTATGATGGAAAAAGCGATCGAACTTTTGCAATCATAAATAAATAAAATAATAATGTCATTTTCTCTTTTCTATTCTAGCCTACATTAAAGTTTGTGTCTGTCTGGTTTTCATGTCCCAGGAACTTCTTCATAAACAAATCTATCATTACATTATCATCTAACCTTACATAACCATGCAGTATACTATACTCTACTTCACTTTCAAAGTTCAATAACCATTAGTCAAAACTAATTAAAACGACTAATTTCCTTTCGTTCATTAGCGGGTTCTGGTACAATTACTCCCAAGTTGAACTCCTAATGAGTGGTCAAACAGTACATCCGCAATGGGTTCTACTTTTGTTTTATATGGTTACCGAGATGATTCAAATTCGTCCTGAATTTATATCCCGAATGGTGAAAAATGGTTAACGAATTGCGGCAATTCGCTAGTTTAATTGTTTGTGGAACGCAGGAAAAATTAAAAACCAGAAAAAATGAATCTCTCGCCAACACGCGTCGAACCACCTTAAAGACATGCACTGAGACAAAACCAGCAAAGTGGAACGGCTGGAAATGCTCGAGTATATGACTTGATTTTGACACAAATAAATTAATGATTTTATATATCTCAGTTTCATTTTCGGAACCTAGGGAGGGATACATTTCTAAGGACAAGGTCGGCAACCTTGTCAAACCTGACCTTCTGACTTTCTGACTGAAGAAACAAGAAAAAATACTCCACTTAATTTAAACAATAAATAGGGATAAGTGATCCACTTTCCGAAATAAGTTATTAAAAAAAATGCGGAGAAAACGGAATAAAATACATATTATATTAAGCTGCTGAGTCATGGATAACCAAACAAATTCTTCAAAAGGCACAAAAACTTTTCAGCTAAACTCCAAAAACACAAGAAGCCGTCCACATACGAATGCCAAACTACTAACTTATTCCTAAAACTAAACCGGCCGCCGGCTGGCGAAGGTACTCGTGCAACTTAGGCACAACTCGGCAAGTCCACAAAAACTTGCGCCTAGTCTGAGACAAAGGCTTTTAAGAATGCTATTAGTATGCATACCTGTATTGAACTGCGATCGATAGTAGAAACGGCTGATCGTAGAAAGAGGAAAACAGCTGAGTCATTCATAGATATTACATCAAAAAATGTCTTGAAATTAGTTGTTACACATACGATTTACCCAAACAAAAAAAACATATCGACATTCCATGATGAGACTTCATCAAACGATGACTAGAGTCAATAATTATAAAAACAAATCACGCAAAGGAATTAAGACAGAACAGATGATAGATAAATATTTCCTTATCTAAAACCTAAGTTTAGTCATAGACATTAAACAAAACTTGTGCAACTGATTTTGGAGCCACCATTATGACAATTTGAATCAGCTTCTAACCCTTGCACTGTGCAATCGACTTCGATAATTACTATTAACGTTACTTCTCTAATTGTGAGGGAAGTGGAGCAAAGTCGAACTGCTGGCTCAAGTTGAAGTTGCTAGAGATAAACTTTAAATGTTTAATCGTTCTTCGAATCTTTTCGTTTTAACTGGCTTGGAGTCCCTGAACTTGTTTTAGTGTTTTTAGTGGCTCTAAAGTTCGACGGGGTAGTGAGAGATTTTATATATTCTTACTTTGGCTGCTTGTAAGCATCAAATTCTAAAATAATTTTCGTCATATTTGTAAAATTAAGTGCACATAATGACATTTTTGAAAATCGATGAAGGCTAATTTTAAATACTACCAATTTTATATATTCGAATGATGTAACGAAACCATCAAAAGATTTGAAGATATGAAAATCTAAGCATGTGATCCGTAACATAAAATAAACTTGGTTACGAAATAAAATTGAACGTATAGTTAATGATGTTGTTCGAACGAATGAATAGTCTATTCAAGTGAATTGTAAAGTTTATTAACACTGAAACTAATTTATGATTGAATAGAATATACTTAACCTTTGTTAGTGTTGTATTAAACCTGCATCAAAAGAATGGATTTAATGAAGCGTAAATGTGTCGAAGAGGTCACAAATTCAATATAACATAGTTTATATCAATGATAAGATAACATAGGTGGAACTTTGTACCTATAAAAAGATACGTAAACAGAGTTTCTGTGTAAAAATATAAGTAAAAATAAGAACTTGGCAGATTTATTTTTGTTCTATTTCAAGTGCCATAATTCAAATTTGCTGTGGTTCTCATACATCAAAGAAATTCAAAAGTATGAAGAATATTCAATTTAAAGAATTTGTTTGACAAGTATACATTCTGGTAAATAATAAAATTACTTGCAACAACACCCACCTACTTGAGGAGACTAATGATATCCGACTTACAAAGTTGAACAAAGAAGTTGGTGGTATTATACGACATAGGTACATAATGCATCCGTCATAAAAATATTCTGTGATGATTCATATACATGTACATGAATCAAGCTCTTGCAAATGAAATATTTTGTACAGGATGAGAAAATTGTATTCACCAGCAGGAATCATAGTTACGTCGCGTCGTGGTGACTATCTAAATTTTATGTAATAAAATATACATTAAATTATCTGATTGAACCGAAAATAGACGTTATTTATGGTAATTATTTTATTAACGAACTTAAGCGTACCTATAACGGACCTATAAAAAAACGGAAATACTTTTCGGTTTTAAAAATACTATCAGCTAATTTCGACATAACCAATACAACACCCCCTATAAGTGCCATATCGGTATCCAATAACAGGACATCGACCCTACAGATAGTCGTGCGGTTAATAACTATGCACAACACAAGCTAAACAACGATATATTAACCATTGAAAACTCCGTAACCAGCAGTAAAGGAGCTTTTTACGACCAATAAACTTCACCTAACACGCGCGTCTATTCTCAAGCAGAGAACGGAGAGGAAGCTCAAAATATATTGGGCGGTCGAAATGCTACTCCATCGATTCTTTCCTTTCTTCGAAACAATGTAGCATTGACTTGTGATAGTGAATTCTAGAATCTTTACTAAGAAGTGATTTTGACACATTTGATGGGGTTATAAAATAAATCGTACTCCACTGACCGGGCGATTTGAACCTACGCAGCGTTTTTCCAGTCGATAATATGCGATTACTAATAGCTGGTTTTGCATGCGTTTTATAAGGACAGAAATGACCTACGTCTTTCGGTTTTGTCGAAAATTTTTGGGACCTCTTATGGCTCTAGCGCCTTTAGCACCACCTACAGGGGAAACAATTACAGTTATCTATTTCAATTACGAAATATTGAAAAAGCAAGTAAACGTAACTTTGGATACAGATTAGTATTTCAAATCCTGATTATTATCCAAAGTTACCATATAATTTGTCTCATAAATCGAACAACAGAAATCAGTTGTATGATATTGTGAGATAATAGTAGAGTAGGTAACAAATGGATTTGGCACTGATAATATAAATAAGGATCAAGACAATAAGTAAGGAGAATTGGAAATTCAGACATACTAAATAAGAAAGGCCTACGCAGTTCTCTTGTTAGTCAATGTAATTGGTAGTTTCATAAGATTATAAGTCTTTCATAACTTTCCAATTGACTCACAGCACTCAGTTCATTATTGTTAACCTTATTGTCTGTTGTGCTGGTCAACGTAGCTTTAATTATTACGACAGATATCCTTTGTGACAAAATACTATTTGAGTGCATGAATATGCACTATTATAATATTATATAGTTGAATATGATATTGTGTATTCGTACTCCAATAATGATACGCAAACATGGAAGGTCATATCACAACAGAATCATTATCAGTCCATGATTCTTCACAGCTGGACTTGGCCCTTTCTTTATGAGTGTCATGATAGTGCCCTATCTTTACCTTACTGCATCCAGCATCTGCCAGCAATCATTCGCAGCTCATGCAGCATCCTATCTGAGCAAAGAGCGTTCTACGCTTCAATTGCCGAATCACTGTCTCTACGTATCCTGACAGTCAATAGAGTACAAAGTAAAAAGGGAAAAATGTCACTTCTAAACATGACATCATTTCCCAATGAACCAAAGCTCTAAATAGGAAGCCGATAGTCAAAGTAGTTGTTACAGATAAATCAAAAAGCAATAATCGTAACGGGCTGATTTATTGAGAATGGTCATTAAATTAGCGATGACATAAAGGGAACATGAATTAATCAAGTAAGATAGTATAGTATTCACACCTACTCGATGTCAACATCATAATACTGCGACATAAATATCTAAGTGGGTACTTAAAGTTATAATATTAACACGATCACTAATAATAGTTTAATAGTAATAAATTGGAAAGCATTAGGGAATTCAACGAAATGGACCTAAGGACTTTTTATTCATAGTAATTTGGTTGAATTCCCATATTTTGCTATGGCTAGATCACGGGTTTTTAGCACAGCGAGAGTCGAGATTCAATACTCATACCAATGTTCGAAGAGCACCAACGTTTCATCCCATAACGAGGTTACATCATATTTATCAAATATTATACATCAAAAGGTACGCGATAAATATCCAATAAATAATCTTAAAAAGAAATATTTACTCATAATATTCTCGCCAAATCTTTACATTTTGTAAACACATGACTTTAACCAATTTAGTCTCTATAACCATTGTTTAAAGTCTTATTTCCTCTTCCTCATCAAGTCTTTCTGCAAACATCATCCGGGATGCTGCCAATTCACGAGACAAAATTAATGAGGACTTGGCACACCTTACATTGTATTGATACCTATGCATAAGTAGAAGTGAATAATAAAAAATCATACACTAGGTTCCAAAAATATTTAAAATTCGACTGTAACTATTTCTGTCTGTCCGTCTGTTCGCTCAGATCCAACAAAGACTGAAAAGGTGACTAAGCTGATTCACCTTTTCATTTTTTGTTGGACCTGACCGACCGACCTAGGTATTGATACAAATTAGTTGAGCTACCTGTAGATTGTTTGCAACAGCCTGCAGTTAGCTCAATTATTTTAATTGTAAATACTAATACTAACTTGTTTCTATTATTTGATTGTTATGTTCTATTATATTTCAAATTTCAACTATGCATCATATTGCTATGCAACCAAATACCTTACCAAGGTACCTATTATTAAATGAGGCATTTGGTCAACTCTGTTAAGTTTATATTCTTTTTTAACCTACAGACTGGTTGAGAACTAAGGAATCGTTGCCAAATTTGGCAATGCCATCGAATTCAATTCGCCACTCTACTGTTTTTGTTTTAATTTCTGATTTTGCTGCCAACGAGGCTAGGTAGGTAAACTTACACCGTTAATCGTCGCAAACTAAGCGAAAGGCAACCGCTAGCATAATCTAATGGTACCTGACATAAAGATTACAAAATACTCACTACGGTCACTTGCGCATGCACCATTAGGAAGTATTGTTGTTTAATGACCTGCGAATGGGTCCCGCTAGGTTAGCAACCGGTCCTATACTGTTTAATTGCTATGCAACTGCTCAGATTATGGTTTCGTATTGCAAACGTTTTAATTAAGGCACGTTATAAAATGAAAAGCGTTTTAAGATAAGGTATGTTATATCCATTACCTAAGTAGGTTTAAGATAATACCTGGGGTCTTACAATAAATACAAGTATGTACATTATACCATGATAGTGTAAGTACTCCACATATACTCTCTTATCCACTTTTGGCTCTAAAGTTGGGTTGATTGAATTCTTCGATCAAAAGTTCTTTCTTCTTGGGATAACGCAACCAATGAACAGTAGATGGCATGCGAGAATTCACTCACAACTACATCAGAATCTATCAAATAATGATTCTGATGTAGTTGTGAGTGAATTCTCGCATACCATCTACTGTTCATTGGCTGCGTTCTGAAAAGAAAAAAGAAACAATTAGCTTCGAAAACAGAATGCGTGATTCACTCATGAATGCATCGGAATTAATCAGCAACCTCTGGGAGTGAAGTGAGCTCAAATGTTTGAGGATTTATTATAACTGTGATGTTACTCCGTCGCATCTCAGAACTATCGACAGAAATTTCTCATAAACCTGTTAGATACGTAAGATTTTTGTCGACATGATATTTGTAATTACTAAGTCTAAAGGCATTTTAAATATGCATATAACCTCTTTGTACCTAATTGAGTGTACAATGACACCCATTATTCAAGAACGGAGCGCCATCATAACCGATAGGTGCAATTTATAGATAACAACGAACCTTGAATCATTCAAAATTGTCCACTAAAGAAAATGAACTTTATTTCGTGGGCTTTAGATTGAATATGTTTAGGAAGCATTGCAAGCTCGAAATTATAGAGTCTTAAAAGAAGTAGATACTATTGTACTGAACATAAACACTGAAAGTCATCAGTCTGTTCCAATTCCAGGTAACAAAAAAAGTCGGTAGATAAAAACTAGTCAAATCAAAGTGTCTGAAATAATTTGGCGTGTTTAAAAACCTGTAAACCGACTTCAAATTCCTAAATAGTGAAAATGCGTTTGGAAGAAAGTCTTCGATAGCGCGATCTAATTTATCAAGTGTTTATTTAGTTCGATGTGATTAGTAAGTGATGGATGACACATGGATGAAACGACGAATGAAAAGACCTCTCGTTTACGCCTGTTGCCATGGAAACCGTTTGCTACGAATCATCATCATCAGCTATCGGCATCATTCGTCTAATATTTAGATCTATATTTGACGGAGAAATCTATGGACATACATATAAAAAATACATACAGCCAAACATAGAACCTCCTCCTAAAGTCGGTAAAAATTATGATATTTAACAAGGTAAGAATAGGTACCGCTAATTGATGGTTATCTTTCAAAGAATACCACCCTAGATACCAGGATAGGTGCCCTAAGAGTAACACACAAGAGTACCTAACCATCTTCTGCATCACTGCTCGGGTTCTTCATCTTCAGTCTTGCGGTCTCATGTTATACCTTCGAGCATCCAGGTCAAGATAAAAGTGAAAAGAAAGCGTTTGATGACAAGACCCTTGTGCCAAACTATCCACAATTCTGAATGAAACCACTGTCTTTACCCACTGGTATGTCATCCATGATAAGTGTAAGTAACAGTGTGTATTATGACAGTTCGCAAGATACGACGTGTCATAAGTCAAGAGTGATAGTGAGAGTAATGTTTGTTAAGTTTTTAGCGTTTGGAAAGTTATGACACTTTTTGTTTTATGTGCGCTGTAAATTGTTATGTTTGCTGGCAAAGTTTATCTCTGCCTATTAAATTAAACCTACACTGTATGTAAATTATGGCAGAATAATAATTAACACCATTTATTTGTCATCTGTTCAAGACTGCTCTAGATGCCATAAGGATACATGTGGGGCCGAATTTCACTAAATAAATTGCTTCACCATATCAATGGTATTGCCTCAAAACTACATACATTTCTATGTATGTGTCTTGCTGTGCGATGTCGTTGTCTTCTCTTCACCGCATTTTGTCGTGTCGTGCCTCGTAGGAAAATGGCGTTAAGGTGGTTTGTCGCGGGTTGGCGCGAGATTCAAATTTTTTTGAGTTGAATTTTTCTGCGTTCCTCAAGCAAATTTTGGGAGCATTTGGGAAAATGTAGATTCTTAGCACTAAATTTCGTATTTTCCTAAATGCTCCAAAAACACCAGTAAATTGAAGTTACTTTTCTCATAAGCTCATAGAAAATGGTTTACGACTTGCGGCAAACTTGTTCGCTAGTTTTACTAATTGTAGGAACGCAGAAAACTTAACAAAAAAATAAAAAATGATCTCACGCCAACTCGCGCCGAACAACCTTAAATGCAAATGGCACAGTCAACAAAACAAGTCGACCCTGTCAAGTTATCGTCAAGTTGTTGTCAAGCCATTAAACTGTGTGCTGTCAACTGTCAAGCACAACTTTGTAAACCCTGGCAAGTTTGGAAGTTAGTGGTAGTTTACTTAAGCTTTGATTAACTGCTGCAACTGTAAAATTATGTTAGTCTTGTTTGTTTTCTTGGCATTTTGCTTTAAGTCATTGTATTTTATAGGCTTTTAGTTTGTTACAAAATTTCAAATGAGGCGTTTTCTTTGACTTTGTCTTGACAGAAAAGTCTTTTACTTAAGGGCTGTGATATAAAAGTTACATAGATTCTGCTCTGACAGTGCTTACTGCTTACTTTGTCAGGATATTGGCCATCGACATCCCATTGACATCATCTCCTCTCCGCAAAAGATCCTCCGTTAGTAAGCTAATTCATGATATGAATTAGCTTTGGAATTGGGACATCGTACTCATTATGAATGCAACTAAAATTACATTTAGCAAGATCAAAACTAGATATTAATCCGTAACTTGTCAATCAATTAGCCGTCGAAACGGACCCTAATTAGGCACTGCCCGGTTCTGCCCAATGCCCGGTTCTGCCCAATACCCGGTTCTGCCGATAAATCCATTCAGTAGTTCCGCGCCGGGGGAATGGTAATCTGACAACTAACAAAGCGCAATACAGGGGATACTTAGTAAACCGTTGTAGGTGGAGCTCTGATTGCTGAAAATTGTATCAATTGACTAGAATATAATATAGGCCAAGAACAGTTTTTTTTTGTTTAAAGCAAATTACAAAAAAATCATAGAATTAAATTAAAACTAGTGTTTACATTTTAAACAATTGAGCCAACTGCAGACTGTTGCAAACAATCTACAGGTAGCTCAACTTATCCATATTAATACCAGTCGGAAGCGTCTCCCATTGCCCCGTTGCGTTGTATGGCAATGCTGATGCGCTGTGACAGATACTCACCAGCTAAGCTTTTTTGTCTAGGAGAAAATAGACAAACAATTGTGCACACACAAACAAAGAAACAAGCAACGTTTCACCCTAAACGCATATTATACCGTATCCGTTGCGTCGTGGCCTCGCGGGTGAAATTGGCATTGACCTGTCATCCATTGCGTAAAACATTTGAAATTCAATCTTGATTCAATTCAATAACTCTCGGTCCAATTTTCATTGATATTAGCATTGAACATTTCAATGTAATTAATAATGAAATTATATATCATATAATTTCAGTTTTATTAGGAATCATTTTGACCAAAGGAGCTTATTCTAACGGCTAGCGCGGCCTTGTTAACGGCCCGTCACTCCGCCAAGTAACTTTCAATTAGAGTTCTTCCCTGACACTGAGCAGGAAGGACGATAATCCCTTGAGCTGAACATTGCTTTAGTTCTTAGGAGATTCAGACTTATCTAATAATGTAGATTAATGATTTCAAAACAAAAAAAACAGTAGGTATGGGATTTTTCACGTATTTTTTTACAATAATGGCAATAGAAATACGAACAATTCTGAGATTCTTACTTTGTATTGTTTCTCATAATTTTATACATTTCATTAATTCCATAACAAATAAAGTTTACAGCAATACGTGATGTGACTTGAGCACTTTTAATTATCTCATGGAATTGACATAATCTACAGAAGCAAGAAGACGAATAACAGAGGATCGTTACAAATTATTATTGTATGCGTACAACTTTCTCAAATGTCAACAAACATGCTCATCCAAAAACCAAACATAAAGTATTCAATTACAGTAGAACATCAAAAGAACAAGCTCCTTTATATCGCTGGTAGTTTTTGCCGAACATCGGATATCGGCCTCAGGTCGGGCGGTATGCATAATGAATACAACCTTCGAGAGGCTCGTTGTGATGTCTGAAACGCGGCAAGTTTGCGATCCAGTTTAGTCCAGCACCTAAAACTTATGATCTAGTACCACACAAGCTCTGCTTTCTTTGGTGCTAAATAATGCATTTGTGGAAAATCAACGATAGCCCGCATAGCCCAAGACACACATGGTTCAACTGCAAATCATTTATGTGTCTGCTCGTCACTCCGCTCCGGGTCGCACCACGGAGGTTGGGCAGTAAATTGATAAAAATAATGTATAGTTAAAGAATCACCTTATTTACATTGTTACAGCAATACGCTTCATAATAAATTATACCTTATACTTACTATTTAAAATGTAAATTTATCTCGACAGTGCGGTATAGCACTTGCTCACATAACCGCTTATGTTTAACCCGTGGACTTAACTATAGGTCTGACATTTTGTTCATTAAAGTTAAAAAAACTAAACACTTCCTAGTTTATAAAATAAACTTAGTACTGTTTGTAGTTCCATAATAAAATAAATTACATAATAAACGAGATAAAAGTCCATTAATGTAATTTACTAAACTACTGTTTTAGTGTAAAGTATTGGTCAAATTAGACCAGCCAGAAGTACCATAAAGTGCTACTTACCTCTCGTTACTTACACTGCCGTACTAGATCCGCTAAAGTCTCCATCCGGGTGAATATGTGAGAGGCAATCGTAAATTGACAAGATGAAGATTTGCATCGAAATGTTTGGGACCTCATTTCTCGGGTTAACAGAAGTTTGACCTTGGGAACGGTTCTTGGACGTTCATCATTTGAACAGCCAATATTGTACCTTTTCCAAGTAAATGTGTTTTCAGTTTTTTTTCAAGCAGCTTGAGGGTTTCATTTGTTAAGTTACTTACAATTAAATGTGATATTTAGGTTGATCGTTCGCGTTGGCAGGCGATTCAAATTGAATCATAATATTAAAAAAAAATAACGTTTCACCCTAAATACTACATTATGGATTGCTTAGTTGTATGATAAACGAATAAATTTTATTATTTTTAATTTCGCTTTTACGTATCCTTGCCCAGTACAACGCTACCAAAATCAAAATAGAAAACCTAAAATCACAAACACAGCATAGAAAAATGGCATGAGAACCATAATAAAATGCACAAAAAGCAGTAAAAAACTCAAATGAATCTACGCTCCGACGGATCTTTTTCATGCAACAGGAGTTTTATCAAATTCTTTCGCTTCTGCAGCGAGATTCAGCTTTTTATTCAAATAGGTAACTATTTGCTTTGCAGTTGGGTAAATAGTTGAGGCAGTTTTGAAATAATTACTGAAGTTTAACAACAGTTGTGTATGGTAATTGTTTCTAACAGCTTTAATTTCCTTCTGTTAGAATTTGCTCATAAAAACAGCTGTGTTTTGCGCGTTTTCATATTAAGTTTGAACATTTTCAGTTATTGATAAACAGTGATGGAATATAACATGACTTAATACTTTCCGCACTTAATTGTTGTTATTTTTTGTACTGACCATGATGATTGTGAGAGGACGATATTTATTTAATTTTCGTACAATGTGAGTAGCAAGCAAGTAGCTGTAAAAATTGAAAATAACAAACATTTTTGAGGGTAGAAGCTATTTTGATTTGATTTTGATTTGAGTTCTTATTTAATATGGCGACCGCGAATGAATACAAAACGAAGTGTTTCCTTTATAGGCCAAATACACTTTAGCGGTCGCGGGGGGTCAATGTATGTAGGATGCGCTCCGGCAAGGTTGGACCACGACCTGCGAAAGACTGCAAGCAGATGCTAGATGCGACAAGCTGAAGACAGAGCGCTGTGGTGCTCATTAGAGGAGACCTATGTCCAGCAATGATAAAGGCTGATGATGATGATCTAACCCAGGTAGAGTGCACAAATGCTGTACCTAACTTGGCAACAGTCGAAGGGCGTGGTCTCCGGTACCTTCGGTGCATTAATTCAATAGTAACGCAGCTTTGGCATGTCTGAAAGCAAATGTATCCAGTGATTTATGTTCTGCCCAGCCCAGTTGTACAAATGTCTTGGACTATTAGATAGAAGTTTTGAGAGGATTACAAAGAATCAAGTTGGAGAATAAAATCACATCACACTAATATTATATATGCGAAAGTTTGGATGTATGGATGTAGGTATGTTTGTAACTTCTTCGCGCCTCCACTACGGAACTGTTTGGGTTAAAGTAATTTGCATAGTAGAGAACTAGATCCGCAATATCACATAAGAATACATTTTTATCCCATATATCAGTTTCCATGGGATAATAATATATAATAAGCTGTTTTTTTTTCAAGTTTTGTAAAGTGGTCTAGGTACCACATACAACTTGAATTAAAACACCATAACAGAACTCAGGAATAATGTAGGTAGGTAGATACTGGAACTTTCAACCAGTGAACAATTTATGTTTAGAGCTTTATTCACACTAGGTGCGATTTCAAGGCGCAATAGCAGCGAAATACGTAATAGTTCGCTGCGCCGCTCACTCGTCTAGGCGAGTGAGTGAGAACGCTGGCAAATCGCTCTCGACTTGCATTGAAATCGCTCGAGTTGTAGTCCCGGAGACTACCCCTTACAAATCTGTGAAGTATCCACCCAAGGGTATCCAGTAAATTATTCAAGCCAGCTTCCATGTCCAGGCAATTAAACAGCGCTGAAATTAAAGTGGGCGAACTGAGTGGTCCACTGACTCAGATCCTGAGTCGGCGTGACCTGTTTCCTGGTTGTTAACTAGGTAGGCATGTACCTAAAGTTCTTCAAAGTGGTTACTGACCTTTATGAATTAACAAGGTTGGTACTTTTGTTTGTTGATGGTCAAGTCAGAGTTCGTTTTTAACGTTTTGGCGTTTTAGGACAAAAAGAAATGACCAATACTAATAACGTTCAATAAAAAAGTCAGTCTCACTGATTTAATCAAATCTTGCTATAAAAAGGCAGAGAAAAACATACTAATGGCTACAATACAATGCATACAAGTAGAACTTAACTTAGGTACGTGGTATGGGCCAAAAAGACGTTTAGGTCAGTAAACATGTTCGAGAACAGAGCCAGAGTTTCTGAACAAATTTTATCTATACCAGAGACAAAATTCCTTCAGACAATTCATCAGATTAAATAATTAATTGAAAATAGAAAAAATGTTGTTATGCCGTTAAAAGATTGCCAGCAAACAAAGATGTTGATGATGATGAAGAAATGTTCGCCGTCATGCAGTCTGCACACTGCCAAAAAAGTTAAGAAATAGATAACGAATTCCCAAATAAACAGTTTTCAATATTTACCCCTCAATATCAGATCAATAAAATTCAATGTTTACCTCATGTCAAACCTTGAAACCAATCGGCCGTCCACACTTCTAAGAAAGTCACTTGCGTTCCGTTTGAGAGGAGATCAAATAATCGTGTCTTTGGCCAACACAAATATTTGAGGACAAAAAAGAAGTACCTATTCTAAGGATGTGATTAGAATGAACATTGAAGAAGGCAGGACGGCTAGTGGCAACGAAAATACTTAGAGGAATAGAATAGAACTACCTCTTCATATGTTCATCATTCATATTGATGAATGATAATACTTATAATGTGTTTTGGATTGTAGAAGTAAGCATCATTATCATCATCAAGTTAATTCCGCCATACTGAAAGATGGCGAAACGCACTGGTTTTTTGCTGATCTTGCTAACCTACTTGCAACTAAAGAACGCAAGAAATGGATGAAAATAAGGGAGGCCTTCACCCTGAAGGTAATTAGCAAAGCCCTGACTGTGGTGATATCCTAATGACAGGCATGAAATAAAACAAGAATAACCAACTGATTTGTCTCAACCACCAACATTTAGTAAACCATACGAAGTTACTGCTACAAAATGCCAGCAGGCTAGTGGGTCACATCGCCCTTTACTATTTTCTCTCTACGATCCTGGCACCCGTGCAGCCTTATCGCTAGGCTATATCTACCGATGCGCTCCGATAACTTGGAAGGCATGTTTTTATCTATTTTAAATTGCTAAGAGTTCTGTCGCTTGAAGAGTTTCAATGAATTTCTAATAGATCATTCGAACAGGATGTTGCTTAAAGTTGGTTTTCTGCGTTTTTGTAGATTAAAGTAAAGTTATTCAGGTGCTTTCAAAATTCAAAATTCAATAACTTTATTTCTATAGGCTAACAAAATAAGCACTTAGACAAGTCAAATTTCATACATAAACAGTTTTATAAATAGTTATTATTATCAAATAAGAAACAAAATGTCATTGATTTTGTTCGCTTCAATTTTTTGTCCACTAGTGGAAGAAGCGAAAAATAAACCACTAGTAAATTTGTATGTTTTTTTTTATTTGAATCAAAAATTTGATCGGACTTGAAAGATTACCTTCCTACTTTATGTTTAAAAAAACTTAGTTGAATGTACATCATCAAATCAGATTAAATTTTGGACAGACACACAGCGAAGGCGTAGTAATTGTGTCCCGTTGGCACCCTTTGGGTTTGAACTTGGTTTGAAACAGGCTATCACGTGCACAAAACAATCATATAGTATAATAATATGCAAGCAAAGGAATTCAATAAAGAAGGAAAACATTTAAAAATAACACTCCAGCTGGTCTAGAACACCCATCTTGCTCGAAGTGATCCAAATTCCATCTTCGTCGCTGATTGATGTAAAGATTAATTATAAATAGAGAGAGGTAATGAAATGTAAAAGATACAGGCGTTTTTGTACCAGAACGCTCTTTGATCATTTAAACTAAACAGAGCTCTGTTTACGAAAGCCGTGATAAAACTGAGGTATTTATTAATATCGATTCTGGTATTCGTTTTGATACAGTTAAAGAAATAAAATATGATAATACACAGGTAATTACTACATTAATATATTCCGACTGGTATTGATATGGATCAGTTGAGCTACTTGTAGATTGTTTGCAACAGTCTGCAGTTAGCTCAATTATTTCAATTGTAAATACTAGTTTTAATTTAATTCTATTATTTGATCCTTGATCCTTTTTGATCCTCCAAATAAACTAACAAGCATGGTTACTTCCCCCCTTCGTTCAGAAGGGGGGAAGTAACCATGCTTGTCAATCGATTAAGGAAACAACATCTAAGGATTATTTCAACGAACAAGAAAAATTAAGCCAATCACAGCAGCATCTGAATATCAAAGCAACGTGTCCAATAAATGAGTCAATCAACTCTGCCCAACGATAACTGACATCACGTATTAACTTGACGAGTTTATTTGGAGAGCAATTGTTAATTTCCTTCATGAGCTAATGGAATAAATCCTCTTTGTGTAGGTAATTGGTTGATTGGTCGCTGGGAGCTTCGAGGCAGCTGTGGTTGCACAAATAGTATAGACTTGGTAGATAGAACTTAGTCTGTTGGTTTAAGGCTGTGGTATGGGTCAAACTAGCGCCGCCACCTATTTTATCTTATTATTACGTTGAACAAAGGAAATTTCAAAATTCCATCGTACAGCTTGTGATACCTATTATAAGCTTTTTTAATGCCTCTGTAATAGTTTTACTTTTAGCCAGAAAATCGAAAATAGATATTGGTGGCCACCAAAAGCAACTTCGATATTCTGCCTAAACCTAATAGAATAAAACTATTACAGAGGCATTAAAAAAATTTTATAACAGGTATCACAAACTGTGCTTGATGGATTTTTGAAATTCTCTTTGTTAAACGTATAATAAGATAAAATAGGTGGCGGCGCTAGTTTGACCCATACCACAACCTTAAGGTAAGCTCTCTCGTCTTATAGTGAATTCATGATGATAACACAATATCATATAAAACATAAATCCTTGATCTGAAACCCATTTTCCACATGAAAAGATAGTTCAAATGGGAAACAGCTCCAGCTTCGTTAAAATTAGAAATCGATCCGTATCCACCACAAAATATGGGCCCATCAAACTCATTCAAACGCCGTATGGCAAATTGCTCCTAATCTGGTTCTCCCCAGACCCTGGTATAAAACCCTACCGTATTATCGCTGTATCCATCTATAGGGAGTAAAACGATGCGCCGATTAGCAAATGTGCTCCGCAGCGCGTATAAGCTCAGATAAGGGACTTGATAGCTCCGTACTGAAACTCGCTACGGGTAGAACGATGAACCAGTTTTATTCAAAAACGACTTGTACAACATACATTGCTGCTGCAATACGATAAGCGGGACAAGTGAGCGACTGGAAACATTAATGGGCTTCCGGCTGTACGTTACGCGGTACGATCGAATCGCGTGTGGATATACATGCAAATGTTGGTGCTTCAAATGATAATTATTTGCCCATTTTTATTGCATGCTGACCTATGGTTGAATAGTTATTTTTGTTTAGGAATGCTAAGAGTTTGTCGTTACGTTTCTCGAGGAACCTTTTGTTTGATCCAGTGATCCATCTTAGTTGCAAAATACTTCCATTGCTCACTGGACTGGACTTATTCCAACGAGCTTCCATCCAAGTCCTAACAAGCCTTCCCTAGTCCATAACGTCGCAGTTTTACGAGAGGTTTTACCACGAGAATCATACTAAACAGGGAATTCGCAGTCAATTTAATTGATTTTACCACTTGTTTGCGTAAGGTCTGTGGTTTTATGAGACGCTGGAAAAAGTCTATGACCTTTGGTGCCTTGCCTCTTCAACTCCATCTTTAACTTTCTCAATATACACCTATGAACGCAACTGGACTACTTGTTTTCCAATAGGTTATTTTCCTTTATACAAAGGACTTTAAAGTTTATTAAAGTTGGTATTTCATATTCGTTGGGTAATTCCAATAACGATTTTGCTTTAGTTCACTTTATAAATTGTTTACTACTACAGCTAAATAACTATTCTCAAGTAAGTGAATGTGACATTTTTGAGCATAAATATCTTTGATCCTCTACCTATTACTTACTATTAATTCTATCTTACTGCTTTTCAAATGGATCAAAAGGGCAAAAACAGTCTACAGTTGGCTCGACTGTTTCAATTGAAAATAGTTCTACTTTATTTTTATTCTTATACTGTAATTTTTTCCCATTGAAACTTAAAACGACATTCTGGACTAGGAGAACCACTTTCCAAATCAAAATGTTTCTTTTCCCATTTCGGACAGTTTACGCAACATCAGGAAAAGTGCAGTCGGGTTTCTGTTTATCCATAAGACACTGATGTTTTCACAACACACCTTTTAACTGAGTGTAATATTATACCTTCAAATACTAAAAATATGTTTGGAAGTAATAAAACTGTTGCTGATTTTTATTATTTGTCTGTTAAAGTGTCAATAGTTTTATTTGTAACTTTTAAAGTCATACTCAAAGTATAGTACAAGCGCAATCGTGTCACGCATACAAGAAGAAGGTAAATGTTTGAATAAGTCCAGTGTACCTAAGTCAGTGAGACAATCAATCATTTTTAAAATCACCAGACTATAATAAATCTAAATGCTAGAAGGTGACAAAACCTTAAAATCCAACAATAATGTCACGTATCGTGGTGATTCTGAGTATTATTTTAAAACAATGCTCTCAGTGTTATTGTACTAGCTTATTTTATTTTAAGCTCAGCGCTGAGCTCTTTGTTATGGCGAATTTTACTATATGCGATTGGTTTAAGCGATAAGATGTTGTATGTTATATAAAGTAACAAAATCTAGAATATACATGGATACAGTTTTCAAGTATTTTCTTGTCTAACTTCCTTTTCGCTTTCTTTTTGAAACTTTATAATAATCCTCCTTCCTCAGCACACGTTCACTGCTAAAAGAGCCTACCCCAAGCAAGGGGAGGGGGTTGGGGGGGGGGGCAGTTGAGGTGTTAAAATAAACAGAAGCTAGTGCTGGTGGTAGGGTAGGTTTCTTTAGTTGTCTCACGAAATCCACGAGCAGATTTGAAGAATTGCTGTCGTTCGTCGAAGAGTCGATTGTTGCGCCACCAATAATCTGGGTGTATGTTATTGTGATTATGATAAATTTTAGTCATCAAATCACCGTTCCCATATGTTTTGCGATTTTTAAACAGTATGATTCTTTCTTTACATTTTTTTTCGTTAGATTTTTTGTTACTTACGCCTCGCAGAGCTTTTGTCACAGCGATATTCATTGTTATCGATTCAATGAGCGTATTTTTTTGAATGAATTCGTTTTCAAGTGTTGAGTTTATGAATGATTTATTTTTATCCTGCGAAAATAGAGTTACGCGTATTATTTATTTTAATTTTTCTATTTCGTCTCTGGGATTTATTGGTGTAAGATTCAAATTCGTTCAGCAAGTTTACTATTGATAATATCATTCGTTTCATTCAATTGAATGTATGATAGAATGTCAAAATGTTTTATTGAATGATTAATGATGATGGCCTAATAAATATTAAGTTTATTGACCCATTTCATGATCCATGAGACCCAGGTGGTAGTTTAGTTTCAGTTATAACTAAGTTCTTCTACATACTAGTAAATAGTAAGGATTTTTGAGTATGATTATCTTACGATTACTACTCTAAAGGTAAATCCAAATCAACAACTCAAATCAGATAAGCTTAGTCCATACATGAAAAGATGATAAAATAATGAAAAAACACTTCCAGTCGATTAGTTGAAAAACCTTTCGACAGTTTTTTATTAGAATAGAATGCATATTTTTCAAAAAATGCTCGGAATCATACATTTTTGGTGATAGTATAAAACTTCATCAAAGAATACTTAAACAAAAAAGCCAATGACTTTTCCTCTTAAAGTGGAAAAGCTACAAACTACAACAGACCAAAGTAAATTACTTTGTAAAAACAACAAAGACAATTTATCTTCAGAGATAGAATTAAAAATAAAAAGCGTCACTAATCCTAAGCTCATTAGATGAAGGGGCCACGTATTGATCAGGTGTGGGCGGGTAGTATAGCCACAATACGGTGGTTTTGCTACCAAAATAAGTGGACTTTTTGTCCGCATTATTGTTCAGACCTAGGTTAAAAGGGTAGAATACCGAAGAGAGTCTTACGTCTTTTTTATGTTTAAGTGATTACAATGGTTTCAAATTCAACAGATACCTACCTATCTAACTCTCTGGTTTTAAGTTAGATCGGTTTATGAGTTGAATTAATATTTTGTCTTCTTTTTTTGTTTGTTCCGCTGTTTCTATTATTGTTCTATTTTGCAAAAAACAAATCAAATACTTATTTGATTCTAAGTTTTTTCGTTCCTTCTTTTCACTCTTAATCCCAGAGAAGCTTGGTCACCTCAAGGTCTATTATCGGGCTACTAATCGATTTGAACCCCACCATTGTTGCCAGAGTCATTCATCCATTTCATTTTATTGTTGTTACCCACACGTTTCATTTTGACCCCATGTTTAACACTATCCCTTTATTACTCTAACCCTTATCTGTTGGAAATACGAGCTAGTTTACTAGAAAGGGGTCTGATTATGTCATGTTTGTAATTTTATGAAATGTAGTCATCGTTATGGATTAGGCGAACTGTGTAGCTTTGCTTCCCATGAAATTGTTGTAAATCTGTGTGAAACGTAAATAATGAAGGTAACTAATACATTTAGGCTACAAAATATAATTGCATGATTTTTGTAAAATGTTAAAAAAACGTACTTACCTGTTAAAAGTTTAAGTTTATTTACAAAGATGATTTTAACATTATCTTTGTTTCTTTGGGCTTACAAAATAAGCACTTAGACAAGTGTTTTTTTACTACAACACACTAATCAAACTATATAAATAGTTATTATTATCAAATAAGAAATAAGGTCTTATTGATTTTATTCAATTAAATTTTTTGTCCACTAGTGGAAGAAGTGAAAAATAAACCACTAGTAAGGTTACACTCATACATCACATAAACATGTACTTATACATTAACACATGTTTATTTTGCCTGTCTATGTCTCAATATATTGTGATTTAGATACATGTCAATACTTATATAAAGCTAAATACAATATTTCCTTAAATACTAGAAAAAAATATATTTTTTTATCATAGTCGAACTGGACGACTTCTGGCCAACCTTAAGCAAATCTAATACCTATTGTGTAGCCAAGGCTACTGAATTCCCCAATCATTTGAATAAAACAGTCTACTCCAAAATAATAAGCCAATAACTACACAAAACCATAACCGAAAAATCTCCCTAATAATCCATCCTGCATAATAACCTGGCAATCAACCGCACTCATTTACCCGAACGCTGCCATTAAAAAGACCCCCACGAAGACGTTAAAAACTAAATCTACTTTTTCAATGGGACCGCACTCCGCACGTCATTGCCAGAACAAAAAAAAATCCGCCAATAATAAAATTATCGGGCTGCCGTCGGGCTATTAAATGCAGACTGTGAAATATATGGACAGGCTCCAAGCACCGACGTTGGGTGGGAGGAAGCTGCAGGGCATAAGAGACGCGAGTATAAAGGTTTTTTGAGTTTTTCTTATTTTTATTTTATTCATAAGTATTATAATAATAATAATATAATAATTTCACCCATAATTTTGTTAATAGATCTAACTTTATAGTTTGTAATTTGCTAGAATTTAATAACCTTTTCAAAATGTTTGCCAAATCATGACAGTCAACCAGCCTTGATTCGCTTACGGCTGAATACTCAAACGCAACTCACAACAAGTCTCGATTTTTTGGCAGTTTTCAATGAAAATCTGTCAAAAAGTCGTCGCATGAGACATGCCTTTATCTAAGTTGTGTCTGAGTATTCGGAGGTCGTAAGTACGTCTGGAAAAAATTAGACAAAAACCACGTTTGCTATATAGCGTTTGCTTTTTCTAAAAGTTATCTCAGTAGTGTTTTTAACTCGGCCAAGACCCTTCGTATTTTCAATGCCATAAAAATTTCGAGTTACATAACATCTTTTCAAAGACTAAACTGAGCGTAGATAATTCGATACACAAGCATTTGTGCCATGACTCAATTGAACGCTGTCGAAATAAACGAAACATCTAATAAGACATGCTTTAAAGACAATAAGTAGACGTCTGATAGATTAATGAATTGATTGATAGAATTGGCATTGTTCGTAGACAATAGACAGAATGATGTCAATCAATAAGGCATAAGAGCGAGACCTTTTATCGACTTAATATGGCTTAATAGAAAGTACTTACAAGGATTTAAGTTGTTTACATTTGGGACAGAGGAAACATTTACTGTAATGAGTTGGCAAATTTTGTGAATCATTTTTATGAGATGGGTGTAGAAAATTCAAATCATTTTAGAGCAAATCGTCTAAACTGATTTCAGTACGATGTCGCGTCGTTGTCCTAAGCAAAATGTTATAATTAGACAAATATTACAAAATTTAAAATGCAGTACATAATTGCCATTCATAGTAAAATTAAGCGTCACGGTTCATCTGACAAAAATATTATATCAAGTTGCAAAACCGCAGTCGCTTCCTTTACCTCCGAAACCTGTGCCTAAGCGATAGAAGCCCTGATATTTTATGCTTACTTTATGCGGTGGCCCTGGAATATTCTCAGCCTAGAGTGTACCCAGCTTAATTCATTTAGCGGTTCAAAAACTAAGCCCGGGATTTTCTATCCCGCTTTCGGTGCATCAACCGGTTTTAGAGATAACATTTTGAGCTCAAATTCTCTCTGGAATATGAAATTTTGAATGAATGAGGCGACTACGTTGGTCGAGGAATAGATGTATAGCGCTGGTGCTTTGGAGGTATATATAAAACTGAATTAATTTTGCTTGTGGTTTTGGTGTAAAGTAAGTAAATTTCGTTTGTTTAATTAAAAACCTCGTATTTTCAGTTCGTGATTTTTACTTCGCATTAATAAGTTCAAATAACTCTGATGTTTTCTGTAGAGCTGACACTGAAACGACTCGGTAAACGTAGTGTTATTTTTTGAAAATAAATATTCTTTATTCTTTAGTGATGCCCTCCGGCCAGGTGGGATGATGACCTACGAAAGGCTGCAGGCAGATGCTGGATGCAGCAAGCTGAAGACCGGAGGCTATGGCACTCATTAGAAAGAGGCATATGTCTAGTATATACTAAGGTGATGATGATACCACTGAAAAATTTTAAAGCGGATTTTGTACGGCTAACCTAAAACCTTTTTGCTGACGAAGCATGAATCATCAAGCTTGTACAAAAAAGCAATCATGCTAATACACCGCTGGGTAACGCACCTCCGTGAACGCAAACCCCGATATTAAAGCAAACGCCACATGGGTCACCCTTTAAAAAGCGTCGCGTTACACCCATACAATTACTCATACAAATAGCACCGCCCCCATAAGTGCAATGGAAAGTCGACTACGATTAATTAGGAACCGTGAGAAAGTTTTCACCGTTGTGGTGCAAGCTGTTCAATGAAACATATTTTTTGGAAAGGGTTATCATTATCAATGCCAAAGGTATTGCTAATTCAATGCGAGCTCGATACCATAACATTCCACTATAACTGATAACTGTAGGAGCTATGGTATCAAACACCTACAAACTGTAAAGTTTGTAGGTGAAAAAAAGCCATGTTTGGCTACAAAATTAAGATATGGGACCCATCTTGATCCTGGTTAAAGCGACGCGTGACCCCAGAGCTGCGCCCTGTACTCATAGTGAGTAGGGCGCAGCGCATCAGCATTGCCATGCGAAGCAATGCAGCCAGCGTCTTGGGGACGCTTCCGAATGGCATTGATATGAATCAGTTGAGCTACCTGTAGATTGTTAGCAACAGTCTGCCGTTATAATAATGATAACTATACATAATGCTGGAAAATTCACACAGCATCATCTAGCCCCAAGCTAAGCAGAGCTTGTGTTATGGGTACTAGATGACTGAAACTTATATTACATAGTATTTTTATTAAACATAGAAAATAATCTCGACAGCCAAAATAATCCTCCCGCTGCGCCACATCGGTCATCATTAGTTACCTCAATTGTTTCAATTTTTTTTAATCCATACTCATTTTAATAATTATTAACATTACAGTAACAAAATAAAATGAAATAATTACAACTAGTATATATCTATTGCCTAAAAATCTAAGCCATAATCAGAAGGCAGTGTGCCCAGAATGATTTACAATTGATTCAATTGTAAATCATCATCATCATCAGCCTGTATTAGTTGCTCCACTGCTGGACATACTGGTTCAAATTTGTTTCTATTATTTGATTGTAATTTTTTTGATAC
Source organism: Eupithecia exiguata (assembly GCA_947086465.1). NCBI lineage: Eukaryota > Metazoa > Arthropoda > Insecta > Lepidoptera > Geometridae > Eupithecia > Eupithecia exiguata. The sequence goes on along the minus strand of OX352231.1, from coordinate 12,945,768 downwards.
TTGATACTAGGAGACCATAATCTATAAAGAACTTGATCACTCAAAAAACTCTGAGAAACTCTTTTGAATCATTCATTATCAAAACAACTGAAGTATGTAGACACCTGGGTATAATATGAGTCTTCTCTTCCAAAACAGACCAGAAAACTTTATAATGAGTTCGTTAAGCCAAGTTCCTTTGCTTTACTGGAAGCCATTTGATTGATTTTTGTTCAAGTCGGGCTGAAAGCTGAAGTTTCACTCATTAAGCTCGACAACTTGGCTGGTGGATATGTTTTGTATCAAATTTTAGCTAGAAGTTTTGTAGGTTCAGTCCGTAACTTTGGGTAGTGTTGGATAATAAATAAATAAATAATGCTGGACACTTCACACAGCATTATTTAGCCTAAAGCTAAGCAGAGCTTGTGTTAAGGGTAGGTACTAGATAATTGATACACATAATGTAATACAATACATAAATAATTTTTTTTTGTTTGATACGTAGAACGATTAGAACACCCTGAATAAATGTCTGCAGATCGTACACAAATTTGTCCCGAGGCGGGAAACGAACCCGTTTCCCGCAACATGTTGAAGGTCAATCCAATACATTATTTGCGAGTACCTTAAAATTGTAACGGACTCTTAATGGAACGGGCTCACCCCTTGCATAAAATATTGAGCAGTAAAGTTATAATAGAACATAAATTAAACTGAGTTAATTCGTTTCCAATTTGATATTTTTGCAAAGGATTGTGCTAAATTCTAAACACAAAACAAGTACCTATTTCGGAACCAAATTAGGGCTAACAGAATAACCAAGACTAGTATCACGCGGAACGCCAGCAGTTGTCACGTCAAGCAGAGTGTCAAGCCGTTTGACATGACGGAGCAATTTGGAGTTGCAGTGACAGACGCCGTGCGTGATGGAAATTGCATGTTAGTTCAGTGATAGAAAGATTTTTACACTTACCATCTACGAGTGTGTCTGACATTACAGTAAAAACATGTATTTTTTAAACAGTAAAACATAGAGAAAAGTTTCTTGACCCATACGTCAAGAAACTTTTCTCGGTTCCAAAGAGCCGGAGGTACAAGACTGATAATAAGACTGCGCTAACCAAGCTATTCTTCCCAGATGCGGATGAGGCTTATAAAATCATCCGGAATATAAGTCTCAATAATGTATTGACACAGGTAATGACGGACCACGGTGCGTTTTCCGAATACCTTACCCGGTTTAGGTGTAAGAAAAGCCCGTGGTGGATCTTTGAACCCAGCATAGACGAAACTGCTAAAAAAAGAATATGTCTTTTTGATTATCCTGTTTTGGACGAAAAGGGCTTAATATTGACAACAAACTGGATGTACAAATTACTTGCATCAACTTATAGTCAATAAATAACGATAAGTATCTACGATATTGTAAATAGAAATAAGGTAATTTTAAGAAATTTATAGTCATTAAGATATGTTTTATATAAATATATAGTAAAATATATACCTAACACAGCGTACATATATGTAAAACTTTTAGATAAGAAAAGTAGATAGTAAACACTAGGCACAAGAAAAATATAAGTTAAAGGAACAGAATTTAAAAAATATTCCAATCGGAAACAACAATGCATGCGAACAACATGAGCTTATCCCAAAAACTGCAGCACACAATAAATTGGACGTAAGTCTCAAGCCTATAAATAAACCTAGATTACGCAGACGTTCTAATCAATCCCTCCCTCGTCCATAAATTAGTACAAATGTATGTATTCAGACGCAAAACAAACAAGTTAAAAACGGGGCTCAGAATTTGCATATGGATCACACAGATGTGTCGCCTACGTTTTTGTGGATAGGTAGAGGGAGGGATTTGGTGGTTCACATTTGCACGGAATACGCGCATAGATTGTTTGAAGTCAATATTTCTAAACTTTTGTAAACAGTGAAATTAGTAGTACTTTTGAAACTATCATGGTTATTAACATAGGTATCATTTTATCATATTTACCGTGATTAGAGTTTTTCGTGATCATGGCGCATGAAAACTGTGCCGAAATATAGGAAAACTCAAAAATCTAATCTTGGTAAATATCACGTTATAAATGATTTCTAAGTGACAAAGTATTTTCATAAATTCCAGCAGAAATAATTAATTTACCTTAATTAAACTTATGGCCACATTAATCTTTGAGATTAAAATGAATAGAGTAACAGAAGTAGGACCTATAAGAAATCTCATGTACATGCCTACGTAGATAAAGTTTTACATATCCAAGCAAATATTGGTACTAAACAAGAAAATAACCAATAACCAAATAACAATGTTTCGGTTTTAATCCCTCATTGCTGTCCAAATACGATCGCAGTTTGGCAGGGGTAGATAAGGGAATAAGTTTTTTACCATCTAAAATGTGCCCTCTGGAATGTGAGGGTGCGTCAACTTTGTTCCTGTATACTGTTCTTTATAGTCGATAGTTTCTGATAATAACACTAGTTTTGAAAGATTTGGTGTGGCACTCGTTTTTGAACATATGAGTTCCTACAACTACTACACACAATAGTCCAAAACAGATATGCAAAAATTTCTCGATGTCCATTATTTTCATGATATTGTTTTTTTGTGTGAGTGTGACAAGTGAAACTCAAACAAGTCAAACGTATTCAAAAACAACTAACCGTTAGCAACAATGCGAATGTGGAGAGTAAAAGTAAACAAACCCTTTCAAACAAAAATCACAATCACACTCAAACCCAAACCTATAATTACTAAAACTGTAACTCCCAATTCGTTAGAGTCGGAATCATTGGGGGGAATAAAAGCAACACTTCATATTTGTTATTACGGAGTGGCGCGGGAGGGTGCCATTCATATTCAAATCACTTTCAAATCTACAACTATTATTATGCCCTGCATTGTGAGGTCCTCCGGGACCTATATCATTATTCCTCGTCCTTCAAATCGAGCCCCATGTAAAAGTATTGTTGTGTTCCAAACCTCTGGACGCGTGGGTAATGCCGGGGTGATTTGAAAACGCTTTATATCAATTTACAGTATATTTACTGTCTACCATTTATCCAGTTTGGGATATTTTACGGTTTGTAACACCATTATCGTCATTATAAAAATTCGGTTTTGTAATGCTGACAATAAAAATTTTTTTATGTTATCCATTAGCAATAAAACATGTTGTGGATCTGTGAATTCATCGGCTCCTTTGGGATGTTATTTATGGGCCGCTAAATATTTTTATGTTGGGTTATTGTCGTGTTCGAGGCCAGTATCAGATTGTCTAATGCGAGTGGCGCCTGGATTCCGGCGGCGGACGTCCTCTGTAATAAAATTTTGTCCCGAACAAACACCAACTTTTAGCACCATCCCCTTTGTTTTTTAAATAAGCATGTTCTGTTTTGTCGGGATCGAGTTCGACTGCGTTTCAAAATATTGACTCGATTCATCATTCTCGTGTTTTTGGATGTTTGTTTTCAAACTTTTAATACTGTTCGAAATTCCCGTGAAAGTTACTAAAGTTTGTTTTGTTTACCATTTGTGTTTGTCAATATAACCGAATATCCGAAATAAATTGTCGAAGTTCGGCATAAAATTACAATTTGACTTGGTATGCTCGACGTGTTTGATAGAGTACGTTGCTTACATCATTTTGATGGGCCATACAAACATTAATGGAGTAAACTGGCAATGATTCCATATTATAATCACATATCACCTCGCGTTTCCGTCGATGGTGTTAGAATGATAAATTCCGGATATGACAGTATACCCATTGTTTCAACACAATGCTCAGAACAAAAATAAGATGAATAAATCTAAAGTCGAAGAGTCACTCAAAAACTGGTCTAAGTGTCGTTTTGTAATGGTATTTAAAAGGGTCAATGCTATTACATTGTTATGCGAGTATATATGTGTATAGTTATTCGAGTCGTCGATTATCGATTTTCAAATTTGGTTTTTAAACAGATTACCCCTAAAATAATCTTTGTAAATTTTACTATAAAAAAACAAACTTGACAAATTCATTACGGAATTAAATTTCAAAATGTGCTAGAACCGCACTCAACCTGAAGAAGTCGTTAAGGGATGAAACGTTGGTGTTCTTCCAACACAAATAAGGTTCGTAGTTAACCCGCTTAGATCCGTAATGGAATCTTTGTAAAAGCTGCCGCTTACAACACTGACTTTTGCGCCTGGTTTCAAGTATCCAGTAATAAAATACCAATAACAAAATGCTATTTATTTTAAACTGCAAATTTTGGTTGCTGTGGTCTAATTTCAGTCACATTTATCGGATATTTCAATGCGTTTCAATTAAAATTCACGCGGGATGGTGTCACTCAACACACCCTTTCAAACGTGTCTTATCAAAGGAAACGTCAGGAGTGACAGTATCAGCTGAAACCATCGAAGCAAATGTGTCCAATTAAGTGGCATGCATCGTGAAACCTAAATCAACAGTGTTGAAAATCTTTTGTGTACGATGCCATTTTTACGGGCCATTTTTTGATGAATATATCTTTTTGTGACGCTGCGATGGGCTTTTATAGCAAAGGGGTGTTTTTGAAAGCGTTGGTATCATGTCAAAGCAGTATGCGTTATTGTGAGGGTAAAAAATGCTTTTGACATGTTTTCGCACAATCATGCAGGGAAAGTGCTTCCTTGCTTGAAATGCCCGGTTCAAGTGCTCTTAACGTAAAAAGATGACAGTGATGTTAATTCACTTGGAATTGACTTGACATTACTAAATTAGTATTGCGATGCAAAGTGGCTGTGCAGCTGGATTCCTGGATATACTGACATTTTTCAATTGAATATTTATAACATTAACAACTTAATTAAGTACTTTTTCAAGACTATAATAAAATTATACGAAAGAGTCATATGCAGTAGACAAAAAATTGAAGCGAACAAAATCAATGACATTTTGTTTCTTATTTGATAATCTATAAAACTGTTTATGTTTAAAATTTGACTTGTCTAAGTGCTTATTTTGTAAGCCTAAAGAAATAAAGTTATTGAATTTTGAATGTAACGAAATATTTTACTTTTATTTGTAGGTACATGTAATAGACAGTCCCAAGTGAGAAGAAAATAACTACTGCTGACATACTAATTGTAAGATCGGTAATCACTAAAATTACCGATCTAACAATTATTATATGTAATTAACAACAATACAACAAAAACATTCGAAAACGATAACATCGGTTATGAATCAGCTCTTGTCGCGCCCAAAACATATGCACCGTTAAATACCATGAAACTATCACAAACCGGAAGTAGAACAACGATTAAAACAATACGCCAAAAGATGCATATCGGCATTGCATTATAGCGACCACCCACGCAGCACGGGCTCTATTTACGAATATTATAACGAATCAAAATTTAAAATGTTTTAAAGAGAAATTTGTAAAAGATACATGATGTAAAATATAAACTTTATTCTGCAATTACATGTTGGTTAAGTTATCCCAAATGTCGACAGATTTGACAGCTTATACAAGCATTAGTGAGTCAAAACTCGCAACAAATCGCCAATAAAATGAAGGACGTTAATAAAATTTTACATAGAGACAGTTGATAGAAAAAGTGTAGGAGGCTTAGAGCCCAATTTTGTATTTTTTACGAACCAAGTCTTGACAAAAATACAAAATCGAGCTTTACGCAGAGGGACTACACTCCTATACAAAGCACTAATATAACAGGACCTATTTTTCATTTGTTTGTGTGTGTTAAATTCAACCCCTTAGAATCACTTAGCACTATTAGGTACCTAATCCATGCTTTAAATTAATTCAAACAGAGATAATCATGACGTTGAAAACAGACAATAAACATATTTTTAATTAGTTACGTCGTGTGTAATCCTAATCACTAATCAACAAGAAGCTGTTAAAACACATAATATGCAGAATTTTTCAGATTAATGACTACAGTAGTCAATATTTGACTTAAAAGGGTTCCATATTTCATCCCCAATGGTCGGTAATTTTACACAGACTGATATACCGATACATCATAGATACGTGAGAAGCAAACAATTTAGGCCCTAACGAATGTCGCTCAAATTTAACAATGATGGATGACACGCAATTTAAATCTCTGTTCTTTTTAAGATAAGGTCCATTTCCTTCTGATGATACTGTCAGGATGTAATTATGCCATAAACGGTATCGGGTGTAAGCTTTTAACTAGGCAGGTCATGTTTGATTAGGGTTCAGATAAGTATTAACGAAAAAACTAAATTTATCGTGATGGTAAGACAAAGAGTTGAAGCCTTTAGATCCACAAGCAACAAAACTGTAGTATTTAACATCCTAAACTTTTCCCATTAAAGGCGTCAATGTCGAGTTTTTAGTCAAATTCGTCGACCCACAACGAGTTAAATAAAACCAAAATAAATGAAACGGCTTCCTAAATACCTAAACAATCAACTGTTTCAATCCGAAAGCATTTTAAGGTACTGTTTGACCAAACACGAGTTTGAGCAAAATTTTAGATAAACGTCCCGTTTGCCTGAGTTTGTTTTAAGCTTTGGGACAGAGCAGATACGTATGAGCAGCCTAAGGTCGAGTCGCCTCAACACAAACCTGCCTCGAATCAAGGCTCGGCTCAACAGATTCTGCAAGTTCCCAATCCACTCCCCTTAACTTCAACCGAAACAGGACGTTGCAAGAACTCGTCAGTATAACGATGCTTCAGAACGACTCGGGAATTTTGCAATTTGAAAGTATAATACACGAAAATACGGTCTCTGTTCCCATTCCCAAATATGGGGATGTGAGTTCCACACTCCTAATTTATACGTTTAATAAAAACTCATATAGACGGCCTTTGGAGAGATAGCTCGGATTCTTGCTGCGCTGCCTTTGTTGCAAATGTTTTGGGTTTTTGCGGAACTAAACCTTTAGCGATAATGCAGAATGAGGACTGCCTTACGATGAAGACGTATCTAGCCGAAATTTGATCTCAAAACAAGTTTTACTTGCCCATAATCTATGGTGCTTGCTTACCATATACTGATAGGTAAGCATCGAATACGAAACCGTTGTTGTATACATCCATGGGACGAGCCGTGTTTTTATTTACGTTGTAATTTAACTTATGCACTGTTTAAACTCCGTTTTAGAATTTAATTCTAAGAATGAAGGTAACCTTTTTGCAGTAAGTATCAGAGATGACTTAAGGAAACTGAAGATGATTTGTATATCCTTCTAATAAGGTTCCGAAATGTAATCACAATTTTTTCAGCAATGTGTAAGCGTAACACACGCAAGGGGAACCTGATGAATAATATGGGGGGGTTCTATGCTTTATTGCGTGTGTATCTTGTGCGAGATGGTATTAGGGAAATTATACGTCCTCAATCTCGCTGGGTGGAAGACGTTGAATTCTTATTTCAAAATGATCTGTTTATGTTATTGTCTTTTGTACGAAAGTGTGTACGTATTTGATCGTGTTTTGGCTACACAACCAATAACACTATGACCACATCAACACGTATTTTTTTAATAATTTATGAAATTGTGCTCTGATTTCTACGTGGCTCAACGATTAAGTTCAAATCCATTAAAGATTGGTTTTTATGTGCATTATTAATTTATTAGGTTCGTAGGAGCATAAAGACACTACAAACCTTGATTTACAAATCACGAGTAGGTACAAACTAGCGAGAGTTGTTTTAATGTATGGTGTTGTGTTCCCATTATCTTGATGATTGATAGACTTGTTATTATTTTGAACGACCTTGGATTAAGTCTTATTTGAATTTCAAATGTAACTAGGCAAAAAATCCCCCATTAAAAGAATACTGGTACATAGAAAAAACCCGCTGCTCTGTAGATGGTTATTACTAAAACTTCAAGATATATATAATACACATCGATATAAATATCTTATTACCATTTACTTTAAACACATGCCTTTAAATATTTAAATGAAACTGGTCTACAACTAAATATAACCGTGTCCCTATTAGAATGTCGAAAACGATTCTTCGTTTGGGTCGAACAAAAAATATACAAGTCAAAAGTTTTTTTCAATCTCGAAGTTTACGTGGGTCGTGTTAGGACCCACCTTTTTATTTTTAGGGACATTGATTGATTGTACCTTAACCTCTGGAATATAGTTACGTTTTATGTTTCGTCTATGAGAAACATAAGGTACACTTTTTGTGCGTTAATTTTTTAGTTTATTGTATCTTCATTTAGATAATATTTTTGGCTTTTCATCACTGTCTTGGTCGCTGTGGGGTGGATTTGATAATTGGTTTTGAAGATTATCTTTTATTGTTTTCATATGGCCTCGTTTCGAGAGATATTTTAGTTAAATGATTCTGTCAGCTTCTAATATTTGAAAATATTAGTTACGTCTTTCTATAATTTCACCTGGAACGGGAATACCAATATCTGTGTGGATTCTAAATATTGAACCAGCAGCGCAGCATTGGAGTGGAACAACAGTGGTGTTATTAGATTGATCAATATTTTGTAGGGGGCTAATAGAGAAAACATAGTAGGTATCCGTGCTTGGGACCGGTTAACGTTTTCTCTTTTAATTCCACGAATTTGAAAAACAAACTTTCTCAAACGTAGTTCAAACAAAATTTTCAACTAGTAATGCGACCAACCTTAAATAACTCAAATTCATTCACCAATACATAATTTAAAGGAAATAATATCGATCACAAAGATTAATTTGCCTCATTTGTATGTAAATAATCTTCCAAAACTATAAATAAATGCTCGAACTCATGAGAACGCACTTAATTACGTGGAAGCAACATTATGAAGTCAGTGTAATTAAGAATTATACACATTTAATTGATAATTTAGTTGACTTAATTGAGTTTCTTTGTAACAATAACACGTAAGGGTGTGAAACTGCTTGTAGTATATGTGAGAATGTTGTTAATTTACAAGTAAAAACATACTTTAGAAAAGTCAATGTAAGGTACAAAAAATTACAGAGACACTCGGCAAGAAAATTTAGTATGTAGGTCCATAATCCATTTCTGCAGAAAAAAAAACTAATTCAGATCGAATTATGAAACTTTCCTAATAATTTCTTCAGTATATTCTACACGCCCGTTAGTTTAATTATATACGTCATATATTTATATATCCCTTCGTTCGTTGAGGGATAGAATACCTCATGCTAGGCTCGACAGTGTAAACAAAAACTCTTCCAGCATTACATTGTAAAACAGGTGATCTAACATCAATAAGAAAAAAGCGGAAAGCAAAAAATGGACCCCTTTGCCGGAGGCTAGTAAATAAGTCGACCCTTTGAACAACGGAATATGCAATAAAAAGTGAAAAAACACAAGGTTCGTGTCTACTATTCTAAAAATAAATAACGCCTTGCTTTTAGGTTCTTGGAACCTGATGCTTCAAAGAAAAATCCAAGCTTTACATTAAGAGTTAACTTACTGAATGGGTTTGCAAAATAATAATTAGATAGGTACAATAGCAAAAGGCCCAGCAGCTGGGCCTTTAGCTGTTGGTCAATTTAGATGTATTCCTGCAATGAGGCCTTAGTCTGAGTTAATACAAAAAACATTCGATAAACGTAATCGAGAAGCATTGATGTCTTCCACGAAAAAGGCTTAGAATAATTAGTAGACACAAACGAAGAGTAGCCAAAAAATGCGATAAATAAGTCTCATTTTCCTATTCGTATTCGTGCTATGCGTAAAAGCACTGAAGTTGTAATTATGTTTGTCAACTCACACATACATATATTCGTTTTTATCTTCGTAATCAAGAAAATTGTTGAGTTTGCGTGTTTTACCTCTATGATTGAAGTGTTTGGGTTAGACTTGGTACGCTCATAGAACGCATAAGAAATACTTAGATTCGATGGAAGTACCCAGTGAAATATTTTCTCGTGTGTTCTCATTTTTTTTGAAGCACCAATTGATGACATTTCTTTGACCAAGCTATGTTGGAGGTGCTCTATATGCTTACTTTTATAACATCAATGCCGCAAACTTTACTGTCATGTTAAAGTGCAACAAATCACTCAAAATAATTCGAAAACTATCATCGAGTATGTAATAAACGATTGCATCGTTGTCATACTACGATAAGTAGTTCCTTTTGATCCGGTAGGGGCGCTACAAGGCGCTAACTGTATAGGAAGGACTCGAAATCGATTGAAGTATTTTAAAGATAATGCGTACAAGTCGTACTATGGCGGCTGAGTGTATCACTCATACTATTTTGCCGAAACTTTTATAGTTTGACTGAAATAGAAAGAAGATACGCGATGTTGTCAGCGACAAGAAGAGAGAAGAGAGAAAAGAGTAAATCTTAGCAAAAGCGTTAGAAAAATATTACTTAGTTTCTGTTCCTTTCATAGTTTCTACGGAAATATTTCATGGTAAGGTGTTTTTATCCCCTTTAATCGAAGTTGTGAGACATAAAGTAGGTAGCTGTTGTCTTAATCCAAGTCTTGGCCTTCATTTATAGGCTGGAAGAGATCGGTTCTAAGCGATAAGCTGGACTATTGTACATATTTTTGGTAAAGTCACTTTTCAATCATTCTTGTTGGTGTACAATGAAGCATTTGTATTGTTTTTTTTTTAAGCTAAATTTCACCCCGATCCGATTAGTACTTTTATTTTGGCGTGAAGAATTAACAAAATCCATCCATCCAAACATTCCCATTTACAATATATGCGTGATGATATATTATTGTGTGCTAGAAAACTGACTAGTATTAACTATTTATCACCTTTGAAAATGAGCTACAGAATCAAAAGCAATTATCTTTTCATTCCCCGTTATTAAATTATGTGCGCAATTCTCTAGCGCATTTCAGTCAACAACAGATAACCCTTGAAAGCAAGTCAAAACATCTCCATGCTTTCCAATATAGACGTTGAGCCTGCGCTGACCCTGAGTTCAGGGCCCGATTGAAATCTTGACAACATTGGATTGAGTTCATGCAACATAGGAACTGTGCGTGTGAGAGCTATCAGTTTTAAGTTTCGTAAAGGAACACCTTCATGGATGAGAATGGGAACACATTTTGCTAGGCTGAAAAAATACTTTCTGTGAGATGAATGAATATGTTATTAATATGAAAATATAATATACCAAATAATGTTTTTATTGATTACTATATTTGAATGTTTTGATTATGTAATGTCTCTTAAATTATTGAAGGTAAAACTTCTGAACTAGTAAACTGACCATTTATCATTAAAAATGTTTATTCTATAAAATGTTAGCTCTGTCGGCCTTCAACTAGAGTTCGTCGTGCCTTTATAACTTGGCTTTCTATTGATGAATTTAAAACCGTTAACGCTCCCTCTTAGACGCGTTTTTGAATTTCTTTTTGATCCTTGCTCAACATTGAAAATTAACTTTGGTTTGCCTTTTCTTATTTGTATCTACAAAACAACCGAATTTTTCGTCCTGTTTTGCACAGGTTTGTACATATTATGTAAAAATATCATGCGTTTAGCTGTTCTTCAGTTACATATCACTACTAACACACATGCAAACTTTGCGTGAGTGTTTGTAACACCGTGTTACAAACACTCAAGTTTCGATTATCTTCTTGCTTAAAAGCCACGTATGACGTAAGAAATCGCAACCTAACGTGTTGGATGGATAAGCAAAACATACTTAAATACATCATCATAATAATGTTCTTACTACATTACCCACATACCCGAATCAATTAGGATTATGATCAACTTTCTATCAACAGGTTTTTTTTTGTTATAGTGCTTACCCGCACTTTGGGTAGGTATCTCTAAGAACCACCGGCCACCGGCGCTATAGTCCGTAAGAGGTCCCAAAAATTTTCGGTTGAACCGGCTGAGGGTTTCGTGGCTTAGTTGGTTAGAGCACACCCGTACTGAGGGTGGGGTGCGGGTTTGAGTGCCGCCGAAACCGGAAATTTTTGGGAACTTATTTCATTGCTTTTCTATCAACAATTACTGTTTTTTATATAAACCATGATAGATCAGGATGATGGAAATATAGACAGATAAGCATGAGGCTTGCACGAGACCGATTAAATTGGCATAATTATGTATAGAAGAGGAGGCCTAAGACCCGTGCTAAGACTGAGCTAATGATAGTCGCTGGTGCGACTATCATTAGCTCCCAAGGTTCATTCTGACTTTGTGTCCAAGTAGTATGGTGTATATTATGGTAAGTCCTTATCTTGCACAGTTGTCCAATGTAGATTGGTGACATGGTGTAGGTAGAGCAATGAGATTTTATTTAGACGGTAATTTTTGCCAAAGGTTATCTGTGTTACGCTATTGTCGTAAGGGCTCATGATAAAAATCGTGCTTTCAGAAAAAAGTGCAAAAGTCCTTAACAATGAAGGATGTTTATAATTCATTAACGTAGCTTGCTAGTCTAGTCTGTATCCGGTACTTTTACATTGCTTGCCTCTAAGTAATAGAAAAGTCATTAAAATTCATTTTTAAAAAGCAATGCGCTCCGGTCCTTTGTCATGCATGGCACGATTTTTTTAGCCTTTGACTCTGTAGGGTTTAAATTGTTGGTTATTTTTACTTAATATCTAAATTAAACTTTGTACTAAATATACGTATCGTTTATCTGTTCAGTAGTTTTGAAGATTTCAGGTAGCAAAATAAAAGCCACATTCTAAAAACTTTCGGCTTTATAATATTAGTAGGATTCTTAGCTTTTTTAGTTTGGTCTATCAAGTACCTTGCCCTTTCTATATCAGCTGGTTTGCTTGCAATTTGATGACGTGTGATTTCGGGAAATAAGGTTGAAGGAAAGTGCGCACTGACCTGTAAGTATGTCTACATTCCTGTTGTAGCAGCAGCGTTCTCATTACCGAACTCCACTATCAGCTCACTCGACACACGAATTATTTTGTCATTGTTGATCGGAAGCTTCTCCCAATAATTGCTCTGAATCGTGTCGTCAGCCCTAAAACCTTTTATATCTCACAGCAATATCGTTTCACACTTCATTGCGTTTAATTTCTTCTTTGACGTCTCAACATTTACAATGTTCATTTGCATATTGAATACCATTACCGATATTTTGTTTACCTGTTCAATCTGTTTCACTGCTTCTGATGGGCTATTTAAAAACTAATATAAAGTAACATAAAATGATCACCTCAAATGTTTACTTGTCATTTTGTTTTTTATGTTTTTTAACATGTAAATGTGATAGCGTACAACGTGACCGAGTCATGGTGAGCGGTTATTATTTATTTATATAAAATCAGATAAAAAAATCATTAGAGGTTATTGACATTGTAGTAAAAATGTTATTTATTGACATAATAGCTAGTGTAACAGACAATGCGAGTCCATAGGCTCCTGAACAAATTAAAAATCTGTGTCTCAGTCCTTCTTGAACTAACATTAACTATATATTATTATGAAAAAGCAACATCATAATTTTAAGTATAGAAGAAACAAGTTATATGAAATCAACATATAGAGTAGGTACTGCATATTATTGTATATATTATATGATGTACATATGTGGTACTTTAATATCTGCCTAAAACCGTCCACGTTGTCCACAGCTGGACTTAGGCCTCTCCTGACCTGCTGATCAGGAGAGGCCTAAGTCCACCTGCACCAATGAAAAAAGAACATTTTGCCATGTCTAAAATATGCTGTCAAATGATACATCGTTTTTGATAACTCTGTAAGCAAACACATTTAGACAGCGGTACCTATTAAATGAGATAACCAATTCTCACTGGTTTATCATTTCTTACGTTTTTCTCACAAAAAAAGTGGCTTGACCAAACTACTTAGCATCTAGAAATTTTCTTCCATCTTTCAAAGCTTTACATGTCCAGTCACGTCAGTCCTGTATCAAATAAAGTTCCCGCATCTCCCTCGCGAATTGCTCCCAGACAGGCTGTTCTTTAATAAATCATCATGTTTCAGGCTCGCGCTAGATTATGAGTAATGTTTTATTTGATGGGATCATTTTTCACACAATAATGCCGCAGATGAAAATGTTTCAGGCAGATGCGGATCTATGGCGGTTGGAGCGTAGTTTGTGACATTATGAACTATTACGGCAACCGCTCATGAGATGTGATGATAACATAGGAGGTAACCAGTCATATCCGCTAATCTAGCCACGTCTCTCACGGCTGCTGACTAGTTTTGTATTGTATGTGATCATCTATTTATGAGTTTCAATGGATTTTGATGAGCCATCGTTACCCTTTTAATACGTGGGTTACTCAATAACTTGGACAATCTCTAGTGTGTCCCTTTCCATAGTTGTCAAAAAGGTAACAAAATCGACTATATTCCAGCAAAAACGAGATTTTTAACATAGAATATGAAATGAATAAAAAATAATTAAATTTGCTGAATTTTTTAAACTAAATGATAAAATATCACCTTCGTCAACCCAACGTTAAGAACCATTTGTAAGATTTATAGCAGTTTGCGAAGTAAATCTAGAGTGCTATTTCAACTGAATGCGAACAAAAAGTGTGCAAAGCTTCGTAGGAAACTCTAGGAATTCTTACGTTTCCTCTTGCAATATAAAATCATAGAACTGTTCTTTGAGTAGGAAAGAAACTTCTCGCTTTGATAAAGAACATGTTCATGTTTAATGGAAATGTATTGAAGCCAAGTTATAGGAACGAACATCATCATCATCATCAGCCCGCTCACATCCACAGCTGGGTATAGGCCTCCTCTTTTACACGCCCGCACATATCGAATCGTCATCGACTCTTTAAAATATTTGAAACTAGCTGTTATCCGCGGCTTCACACGCGCTTTTCTAGTAGCTGAGGTCCGTCCCCGGGATACCATTTACCTCCCTGCCAAATTTCATTAAGATCCGTTCAGTCGTTCAGGCGTGAAATAGTAACCGTCAGACAGACATACAGAGTTACTTTCGAATTTATAATATCAGTATTGGAATGATTCTTTCAATTTCAATTGATTACGAAATGTACAACATTTTCTGTATTCTAAGGGGTTGATTACCTTATTTGCTCTGTCGACCACTCCTTTCTTGGTTCTAGTTAGGACGCCGATACATCGATCGATAACATTTTAAAGAGACTCCCAGTGTATTTCACACACGACTCTTTTCTCAATGTAAACAAAACCTTGAAGACAAAATAAAAGCAGAATGTTCAAATATTTTCCACCCTCACTACTTAAACAAGCTTACCGAGCCGTATCATGACAGAATGGCCTATTTCGAGCAAAAGGGCAAATTTTCTGAGGCAGTCGTGCCCTGGAGGGCCCGTCACGTACTATCCCGTTATGTCCCAATTTTTTGTTTGGGACAGTGTTATTTTTCTTTGGGTATAGTTGTTTTTTAGGATTTTACATCTGTTAGATGATACGTGAAAGTTGGAGCAGATTGTTTTGATTGGTTTTGGCGATTTGTTTTCAAGGAAAGATACATGAAACACCTGTGAGGTGATAGTCTTTTCTAATTTAACTATTCACTGAAAGTATCTCACTTTGATGTTCTCGACGTTCAGCAGGCTTACTAAATAATTTTTTACAGATTTACTGAAAAAAAAAATCTTTTCTTTTTTTATATATTACACAAAATCTATACCTGTCTTAAATAAAAGTAATGTACCTTACTATTATCACTTAGTTATAATTAACAAAAAAAATTGCAATCAAATAATATAATTTAACAAGCTAATAACATGATTTAAATTTTACATTATTATTATATATTTAAAGCGCTTGAAAGGGACTTGCTATTTCTTGCTTATTATTTTGGTAACTTCTCATTTGACAACCTTTTTTTAAAGGATAATACAGTCAGCTCTTTGGAATAAAGTTTCTCCAAAGATTAACAGACGTGTAAACTCCTGCTTGTTTTTAACGGGCTATTTTTGCTCTAGAAAATACTCACGTCTGCATCAATTGAGTCAAAAACTCTTGTTGTTGAGTTTTTTGTTGAAAATCGCAACATAGGTTATACTTATGTTTTCGCGAACTTCTAGTAGAAAGACTGCCTTATCACTTCGATAACGATTTTGCCCATAATTTGAAGCTAAGCATTAGCCCATGACTTCCCTTCCCGACTTCGTTTCGCAATAGCTACATTAGCATAAACGTCAAGCCCAGCACTTACCGACTACCGGTAACCAGAACATAACTTATCAATAGACACCCAGCATTATTGTTTTGTAAGTTTACTTGACAGCGGGCTTGGCCTGGTAACTTTAGCTTTATGTTAACATTCCCATCGTCGTTTGTCAATGTGAACATTAGTCACTTGATATTGGTAATACTTAGTAGTTATGAGAAGAAATATTGGAAATGAATTCGTAAAGATGAGTGGTGGTCAAGTTAAAACCAAAGACATCGTGGACTAAACGGACGTAATTTTCATTCCAGTTGTGAAACACGCGGTAGGCAAAATCAATTTCAAAAAGGTGTCCTTTAAGTGACTCGTCTGCACTGGAGAAGGGAATCATTTCATTTCTAAATGAGCCAAGAGTATGATTGTGTGAAGCTAGAAAGAGCGTTACAGGTGAAAATAGCGGAAGCGGGAAATCGAACCGATTTTTAAGTTTTCAATAAAGATATTGCGCTACCCATATAAAATATCTAAACTTTTAAAGCTTAACTTTTTCCATAGAGTGACTTTACCACCCATTTATAGTTTACAATAAGATTAGTAGTAATACATCGAGTATGCCGAGAAGTGGACTAAAGAAACAAAAGACGACACAATCGTCTTCTGTTTTCACCAACAGTTTATTCCACCAACAATAAAGTTATAAACAAAACACTATCATTCAATCTGAAGAAGCGAGCAATGCATTGAGGGAACAATTGTATGGAAGCCGTTGGGCGTGGTTGTCTTGCAAATTGCAATAGGCCTCGGGCAATAGACAAATGGCTTCGTGCGCCGACCGCACCGGTAGCCCACGATCCTTCGTCCTGCCGCGGGGCGCCCACAGGGAGTTTAGCTTCGCTTGCTCTTTGTCTATTGTTCGAAGATGCTAGGACTTTAGGATTCTATTCTATCTAACAAAATTGTGAGTAACTGTTGATTGAGTTTGGGGCAAGCTGAAGACTTAGAGGTAATATCTAGGACAAGAGGCAATGTCCAAGACAAGCATAGGCTACCGCTAAAATAAAGATTGGAATGGGAAATTTAATACTAGATGATTTTCCACGCTAAAACTCTACCTAAGATTACAATATCTAAGTAGATTAGCGTAGTCTGTGGAGTGAGCTAGCCACTCTCCCCAGTCGCAAGGACCTAACGTGTTTCTCCCAGTATGAATAACTGGACAAGGCTGTGACAATCGTTATTGATGGTGCGACTGTGAGTGAAATTTCTTTGGCTGCAGGCGCTCCGTAATTTTGTCGGGTTGGACGGTGGCTATTGCAATAGAGAGGATAAATCCTGAGTCGACTGTTGAATTTGCTTTCTATAATCGAGATATAGGATTGCAAAGGTTTCAGGAAATATTGGTATAGCTTAAGTTGTGTCGCTGCTATGGAGTCACGTTTCTGCAATACCTAGTCAAATATTTAGCTTTACCGATGATAAAACCTAGTAAGAAAATATCAAACTCAAGTTTACAGAGATACAACTATGTCAATTAATTCCGCATAGCACTAGACAATTCGACCAAAGGCAAAAAATTGCCAAGCAGATCAAAGAGTCAAAAGCTATTGTAGAGGTATCAACGCGTTTTTGAAAGTTTACAATGATCAATATTTTTTGTGCTGACTTGACTATTTTCACAAGGTACACTGAAATTTTACTAAAACATCATTCGGCACAAAACTGAATCACCACTAGTAGTCAAGTACTGAGACATGGACAAGCCAAGTTAGCGGAAGAACAATATACAAAAAATGAAATAACGAACAGAGTGCGGGTTAGTACTATAACAAAAAAAAACCTTAGAATATACAAAAAGTTCTAAGCCAAACAAGCTCCATCCCTCAGAGACATGTAAAAGAGCTTGACACAAACGTGGCGGTAAATAGGCAGAACATCAAAAATTAACGAAAACTGAGACAAATGTTACATGCAAATTGCGCAGCCACAAGACAGATTACTTCGTGAGCTCCGGTAGCTAGGCTCACGTTCTATAAAGGGTACGGTCAATTCAGCGACTCACGGATTACACGTTATGAGACGTTTTGATCTCGAAAAATATTTGTAAAATTTATTTTGTCAGACAAACTTGAGTTTAAGAGATTTTACCTATTTTTTTTAATACTTTCATAGTAAATCCGCTTACGATTTTGTGTGCTTTAATTGCATTTTTGTCTCATGACATAACTACATTTTGTGTTGCATTTTTGTCGCTTAATTTAATGGATGAAGTTGATTCTTTCTTATTTTTAGTTCTGAGTTTTAATTTAAAGCGAAACAAGTAATGCCTTTTTGTAGTTTTGGTCACGTGTTCTTAATATACGCCTATTTACTTGTCGCTATCCTGTGCAAACGGAACCTTAACCCCGTTCATAATTCAAAACCTCAGTATCGGTACCCAAGAGATTTTATAAGGCACAATAAAAGAGTTTTATTTCCTTCTCCGGAGCAGAAAACCTCTTATTTAGACGGGATTCAGTCTCTATTTGCTACAGAATGGATAATGCTAACAAAAAAGGCTACAAACCGGTTTTATCGATAACAATGAAATAACTTCTTAATATCTACCAATGGTTCTAAGGTTTTTATTTATTATACTCTGGGTAATTTCTAAGAAATTAATAAATCCCAAAAATTTACGATCCCGACGATCTGTAGGTGGCGCTGACGGCGTAAGTGCCGAAAGAACTCCCAAAGATTTTCGGGCCGACTGGATAAGATCACGTAGCTTAGTTGGAAAAAGAGCACCCCTGCGCTGAAGGGGAAGGTGCGGGTTCGAATCCCGTCGGGATCGTAAATTTTTGGGATTTATTAATTTCTTAGAAATTACCCAGAGTATAATAAATAAAAACCTTAGAATCAAGCAACGGCAAAACCTCTCGTCAAAGAACTAAATGTAAATTTGGTCTTTGAGCAGAATTGGATAACTTCATTGTTTCCTCTGTAGGTGGCGCTGACGGCGTAAGTGCCGAAAGAACTCCCAAAGATTTTCGGGCCGACTGGATAAGATCACGTAGCTTAGTTGGAAAAAGAGCACCCCTGCGCTGAAGGGGAAGGTGCGGGTTCGAATCCCGTCGGGATCGTAAATTTTTGGGATTTATTAATTTCTTAGAAATTACCCAGAGTATAATAAATAAAAACCTTAGAATCAAGCAACGGCAAAACCTCTCGTCAAAGAACTAAATGTAAATTTGGTCTTTGAGCAGAATTGGATAACTTCATTGTTTCCTCTGTAGGTGGCGCTGACGGCGTAAGTGCCGAAAGAACTCCCAAAGATTTTCGGGCCGACTGGATAAGATCACGTAGCTTAGTTGGAAAAAGAGCACCCCTGCGCTGAAGGGGAAGGTGCGGGTTCGAATCCCGTCGGGATCGTAAATTTTTGGGATTTATTAATTTCTTAGAAATTACCCAGAGTATAATAAATAAAAACCTTAGAATCAAGCAACGGCAAAACCTCTCGTCAAAGAACTAAATGTAAATTTGGTCTTTGAGCAGAATTGGATAACTTCATTGTTTCCTCTGTAGGTGGCGCTGACGGCGTAAGTGCCGAAAGAACTCCCAAAGATTTTCGGGCCGACTGGATAAGATCACGTAGCTTAGTTGGAAAAAGAGCACCCCTGCGCTGAAGGGGAAGGTGCGGGTTCGAATCCCGTCGGGATCGTAAATTTTTGGGATTTATTAATTTCTTAGAAATTACTCAGAGTATAATAAATAAAAACCTTAGAATCAAGCAACGGCAAAACCTCTCGTCAAAGAACTAAATGTAAATTTGGTCTTTGAGCAGAATTGGATAACTTCATTGTTTCCTCTGTAGGTGGCGCTGACGGCGTAAGTGCCGAAAGAACTCCCAAAGATTTTCGGGCCGACTGGATAAGATCACGTAGCTTAGTTGGAAAAAGAGCACCCCTGCGCTGAAGGGGAAGGTGCGGGTTCGAATCCCGTCGGGATCGTAAATTTTTGGGATTTATTAATTTCTTAGAAATTACCCAGAGTATAATAAATAAAAACCTTATAATCAAGCAACGGCAAAACCTCTCGTCAAAGAACTAAATGTAAATTTGGTCTTTGAGCAGAATTGGATAACTTCATTGTTTCCTCTGTAGGTGGCGCTGACGGCGTAAGTGCCGAAAGAACTCCCAAAGATTTTCGGGCCGACTGGATAAGATCACGTAGCTTAGTTGGAAAAAGAGCACCCCTGCGCTGAAGGGGAAGGTGCGGGTTCGAATCCCGTCGGGATCGTAAATTTTTGGGATTTATTAATCTACCAATGGTTTTGCCACGGTAATATTATCTATATTGTCTAGTGTTACATACTAGTGTTCAAAGCGAGTTTTTTCATGTGATCTCTTAACACCTAACTACCTAGGTGCGGTCATTTAGACCGCTGGTAAATATTTTTTACTAAACAAGTAAAAACGCGTGCGCGTATGTACGACTCGCAAAGTAAACAAGTAGGTATTCCATCGACAGGCAGATAAAATCGGCACTTTGAAGTGTAGGTCGCGACTTTATGATAAGAAACTGAATTTATGGGTCATGCTGCCTTGATGAGGAAACTGGAAGTACAATCAATAATAATTAATTTTGACCCACAATCATTATAAATTGGAAAATATTTAAAAAATAATCTAGGGCCTTTGGGATATTAGCGAAACAACGAACAGTAAAATTAGCAGCGATAATGCATCAATTTAGCGTGTTTAAAAAAAAACCATAGACCGATTTAATAATCCTGAGTAATGAAAATGGATTTGAAATTAGTTTTAAATCTGGAAAATCACTTCGGCGACAACAAGTTTAAATTCTAGTCTAATTTAGTTTCTTTACGCCCGTTGCCATGGAAACCATTGCGTGATTGTGAAAATTATCATGTGGTGATGTTTTAGATACGTTTTACGGCGTACATACAGAGCGCTCTCAGCGGAACAGATGCGAAACTGTCGCGGACAAGCTGCGGACCTCGAGTTGCGGCTCCGCAAATTAGATTCCGCGCGGTAATGTGAGACAGGCGATAAAGTCCTCGAGGATTAAACTTTTATGAGACCACTTCAAAATCAATCTTGATACAACATGGAATCAAAATCAGAATTAACGATCAATAATAATAAAGATAGCGAGTAATAGACTGAACCGATCAAAATTTCAACTGTCTACCTATTTCGGTTCAAGAGATAAAGCCTCGACAAAAGTAGAACAGAAATAGCCAAAAAATTAACCCCATAAACAAAACGTAATTTTTTGGCTATAAAGCTAAGCACATTTGAATAAAAAAAAACATTTGTTATTATAGCGGCAATAGAAATACATAATATGTGAAAAGTGGAACTGTCTACCTTTTACACTTCATGAGAAACAGCCCCCGCTGACAGACAGACAGTGGAGGTTTAGTAATAGGGTCTCATTGTCACCCTTTGGGTGCGGAACCTTAAAAAGGGCATACAGGCTAACATTAAACCTCCTCCTGAAGTCGGTTAATGAAAAGAAATGAACGAAGTAGCCAAAGTTACTAACGAGCGGTCTTTCCACCACCTTACCTCTGAAACCCAGTAGCGGATGTCAACTACCATGTAGTCTGTCATCACAACAGTATATCTTTTGATAGTGCTCAGTGGTTTATGATAATACTAGATTCTGTCCACGGCTTTGCACGCGTTGTTCCTATGGAAATGTTGAAGGTTATTTATATTTCATAGGAACTGATTTATGGGATAAAAAGTAGCCTATGTTTGATTATTAGGCTTAGAGCTACTTCTTTTCAATTATAGACTATACTTTTCAAGTATAGTCTGTTCAATTATAATAATTTAAGTCTGATCCCTTCAGAAGTTTTGGCGTTAAGAAGTAACAAACATCCATACATCCATCCAAACTTTCGTATTTATAATATTAGTGTGATAAACAATGCTATTTCAGAATTACAAACAATAAAGGGCAGATCAAACTATGTATAAACAGCAATTTACAGTCAAATGCCTCCTGACATGACCTAAGTAGTAGGTACTTGTTGAGTGATTGTATTCGAGCGATCTCAGATGCTCACTTGTCTAGCAGATTCTATCCGCTGCTGTAATAATATTGCAAGTTTGAAATTATATCGCTTGGCTGTTGACTTCTGGCCTCGGGCGAGCCCATCGCTCATAAATCTAGGCTGTGAATCAACTGCGGCACAAGGATAAAAATAAAAATAATGATACGAACGTTCTAGATTAAATCAAAAAGAACTCTTATGAATTCTCTACGAAGGTATTTATGTAAGAACTTGAAATGTTTATTGACAATTTTCGTCATTTTAACTGGTGACTCAGGGTCACCTATTTATTACTTGATTTTCAATATTTTTATTACAGGCCTCCTTATCATTGTCAGTATACCAATCAGAAATCAATGATGTTAACGCTTGGCCAGATGTCGCCCAGTTCCACACCGACAATAGTATTATGGGAGAACAATCTTAAGCTTAGTTTTATAGAAATATTGACATGTACCTAAGCCACTTTATTATTTAGACTTAGATAGGCAAATAATATTGTATTACATTTTAAGTATTAAACAAACTTACTAGTGGTTTATTTTTCGTTTCTTCCACTAGTAGACAAAAAAATCAAGCGAACAAAATCACTAACGTTTTGTTTCTCATTTGATTAAAATTTCTATTTATAGAACTGTTTAAATGTACCAAATTTGATTATCATTTTGATACGAGTTGCTCCTGTTTTCACAATACTTCGCAAGTTAATTCACAAAGTCTAACTTTGATCTAGTTTATATAAATGTAAGCGTCTGCTGCAGTAGATTGGCGTCTTTACAACGCAGTTTCAACTCAAACACGAGAAAATTAATCCCAGTTAACTTCGTTAACTGCCCACTTTGTTTGTTTTCCGATCGCTCACTCGGATTCCGATGTCGAAACAACCACTCCCAAGAGCTTTAAGACAAAATTGAGTTTTATTATGTTTGCTGTAAAATCAATTTAGAATGTATTTTAGGTCAAGGTCTTTGTAGCTTTAGACAAGACACAAGGGTAACCTAGTAATTGGAAAACTTTAATTTTACTTCCCAAAGCCGCAAAACGAAGTTGAACCTTTTCTTAGGGCATTATGATTCAAACTGCTTAACTTGAACTTATTTACTTACGGCTTATCATTATTCAGCATATAAAAATGCATTTCAAAATCTCAAGTTACAATTACCCAGATGAGAAAAAGACGACAAAGACATTACAAAAGGGCGTCTAATATTCTACGTGACTCTTCTAATAGATCTCGTTTTTGCCGTGCCCTATTGTTACGGAGAAATCGGTCGGAACTGGTAACTGCTTTTCCGCATTTCCCTCCTATTGAATCTTTGACGATAAAAACCTAAGTAGACGGAGCTAGAAGCAAAACACGCGCACGAGTTTAATACTCATTGGGATGAAGATCGTGGTGCGGAGATTCTGGATGACACGAATGTTGGTATCAATTCTAAGCAGTACGATGGAAACTTCTTGAAACTAGGTATTTCTCCAAGGAACCCGTTTGCGATACTGATACGATTTAAATTACGATAACGATGATAGAAAAGTACCTACTTTGACAAGGACTAAGCCTGTGTATTACAAGTACTTATATGACGACCACTGTGGCGCGGTGGGCGATGGTCTACCTGCGACGCAGGAGGTTGCGGGTTCGATTCCCGCCTCGGGACAAATGTGTGTTCGATCTGCAGACATTTGTTCAGGGTGTTCTGGTCGTTTTCTATGTATAATAAAAAATATCTATCCATGTAATGTATTGTATTATGTATATCAGTTATCTAGTACCCATAACACAAGCTCTGCTTAGCTTGGGGCTAGATAATGCTGTGTGAATTTTCCAGCATTATTTATTTATTTTATATCTAACAACGGAAATCCTTATAATAAACAATTTCAAATGCAAGTCCCAGCATCAAAAATTACTGTAGAAATTAGATGCCCTTAGAATAACAATAGGTACCTCTGAAGCAATCAGAACTGTGGTAAGACCCCACAGACGAATTGTAAAGCTTAATTAGTAAGGGTAGAAAATGCGGTCTTTTAATTATCTAGAGACTAGAACAATTCCGTGACTTCAATCGAGGTTGAAGAAAATGAATAATTAATGTAGATTCTGAAATTGAATGAATTAATGGATAACTATAATCCAAAAAGCGAGTGATTGTTGTTGAATGTAAAGGCTAAGAAAAACTGGCTTACAGCATAGTTGCCTCAGTTAATATTCATAACAATAACGAGAATGTTTTATCTGGTTACCAATAGGTACTTATATTATCCTTGTATTATCTTCAATTCAGTTTCATTTTAATGGTGAGTTGCCACAATTTACACATGTCATTGGTCTTTTGCAGCCGCGAACACATTTCTTGTAATTTTTATCGCTTCTTTTATGTAATGAGAAATAACGATAATTGCAGAAGCGAAAGAAATGAGGCAATTTGTATAAGATATTTTGCTTATCAGGAGCCTGGTGAAAGAGATCAGAAGTCTTGAGATAAATTTCCGAAAGTTGACTTCAGATTGCGATCGTTCGTACAAGGCGTGGTTGCGTGCGGGACAGGATTACGAAAAAATATGATCCGCTGGTATTGATTTGGGATCAACAGGTTTGACATCGCCTGGTACCAAAATAATTAACACCGATGAAGCTGCTTGGGTATACCAAAAACAAAACTGTTATTACAAACAGGTAATAACTACATCTATGTAGGTATATATCTTAACATCTATGGTGGTTATAATAGTTGCATAAGGCTTTAGACAGAGGTAATTTTTTTATAATAAGAAAATGGGATCCGCTTAATACTCAGGAAATTAGTCGATTAGATTAAACAGTCCAGTTTAGTACTGTACATTTAAAAGCGAGTTTACAATATCATAAGCTTGGAAAAAACCAACACGCATCTGGACATCGGTAATTCAGTATCGACTTGGTGATCGACCTTAGAATTTCGATACTCCCAATCTATTCACACAATGTGTCGTACAAGTAATCAAACTGTAGAAGTATTAAAAAATAAGTATAAACTAACCTTATAACCCACACCTGTTGGTAGTCGGTTAAAAAATAATGCTGGACAATTCACACAGCATTACCTAGCCCTAAGTTAAGCAGAGCTTGTGTTAGGGGTACTAGATAACTGATATACTTATTTATTACAATACATAGATCGATACTTTTTACTATACATAGAAAACGACCAGAACACCCGGAACAAATATTTGAAGATCGTACAAACATTTGTCTTAAGGCGGGAATCGAACCCGCCTGAGGTTGCAGGCGGATCTTCACCCACCGCGCCACAGAGGTCGTCGAAAAACGAGTTAATGCTTTATAGTTGAACATCTATAACTAATACTATGTATTAAAAATCGAAAGTCTAAGTGTCTGTCTATCTGTCTGTTACCTTTTCACGCCTTAACGGCTGAACGAATTTTAATGAAATTGCAGGAATGTAAATGGCATCCCAGGGACCGATATAGGCTACTTAAATAGCGCGTGCTAATCCGCTGACAGGATACTTTGATATTAACTTTGATATCTATAAATACTACAACCCGCAACTTCTAGAATAAGTTTCCTGGCTTCAATTCATCGGTCTCACAAGCCATAAGACTGAGATTGCAATCTGTGCGCACATGGTGTACAGTTGCACACACCGCGGTTGTAAAAATTATTACCGCTGAGTCGAGAACAAGAATTCTTTGTGAGGCGTTGCGGCGTTATGATGTAACACAATTTTTGAGGCTGTATCTTTTACTCGAGAGTAGGTACATACATAGGAACAGGATGGTTTCACGTAGTATAAAAAATCTACCAATCTGCCATCTCAAGTTTTCGATACTGACATTGTACTTTATGCAAAGTTTTAGGTAAAATATTTCTTGCTTGACTTTTGATTTTTTTCATAAAATTCACAAATCTTGTTATTTGTTTCATTCATACTTCAAATAACTCACAAATATCTACCAATTAACGCCGAGAGATCACAAGAAAGAACTGGAGGCTTTTGCCCTACAAGAGAGGTCGCCCTAGCTGAAATATAATATTCTACGTTATAACTGCTAAGTAGGTACTCTCCAACTTAAATCTAAAAACAAGGCAAAGGTAAATTCCACACTACCAGGCAGATGCTCATCTGTCAAAAGCGATGCAACCGCAAAAAGCATTCAAAATCCATACATCTCCTGCTTCACACTTTTTCCACTCTCGACAAGTGCTCAAGTGGGCATTAGGGCCGCTGCAGACGAGAAGCCACCGACGACAGATTGACTGTAGTGTGAGCTCTGCAATCAGTAAAATATCCTGATTAATATGAGATTCGAAAAGATTACGGACGAAGATGACACATAGACTGCACACTTAGAAATTCTATTGTAAATATAAAATTGGACGTATTTGACCCAACATTATTTGAAAATTGAAACTAGGCTTTCAAAAATTATAGACCGCTTACTAAACTATAAGTAGGAGAATACTGAGCTAGAAGAATTTTAATAATGTGGATCTGAGAAATTAATAAATCCCAAAAATTACCCAGAGTACTATAATAAATAAAAACCTTAGAATGTGGATCTGCTTTAAATCTGTAATTTAATTTCTATTTTTTTAAGTGTCTATTACTGTTAAATACTGTGAATAAAAACAGAAAAGACTACACAATCACTCACGAAAAATTATCTAATTTACGTTTTCATGAATTTTTCATTTCCACCAATTTTGCACACGTAAAATTAATCTCTCATCCGGTTGCGAAACCTAAACCGAAGCTCCCAGTGCAAACTGCAGGACGCCACAGAGTAATGAACCCTCATCCATTACTCATTACCTCGTGTGAAGCGGCCTTATTTCAGCGTACTACTGGTTCTACTGCTCGTATGATTTATTGTGGTTCTGTACAGTACAGAGATATATTAATCAGTCTGTGTTCTTGCTTCTGACGGGTATTGTTTCTGGGATTTTGGGCTCCTTTTATGTTACGTTAGGTTAGTTCTGTTGCAGTTTGATTGATCATTCGTCTTGGTTCTTTGTTTAAAAACTATCATGATCGATGAATCTATGCGATGTTTAATCGAATCAAGATATATTTCATAGTCACTATCGAGTTTTGCTCAAAAGCTAAATTTTTAGTCATACCAAGATCAAAATACATACCTAGTATCAAATAAATTTACTAATCTACGGTTTAAATTAAAAAATAGCAGGATAAAACTCCAAGCGGTATATGATTGTACCTTATCCTTTTAACGACGATAAAAAATCCCATTGAAGCGGTTATCGATTACTATTTCGTATTCTAAAACAGCTGTCGTGTCTAGGAAATAAAACTGCCAAATGATTGAGTGCTCAGAATATAAAATTTGCTGATCCATTGAATATGGATTAACAAACCATAAGTAAAGATGATCTCATCATGAAACTACCGACACAGAATATTTCGATACATAATAAACGGAAGGAAAAAAATCATAATGGGAAAGGTAATAATAACGTGAGAAGTAACAAATTGAAAAATAATTAGGTTCTTCATGATTGCAAGAAGCATTGAAACATGCAACATTTTCAAGAATACTTGAGATGCACAAAAAGATTAACAATATAATTATTTGTATGGTAACGGTACGCCTTCAAACATCTGTACAAGACACAGATAAATATCAGTTCCTACCTTTAAATCCAAGGTTTCACGTAAAGAAATCCCCATTGATAATGGATCTCGTATTACTCGAAGAGTGAGAGAAATCATAGATAAGGCAATAACAGGAGCTGATCTATCTTTTGTCTTCTTTTGTTGCGTATACAACACAATGCAGTTGTAAATTTTTGGGTTCTTAACTCCACAATGTTCCCGTCATTAATCTAAAGGCCGTAACTTGAGCGGGGTCCGCTTTTGTACCTGCTCGCCCCTTCTGACATGTGCTGGGACAAAAAGCTTGCGCAATATTCTCTTCCCTAGATGATTAGAAAATAATACGCTTCAGCTCCAATATCTGCAGTTATTTCTTCAAAGACTCCCTATATTTTCCAAGTAATAGTATCTACTTATCTATCTGAAATTTCACTGAACCCCAAAATATTGAGTATTTTGTTATATCCGTGTTTTTGTTGGGTCAGCAATTTGAGTTCCGTATAAACCTTAATGGGCTTTATATTCAATTCTGACATGACACAGACAGACAGGGTACAATGAAATAGTTTCTAGACACGCAAATGTTCTTGCGTAAAACCCAAGTAAAGATATAGAATAGGAAACAAAGCAAAGTAATGGCTTTACTTCTTGAAAAATTCTTCGAAGTTTGTAAAAAGTGTCAAACTAACTCGATTCATATGTAGAATCTAAAAGCTTTTCCTACTTCAATTTTATCACCAATCAATCGCGTCTATTTCTCTCCCGAGCTATTTTTAAAATGTCACCCGCAATCCTACTTCCACTTTTTCTATCACTCCAAGCCCTTGACATGCATTAACACTTACAGCTTTTTCTGTTCTATCTACAGATGTGAGTGCATCATTAAAATCTTCTATGGCTCCAAAAAGATCAAAAGTTATCTTGGAGTCCCCCTTCTGTCCTCCCCATTCCCCTGCTCGGATCCGATCCATTCCAGTCAGTCTATGTTTGGCGGTGGTGCACGCCGGACGTGTCGCTCAGAGCTCCATAGCTCCCGCGAAATCGTGAAAACAGTTTTCCTTCGTGTCATTTGCATATGTGAAGTGAAACCAATTTCAATTTTGACGCGTGTGTTGTGACTGCCGTGTTGGATGTAACAGATTAATGAGATTCGAACGGTGAAGTGTTGTGAATTGTGCTTTTTGGAGTTTGTTTATAAACTGAAGATAAAACGATATTATTTATTTTGAAGGTAATTGACTTTTCATACTAATTTTCTGTAAAAAGGTCCTTCCTATTTACTTAAATAATGTGGGTTTAATATACCTACTTTTTACCGTTCTAACTCAATTTCATAATCGAGTGGAGAAGCTTTCACCAAAGCTTTAAACTTGTTTTCTAGTTTTGTTATCACTATCAGTCAGTATTGTCTTCACATGACTCAACGATATTATCTAATTTATTGCCTCAACTAGAACGTCAAAGCTCGGTCACGAAGTCATCGCGGGCACCTTACTATTTTTTATGGGCGGTGTGTTCTTAGAACAGTAGGAAGTTGAATCATGTAGGAAGAGGTTTATCTTGTATAGGTTTTCTTGCTATTTAGAAGACGTAGGTAACTTACCTTCCTACTCAGGTTCAGAATGAATTCTTTTTTATTAATCTCACCGAGGGTGGATAGAAATCAAACGATCGACCAGTAAAAGCCTACCTACTATTTTTTAATCAATACCTACCTACTTGCCTTACGGTAGGTAATTTTGCCTTTAGATTAAAGGTTAGTATTGTTTTATATGCTTCAAACGTACCTATTAATTGTTGATTTCTATGATTATTATCAGTTTTTGTTAAGTTTTCATTCATATCAAAATGTCTTTGCTTACAAAAAATATCTAGGTACTCTAGGCTGGGTACGGTACGGTTCTAGAAAAACCGAGTAGCTATACCTAGTTCTTTTTCTACAATGCATTCCCACATAGTCAGGCGCTAGTAGGTAGTAAATTCAGCACATGGCACACCTATGAGACCAAAGGGCACTAGCACTATTCTTTACGAGCCATGCAACAATCCCGATGGTAAGCTCCGATAAGGTGTCCCAAAGCTTAAATAGGCTAATGCCGATTCCCATTACGTTGTTTTGTCACGTGAAGATGGTTACGAGATTAGAAAGAAGAAAGCTCGTTATGTCAATGATATTGTCATTGTTATACAAACTATGAGAGAAGCTACAGCTTATGGGTTTGATAGTTATGATACCGTACAATAATGATGGTATCTACGAAAATAATAGTACGTTGGTAACTCTTATGCTATCAACTTTTAAAAGACATTCTCAATCTCCAAGCTTACCTAACAAATTTTTAATGTTTGCTTGAATCACTTTGTGGATGTAACAATGTGACATGCGTTCAACAATAATAATCATAATATTCATAACGCTGGAATTTGGATCTCTCTTCATATAGCTGCAGTTTTAATACTAGATTCTAGTAGCTTTTAGTTTTTGGTAGATTTATCTATCACTTACAAAACTACACAAAAATGGTTCCGAGCAGATTTTTGTAAATCAATCAACTGATTTTCTATCTTTCTCTATTTATAGTTTCCAAAGCATCTCGTTCAAAACAATTCATGATGTGGTTCAACCATCTGTTTATTTCTCAACAGCGTTTTATATTGAAACAAAGAACATGTAAGCACTTAAGTGGTTTGTGATCCAATGCTATAAACCTTGGTTTTATTAAGTAACTGCTATAAAACTAAACTTTTAAACAGCTATAAAACTGATTTCTATTTCATAAACATTCTGATAAATAATGAAGTTTAGTTTCCAGTATTATTTACATTTAATGTCATTTTGTTTTCATCTAATATCTTCATCATCATCATTATCATTATCATCTGTCTGTACCTCTGCATTATTTCTGGATTATTATGCTACCAAATTCTTATCATACTCCTTTCGGCTCTGCATTTGTCTCGTTCTGATTCGCCATTTATTTCACTTCTCTTCCAATATTTCTATGTTGGTAGATGTTTAATGATGACAGTAGGTAGGTAAACGATTGAACAATCAAAGGTTCCGACTAATTTTAAGTGAAAACCAACCGCCCTCATAAAGACTGCATGTCACGCACGTTAGGAACGTGCCCTAGGATGCATGGGTCTATAGTACCAAGAAGCACACAAAGTAATAGGTATTCGTACCTATTTCCTATTGACTAGCCAGTATTTCCTGCCAAACGTATAATGTATAAGTACCAACGTATTTTACTAAAGTTATATCAATATTATTGACCAAACCACACACTCAACACCTTTTTGTACGAAATAAAAAATATACCTATTCATGTTTAAGGGTCACAACACCACTAATTAAGATAAATTGGTCAGCTTACATTCACGCAAAAAGCGATGAATCAATTGGAGTTTCGAAAAAGATTAATTTTAGGCTCAATAATAATCTTTTCATTGGTAAATGACCTTATTCGATTCAACTCTGTACATTCCATTATATAATATAGTTAGAAGGTGCGTATATAAAAGGCGAACTATATTGTTTCGAGCCCTTCTAACTTGGCCAAGGTTTCGTGAACCTAATTGAATTTTTATATCTATCTTATACATTTATGTAGCATTGCGTTATTGAAAAAAATAAAATCAAGTTTGTTGTTTTTGTTTCGATATTTTCTGAAGAAATTGGATTTTAGCTTTGAACTAGAAGTACCTCTAGCTAGACATTATCCAAGTTCAAAATAATTTGTCATAGCTTCTAAATATTTTTAAGTTTTACTGTTTAAACATCTACACCGATTGATAGTTATTTGGGACTATGATCTAATACCTAATAAATTAAAAACAGTTAATACACCATGAGCACAAAGACCTTATAGTTTTAAGAACAGAGTTTTTACTCGTACAAAAATATTCGCTGAACTCATTGTTGAAATCTAATATTGGAATCTTTTATATTAATGGTGGCAAAAACTGAACGGTCTACCGCCCGCTTAGAAAATTAATGTCCTGCAAACGTATGATTACGGGCTCTTATGAATTTATATGTAAAGAAAGACGAGAGAAGAGCAAAAACTATTAACAAAGTAGATAGGTATGTACTTAGTAAGTCATTACTTTTGATTGAACACGAGCCAGATTGCAAATTCTAAAGATTTAGGAATAAAAACTGATTTTTATATATTGCAGGCAACAAACATATTGGATAACAAAATATGCATGAAAACATGCATCATGGCCACCTCAGGATCATTGATTTCTTCTTTGTTTGACAAAATTTAAATAAAGTAGATTTAATAACACGCATTGTTCAAAAAGTTTTACAAAAACGGTCCCCGATGTGCATCTCGACGGTTAAAATTACAGGTAAAAGCGGAGTTCATTGATGTTAATTTTATACCTACCGTACTATCAAAAGTCAAAAAAATATATTATTATATTGACATAGACTTAGCCCCTCTCGTGCTTAGACTAACTGGTGTTTCTAACACAAACACCTTATCAAAAGTGTCAACGGTAGATCAGCTGATAACGGCCCGGTAGCACAATCCTGATATCCTGATAAGCTCCGGTTACTCGTGTCCACAGATTAGTCCGATATCCAGGACAAAGTGATTTATATTTTGTGAGCTCGTAATGATGTGATGAAATGGTTGAATAATGGTAGATTGCCTTTTGATTTAAACGTTGATAGTAAACTGTTTGCTGCTTTTATTTTATCCAGCTTACGTACAAAATAAATAGATACAAAGAGGAAAGATAGGAAAGAGTCTTGCCCTGGAAAAGAATAATACTCGAGTGTGTATTCGACTCTAAAAAAGGTTTAACGTCTTATTTTATGCGAATCAAAGAAGTCGGTGTAGTGTTATTTAATTACCGACCTACAAAATGTCTTTTTAACCAACTCTTGTTCTCAAAAATGTGTTTAGTATAGAAACCAAAATGATTTCTGTGGTGATCCACTATTGCCCCTTTTGTTTCCCTTTAAGGCAAATGCCTACCCCGAATCCAGCTCCAATAGATCAGTTATAGAATGTAAATTGCAACTTCTTAAAATGGACAACAAAATCCCTCATCATAACACTGATATCAACCTCACATCTCTAATACCAAAACATGTTGTTGACCAATTTAACCAAAGCTTACCCTGCGAACATACACCTATAAACCACCCGATTACAAGCACGTGTCCAGATTACAACGATTACCCTAATGGCGTTCATTATAATGATACATCGCTCACGTAATAATGAATTATTTTTGTAAGCTTCTGTAAATGGTCGAAAGCTGTTCTCACGAGTAAATCAAGATTAGGGTGATGATTATCAAGACCAAAAGTTCTGATCACCGTTGGTTGGACTTGGAGCTCACTTGTGTCTATTGTTCTATGATGTCTGTATTATTTAGGGGGTTACTAACTTTAATCTTTAAACGATAATTTGGTTACTTTAAGCAAAGCAAAATTTGGTTTACATAGTTCTGGATATTTTACTTAAAGTTTGTTCGTTCATGCTAAAAGCAAATGTAAAGAAATAGATTTCGTTTCAATAAATGAAATTTCTAATCAACTGGTTCATACACATGAAAATTTGTAGCAGAACTAGAACTCAACAAAAATGTGGTGTCTGGCTGTACAATTACCTAATTTTGCTTGAAAAGAAAGCTTAGTATGTCTTCCATTTCAAATACACCCAAGTTAACCCAAATCTGTTACTTAGGGTCAGACATTTCAAAAGTTAACAAGCTACGATTAGAAACCTGAGGCACCAAACGGGTCATCTCCAATCGCAGTGAATCTGCCTCACGTCTGCTACAATCCCAACTCACCCAACAAAGTAACCGTAACTCTTGGGACCTTGTAAACGCTAAACTGTTTGCACAATTCATTGGACTAATGACGAATAGAGAAACCGTTCTGAACTCTACTGTAAAAGAAATAAGGGTCTTTGGATTAGCGGTGTAACCGTTAATTCGGTTTACGGGAATCAAATTGTTTGATCAATCTATTGATAGTATGATTGTTAGCAGAGCTCGTTAGTTTTAGATTGATGTTTCGTTTGTTAACGATGAATCGGCATTGCCATTTTGTTTTTAGATTTACCGATAGCAAGTAAACATGTTTGATAGGAACATTTCAAAAATACATGTATTACTAACTTAAAGTTATATTACTTACTTATCGCTTAGTAACCTGCAATGAATAGAAGTTTATTCATTTTGGTCGGACCATTGTAAATTCTAGATAGTTCAAATCAAAGAGTCTGTTTGTAATGTCAAAACAACAGGTTTTTTCTAAATTCAATTTTATTTATTTGCCTGTCTGTTTGTTAGAGCTTATCTCCGAAACGGCTGAGCGGATTTTGACGGGACTTAATTTGCAGATAGCTGATATTATAGTGGGTACCATAAGCAACTTTTATTATTTTAATAAAAAAAGAATCAGGTTTTCGCGCTTACAAATAAAACCCATTAAAATAAGAATTCTACGCGGGTGAAACCACGGCAAGTTTTTTATAAAGGAAATCCGTTTGCTTTAGTAGTTGCTTAAAAGGTACTTTGTTTAACATGAAGCCTCGTTTCAAATGAAAATAGCTTTATCGATACTACTAAGAATTTTTATGTTCATGAATAACCGATAAATATTGCCTTGATAAGAGTTGCTTCCGTGGCATTCTTATCGTGTTTTATGAGTAGCTTTATTAAGAACTTACAGGTCATTAGTCACTGCAACGCCGCCACTTCCATACAAACGGCTTCGACCTGTTACAATTTGAGATCTGAGCCCTGAGTTCGGTTTGGAGCCTGACGATACCCAAAACTCAATTAGTGTATTATTTCCTTTAGACCGTACAGGACTCTTGGACACGTCACAAAACTCAGATTACATAAGTAAAACTAGGAAATAAAGTGATCACTTTGATTTTTTGTCCACTTCAATCGTTGTAAGGTAAAGTAAAGAAGCGAACAAAAAACCTTGGAGCAAAACTCGTCCTAAGCTTTTTTATCCTCTAGACTAGATAATCTGATATTTTTAAACATCTGGCCTGGCCTGGCCAGTCTTCCATTGCAACACCCTCAATGGGTACATACTGTTAACATTTTATGAATACTCACCTAATCACTAAAACGTGAAGACTGTATGAATGCAATCAGAATTCAGAATTTCAGTATTTTCATTTTCTTTCGAGACGTGATCG
Organism: Eupithecia exiguata; assembly: GCA_947086465.1. Lineage (NCBI taxonomy): Eukaryota > Metazoa > Arthropoda > Insecta > Lepidoptera > Geometridae > Eupithecia > Eupithecia exiguata. The sequence goes on along the minus strand of OX352231.1, from coordinate 12,910,843 downwards.
TCACGTCTTATTTTTGTGTGAGATTTGCGTTGTTCCATGCCTGCACGCTAAAAGCCGCTGCAGCTGTATCCAATAGAAAATGAGACGTCCCGATGACGTCTCGATACTATAGTAAACCAGCACTCTGGACTCCGTCCTCCGACTCCTTTTAGTTACTTTTAATATTCAATAATATTTAGAAAAATGAGTAAATATCTAAACGCGATAAATACCCGTTCAATAAAATTTATGTTATTGTGTTCAGATCTCGTAAGTTTCTGATGTTTTATTTGAGTTTTGCTAAACTTGTATTTTGTCTCAATTTAGGAAATAACTACGATTAATTACAAATAAACAAAATCCCTCGTTATTTTAGTTTTAAAAATAAGATTTTATTTGTAAAACTTAAATAAGAAACATATAAAAGAAGAAAATTGACTCATTGTAACATTACTAACTGCAACTATATAAAGTCTCCTTTCAGCCATTTTAATATTGGTAACAACAAAGCGTAATTTTGCTACTGTAATCGTAAAACACGTCTCTCCTTACGCCAATGGACGTAAATAAACCACGCATATTTATAAGTCATTATTATACTATTAAACAAAAGCTTATGGCAAGAATAACTATAGCCGGAAACTGTAATAAACTCACTTTGACTTAGGTTCATGTTCTATAACAGAGTTTTGTATGCATTGATGGAATGTATCACCTGTATTATAGGAGAAAATTTGAAAGTCTATGTATCTTTGTTATTATCTTCATGCTCAAACGGTTGAACGAATTTTAATGAAATTTAGTACCAGGATAGCCTAATCTATATCTATATATCTTGGATTGAACCACGGAAAAGTGTTCCTGTGGGATGATAAAATAATTGAAATACTTCTTATGTATAACGTGGGGGAGGCCTATGTCCAGCAGTGGACTGATATAGGCTGATGATGATATCGTGGGTAACATCGCGGGGCGCAGCGAGTATTACTAATTTATTGACTGATAATATACGATTTTTAATGTGGTATTTTGTTTGATATCCGTTTATACTTTACTAGTTTCTGTCCACGGCTTTGCACGCGTTGAGTCTATGGAAACGTTTAAAGGTTATTGCTATCGCATGCGAACTATTTTATGGTATAAAAAGTAGCCTACGTTTGATTCCAAGCTTAGAGCTATATCTATGCAACATTTTATTTTATTTATTTTATAAGGCAATACCAACAATACACATGATAAACAATGACAATTAACATAATCATTAATCTTATATTTTGGCTTAATTTGTTCAGTAGTTTTGGCAGTAAAAAATAACAAACATCCATCCATCCAAACTTATGCATTTATAATATTAGTGTGATGTGATGTTCTAATCAGGCATTTTACCTACATAGTCTGCACTAATCAGCTGCACCAAAATTAATCAATATAACATTTCCTTCCATCATTCAATCAAATAAATCGTTTTCCCCATAAACGAACAGCTGTTATTTTAAATGGATTCCCTACAGAACCATAAAATACATTGTTTCACCGTGTTCCTCTATCACAAATCGATTTCTCACCACAATTTCTTGCCCATAACCGTTTTAAGGGTTTTTTTCGGTCGTGCCATCAAAAAGGGTCCAATTAGTCATGGTGCGGTGGCACACAGAACTAGATACAATACTCGACTGCTTGAACCGCACACTGAAGACGCATATTAATATTTTTGTTTCCTAGCGACGTTTCTGTATTCCCATTCAGTATTAACTTTGGAACTGTAGTGGTGCTGAGCGGTCTAAGAATTGTGCGATTTAAGTAGACGTGTACTGTAAAAACAGATACAGCCTAATGATATATCGAGGGCTCGTTCCCAAAATTATGACGATCGAAAATGGTGCGGTTTCCTTTATGTTATAGTTATGATTTTGAGGCGTTTTTCCTTTGATGTTTTTGTTGTAATTTAGAGCTCCCTGGTTTTGGTTGAGAAATGTACCAAAAACTCGTTAGAGAAGTTTCATAATAATTTTCTTTACATTTGTTACCAAAATTTAATACATGGTACATTGGTTCTCGTATTCGTTCTTCACTTTGTGAAATGGCGTCTCATGCCGTTTTGTTTCTTATATGCATGGACATTTTATGTAGATGAAGCGTTGTAATAGACTATGTTAACCTCTTTAGTGGACCTCTTTGTACCAAGCTCGGCCGTTTGCATGTACCGTCTCTAAGTTGTATAAAAAGGTCTGGTCACTTAACTGACCAAAAAGGCCGAGTATGTACATAACCTGCTCTTCCAAATTTAAATATTGGTTGTTTAAACAGTGTGTATTGTTTTAGGTGATGCTCACGCGCAGGTGAAGGCATGGCGCGGGGGGGAGTGCTCCTCTTGCTATGGGTGGTCGCTGTCGTCGCGGATGGTAAACATGGTGAGTGGTGTACTGCTTTTGTGGAGGCCAAAATGGTTTGATTTCGGAGTGTGTAACTAATGAGTAAGGATAAACGAATAAAACAATATTATGATAAAGTAGGTATCTCCCTCTACCCTACTATACTTCCAGCGGTGTGCAGTTCATCCTTATTTTCAAAAATATATTAATCGCAATCAAGTATTTGTATGAGTAAGGTAACTAAAAAACCTGCACATTATGCTTAAATTTTAATTTATCCATGCTTAGTAAGAAATAAATAGTATAAGCTAAGGTTATTTTCGCGAGAACTCATAATAAAACACTGTTTTAACCGGATTGATCGCGTATATTTTATATTTTGTTTACAGGCAGACTGCCTGTGACCATGGAAGCTGAAAAGCCTCCGAAACGTCAGGTTATAAACAAAATATACGCGATCAATCCGGTTAAAACAGTGTTTTATTATAAGAAATTGATGTTTTTTGAATGGTCTTGAATTAGAAAAACAATAAAAAAATATAATATACTTGTTTTTTTCTGATGTCACAACTTCATCTACAAGTAGTTTAACTGTGATACTGATAATAATGCTAGTATTTATTTTTGAAAGAGCTTTCAAAGACAATTGATCATAATTGAAAATTAAATAACCTACAAAAGTAAAACACCCGTTCTTATTGATGATCTTTAGTTAGACACTATCAAAGCCGCGTCTGTTCCATTAGCCTTTGCAAATGAGCGTTTTTCACACATCAGTATCACTGACCCACATTCTCTGCTAAACGCTCCTCATTAACGTTTTACGCTCACAATGTTATAGGCACGATGTTCGTGAACCTCCCTTTTTGTCTTCAATAGGTTTCCTTTTGTTACTTTGGGTCGTGACGGTCGTTTTTGTCTTCGACTTTTTGTGCGTCAGCCACAAAGCAAGCTATAATATACAATGTGTTTAATCACGAAAGCTCAGTTTCATTTTGGTTCTAAATGTTTCAGATGATTATAATACGGTCCCAATTCTTCTTTTATATCAATTCTTACTGTGACATTTCTTAGTTTCTTGTGTCTTGTAGTGTTATATTATTTTCAAGACGAGGATTTCTCCAATGAGAAGTTCTGTCGGGAAAATAGACAGATAGATAATACTTTATAGTACCACACAAACACAGAAAACAGTACAGAAATAAATGCTATGAGAAGAAGTACAAAGGCGGCCTTATCGCTGTGAGCGATCTCTTCCAGGCAACCTTGGGATTTACTGGACATGTAAGAACAGCAAAGACGGTGGCACTTGAAAAAATAATAAAATGAATAAATAATACTTACTCTACTAAATACCTACATAACCTACAAAATTACAATAAACTTACATGAAGAAGATAAACTGACTACCTTTGTAAGGATAAATAATGCTTAAGAAGCAGTTTTTTTAAAAGATAGGGAGTGATTTGGCACGTCTCATGTCTAGGGTAGAGCATTCCATAGACGGGTCGCTTGTACAGTGAAAGATTTGTCGTAGAAAGTGGTAGTGTGGGCAGGGACTTTTATGGTGAGGGTTTCAAAGGAATGAGAGAATATCATAAATATCTGTTTGTTATCTTTATTAACAAAGAAAATTACATTCAAATAATAGAATTAAATTAAAACTAGTATTTACAATTGAAACAATTGAGCTAACTGCAGACTGTTGCAAACAATCTACAAGTAGCTCAACTGATCCATATCAATACCAGTCGGAAGCGTGTCCAAGACGCTGTTTATTAGTTCTAAAGTACCTTAAGTGTAATAATAGTTTGTCGTAATAACACTGTTTTATTTTCATTTCTGTTTAATTGTTATTTTATTAACTTCAACCATTTTTTGTGGGGAATGAACCTTTTGTGATTAGGTGAAAAGTCAACATTTACAAAAATTAACTTCCGGGATTTTCTCAAAATGTTAAAACACGGTAGTAGAAGTTAAATGAAATCGTTGAAAAACCTTTTCTTCAGAGAATTTTGATAGTAATTATAAGAGGGAGGTAATTAGGAGAGATGGCAGCTGTTTAACTTTGACCTATTTGCTACAACGAATCATTTTATTCTTTGATGAGAACTATGTGATGAGTTTTTCTTTCATTATATATAGTATTATTTTGCACCAGCCTGATTGACATAAATTAACACTTATATAGAAAATTCACACTTCTAGACAACAAGTAAGTATGTCAAGTTATTTTAGGCTGGGCTCCGCATCGCAAGTTTATGAAATACCTCAATATCGCGATCTAAAACGAGCAAGTCAAGGGAGGTCCATTCTGAAAATTGCTCTGCGGCTCTCCGCCAGTCTGAGTTTTCTATTTTCGAATGCCAATACGGATATACGATAACTTTACCGCCGACAAGTTTAACTTCTATTTCCTATGCCGTAAGGTTGAAAAGCTCTTGTAACCAAAATTCTGGAAAAGCATCGTGCAAAAATAACCTGACCAAAAGTCTCTTATTTTTAAACATTTTGAAACTTCGACGTGAGCGATCAACATTGTTTATTATGACTTGTTATTTGAGAGGAACTTACTTCATTTTTTAATCACTCATCGCCTAAAAGGGGTCCTTTATCTGCGACTTTTTATAGTTACTAAAAAAATGCTGCTCTTCCTCCTATCTTAGTTTTTACAGCGATGAGGCTCTGTTCATTTTTTGCCTCTCCTCGACGGCAACACCTTTCATAGAACATGCAAACCCACTTCCAAGATTAAATTTTGAACAAAAAGTGGCAAGACAATTTCGCTAATGCAAAAATTGGATTCCCATTAACGTAGAAATCGGAAACGGCCACTCGGGCACACCTTGCAGCTGCTTGCATGAATGAAGCAGAAAAGACACAAAGATTCAAGATTCAGGGGTCTTTTGATTCTCTGTCAACAGGATTACAAACAGAAATGAACGTTATGGCTCTCCTTTTGGATCGAATTTTAAATGAACGAGAATGTATTCCTTAGTTAAAGTATACTGTACATATAATAGTAATAAGATAGGTGTAGATAGATACATAAAGTGGCACTAAGCCTTCAGCGGTCGCTTTATAATGCAATATCATCTGATCCGATACTTTAAAGAACCAAATCGCAAAGGCAATGATTAAATTTGAAAATTCTTACTGTCAACTGCTACGTCATCTATGCCTCAGTCGCAGGACCCATGAGACTCCATTATAACTGCTAACAAAGGGATTATCTTGTTTGGGAACCTCTTGACGAGCTCTCGACTCTTGTATCGTGTTTCATTTCAAGCAAAGGTGGCTATTCAGTTTTTGTGGGTGTGGTCCTTTTGTACTGAGACCTTGCAGTGGGGTGAGAATTTGTCGGACAGCTCAAAGCATACTTGCACCTTGTTTATTGTTTGTACACATAATAATGGCGGATCTGGTGTAATTTAAAATGTGTATCGCGCTTTTGTGCTTGCTGTTGTTTTACTTCTTTCTTCGGTATTATACCCTTTTTTATTATTAAATTAGTTTGGTTTCTCTGTGCAGCTTCATTAAATTTGGAACCTTTGCTACAGTTTCAAAGGGATGTCAAAAGTCGTAAAATTTTATGGCACATAATTAGACTGAACGGCAAAATACCAGGGTTGGAAACTAGACCACATTTGGTCATTAATTACCCATGAGTCACAAAAACCGTCCCCTAGACCTTGAGAACACGTGGCAGCGTTCAAATCACTCTGGGTGTCTCTGTTCTGTGAAGCGCACGCCTACACCACATTAAATAGATCGAGTGCATCCTTTATGTCTCCTTTAGCGCTAAGTGCATTTACGAGATGCCTATTCTCGGTTAACGGACGTTAGTACTCATGTTATACAGGCCACGTCAAAACAGCTCGACATTTTCCAAGCCTATCTTAATTTATTATCAAAGCTGAATTATTGTTTAAGTTCTGTTTTCTTGAATCAGCGTTATTATACCCACTAAAGGAAGCATCGATCAAATATTCATTGCTTTGCCCTTTAATAATAACTCCTGTTTGGATGAAGGTTCGTGTTCTAATTAACCATCTGTATTTATAACCTCTTCTAAACTTTCGTTTATCAGTGCACTCAAAAACAGGCGGGTTTAATGTCCGATATCTGTACCATTAGATGCTTTTATTTCATTCGTTCCGCATTTACTGGCACTTACGTTGCACGCATCTGTAATGTTTCAGTGATAAAAACGTGTGAGAGGCCGCTTAATATTATAACGGGGTTATTTAAATTGGAGGTGCCTTGGTGGTACATTCGAGGTACTTTAGATACAGTATCTTGGGTAACAGCTTTTGGAATCTTTTTTTAAGCGTTTGTTTTATGATTTTTTTACTTCGTTAAGGTGTTTGGTTATGGGCAAAAATGTTTTAAAATAAATAAGGTAAGTTTTATTTATGTCGTTAGCTAACAAAATAAATGTTTACCTTGTTAAGTAAGGGTGTGAATTGAAGTAGGTACTATATACGTAATCGAACTATACGTAACTTTGTTTCTCAACATGAAATTTAAAAAGTCTGCCAGTTTTCGGTCTTTAAAATAAATCAAAGTTCAGCTCTTAAAAAGCAATCTCACAACCGTCACACACAACGTGCCCTGACGAAGGTGTTCAATTATTATTCTATTTAATCCCCACGAGCGTTTGATTAAGCTCTGGTTAGCTCGCCTTACTGCCTCCGAATGGTAACTGGTTCGTCACTTTTAATTGGGTTTTACGCTCTTGGTTCTTGGCGCCCTTGATTCAAAAATAACAGTTTCCGTTTATTTTTTTGACTCTTATCTCACGTCGTTTCATTGTTCTTATTCAATTGTTGTGAATTCAAGTGTCTTTTTGATACAAAAACGTGCGATTAAATTATAATAAAATTTTAATTAACGTTCAAAGAATCTTCGACGGCCGTTATCGTATTGAAATACGTTTCTGTTACTCTCAAATCTGGGTCGTCCTTATAAAGTACTGTTCTTTTTAAGTGTTATCTCTTCAAGTGACGAAACTCCATTTAGATGTACTGTTACGCGTAACTAAAAAGGGCGCATGCTTCACGAAGCGATTGTAAAGTATAAATAACCGACTGCTTCGAGTGCTCATGATCAATCAATGTATGTAGGTACTTACTAACTTTCTTGAGTCAACCTCTCGATCATAATTCACTGCGGAACTAAATGAAAGAATTAAATGTCGAGACGTTTGTTTTCTTTGTTTTAAAATACCGATCATGGAATTAATGTAAATGGGAAATAGTGCCGTGACACGTGAGATATGTTCCGGCTGATGAATGCTCGGATTCCTGAGGCGACTCCTAACGAGATCTAAAAACAAACTGAAAACTCATCGAATCGCCGTCGTACCGTCGTCGTTAGCTTGAAAGAGACCGCCTCCTGTCATTTTGTCCGGTATTCGAATAATTAAAGGTTCGACGCTATTCCAGATAGAGGACTTTATTGATGAGATGTGCTTAATCAACGTCCGCAATGGAATCTTCAATTCATTTTATTTTCGAGCGTAGGGCATCATTGGCATTGAAATATAATGTGATATTCTACTTTCACACTGATCTGATCTATTTTTGCGGTTTCCATTGCAATTCTATATAAAAATACTTTGTGATAAATTAGTCTTTTATGTATTTGTTTACCTAAATCTTATATTTTAAAAAAGTTTTTAGCAAGACACTACGTCAGCCCGGATAATCTTTTATTTCTATCTGGTGTCCGTTCAAGTATATTTCCTTTATTTTTTCTATAGTAAAAGCATTTATTAATTTGAAAATTATAATGACACAAAAAAATATGGCATATTTTCAGGAAAAACATATTCGTTGAAATAGAATGGAATTTCATAATACAGCAGAACGACACCTGAGAATTCCCGAAGGAAATTGAAATTTTAATGATTCCAATACAGCGGCCGCTAAGCGTCTCGGAACGGGAAAAACTCGAAACAAATCCTATTAAGGAAAATAGATCGGAGAAGGAAATATCGTTCCCCACGAAAACGGAAATAGAAATAAACCCAACGGAAGTGAAACTAATTAACTTATCCACGGTTTGAGATTGTCGCGGAGTATTTTCGTTCAATTCTCTAGTTTGAATAACAGTTCTAGTAACACTGTCAACACTGGCTGAGTAACACACACTGATGTTGATAACGCCGCCGCCGCCGCGAAATTCACGTGAGGGAAATTTTTAAGGTGTGGTACCATTGGACTTTAAGCTCTAAGCAAGGATGCTAGGGGTGATTTTAGAGTAAAGGGTGGGAGATTCATAATGTGGGGTGCATGGTATCCAAATATCTATGTTTTGCGTGTAAATAGGCGCGAGTGAGGCGTCAAACCAGGTGCGGACTTTGAGTGAAGTCGATGGCGAAACTTGGAGGGTACATGTTATTATGACAGATGCTATTTATTCAGAGCTTCGCAGCGACGTAAAATATATTTCACCGTTCTGTAATTAGAGTGAGTAAGGAAGGAAAGCTATTAAAGCTATCGTGTATCACAAAGTTTCTACTGCTTATGCGTTCGTTTGACAATTTGCGATGAAAACTTTGTCGTTGTCATATTTCCTCGGCTTTGATTAGATGAGACTTTTGATGTGCTTACACTTCAGGTGAAACACGGTGGTGTACAGTTAGGGTAAATCGAGGTCACTGAGCATAATACATCAGAAGAAAGAACAAAAATCTGTCAGGGATCACAACAAATACCTTTTGTCATTGTATTATAATTAACACACCGGGATTCGTTACTAGCGTTTATAAAGATAGACGGGTCAGCTATGACCCGTCAGAAAGCTTACTAAAACTTTCTGACTGGAACTATTTCATTTGTTACAGATGTGCCAAGTTCACCAGAGCCTGAGCACAGTACAGCAGTGCCAACACCGCCCATACCCCTTCGCCCTGAATACGCCCATCCAGCGGGCGTAGAGGCTTTAGACCCATACAACTCCGAGAAATCCAACCAACAAGCAGGTCACAGAGAGTACGATGAAGATTACGACGATCCTCATAAAGAGGACGAACAAGAAAACAGAGACGACGCGGATGAACTACCTTCACTCTCAGGAGATCATTTGCTCCAAAGCTCTACCGATGACCTGCCAATGTTCTTGCTAGAGCCTCAACATGCGTATGTTGTTAGAAACAAACCAGCTATGCTTCGATGCAGAGCCGCTAACGCTCTACAAGTCTACTTCAAATGCAACGACGTGAGATCCGTGAAGAGCACGCAGTTCGAGTTCGTGGATCCTCAAAGCGGTGTCAGGATTGTGGAGGCCGAGTGTAACGTGACAAGGGATCAGCTAGACGAGTATTTCGGTGAAGACAGATTTACTTGCACGTGCTACGCTTGGAGTAGTAGGGGTGACATCAGGAGTCAGCCGGCCGTCGTCGAATTAGCATGTGAGTTTGAATTTTAAATAGATTTGTCATTCCTTCTATTAATAGGAGCCAGGCGATTGCATGGTGTGAATTGTTTTACTGTCAATCAATGGGGTTTAAAATCTCTGTCCTGTCGTATTTTCGAAATATGGGTAACATAAACATAGATTCCAGTAAGAGAAGCACATAAATGCTTTCCTTTAAAGGATATTCCGAGAATAACATCGTTGCATAGCCTAGCAAAGACATAAACTTCTAAAATAACGCGTATCAGTATCGGTCTTAAGAACAAAATTTCCATTTTGAATGTCTTAAAGGAATTTTACTGTTGCAGAATTCAAATTATGCAAACAAATAGAGCTATCAAATTTTATGTAACAAGCACAGTGAAGTCTAACAGACTCAATATTCGAGGAACAGTTCGATATCGAGGTATAAAAACATAGAGTTTCCGGTAGATCTAGGGCGTTGGGCGTTTCATCAAAACTCATAATTTCTGAAAGTTTCCGCAGTTATTTTTGAATAACCCAGTTAGTGCCATCTCCGGTCACTTCTGTAACATCGCAGGGCTTTACCAACTAGTTCATATTCCTGTGGCAATAAGCTGTAAAATCATACTAACTTTGATTTAATCTGTGCGTTGAATTCATCATTGCGTCGTATTTTGTTCAACAGACATGAAGATCTTCCGTTGGGTTGATTCATGTTTTTTGTATAGCTTTTGACAGTTGAAAAGACAGGTAATTTCAATTCTGACAGAACAGTAACATGCATTTTGACAGGTTATAATAGTTTATTTCGGAAAGCTATTTTAATTCTTCGGACAAGCATAAAAATAATAATACTAGAGTGCCACAAAATGATAGAGATTTAATTATGCAAGACGGTAAGGATTTAAAACTCGGATAAAAGAAAGCATTTCATATAATAGCTGTCATAATAAACTAAAACCACACATCAATTTCATTATAAATCATCCGAAAAAGCCACGACCAGTGGGCGATCCATAATTTTCTATCAAGCCTACGAAATGATTCGACAAGACGAATGGACCCATCAGATTGGGGCAAGACTATTGCATTAATGTGGTTCATAAAGAGCATTACGGGCAATAACACAACAATTTAATTCAATACAGTGGAAAACGTAAATCTTCTATGCATATTAAATAAATGTCGGCCTGACCGTACCTTAGATTTATAGTCCGTTGTTGGGCAATGTAAAAACCGGTCAAGTGTGTGTAATTGCATTATTTTGAATGTGAGATGCAATTTGGATGTTTATTGCTGACTGAAGGCGGTTCTGGAATGTGTTGCTACCTTTAGTTATACAGTAAGCAGTATTGAATTATTGGAACCTGTGTACAGACGTGTGTTTTTGTTTTAACGCTATACGATTTCATATTAAGTATTGTTTATCCTTCTACTTTTTCATCATATTTTTAAATTACTTCTTAATTTTTGCCACTAACTACCATATTAAACGAATCATATTGATATTTTTGGTTGAATCATTACCTACTTATAATGAGAGGGATGGGTCGATAAATAGGTTTAAGTTCTTAGGTCATATTCGTCTTTCTTTGAAATATTAAAAATTAATATCACAGACCCGCATGAGGTTTATTATCTTAATCTATTTGGTGCTATTCTTGCGAAACCGTCTTAATATATCATAATGGCTTCGAAATTGCATTTACAATGTCCATTGATAACTACTAATGCTACTTTCAATTTTACTACCGTAGATAAAGTTCATTGTATTGTTTCCTAAGCTATCGACACTCTTGGAAGTATAAGCACTGATTATGCGTAGACTCGGCAAAGCTTGGGCTTATCTTTATGTTTCAAAGCAATGCTTTAAAGGTTTCTCTCAATTCGTAGTTATAGACGAACCTATGTACAGAATTGATGGATAGATAGTACTTATAAATAATGAAACAGACTGATGTGTGAAACCCAAATTGGTGACCTTATCGCCGAAAGCAATCTCTTCCAGGCAGAATAAATGAAAACACAGGCAGAAAAGTTTGATATTTTTGAAAACTCGTATATAAAGCAGTTTTTTTATTCGCTTCTCTACAATATTTCAAAACTTTAGTAAACAAGTGAAACTGAAACCGCTAATTAGATTTTTTAATTCTTTTTATTAAAATGTCACCTTTTTTATTCTGAATGATATTATTCCGTTCATATTATTATGCTTATATTCGTTCTTTATTTAATAAAACGTTCAAGCTTTTTTCTGATTCTCCATCTAACGGCAATTCCGGAGTCACTTGTTGCGCATTAAATATTATTTATAAACCAAGGGCTCATAATTACTGCCTTTGTGTTGAGATACTAATCTCAGTTTTTATTATTTCGTATTAAATATGGCCGCCGAGCTTTGATTGATAGTTGGGCTTGACCACATCGTCGTGCTCATGTCAACCTTTGATATTTATAAGCACACCTGGATTAGTTATTATTCCAGCGTTTTTTTATATCTGATACATAATGATAACTAACTGACACTGATATCATTATTTTGTCGTTTTCAAGTTGTTTGCATACAACTGGCTATACATCGAACTGGAAGAGATCACGACCACACATTGTACCTACTGTCTTAAGTAGGTACCTAACGTCTCTTTGTGATGTATTTTGTTGGTCTACAATAAAGTACTTTTTATTGTATTGTACCTACTTTTACGTCTCTTTTGCTATCTAATTTATTTAATAAAAGAATTAAATTAAAACTAGTATTTAGAATTGAAACAGTAGAGCTAACTGCAGACTATTGCAAACAATCTACAAGTAGCTCAAGTGATCCATAATCCATAATGTTTACTACTTTACTACTTATTGTACATAGTTTCAGCCCCTGGCTTCACACGCGTTGTTTCCATCGTTTAAAAGTTATTTCGGTCCCATGGTATAGCCTATATTTTATTCCAGGCTTAGAACTATCTGTTTGCAAAATTCAAATCAACCCAATCCGTACAGTAGTTTTGGCGTGAAGATGAGCAAACATCCAAACATACAAACTTTTGCATTTATAATAACATGTGATGTGATTGTAAATCCCACCAAAACTCTAACAAAGGAAATCTTTACAGCTTGTTTGAAAACAAACACTTCTACTCCCATGTGGGGTTCCAAACTGTCTAAATATACCCGAAGTTTGCCTGAAGTTGAACTCCATAATTGCTGCATGCAATGAATTCTACGTGACAGCTTTAATTGTTCTATTAATGTGAGCGATAGATCTCATGGGCTGGCTCTTTGCGTAAATAATGAGGAGTCGTCGCTGTTCATAAACAAGGCTGTAGCTAGTTTGTAATACCTGATAGGTAAGTTGGCGCTTAACATTGTTGTGGAGTTTAGTAAGTTGTTGAAGCCGTTCTTATGCATGACATCTTGGATTGATTTGGACAAGCTATGGTTGAAATTTGTGGCATTGTAATGTTTACATGATAGCAACTCTAGGCTTGTACAGGCTGTTTAATACTGTCAGCATAGCGGATGTTTACGATGACTCAACTAACATATTGTTTGGACCATGAAATTCTCAAAGTGGTTCGACGTGGGTTGGCGCGAGATTAAATTTTTGGTGGTTTTTATTTTTTTCTGCATTCTACAAGCAGTAAAACTAGTGGAAAAGTAATTTGCCGATAATCTTCAACTATTTACCATAAAATTACTTTGATTCATTTGTATTTTGGGAGCATTTGGAAAAATGTGGATTTTTAGCAAAAAAATCTCGTAGCTGCCCTTAGGCTTCAAAAATACCAGTAAATCGAAAGTTGATTTTGTCATGAGTTCATAAAACTTTTCCGCTAGTTTTACTGATTGAGGAAAGCAAAAAAAAATTAAAAACAAAAAAATATATACATATTATCTTGTCAACCCGCGTCGAACCATCTTAAACGGTAATGATAGCAATTTTTTTAACTTATAATAATAAGCCTGCGGGATCCCCCTGCATGGTAAAGGCACGGTAATGTTATCTATACAGTATTGTAACTCGGCCCTGTCCTTGAAATAACTACCTACCAAAACAAAACAAAACAAAAGCACGCGATAGGGCTGCCCGCCTGCAGTATTTTAATTTCATCTAGGTACCTACCTACTTGAATTTCTTTCTAGTTTTGTGATTATATATTTTAATACCTATATATAAAATAAATGATAATAAAACCGGCCAAGTGCGAGTCGTACCATTATCTATAAAATCAGCAAAAAAACACGTTTGTTGTATCGAAGCCCCCCTTTAATATTTGTTTTATTTGAATTTTATTATACATATTTTATTTCTAAGCTGAATATAAAACTAAAATACCTTATTTAAATAAAAAATTCTCAAATGGCACGCTTACTGCTTACAACATTTTTTACCTATTGAAAAGAAAAATCAATAACTTATCATTCGTAATGACAATTCTGTCAAACAAAAAAAAAACATTCAAATTAGATAAAAAGTAGTTTCATACCAAAAAGTTCGTTCGTCACTGCGCTGCGGCGCGCGGCGGCGCATCCCCGACTGGTTGTACCTACCACGATCCCGCCCTCACATGAGGTGACAGTTATGACTCGTGTTCCGGCCGTTTGTATGAAGACAGAATACTGTATAGATAACATTACCGTGGTGTAAAGGCCTCCCTTTCCTCTTTCTATTTATGTATCTCTAGTGACTGACAGTTCTGGCCTAACTATTAACTCAATAATTTTTCAAAGTGATAATAAAACGAGAGATTCTAGATTCTCCAATTAGGATTCAGAATTATGCATTCTATTGTCTATGCACTTTGACAGGTTTAGCCATTCCTCTTGCTACGCAGTGAGACCACCTGTAGCCTATATTCAATACAGTTTTATTTGCACTGAATATTTATTAGATCTTGTGTCACGTTTTACAACTTCTCTAGTTCTCTGTTAATCTTAAGTATAAAATATTACCTACTATTGCCAACACAGAGTTAAACTGAGCATAAAACAGTAGTTTAAATGTGAATAAATTGAAATCCATGAATAAGGTGTTTCATAGCAAGTGTTAAATTGAATTGGTGATTTATTACTTCTGTAGCGCTTACGAATTTTATTTTTATTGATTTCAAGTCAATTTGTGCAACCGTTTGATGGGGCGTGTCAAAAGGTCGGCGAGATTGCTCACGACGTTTCTAGTTTGAATCCATTTGAGTTTTTCCTATCTTATCTAGTCTCTTGCCCTTATTTAGATTACCATGAATGACATTGTAAATCAGACATTGCGCACGTAACAGTAGAAATATGTACTATTACTAATTATTATCTACTGTTACGTGTGCAATGTCTGATAGTACATTGAATTATGTTTATAATCAGAATAATCAATTTATTGGTAATAATATTACAAGTCAGAAAAAAATTATTATTATAGCTAAGTATAATAGATAAGTGGTATAATTTTTAATCTTATTATGATTTCAATAAAATATATATTTAAGGTTTGGGTATATATTCATAGATATAAATATATACCCAAACCACCTCTGTACCTACACTATGTATTTTATGCCATAAATAATATTTTACTTTACAAAATTAAATGGAATTGAAGACAAACACATCATAAACAAAACACGAGTTGATCATGCGTTAGTACTTGTGAGATCTTTGTTATCTTCTTTGGTATCAAGAAAATGGCCTTTATTTAATAATGGTTCTAAAAACCATGTAATTTGCTGTCAACAAATTAGTTACAAAACCAACAAATTTATGGAAAATACTATTAATGACGCTGCTATCATTGAAGCAAATTGCAGAAGTTCGTAACAATTATTGATTTTGACGACTTTCATTCATTGGTGTCTCTTTCGTTTTCGAACTCGAATGTGCACCATTTCCGCTGCGCTTGTGCAACAAACCGTTGTCCGTATTATATAATAATAAGCTTCTATTTTGGCTCTGAGTTGTTACCTTGCTTTTATCCAGCTGTTATTGTTTTCAATTTACATGCACAAATGTCTTTGTTTGTATAAAGTATCTTTGAATATAAATTAGAGTAAACAGATTCGATTTTGATTCTCCTTAGTAAATTAAATATTCCATAGCATAGACTCAAACGAAAGGTACGAATTCTCAGAAATATTAACTAAACAGCACCGACCGAATGAGGCTGTTTATACAAACCCTCATCACTTATATAAGCTCTGGGTAGCTTTATTTGAGGCGGCCCCTGGAGCTCTGAATATTTGAGATACAGACCGCAGCGGGGTAGAATGCACTGGCCAAGGAGCTTAAAGCTGTTTTATAACAGATTGGTAGCACCTACACAATATTTTAGGAAGGTTACAGAATTCGACTGGTACAACTCGCTCGTAGGATAAAGCGACCCGAAGTACGTCTTGGCCTCCAATAAAGTCGCCATTTTGTTTTGTCTAGTCGCCGCTTCGCTGTTAGCTCTCGCTGATGCTCTGCTCCTGCTCAACAGGACATCAGCTTTGTAGTAGAAGAATGATGACACGAGAAAATGATGAATTGGGAAGAATGATGAAATGGGTATAAAAAGTATGAAATTGGAGCGATTGATGATAATATGGGAAAATGATGGAATGGGTATAAATGTATGGGAATCGTTTCGAATGATAAAATGGGAAAAGATGAAACGGGATGTAAACTTCTTTGACAAGTAGCCCATACACTCTAATTTGTAAAGTATAAAAAAATTATACAATTAGGTACGTACATCTTTTAATAAGTAAAGCCCTAGATGTCGTACGCCATTTTGACAAGAGTAGGGACTCTTGTCAAAATGACATATGACAATGACGTAGACACGCCATTAGAACACCATTATGCATTACTTCC
Organism: Eupithecia exiguata; assembly: GCA_947086465.1. NCBI lineage: Eukaryota > Metazoa > Arthropoda > Insecta > Lepidoptera > Geometridae > Eupithecia > Eupithecia exiguata. Next base: position 12,894,266 of record OX352231.1, on the reverse strand, counting down.
TTCACCTTTCAATCTATTTCGGGCCTACGTTACATATCCATTAAACCTACAAGCATGGACATAAACATGAAAACATCGCATTCGAGGCAGTAAATCCTGACAGAAGAATTACCACCGACATTTTTACGTGCACTTATTCTGAGGAAGATGCCACTTGGGGGTGTATTTTAAAATCTTTATTCACTCTCAGATAGACGGCTGTTAAAGTTGGGTCGCTTGAGAGTCCAATGGAGTTTGTGCAATCTAGGTTTGATTCATGGTTGTATTCATTAGTCAGTTTCTACTTTAAAATTAAGGGCATGTTTTAATACACTGAACAGCCTGGGTAAGGTATGAAACTCAAGCTGTACTGTATACTTTTAAATAAGTAGAGTCCAACATAATATGTATACATAAAAAGAAAAGTTTGAGTGACTCTTACTCCTTTTAGCAGTATTAAAAATGTATGTGATGCAAATTATTTCAATTTTTAAATATCATCCTGCGACGCACAAAGTTACGGGCTCGATTCCCGCCTCCTGGATAAATTTTGTACGATCTGCAGATATGTATTTGTTTAGGGTGTTCTGGATGTTTTATATTAATAGTAAAAAAATCTATTAATGTAATATATACTAATCAATGTTATTTTATCAGTTGTCTAGTACCCATAACACAAGCTCTGCTTAGTTTGGCTCTAGATGGAGCTGTGTGAATTGTTTAGTATTATGTATTTTTATCATGTTTTCTTTAATCACGATAATATAACATTTCTAGAGCTATTGTTATCCTCTTAATTTGAATATTTTTTGTTTATCAAATATCAATAACGTTTATTTCTTTAGGCTTACAAAATAAGCACTTAGACAAGTCAATTTTTTTTATAGCTTGTTTCTGCCCAGCTTTAATATATTAATGAAATACGATTACATTATCTTTCCACACAAATGCACTAGCGAGCGTTTCGTGCATTTAATTATAATCAAGCTTCTACATTAAACCGCGAGCCTTTTCCATCTCACCTCCTTTCTGCAGATAGCAGGAAATGAAACGTACCTTGTAATTTATAGCTTTACACGAACCCACCCGGATCCACCTAACACTTATCATTTACGCCCATCAGAGCTACGGCTTAAAATTTAAGTCTAAGCTTTGGTGTTTGAATTTAATATGTTTATAGAGATTTTGGTGGTGTTTTTTTAAGCATCTAATTGCTTTGGTGTAGAAATTGAATAGATTTTCCAATATTTTTTGTTGTTTGGTTTTTGGACTGTGTTTTTTTTTATTATTTTGAGCCGTTCCAGTTTTACTGTCCAACTGCTGGGCAAAGGCCTCACTTTTCTTTTACCACTATTCGTTATCTCTATCCACAGATAAGGTTCAAAGTTTTGTAGAAAAATAGTAAATAAGGTACATTTTTGTAACGATTAGAGCACTTGAGTAAACTTATTTAAAACTTATTTATGCATATCAGAATCAAAATACACACAATGTAGCGAGAGTCACAATCACAATTTAAATGGAGCAAGAAGCCATCTCCATTATGTTGCAACAAACGTGACTCATAGTTAAGGACTAGCGAAACCAAACAAATCTCGCCGCCAAAAACTAATATTCAACTTCAAAGCGTGAATGTGTTAGCGCAGTGTAGTACGCTGCTGTACGTGGCAGTTTTTAGGCCAGTATTTTGACTTAGGAACTGTCAGAAATTCGAAAATCGAATTCGTGATGGCGGTTGTCGCTGCTTGCGACAGTGTTGTTGGAGGAAAAATATTTGGATCGAAACAAAACTTGCGACAATATTGAAAATTTTGATTTATTTCGTGCTGCGTACCCAAAAGTATTTCTCGTATAGAAAATCTTACTTATGTTACTATTATTTAGTCTATTTTGGTAAATTATAACGTTTCGTTACAAATTATTTCAATAAATACAATCCCGATACCGCCTACGTCTGTTATAGGAAATGTTGAGGAAATCAAGTATGGAGTTCAACAATTTGAGGTTTCAAACGTGTATAGTGTTGCGTATAAATGTGAAGGCTTTCACGGTAGCATAGCTCTTGAGTTTCAACGCGAAGAGGCCATAAATCTGTTAGAGAACGCTTCATTGCTCCCACTACAGAACGCTGCGATGCGATGTATAGATGGTATTATGTGTGGAAAATGAATTGAATGTTCAAAGAGAACTGTGAACATTCATTGTAAAAGGTTCTGACGGTCGTTTTCACTTTGCTTTCTAAAGGCGTAACAAAATTGAGGTGAAGAGCGTCATAGAGGAAAATTGTTAAATAACTTGGCTTGACAATTAAAGAATCAAAGTGGCGGTTTAATCAGGTTCTGAACATAAAAGTTTTTATTTAGAGAACAATTGAAAAAGAAACATGATTTAAAAAAACTGGTAAAATCCTAAGTAATGCATGTATAGAACCAAACAATGTAGGTCAGATAGACTTAACACAAATTGGTCTATTGATAAATAAAGTTAATTCGTTTTCAATACAACTAAATTATTTCATGGAGCAACAATTATCGTCGTTAAATGTTGGACAAGCGATAGGCAATTGTATAATCGACGGACTCATTTTGCGGTTATTGAGATTGACGTGAGAAGTCGAGAGATTGAGGGAGTGAGACTTGGTGAGAATAACGCGGATGATATTATGGAATGCATAATAGAAACTAAGTTATGGTAAATAATTTTAAAACTTTTGCAACAAACTATCATGGTTATTGACACAAAAGTCATTTATAATTTTACCGGGATATTTACCATTATTTGAGTATTGAGCTATCCAATATTTCTGTACGGTTTCATGCCCTATGATCACGGAGTAACTGAACAGTTATTTCAGTAATAGGGAATTATATAATATTGTACGATTGTGTGACAAGGCACATGAGGTTGAAACAAATAAACAACAAAATTATGAGTTCGAGAACTATCCCATATATATGTATATTAATTAAAAGCATTTTATAACGTATTTAAAGTAGGTACTATGGACAAAAATAACTTTATTAGGCTTAAACTCAAAAATTGATTTTGAGTTTGAGGAATAGCTTAACAAATAATGCTTGAATAAGTACATTAGTAATTATGATAGAACACATTAATTTTATGAAATTTTAGTGCCTGCCCGTTGAATAAAATTCAAATATTTTCATTTTAATATTTTCTTCCACTAACAGAAATGATCTCCAACTTAGACCAAGCCCTTGCGCAAGAGTGGACCATTGTGTGACAATTAAGGAATTAGATCAAGCTTTTCATCAGCTCTCAATTGATATTGACAGTTGACGGTTTAATCATTTGAGATCGTGTTTTAAAAATATTTTAAGCTTCGTTCGTTTTAAATGTATAAATATACGGGTTAGAAAATATTATCATTTTCTTTTCATGTTTGATTGATACTTTACGTAACTGAGAAACCCATATTTATACTGAAAACAATTCACACCAAGGCTACCCGCATAATTGCCTGTTATAAATATTTTAGACTTATATGGTCATCCAATCACCACCAAAGAATCGTTTTACAACAGTTAATAACAATATTTGTTTTTTGTGAGCTTCTTGACTAATCTCGAACCTACGTTCATACGACGCAACTAATACTAATTATTGATGATATTGCTTCATAGATCTCAAGAAGCCTTTCTCCACCTCACCATCTCCAACGTCCGTGGAAGCCGGCTCAGCTGCCTCACTCCGCTGCGCGCCGCCAGCTGCCGCTCCGTCTCCGAGAGTGACCTGGCTGAAGCATGGAGCTCCATTACAGCAGGATCACAATGTGTTGATATCGGCGGAGGGAAATCTCCTCATTTCGAGAGCTACTTTGCAGGTAAGGGCTCTTGCGTCACTAGACATTTGCGCGAGTCGATATTTGCGCTAGTGGCCTTTTTCGCATGACAATGCTTACAAGATAGACCAGGAATGAGCTTCGTAGCATGTGCTACGATCATACGACAGATCGACGTAGCTACAAATGAATAAAACGCGCACCCACTACTGAAAAATAAACGCTAAAATATTTACTGCTATGGGGAATGAAGGGGAGGATTAACGGAAGGTGATATATATCTCAGGAAAGATACCATAATCTCCTACACAATGGTAAGATCAATTCTCTGCGACGTCTATTTCGATTGATCTATTTTATGATTTTTGCTCAGTATCCACTCGCGGAAATGTACATCGGTCAAAAGTCTCTCGCTTCTTATCTTTGAGTTTCAGGTCTACAAACGGGCTCCACTAGCCACTGGTAAATAGCCCATCTGCTGTCCAAGTTTAGATTCAATCGATTTTAAAACCAATGATTTTAATTAAAGTAACTTTCTCCATCTTAATTTATAATCACACCCAGCATTCTTTTATTTTAAAACAAAAGCTATTTATCTCGCGCACAACAACGATTTTCCCTTTAGAATTCAGAATGTCTAATGAATAAACGGTTAAATAACTTTAAACGGTTTATTTTTGATAATAAAACGAGGCCTACGTTCTATCTTTATTACAATGATTCCGACTATTATCACCCACACACTTGTTCCGCGAAATTTAATTGCCCATAAATTACAAAAAACATTACCGTTTGTATATTACTCCCTTGTTGTAATCTGCGGCTGCAAACCACAAATATAAACAAGCTTAACGTCCTTTAAAACTCAAACACGTGTTTGATACTATTATTCTAAAACACCATCAGAATGATTGAAGCTTAAAGTGAGATTGATGAGGAACATTCAATTTGGAACTCTAATGTTACAGAAAATGAGTTCGTAGTTGACTGAAATGAAGACGGATGTTAGAATGCTGGTTTCGAAGCAAAACATGAGTCACACAAGGCACACATGGTGATACTTCCAGTGATCCAGGAATAACGTCAAGTGTTTCTAATGTTTCAGAATGTGCTCTAATTTCAAAGATATGATTATATAAATTTATGGAGGCAAAATATTACATGGGAAAGCAAAGGCATTTAATTACAGTGACATGAAAATGGTTCACAACACAAGTGACTGAGCTGATTATTACCAGCTTTATTGGATACGTAACATGGGATGCACGTATGTAATAACTTACGTTTGAAGTACTACTTCGAGCTTATTGCGTCACAACTAATCTTATATGAGTCAAGCTCGAAGCACATACACATTTATTTGAGTGGAATAATGTGCTGACAATTTCAAATCAAACGAACATTCACTTCGATTTTTATTATTTGGATTACCATTCAAAGTATCGTAATTTTTACCATGATCTTTGGAAATCTCTTACTATCTATATACCATAAATTAAGTTTGCATTTCTGTTACGCTCTAGATCTTTTTCAACTACCTAGTAGATAATGATACGAATATTATCTGGTTCATTCATATGCAAGCAGATTTCATGCACTTATACTGTGATAAGCAAATTGCAAACGCGAATAAAGTCTCATTCAATTAGCACAAACAACGCTTGTTTCGAAGTATGAGTGGACTTGCTGTCACAGGGCAAGGCTAAAGAGCTGATACATTTCATAAGTTCTTGAAAATGACCTATGTTAAGGATAATTAAGCTTAGAAGGAAATACTCTTCTAAATAAGTAGAGTCATCAAAGAGATTTAAAAGTTTGATAACGCGCGTGTAATGTCCCTGATGTTACAGGTGCTATAAACATTTAGTAAATCCAACCCCGCTTTCTATCTATAATCAGAAGTTTTTATTGCGTTTATGTACCACCTATGTTTAAACGAAATTAGCGAGAGTCTAAATCCCAAAAATCATAGAACTTCGAAATCATACAAGAAAATACTTTTTACTTCCAAGATTTTCTCATCTCTTCCAAGTCTTTCCTCTAAAGAGGCATAGCCATTTCTTTACAACTTGGTTACAGCGTGTAAGTGATCCGAGATACATGCTCTTAGTGAACTCATTAGCATTCTGAAGCGTCAAGTCTTACAATCGAGACATCGGAGACGGAGCCAGCTGCAATAGTTAGTTAGTAATTCCATTGCTAATAGGGATCTGTTTGATTCTGCTGCTTTAGTTTCATTTCAATGAATTCATTTCTTTCTTTTAAAAGAACTTAGTATTTAGCTGTGATAGTGTTAGCAAGTTTCTGTTAAGTTTATATTGATGGTTTGAATTTTATTTCGTAAGGTACATTTTCTCACCCAAAATAAAGCAAACCGCACCACACAAAATGCTACCTACATTTAAAGACCTATAGATCCTAACTTAAATGGCCTGTATGCAGCACGTGTTTTGGCAAAAGAGATCCTAAGAAATTAATAAATCCCCAAAATTTACGATCCCGACGGGTTTCGAACCCGCACCTTCCCCTTCAGCGCAGGGGTGCTCTTTTTGCAACTAAGCTACGTGATCTTATCTAGTCGGCCCGAAAATCTTTGGGAGTTCTTTCGGCACTTACGCCGTCAGCGCCACCTACAGAGGAAACAATGAAGTTATCCAATTCTGCTCAAAGACCAAATTTACATTTAGTTCTTTGACGAGAGGTTTTTCTGTAGGTGGCGCTGACGGCGTAAGTGCCGAAAGAACTCCCAAAGATTTTCGGGCCGACTAGATAAGATCACGTAGCTTAGTTGGAAAAAGAGCACCCCTGCGCTGAAGGGGAAGGTGCAGGTTCGAATCCCGTCGGGATCGTAAATTTTTGGGATTTATTAATTTCTTAGAAATTACCCAGAGTATAATAAATAAAAACCTTAGAAAAGAGATCCTTCCATAGCGCTGGTCTTCCGTTGTGGCCAGAATAAAGGTCCTTTCGTCTTCTCGTTAAATAAGCATTATTCTCTTTATCATACACGTGTCAAGATAATCTTTGTGTACTATTAACTTAACTAGATTCTGAGGGTTATTCACTCGGACCTCTTCTGCACCATGCAGTTTTCATAAGTGTTTATCTTTTTTAATAATATAGCTCACAGATGTTGTTCCCAAAAATAGTGCAACATCATTAAGTAGACAATGTCCAGGTATTGTAAACACGACTTTATAGCGACAGCGACTAATTAGTCGAGCGCAAGAGACGTTTATTAATTGCGACACAAAGCAACACGACTTGCCGTTTTCTTTGCCTTTTTGCAACGGTGTACTCTTTCAAAGCTGATAAAACTGAGCTAATTTTAGACTACATTTAGCCTTATCTGCACTTGCCTCATTTATTTATCTCGTTTGCGTGTTGCATGTAATTTTCTCGCACCGCTTTGCAAAAACCTAATTTGGTTCCTTTAATTTGGTGAATTTGCACACCCGCTTTTCTCTGCTACAACAAAATTTGTTTTAAAATAAATAGAACCACCTTTAAAACAGAAAAACTTGCAAAGTTACGAAATATAAATATATATTGAAAATTATATAATAAAAGATAATTAAAAAAAAAATGCTGGACAATTCACACAGCATTATCTAGCCCCAAGTGAAGCAGAGCTTGTGTTATGGGTACTAGATAACTGATATACATAATATAATACAATACATAGATAGATATTTTTGTTTATACATAGAAAACGACCAGAACACCCTGAACAAATATCTGCAGATCGTACACACATTGGTCCCGAGGCGGGAATCGAACCCGCAACCTCCTGTGTCGCAGGCAGACCTTCGCCCACCGCGCCACATCGGTCGTCAATAATTACGAAAAAACCCTTTCAACTAGGAAATAAATTCAACTGTGTACCTACTGGTTGGCACCTTCTTATGAGCATCCACTATACAGCTGATTTTCCACCAGTCTTTACATCATTCTTTACATCATTCACACCTCATGATTCAATCATTGACTTCTAGACAAAGATTTTCAATCACCAACAATATATTATTATTATTATATATTATTTCGAGCAAAAGATTAATTTCACGAATTTTAACGCTACACATGTTTCCAATTTCATCTCCATCAAGCCGCGTATTTTCACCCAATAATTGCTTTCCCAATACGCTCTTACACGTCCATCTTCGCGTTGCCATCGCAAATAACCATTCCATCTCTGGTTTCCGCTACGAAGCACCGACTAATTAGGTAGCGCACGCAGACATGGATTAATTGCAAGCCGTGTCTTGCGCCTCACTCGGAATTAGAACGAGAAACAAAAGGATAAGATCCCTTTCTTTACTGATCTTCTGAGAATTCGAGAGATTGGCTTAGTTGATCAAACATTTATATTCTGAATTCTCAAGGTATTCAATCATTTTGTCCAATTTAGCTTTATCAGTTTCAGTTTTGAAATTCCGTACTCTCTAAGGTTTTTATTTATTATAGTACTCTGGGTAATTTCTAAGAAATTAATAAATCCTTAGAATCAAGCAACGGCAAAACCTCTCGTCAAAGAACTAAATGTAAATTTGGTCTTCGAGCAGAATTGGATAACTTCATTGTTTCCTCTGTAGGCGCTGACGGCGTAAGTGCCGAAAGAACTCCCAAAGATTTTCGGGTCGACTAGATAAGATCACGTAGCTTAGTTGGAAAAAGAGAGCCCTGCGCTGAAGGGGAAGGTGCGGGTTCGAATCCCGTCGAGATCGTAAATTTTTTGGGATTTATTAATTTCTTATTCCGTACTCTGTTCTACAAATACAGAGAAGATTAGTTTCGTCCCTTTGCGAGGATGACACGCAAAAGTATCTATAATAAATAAATAATATTCCACAATTCACACAGCATCATCTAGCCCCAAGATAAGCAGAGCTTGTGTTATGGGTACTAGATAACTGATATACATAATATAATACAATACATAGATAGATATTTTTACTATACATAGAAAACGACCAGAACACCCTGAACAAATGTCTGCAGATCGTACACACATTTGTCCCGAGGCAGGAATCGAACCCGCAACCTCCTGCGTCGCAGGCAGACCTTCACCCACTGCGCCAAAGAGGTCGTCAAAGATAAGCAGAGCTTGTGTTATTATGGGTACTAGACGCCTGATATACCTACTTATTAGAAAACATAACATATTCAGCGGTCGTCAACCTAACCTGCTGATTTTTTTGTCATTTTCATTTTCCCGATCCGAGCTATCAAATAGTTCTCAAATGTAAATAAGTCTAAAGAAGTGTCTCACAACTGGGAAAAAAAAAACTGTGCCATCGCAATAAAATCCAAATTCGTATTTCTCCACTAGTCTTTCATCTCAAAAGCAACTCTTTATGTTTGAATTCAGCATCACTTTTTAGCAGCGATTAAAAAAGTACGGCTAATTCAAAAGCTTCTTATTTTACTCAGAAGCTTATCAAAACAGCCATTTGCTCTGCATAAAATACAGTAGAAAATCTTTTTACCCGACTCGTAAATAGGAGGTTGTTTTATCTTGTCTTTTCTGTCTCATCTCATCCTCACGCGTAACTCAGTAACGTTACACACAAAGGTGTTAGACGCGTCTTAATTAACGTAATATGCTTTTATATTAATGGGTACGTCCTCTGTAATTTTAACGCTCTCACACGTAGTGCTGGTGTGTGGTATATGTTTAGCTCTTGTGAGTTTTGTCCGGCTTTTATTGTCTCAGTTTTTATTTTAAATTGGTTTATACTACTAAATTGGTGCTACTTGCATTGAAAGCATGCTCTATATTTTATCGTTACGCTTATGTACTTGCTGATAATATAGTTTAAAAAAAATATAAATCTGATTATTTGTTGATATATATTACCATAGACGATCTAAAAATGTTGGATAGTTCTTGTTTCTTAGTTATCTGTTTCAGTATTATATTGCCGTATGCAATCTAAAACTGTTAGATAATTCTTGTTTTTTGTTTATCTGTTTCTTGATTATCAGGCTATCACAGCTGGTCAATTATGATGTATTCATAAGTGTATCTACTCATACTATTTTCGATAAGCTATGGTTAATTTTTTTAAATCGTTATGAAAATTCTGCCCATGTAGCTAAAATAATATAAAAGCACGATAACATCAGAATCAGCCAACAGTATGTGAGGTAGCACAACACACTGATATGCCAAAGTTGCCAAAGTTTGGATGTTTGTTACCTCTTCACAAGAACTACTGAACGGTTCTTCCGTTAGTAAGTTTTGCATGGATGTTTAGTCTTGGATAAAGATATAGGCTAAGCGGACGCAAGCTAGTTGAGTGATGAAACAAAGATGAGAGCCCTGAGAAAAACATCAAAAGTTTATTCTCCAGACTTCAAAGATCAGTCCGGACTTTCATCAGCCAGCACTAAGCAAGACACTTAGGTAAATTCACCATTGTACGGCGGCACTTACGTTTATGTTAGAAATAAACAAATTGCGATGTGGGTTTATTTTCACTCGGGTTTCGTTGACGAATGCTTGGGTGTTTGTGTTAATCGCTGTAGATCGCTCTTCCTTTCCGTTGTAGGCGCAACAATTTTCGGTTCATTTGTTTTCATAAAGAATATCATGGAGTAGGGCAGGGATCACAAGATCGAAACACAAAATGGTGTGAAGATTTGATTTTGAACTAAGAACTTGGAATGCACTTTATTCTTAGATGGAGCTTGTGGTCATGCTATTAAATATTTCTAAATGTAGTATTTATGAATCCTTTGTTTATTTTTGACAGTATTACCTAGTTTAATTTGGTACCTATTGTGTATAAATGAACAAACAAATGAAAATTTTGTTGTAGGTAAAAAAAAAAAAAAAAAAAAAAAATGACGAAACATTCGTGTTTGCTTACCTTTCTTAATCTAGGGTTTTTTTTAAACCGCAATAACTTATCATTTTTATTTATTGTTCTCAGGATATGGCCAACTACAGTTGCGTTGCTGAAAACATAGCTGGGAAGAGGATTTCTGAACCTGCTCTACTTACAGTTTACGGTGAGTTTCATAAATAAGCCAATAGTTTTATAGTGTATAATTTATAATAATTCTATAGGTATGTAAAAAATTAAGACAGACTTCGAATCTCTGAGTTTAAACAGCTTTTTTTAGTTTTGCGGGATAAATACAAACTTCCCGGGATTAATTTTTTTGCGGACCACCTCGCATTCATATACTATCAAATTGCAAAATAATCATCTAAATCGTAATCTATAGTAATATTTTATAGAGGAAAGATTTGTATTTATGTATGTAACGAATAAACCTAAAAACTCCTGGACCAAATTCAAAAATTCTTTCACCTAGAAAGTTTACTTTTCAGGAAGTGACATAGGCTATGATTTATCCCGAAATTCCCACGGGAACGGGAACTACGCGGGTGGAACCGCGAGGCGCTGCTTGTGGTTTATAACATTATAACAGAATAAAGGACGGACTTACATACAAAACACATATTGATTTGAATGAAAATTCGAAGTCGTCTATAAACTAAAACCAGTCGCATGGAAACTTAGCAAAACCTGTACCATTTTATGTTTAATATGTTTATTAGTAACAGTCCAAAATATACAGTCCAGACCCAAACTTACCCCAAAACTCATTATCTGATACCAGAATGACTAAGCCTCCTCTATCAAACAGCTAAATGTGAGTAAATGAGCTGCAATATCTCCGACATTAGAAGCAATCACGTCATAACAGACAATTTAGCCGCCAACAAGACAATATCTTGCGTTACATTATTTCAAACGCAATTTATTAGACAACCGTGCATTCTGCGGCTAAGGTGCGGTTTGCCTGAGACCGTACACGAGGGGATATTAATTAGGTTTGTGAACCTGCTTGGAGGGGAATTAATAAGATGCTGAGTTGTTTGAAGGAGTGAATGTGACTGGTGCTGATGGAATTGTGGAAGAATGCAACTTAACTCAAGCTAAGCAAGTCAACTAAAATTAATTTAAATAACGTTGGACAGTTCATAAGCATCATCTAGCCTCAAGCTAAGCAAATATTTTGTGATGGGTACTAGATGACTAATTTACATAGTACAATCCAATACGTAGACATATATTTTTTACTATACATAAAAATACCCCGAACTCACGGAACAAATATTTGCAGATCGTACAAACATTTGGGAAAAATGTTAAATTATAATCAAATTAGTCCGTCAGTTAGATTATCATAAAATATTGGATACGTATTTTTCTTTTGACTGTTAAACAAAAAAATATGTGTGAGTCGAGGCTCGTGAAGTCACAACATCGCTAAAAAGTGTCGTTGGGGTGACGTCACGCGGAATCTTAACTATACTATATTTTAAGCTATGTTACTACTGTTTTTCTAAACAAATTTAATAAGACAGGCAGCAAAAGAAAGAAGATATTACATACGTATTTTTTTCTTTTGTCAATCAAACAAAAAATGACAAAGATACAGCGCGTCAAAGTTTGGGAGTGGGGGCTCGTGACGTCACAACTAGTCACAAGTCGCTGAAAAGTATCGCCCGGTGTGACGTCACGTGGAACTTTAACTGGCTTATAAGTTCATAATTTTTTGTTTACTTGTCAAAAGAAAAAATACGCCTCTAGTTAGAAGAAATAGTACTACCAAGTATGAAACGAAATAAGATACCGTTCTATCCGTTACCATTGAGTTTGAAAATATAAGTAGGTAAGTTTTACAAATTGTCTGAAGCCGTAACTTTACCTTACAAAGATTGAAGTAAGAGAGAATGTTATTTCCAAGTTTTACTTATGTTATTTGAATTTTGTGACGTGTCCAAGAGTTCTGTTAGATCTAAAAGAAATAAAGCACTTTGATATTTACCACCATAAAATAATGGTGTTACACTGTTGCCCGTCAAAGGTCCGTTCAAACAACCGAACATACAAACGCGTAAAAGTTATAAAATCAACAGGATCAATTCATACGTATCATTCATATTTGATTACTAAGCAATCATCTCTTTAAAATTACAATTCCCTCTCTATACTCAGCACCTTAAAGCTCATTTCACCCTCGGTTGTCCGTAATAACTATCTTTAGCGAGATCAAAGGGCAGGCGCCGATGCTGCAATAATTGCAGCGAGCATGGGAGATCATTAGGATGGTCTGGTTCACCCACACGGTGACTGAATTATGGCCGGAGCTTGCTATTTGTGAGTAAAACAATGTGGGAATAGTTTCAATGTTGGAACACGAAATTTTCACTTTGGAGTGCTAAATTTTCTATTTTCATAGTGCGAACACGAAATTTTCACAATGTGTAAGTTGTAAGTGTTTAATTGCCATAGTGCAAACGCAATATTTTCACACTTAGGTGGTTTTAGTGTGAAAATTCGTTGGGTGCTGTTTGAAATAGAAAATGTAATCATAAAACACACCTTCGGGCTTGCTACAAGCTCTAAGTTTTTCCAGAATGACTTATCCAATGAACCAAGAACTTGGATTTGGAAATGGTAACATCCTGATTTGTAAATAACATTGTATCAAACAAAAACACTTAGGAATCATAAATTAATCACTCAAAATCTACTTATCAAATACAGAAATACCATTTATTGGTAAAATCAATTTGCACGTAAAATTTTCATACAACATTGTTAGTACATAATATGACATTGTTCAAATCGATAAAGTAACATAAATGAAAAACAAAAGCCAAAACTAGTTAGAAATTACATTCAAAACATAAAATCACCGGCGCTACGAAATTTCCTAAATATGGTGACCTTTCTAAACCTGTATCTATGTATAATGCAGCTTGCAAATTGTCGTCAAATTAACACCAAAAACCAACCATACATCGGTCCCAGCCCACGGAGCTGAAAATGACTCCACAGACTAATAAGCACCTCGCATACATCACACGGCATGTTAAGTCATAGGTGGTGATTGCTATCAGTTAGCCGTGTACGCTGTACCATGGAGTTGCTATCATATTAGTATATTGCATACGTGAGCGAACTCTGCGGCGCCATCATTGTCTTTGGCATACGTGCTTGTATTCCGTTTTATTTGTTCTGAGTTTCCTAGCATGCTGATATGTTTAAATTTTTTTACGGCGGAAGTAGGATTCGTCGTGCCAGTTGATTTAAAACTTATACACTGTTTGAGCTTTTTCCTTCCACTCTTTACACTTCAAAACATACTCAAATCTACACACAGTTTTTGCTTCGAACATTTTAATAAAAGCTATTTTTTGTCTATAGTTTTATTTTTCTTATACTATAAATTGTTCGTTGTTTACATTTATCGAATTACTCACTCTGTCGTCAAACGAATTTGTTTTCCTGTAATTCACTTCAGCATTCCTCTGTTGTTTCACCGCGGTTAAAATTTCACTTGTCTCGCTCGCCACTGATATGACACTTACCTTTCAAAACTACAATAACAAATCCTATAACTAACAAAAACCTGTAACTAGCAAAAACTCATTTAAATGCTAACAAATACTCAACATACTCTGGGCTCGTACTCGTAAAAACGAAGTAGAAGTTTCTGATTTGCTTTCGTGAAACGCTTATCATATGCAAGCGACATAAGAGTTGGTTTTGCACGAAATCGAATAGGAAACCTAGATTTTCCTTTTCCGAGTAGGCCCCCTGGTCACTTCTGTCCATTATTCTGTTAACTTTCAGTACCTGTGCCTCCAATCCACGGGAAGCTCTGCCGTTCCAATTAGCGGGCACACTCAAACATAAACATTCTGTCACGGCCTCCTAATTGCCAGAACTTGCACCAATTACCTTTATTAGAGCCCTTCTGCCCTTTTGTTTGGGCGGATGCAGGGAATTTGGATAGTTAGGTACCTATGTATCCATAGGCAATGGTTGTTGGTGTATGGTTCATATTGCCATACTTATGATATATGTATTTTGCTATCTATCTAACCAGCCATTGACACCCACAGCTGAATGTTGGCGTCTTCTTTATCATGCCACCCTGGCGGTCTTGTGCCAGCCGGATCTATTGACAGCTTTTCTGCTGCGACTATTTCGTCAGGCTTATTCAACTTTTCCCCCTAAAAATCATAATAAGGGGGAATTTTGGACTTTTCAAAATAAGTTTCCAGTTTCTCCCCTTTGAGTGTGTCAAGGGTCAAACTAGAATAAGCCTCTCGTCCGACCATGTAGCCACCATTGAGCACTGAATATGGACTTTTCATTTGTTTATTTGTTAAAAAAAAAACTAAATGCATCCTCACCATACTCCAGATCATCCTCCAAACGTTTTATGTAGGTCATCATCATCAGCCTATATCAGTCCACTGCTGGACATAGGCCTCCCCCAATGAGCGCCATAGCGCCCTATCTTCAGCTTGCCGCATCCAGCATCTGCCAGCAGTCTTTCGCAAATCGTCATCCCACCTGGTCGGAGGGCGTCCTACACTACGTTTGCACTATGTTTGCGTTTATGTAGGTATGCTTTTCGAATTTCACTTCGCTTTGACCTATAAACTCCTACATTCCGGAAATCTTTATTTAATTTTCCGGAACTCTGCTTCAACTTTCCAAAAATCCCCTATAATTCAAAACTTCAGTAATCATTATCAGAGCCCCCTGCGTATGGCATGCGTGCCATATATAAATTGTGGCACTTACGTGCAAATTGGGCTATACATTGTTATAAAGTTCAAATCCAGCTATACACGTTAATAAGTATACATTGCCAGCGTGGGCTGAACAATACTTTATCACTTTATACAATTACGAGATTTATAAGAATACTCTTTTCTTTTGTTAGTGTTCTTTCTAAAGATTCTTTTAAGCTGACAAGTTTGAAAAGTGCTAAAGTTGCTTTGGAGAAATTTATTGTACTTTTTAGTGAGACTTTTAGGAGTAATAAAATTAGAATTCTTTTGATGAGTAAATTTTACGCCGATTTAAATACTTTAAGCTCGAATTTATAGAAGCTATCTTTAAGAACTCCTCAGCGGTTAGGTACTTACATAAGTAGGTTAAATATGTTTGACACCATAAATAATTCACTCACAAACAAAATAACAACTGTTGAAATGCGTTGTGAATGATATTCAATGTAGGTACTAATTCAATTCTTCCCAAGGATAAATTTGTCTTTCACAACAATGGATGTGTTAATTATAGGAACACCAATTCAATTCAAATTCTTCGGGTATTTGCTTTACAATTATGTTTTTGTTCTCCTTCAAAGCACATTAGAATCGTCTATCTAACTTGATTCAATATTTTTTCGCTATAATAAATTTTCACTATTTTTTGGAATTCTTTACTGAAACAGGCAGGTAAGTCAGGTTTAAATTATTTATAGTTAGTACCGCGTGGTCGTTGTATTATAAATTAATTATAATTGCTATAAAATAATTAAACCAATAGTCCAGCATCGCGATAGCGACCACCCGCCGCCGACATGTTGTGTTTAAACAAAAATTGATTACCCTATTAACTAGTCTGTTATTAACCTATAAAAGTACTGTTAATATTAATAATATTGTCGATGTGCTTGTGTATGTAACTTGTAACTATAGTGCATGCATGAGTTTGATTAATTTATTACTTTGACCATTCCCTCATAAATATAAGCAAGCGTAATCTAGCTTTCCAATTTACAAAATCAACATTTTTTTTTTCCGTTTTGCGTAAAACGAGGTTTCATATTTAGGTATATCCATTATAATAACGAATTCTAAACCTTCTTTTCTTTTTTTCGATTACTTCGGCTCGCTTAATGCGTTCGACTCGAAAAGAGCTTTATCAATTTAAAACTAAGTTATTTAATAGTCTGAATATTAATGAATAATATGAAAATATGAAATATGAATAAATAAGGCCGTTAATATTTTTTCTTGTACAATATTTCTTTACTTGTTGACTTCGATAAAAGTAAAAAGGTTTTTTACTTTTATCGAAGCTGGTTGCACAGTATTTTTAATCAACCGTTTCTTATCACAGCAGTTAAGTTTTGAGTTTCTGAAATAAAATGCTCAGGTAAAACTGTTTATATGTATGCAATTTGATAATTCAGATTGTTGCGTCAATAAATTGCTTAAATCTTAAAACAGAACTTAATAGATCTTTGATTATGATCATGCAAGATTTTGTAAGTATATTAAACGTGTATTTTATGAAGATTAAAGACTATAAACATAACATTAAGTCCAATATTGTAGATAATTTTGTACCGTTCCCGTGTCCAAAGTGTCTTATTATAATAATGTGCAATATGCGGCGGTAAACCTGGCACGTTACACACAATATCTACTTAGTAATTATACTCGTATTTCGAATTTGACTTCGTATAACCTTCAAGCTTTGATTCAGTCAACCCGTGGATATCGTATATTAAAGGCATCGCGAGCATTTTTTTGCGAAATTTTGAAATACCTTTTCAAGAACACATGAAATTCACAAAGAAAAACCTCGCAAGAAATATTTTGCTTCATGATCACGATGCATTAACATCAACAATTTTGTGGAATCGTGTATGGATTTACTGAAATCCAGTTTGGTAGAGAAATCCAGTTTGGTAGAGAAATCCAGTTTGGTAGAGTTTGTGACACGGATAATGGATAGAGGATATACTTTTAGGAGAGAGACTAGTGCTGATTTTGATGTAGGTACAGGATTATAACAGTGAATAGTGATTACGTGCCAAATAAAAATCCGTTATGTGTATTAATGAAAAGTGATTGTTATTGCAAAACAATGTCGATTATCCTTTATTACATGTTTTGTTTGATTAATTTGATTATACCTACATCTATATAAACGAGCTGAGCGATTACTTTAATTTGCTGTCTCGAACCTGTTTTTCTCTAAATACTAATTGGGTAACTGTTATTTTAACAAAACATGTTTTTATTTGTTTTGATTGTATTCAGGATTGAAATAACAACAAAAACCTACAAAGTTACTTTCTACAAAGAGGTTAACTTAACCACTTTGTTTTACACTTTGTAAAACATTTTTAATTGTGAGAACTTTTGTTTTCATAACTGCCTTTTAGTAGCCCAACTTTTATACAAATATTTTTACAGTGCTTCAAGAAAACCTCATAAATTTTCATTAAGTACTTTGTTTCGCGGCTAAAGAAAATAACTCCGACTTTTCAGCTTTCTTTCAGCGAAAACAAAATTAAAATTTCACCGAAAGTATCAAAACTTATCGTGGTATCTAGCAATGGCTACAATAAGCTAAGTAAAATCTAGGTCGTTAAGCTAAAATTTAGAAGCTAGGTGATGCACGCTACTTCGCGTGCTAAACTTGCATGCTGATTTCAACTGTAGATAAGGACTAGCTACTGTGCGCGGATTTACTCGCTTATTAGAATGTGCTTTATTAGTATCAAGATTGTACCATCGTAGTTGGCGAGTTCAGTTGGACGACGCATCTTTCAAACAATACAGTTGATTTTGCTATGATATACCTGGTGGTATTGTTATGCTTTTTGAAAGGGTTTAAGGGGGTCGGATAAATTACCTTAACTTTGTAGAAGCATATGGCACATCAGGCCTGGTGGCATTTTTTCAGTACAGAGCCTGAAAAAAGAAGTCTAATGTGGCCCGGTGTGATCAACTTAAGAGTACAAAGTGCCAACCAAAACAAAAAATATCACGTGACTCCGTAGAAATGTCTTCGGAGAAATTTTTTAGGTGCAATAGGCGAGTGTTATCTGCTCAGATAAAGCTGAGTAGCCACGGATCATAAAACTATTGAAGAAGGGGCATGAGCGTTGAAAGTTTATAAAGCTGAGCGTCCACTGCATCCGAATCGCAGCATATGGTGTACGCGGTAGAGTTTGGTCCCGAGAATTGCGAGGTCAAAAATTTAAGGAGTTTCCGGGGAAATCCAAGAGTTGGGAATTCTCGGGACCAAATCCTACTGCGTACGCTCCGATTCCGATTAGGAGTACGCACAGCTCAAAAGTCCCTTCGTTTGTCGCACCACGGTCCTTCGTCATGTTAACCTTACCATTGGAATTAACTTGTTTCATTTTATTTGATAACCTGTGACAAGCTAAAGCGAGTTATCCTCAAGGTACCCAACCATATCACAGTACCATAACAAGTTTTCACAGAAGTCCTGTATAATAGATGGCGTGCTTCTAAATTACGTCATAAAAATCACGTCGACACGCCATCGTCACCTCCATCCGCTGTTCCCAGTATGTCCAATTACTTGTGGAGTGATAATGAATGTAGGACTGGTAGATAATGAATGTAAAACTGGTGGTTAGTTAAATTGACTCACGGCAGTTTGTTAAATTGGTATCCATTCCTGTCGTGATAGCTCATGCATGTCATAAAGTTACTGTGCTATGGGTAAAAATGTGGTAAAAAAGACGACAGATTCTAGGGGAAGTCAAGTACTTAGATGAGTTGATTGCTTATGGGTTATTATTGTGGGGAAACGGTAAAAAATGGTTAAAAGAAAGGTACTAGTTTTGTCAAAACCATTTTAATAAAATACAACACACTACAACAACAAAATCTGCCGCTATATAACAGACGGCTATGGTAGACCATGTCATGCCGGGTCGCGACTCGTGGTCCCACTGGGATTGTACCACTATTACTCGTGGTCCCACTATCCCTGAAATCATGGGTTCGTATGCCATAGCGCTGCCGTTTAGTAATTTGAAAAATTATCGAAATATGTACATAGAAATTACCTACTTTACTACAGATTTCATTGAGCAAAAAAAATTAGTGATCAATTTATTTCGAGTTTTTTTATGTAGTTTGAAATTTCAGGTCCAAGTGTCCTGTAAATTCAAGTTAATAGAGATCTTCGACTCTTTTTTTTTTTGACTGTTAAATATTTTCATCTTTCGTGGAAAGACCAAATGATACCCATGACCATGACGTCTTGATACCCTAATAATCACCCTTTTCACGAAAACCTTTAAACGAATACCTTGAAGAAAACTTCCTTCAGTTATTCAAATATCCCGTTGACCCTACCGATGAATCGCAGCCAGCCCATAGACAGAACAATTTAAATTGCTAATCAGCGATGCACAAGCGATATGTACGTAAATAACCCACACCAGTCAATGGGCATATTTATACCCTCTACGTATTTATTATGAGCTTGGAATACGAATAGTATAAACATTTTACTTCGTTAATACTAGACGTAAAGCCAGAGGTTTATAGTTTTTAATTTGCATTTAAAGCAAGGGTTTTGATGAAGCTGTAAACGGGTATAGAAACTAGCGAAATTATATATGGTTCAAGTTTATCGCTTTCCTAGGAAGTTATTTATACTAGTCCTAATAAATGTTAACTGTAAGGGCTCTATCTAGAGCACCAAACACCTGTCGCCAATTTGCTTACATTGAGTTATTCGATGCTTTTACTCTAGGATCAATTGTGATCTAAATGCATTGCCAATAAAAAGCGCGAATATCAAAAGGTTGTGGAAGAAAGGAAGAACCTGTTTCAAAACCGTTGGTTAGTCTCATTGAACATATGACAATATTACTCAGTAACAGGACAAAGCAAAAATAAACGACAGAAATAACTTAACATTCAACTAACTTGTGTTAATTTGTCAACAGTTAACGGTGGCTGGAGCTCATGGGGTCCATGGACGCAATGTCGCTGCAATGGACGCATCGCCGGCGGCCAGAGAAGGACTCGAACTTGCACCGAACCACACCCTCTGAACGGAGGAGCGCCTTGCCAGGGACCGGCTGTGCAGAGAACGGGAGACTGCGTGCCTTGCCAGAACGGTAGGTTCTAGCTAGAAGCTTTAATGATGTTCGCTACCGTTACGTATGGATCATTTAAGCACCAAATGACATCCAAGTGTTGAAAGGGGCCCTGAAATGTGTGTTCAAATGTTCTATTGGTTTACTACAACTGTTACGTATGAGGCCAAACCTGCGCCGAAACATACCTGCGGACGGACATAAATAGAAACCATGAAGGTGTGTCTTTTTAAAATGTTTGTCTTAGAAGCGCCCAGATTGTTTTATTTAATCCCTGCCGTAACCTTTGGTGGCACACTTCTGTGCCACTTGATCCCGCGATTTCTTCTTAGTTCCATGTGAAGGATATTGCTAGATATTGTTTTTTATCTCGTTGCTAAGGTAATTTAATTCGAAATGGTAGAACTAACGATGACATTCTTTCCACTGCTTTCTTTGAAGACGGATACATGGATCTTCAGGGGTACGATAGCACGCAACAGTTGCTAAGCGGTAAGTTACTTAGCCATTTTCTTAGTAATATGTATTTAAAGATACTTTTGTGGTTTAGATACACAAGGACTTTTACAGCCTAGTAAATTCTAGTGCCAATGTACACAATAGTAATAAATTTAGGGACAGACATGCCATTTTACGACTAAGCAGCAGTAGGTCTGCATGACAATTATAGAAACACAGACATACAGTAAAAAGCAGCAATAAAAAGTAACTTAAAAAGTAAAATAAACAGTACACATAAAGAACACGTGTCTACCGATGACCGGTTAAGTGGCATATTTACCATTAAACCTCTTTGTATTCAGGGCTATAAACTCAAGAGGTTTTAAATGAGGGTTATGAAATGTAGATAAAGCTTGTGTTGCTGGGCAGTTGGGAAAGTATTGTATCAATTTATCCTCCGTGAGTCCTGTTGCTACAGTGGATTGAACATGGACTTTCAATCCAAAGGCTAACCGGTTACTATCCAAAGGATAGGATACGTTTTTGTTCCATTCTGTCAAACTTATCTTTGTTTTTTCAAAACCTAAATCTTTTGTATCATTAATATAAAGTTCAACGCCTCGTGCACCTCCTCGTATTATCTCACTTATTAAGCCGTGTGTCTCAGATGCTAGACCAACCACGCGCACAATAAAACACAATCAAGTGCTCGTAGCGTCTCGCATTGTTGTAATTAGTGCCACATGTCGGTATGCTTGATCAACTCTTGTACCGTGTGTTTATAATAAAAATCACACATTACAGACTGACAAGTGTGTTGGACCGTCCACAATTAATGTTGGTCGAGTTATGGCCGATAAAGCTTATAGGCTTTGTACAGGCTGTCAAATCTGTCCTCACAAAAGACGTTTGCAATGACTTGACCAACATTTGAAGGGGTTATTCATGTTTATGTCTAATTTTACCCACAAAGATATCCCCAAGACGTCCTGACAAAGGAACAGAATTTTCACGGAGTACAACATCAATATCGCTTCAAACATTTCATCCTGTTAAAGAAAATTTTGCTTTTAATGCAAACTAAGAGCTCCTAAAAGAATAAAAGAATTAGGATTAACATAATTTCCACATTGGCAGCGCTAAAATTCTTTCCGTTGCGCTACGAGAACGAAATTCCACATGCCTACATTTCGCAAAAAGTCTTTACTGAATTATCTGGAATTCTACGTACGGATCTGCAAGATAAATATGTGGATCTTCATCTATACTTCTGTACTAATATTATAAATGCGAAAGTGTGTTTGTTTGTTTTTTTGTCCTTCCTTCACGCCCTAACCAACCAACCCATTAAACATCAATGTGCTTGCTCCTTTAGACCTTACAGGACTCTTGGACACGTGACACAAATTCAAATTCATGGAAATAAAGTGATAACTTTGATTTTTTATTCTTTTTATCAATCGGCTTGATTTTTGTCATGGAGTTAGTTGTAATGATGGAGAGTAACACAGGCTACTTTTTATCCCATAAATCAGTTCCCATGGGATAAAAATAACCTTAAACACCGCGTGCGAGGCCGCGAGCAGCAGCTTGTAGTAAATAATTTACTTCCAATGTGACGTTTATACAGTGCCTGTCAAAATGAGACAGTTTTTACAGATCTTCGTTACAGTTTCCATTTCTACTAACATCCACACCGAAATTACTTTCGCCGAGCAACATTTTGCAACATATTAATAACTGAGATACCTATTATATGATTTATGTTAGCTACTCTGTTTATTACCCAGAATAAAATTTTTTTTGCTGAAAAGTAGGTCGTTGAGGATGAACCATTAGCCTCAGAGTCACCACTTGCTGTTAAAACAAATGTGAACAACGCCATAACAAGAAGGTAGGTATCAACAAAGTGGCGTAAAGTCCATTATCTCCACAAAATTCGTTCCGAATACGGTGTCGCTCACCGCAATTACACAGAATTTATTTGTATAACTTTAAAAAGAGAAAATAATGCGTTTTACCATACACGAGGGTCCTTTGTCGTTTCTCTAACGAACCAGGACTGATTTATGTGTGCGCGCATTAATTAATAAAGGTGCGTTTGTATGAAGCGAGTAGGATGGAACGTTTGAGTAATGCAAGTGGTACCGCACCACTTGCATTACTCAAACGTTGCGGTGGCTTGCGATGCGAGTTAACTGCGGAGTGCATGATGCGGTATTTTGATTTTTGAGATTTTGAGTTTTGAGATGCGATGCGATTAAGTTTTAGAGTAAGCAATTAAGTTAGCAAACAAGAAACTGTGCTTAAAAAGGTATCTATTTGGTAGTTATCCACATAAATGAAAATAATTTGCGGTCTTTTTTTATGTAACAAAATTCGTAATAGATCGTCCACAGGTGATCGGAATGCTGGCTTTTATATCGGTCAACGAATTAGCATTGCCATTCAACGTGGCAATGCTGCCAGCATTCTGGGCACTTTGCTAGTGGCTTAGATTTTTAGAAAATAGATATAAGTGTAAATATTAGTTGTAATTATTGCATTCTGTTATTGTAATTTTCTTTAAATAAATATTATGTTATATTTGCGCGTTGATACTTCTATCCTGGTGTTCAAAGTCGCTCAGTATAGAAAATGCTCGTTTAGTAACTCAGTTTGTTACCAGTTACAACTGCACCTTTACATGTGCCCCGTCGATGCACCCACATAGAGAGTGGTTGGGTTAAGCGATAAGATCTTTTGTGCTTCGATTAATATCTACACGAGCGTGTAATTATTTTGTTGTGATAATTGCTTCATATCATTTTCTGATAGGAGTTTGTGGGTGTTGGCGTGGAACTAAGGGTCTTGCTCCTTTCATTAAAGGAGAAGTAGATAATATCTTGTACATCAAAGAATTATAAGGCAATATTATGAAGATAACTTCTAACACATTGTTTACTAATTTCTGCCCGCAGCTTCGGACTCGTTGTTTAAGGTTATCTATATCCCATGGGATCTGATCTATGAGAAAAAGCCTATTTTTTATTCCAGCATAGAAGTACCTGTATGCCAAATTTCAACTCGATCCGGTTACTAGTTTTCGCTTGAAGAGGTAGCAAACATCCATCCAAACATATAATTTTTCGCATTTATAATGTTAGTGGTTCTGAAGTGTGATTAAGTTTAATTTCACATTAATTTCTTCAATTAATAAAAGCCTCAAAGTAGACTAGATAACGCTGTGAAAATTCCATCTTAAATACTTCAAAATTGTATTTTGTTGAGAATATATTTGGACGAAAAAATGTTCTTAAAGTCTACTAAAGATGTTAGACTTATAAAATAAAGTATATAAGTATCCATAACATCCAATAATTACAAATACTAGCAAGAAGAAGCAAGAAGTGCAGAAAATCAGAAACTAAACTAGAAATTAAAAAATAATATCTATGAAAAAGTCGTTAAGATACTATTTATTCTACTACTATTTCTTGCTAATCCCACCTTATCAAAGCAAAACAATAAAATCCCAACATTCACTTGCTCCAAACGGCTACAAACTGTCATTTCTTTTGTAAAACAAGTGATTTACGCCCACAGTATGGGCACACGATATTTTATTTCAATTTATAGAGCAATACCTCATAAACGTATTATTAGAGACGCCATTTATAATGTTAAACGATGCAGTAATTGCCCTTTGAGTATTTTCTGAAACTATTTTTGGTCAGAGAATAAGTGGAACCAAGCCGTACCTTGTTTATTTAGAAATTGTGAAGGTATACATTTATTTATGTGTAGAGTCTACATTTTAGACTGTAGTTTGTGTCCGTGTCTTAACTTATGATGACTTGTGAAACTTGGATAAAGCTTTGCCTAATAATTTAGGAATATTATGTGGCTTTCAATATCTTCCCCCAGTGTCAATTTGACGACACCTGCCTGTTTGCTAGTCTGTTGTTTATCTTTTTTGTTAGCTTTTACTACATATTGTTAAACATTTTCCACGTTCATATTATTTTAAGATAATATTGAAAAGATAACGATTCATAAATTGATTAGGGCTTTCTTAATTCACAAGTTTTTTTTTTTTTTTTGCAATTATCAGTACAACACTGTTATTGACTGACTGGGAATTGATCGGATGAAGGTGGTTCAGGATTGATATTAGTGATGTAGTTTAAGAGGCCTACCTATGTTCAACAGTGGACGTATATGAGATGATAGAAGAATATATTTCCATTAAAAAATCATTATCATCTAAAATAATGATGATCCTAAATAAATCCTATATAAATTGTAAAATTCTTTGTTGTCTCTCAGTTACGTTATAAGTTTAGTACTTATAATACATCATTGTATTTTTTTTCTAAAATAAAGATAAAAAATCATCAGCGATTACGTCTACTGCTAAACATAGGCCTTATTACGGATGTAAGTGGGTTAACTACGAACCTTATTTGTGTTGGAAGAACACCAACGTTTCATAACGAGGGACCCCTTCAGGGTGAGCGCGGTTCTAGACGCTCCCCTGACCGCATCCATCTGAACCTGGAATAACATGTTTAAGTGTTATTATAAACGCAAAAGTTTAGATGTTAGTAGGTATGTTTGGATGTTTACAGTCGTATTGAATTCTTCAAACTACCATTTTTTTTTTAGTAAAACATAGGCTTCCCCCAATGACACTCACACGTAGGTACTCGCTATCCTGACGCAACAACCCCAAAGTGGGTCTTGGCATCCTACACAATGTATAGCCACCGACTTCTTTCTTACACCATCAAATCCGGTGCAAAGACTTGAAGTGATTTTTCTTCTAACCGTTATATGTTTACCCCAGTGGAAGAATTGTAGTAATCGTTCGCTTAAACGGAATACATCAAATTAACCTATCTCATTCCCGCAGCTCTCCCCGGCCGCTGGGGTACCTGGTCAGAATGGTCCGTCTGTGGTGCGGACTGCAGACAGACCCGGCGCCGTTCCTGTACCGGAGACACGCCCTGCGCCGGGGCGTACACGCAGCAGGCTGACTGCGTGGGGGACTACTGCGGAGTGCATGGAGGTGAGTGTTTCAACTCTTACAGTGCCCATGACGTACGTGCCAGAGTTCAGCAGCACGGAGCATGGTGCTCCTGAGGATTATCATCATCAGCCTTTAGTAGCCAACTGCTACACAAAGACCCTAATGAGCGCCATAGCATCCTGCAAGTAATACGGGGAGTAAGTGCGTTAACTAGTCTACCTTCCTGATCAGAGCACTCCATACAGGTCGTTGCGGTCCGTCTATCAGCAATGCGATTGGTCAGAAGCGCACTAAAACAAATGAACAACGACAAAACATATGACAACGAGGTCCTTTTCAATATCATGTGTGTCATGGTAATGGTTTTTTATGGTAATGGTGACGACAATGAGTCCATGAGATCCAAATATATCTATCATCATTTTAAGATTGGTCCATTTAAGCTTGGCAAAAGGTAGAAGGAAGATAAGTAGGCAACGCTTTGAGTAGGACAACGACAATTTTCACCGGAGCGGACGCGCCTTTTAGCTTACTACTTCTTAAATAACTACGTATAGATATTCCCGTAAGTGAGAAGGATAAATCAAGTTTATGCAGATAGATAAATTGAATACGGTAAACTAAGTTCGGAAACTCACAAAGCTTTGGGTGAGACAGCGGTCGAATAACACGGTACGGTGGGCCTGTTGAGCTGAGCCTATACCTTTATTATGCCAAGTTTCACGACATACTACACATCTATATATCGCCTCTTTACGTAGACCTACTTGTTTCGGGTAGGTATATTATTGGAAGACTGTTTTTAGACAGCGGAAACGGGAGCAAATTTTATTTTATGTATAAGATTCCAAAGGATCTTTTGCGAGAAAATCGGTTACTACTATAGAATAAGCTTTCAAAAGCTTATACTTTTAGTTCAGATGATCTTTCCCCATTATCCACAACCCGACTGCTGGGTATAGGCCGCCAAAGTTCAGAGGATCTTTATTTACTCGTATATCATAAACTCGTAGGTTTGAATCACAATACATCCACTGTGTCTACATCAAAATAAACGCTGATTTATAAAAGTTTTCTAAAAAGCTGCGCTCAAAACATTCTCATTCATTCAGAGTCATTCCTGCATCGACGACGGAATTATTAATATTTTAATTAACATTCGAGACCAAAAGAATGATAAATAATATGAAATCTAAATGACATATGGCATAACTATAAAATTAATACAATATTTTCGGCTGAAACTTCCTCTACTTTAACATTTCCATCAGTGCGTCTCGATTAGTCCGCTATCACACGTTGTATCTTGAAATATTTCGGTCTATAACCGCTACATTTTTCATAAACTCTCACATTTCCTTCTCAAAATATTATCGCTAATTGACACCATTCATCACATTCCAATTTCATTTCTACCACCAGCAACACAAGCTCCAAACGATCTAAACATAGGTCGGAAATTTTCGGGTAAAACGTTATGGAAGCTCGCACGGTGTGGACGGTGCCGTACAAATTATGAAACAGTTCCTCAAGGGACACGTTAATTAACTGAATTCTATGAAAAGCTTTTGGTACCAGATGCCATAACTAAATATACACTTCCTTTTCCGCGCTCGCTCATAACTATCAAATGCTAGGACGGTCTTCATAGCAGGCTATCGGTTGTAATTCCACCCACCGTAACCAGACCTCCTTCTCCCCTCTCAACCATAAAAACTCTAATAGGCCCCGAGGCGAAGAAAAGGTAGAGCACAGGTCACATTTAGGTGGACGTGTTGAAAAGATTCGAAAGATACTAAAATCGGGAGCCGTGACCATCTGGGTCGTATCATATCTAAATATAGACGACGGACTAAAATTTTATGCTGTTCTTACGAAAATTCTTGAGGTGAACTTTTATCATCGTAATGGTTTATGACCAAATTTGGTCATTTTCTCTATTGTGTGGCCAACTGCTTGCTTTTGATGACTAGCTATAAACTTTGAGAGCGTTTTTGTTATCTCTGTAAAAGCTTATAGAGACTGCTTAGGTCCTAGGCTACAACTTTGTTTAAATTTCCATATTTAACGGCTGCCAATAATGAAAACAGGTTACCAATTTGAATAGATTGACCATAAACCATTCTTATCCATTCTAAATGCAAACAGAATGTAAACATTCCATATCACAATATGGAATCAACGCCGACAAATGCACAATGTTAAACGCTATGTATCCCGACTCGTGTTCGACTCCCTTGGCGGTCCAAATTCAATCTCCAAATGGAAAATGATCAGTCGATATTTTGTTTATAATGGCAATAAATCATTTTCCTGTTCCCCGTTGACTCGGTTTCAATTTCCCCACTCTGGTTATCGTGCGTTTGATAAATAGCCCGGAGCCTCGTGAGCTGTTTGGTTTGTACAATTTCTTCTCAGCTTTCGATTTTCACGCTAAATAAACCCACAATCTACTGCGTTTGTTTGTAAATTGCTTTTGTTTATCTTTCTTGCAGATTGATTGTTATTTATTGTGGTATCAGTTAAGGTTTATTAATTTCTTGGTATCAGTTAGTTGTTCTTTTTGTGGTTTTCATACTTCTGGGAGATTGATGGAGTTATCTTGATTGATGCTTAAAACATTCTTGTTATCCAACTATATCAGAATATGAGTAATGATTTAAAATTTGCATACAAAAACGTAATTAATAATATTACAAAATTGTTGTGTATCAAAATGGAGGTACATTATGATCAGAATGTAAGGAGCAACACAGTTCAGTCATATGAAAGGAAAATGTACAATTGCGTATATTTTATTGACGAAAACCCTTTCACATTTTCCGTATACGAAAATATCCGACAAGATATTTTATATTCCCATCCATTACCTAGATTCAAGTTTTCGCATAGAATGTGGACTATCAGTAAATTACCCACATGAAAGAGCTGAATGCAAAGAGCGAGGGCATTCATTTCCACCTCGACCCTCGCTACTTCATTAGCCTAATTGCCGTTCAGAGGAAATGGTGGAATGGTAATGCTGGAATTTTATTGCTCCTCAACTTTTGTTGTTAACTTTGTTGTGCTTCTTGCGTGGTCTTTCTTACTGCCAGAACTGTGGTAGCTTTATGGATAGGGGTAAGCTTTAAGAACGTCTGAATTTATTGTTTGTAAACTGTAAAACCACTTCGAACTCTGTCTACTGCGCTTTTTTATTATGTCTTGACTATACCTTAACTCACCATCTAATTGTACAACTGTACCTAAAGTATTCCTCAGAACAAGACAGAATTACTTGTTCCCATCCTGTTTAAACGTTTTACTGTAATAATGAGAGACGTTTATGATTATAACCTTTTCTCCTTTTGTTATCTGTACCTTAATGTAGTGTTGTATTCTCGCTTATATCGAGAAAGGAAAGGCCGTCATTAGTACCTCTATCGCCGTTTAGCTTAATACTCCGCGCTGGCTTTACCGCTTACGATTAGATTTATAGACTTTTACAGCCTATGTTCTTTAGAAACTTTATCGTTATTATAAAATACTACGCATTTATTGTTATTCAAAAGTGTTAATAATTCATTATTGAAATATTTATTGCTAGTTTGTGATGGTCCATTCCATTTGTATATGTCGACGCTTCCGCTTTTAAAGCGATGGTTGATTTGTGAAATGTCGATATAATTTGAGGCATCTGTCTAAATTTCCGTGTGAATTGACCCAGCACACGTTCTCCGCATATATAAACAATTAAAATAGTTATGTCACTTTCCAAAATTTATTTTTGACATCAGTATTTTCAATTCTTTGTTTTATATAATATATATTTTATTAAAATGTTTAGTATTGTGCTGTGTTGTTAAATTTATATCCAGTTTTGACAATACAGAGATTAATGAATAAGCAAGCATCGGTAAAATCCAATTTATATGCGATGCAGCCGTCATTATCGGAGGTGGGTCCCGTAAATGATTTGTTGTGATTTCGTCGAGAGAACGCAGCAGGAGATCGCAAACTGCATACACACATGCGGATCTTCCACGCCAGTATCGTTTTTGTCGTGATCGGTCTAAGGACTGCTTTCGATTGAGCTGTTTCAGTCGTAGAATTGAATTCCGCCGGCCCTCCTACCACGTTATGGGCAAAACGACAAGGGTTTGTAAATTTCGACTGGATTTCCTATCTCGCATCTCTGCATCGGACACGAATATACGAGCGACGTAGACGAATGTTTACAGAGAGAGAACAAATTTCGAAATTAATCGGATAAGCCCCAAGTAATCGTGGTAGAAATCAATTTAATACGAGTAACTGAGCACTAAGTGTGGTTGGGAGTAAGTAGCGGATGTGTTGGATTTATTGAAATTCAAACATCGGTCAGTAATAAACTGCGGAGACTTGAAACTTGTTTATATTTGAGATTTATTGATATGGATAGTTTACTGCGTTGCGCCATGACTTGGATGGAGGCCGCCAGATTCATTTAATCGTAGATTCTCTTGATTAAATAAATCATTGATTCAATACGCTGCTGCCTCTTTTCCATAAATTAAATTATTCATAATTAAATCTGCTTCTATGATCAGATCCATTATTTTATTTTATGGGTCAAATATTTAGTTGCAAAATGAGACAATTACTAGGTAGGTTCTTTTTGAAAATGTAACTTTCTCTTTCTGAATTCTTGAAACATTGCTATACTTTTATTTTAGTACCTCTTTTTATCTATTTGATAGAGCTTCAGTTTTCCATTACCTCTCCTCTCACCACCGTACACCAATACATTCCTGACAATTTAATTTCCTGTTCCACCGCATCATTACGCATATCAACGTCGATATGAGACAGTCGTATCCGACTCTTTCCCTCTATATGAATACCCGCGTCGTTATCTACATTTCTCAATAATGAAAAATTTGAAACATACGTGTCCTACATACTGACGTGTGTTGTTTCATAATCAGGGTTACTGTTGGCGAGCATTCTACTTCGGATTTTTGTAGTTATGGGTGATACGACTATAAGTTTATACTCAAGCCATTCGATAACTGATAGTTAATGTGAGGTAAACACTTCTATCACAAAAATCTAAATTTCTCGTTTTGTCGTCAAGTTTCAAATATAATAAATAATGGCACTAGGAACAGTACAGTATCTATCACTAGAAAACACAAATTTAAAATACGACAGCTCCGGTTTTGATGAAGCCGAGTTCACACAGCCGTATACAATGCAATATGATCGGGGCATTTTTCAAAAATATAATTACACATGACCGCTCGTCTACTAGACGCGACAACCGCTACTGACAGCACCGCGAAAACCCCTTAGAAGATTACTGGTTGTGAATTAGTATCAAATCGATCATAGAATACAGTTTATCGGACGTCCGTGCATTAGTGTGCCCATAAAACATTTGATTGCTGTGAAGTGGGTCATATATTTACTGCCTTGCGTTTTATTTTCCACTGGTATTAGATATTGAGTAGGTGGGTTGATTTATTGCGGAGTAAGTAGTAGGTTTGTTATTTAATACGAAGACGAGTCAAGTCAGTCACAAACCCGGTTACTTGTTGACATGACTTGGGTATTCATTAAGACGTATATTTTTGACTAGTTTCTGACCGTGGCTTCGGACGCGTTGTTTAATTTTATTTCCATCCAATGGAAACTGTTGTTTTTTATTGACGACCTCTGCGTTGCGGTGAGCGAAGGTATAAAAAGTAGCCCATGTTTTATTTCAGGCCTAGAACTACCTATGTGCGAAATTTCGGCCCGATCTGCTCAGTAATTTTGGAGTGAAGAGGTAACAAACATCCAAACATCCAAACTTTCGAATTTAATAATTATAAGAGTGATTTCCCTTTCTTGTGTAAAATTTTTGTGGTTTTGAATAAATTCTTTATTTTTATTCATATTCTATAAATGGCACAAAAATATAATTGCATAACATTGGTTGGGTAGATCTTTGTAACCTATTCACAAGTACAACTAAACTGAACGGTTAAGGATGTTTAGTTCAGCATTGTTTTTTTATTGTAGTCAATAGACCTTCGTTTGACCACAATCTCACCTGAAGGAAAATGAAGATGTATCACGAAGGTCTAGATGATACCTATTCACTCTTGTCTTGAAGAGACCCAGGTTGTAATTGACCGATGTTGACGTAGTAACACTTGGAATAGTCTTATGGTTTCTTTTTTTTTCGCTTCATGCCCGTGATTACTTCGTTCGTAAATTTTACGCTGGATAAAAAACGCGTATAAAGCAACGGTAAAAAGTAAACATACGGACCTACTCTAATTTGAATCAACTCAGCTCACCCTATATAACTGTGAATGACTCAATGAACTCATTGTTTTACTATTTAGTGAACACGTGTTACC
Organism: Eupithecia exiguata; assembly: GCA_947086465.1. Taxonomy (NCBI): domain Eukaryota; kingdom Metazoa; phylum Arthropoda; class Insecta; order Lepidoptera; family Geometridae; genus Eupithecia; species Eupithecia exiguata. The sequence continues at coordinate 12,861,946 of OX352231.1, read as the reverse complement.
TTCCTTCTATTGATAAAGAAACGAGAACAAAAGTCAGCTAAGGTCAATAATGAAATCAGAACTTGAATTGAATAACAGCCAGTTTGTTATTATTTTTATAGACGTTTTATAGTAGGTTCAGCTGCATCTGTAAAAAAATCGTTACCTATAGAAACCTACCTGGATGAGAAAACTTTTTTATAAAATCCGCAGAAAAAACTTGATTATAATATAATGATTAAAATTATGATTAAGTAGACCTTCGATAAATAAAAAAAAACTTAGCTCGATTCAAGGAGGATATACATATTATAACCTTCTTGAATCGTGCTAAGTTTTTTTAAAGCTTTTGTTAATAACTTAGCTTGATTAGAGTCCGAACCTTCAAGGATTTGTTGGTTGGTTGGTTGCTGACTTAATTATAAATCAAAAAGTCCACATTCGATAACAGCTTTTAAGAAACAACAATACCTACTTAACTAATTAGTTCTCATAATTTTTTGATACTTTGGTGGTCGGCTCGGTGTTGGCAAACGAGTGTGATTTCTGAAAAGGATTTACATTTTCACAGAAATTCAAGTAAAATTCTCGGATTCATCATCTATCTATGCAATTGCAAAAGAATTATCCCAATCGGTCCATTTTTGACGGAGAATACGACGAACATCCATCAAAAAATCATACTACCTACTGGTCGAACACAAAAAATCCTCCTGTTTTCGAAGTTGTTTAATAATCGAACGGTATGGTCCACAAACCATAAAAACTCCTTATTACAAACAAAACACTCACGTTCTACATTCGAATCAGCTCCTAACCTATTTGAACGAGTGAATGAATGAATGGAGTCATCGCATTCGATAACTCGATAACAATCTGTTGGCGCATGTTGCCCGAGTAATTAAAAGCTAGGCGCGGTTGGGGGGTTTCGCTTGGCACCGGATTTAATCACCAATTTTTGTTTATAATAAATCATCGGTGCTCATCGTAAACAAAAAAATTATTAGAAAAGGTTTTACTTTCCTTTTGTGTAGTTAATAGGTAAGACGTCTTCCTCATTTTCAACTAAAAATAATCAACTTTTTGAGATCAAGGTGTCAGGTTCTCATAAATTAAGTCCAACTTTCGATCCTTGAACAGTTTAAAATCTTTAACAGTAGAATCAGATTGCTAAGAGAAAAATTTGAATCAGATTGTTGTGAGTAGGTACTAAGTAATTACATTTTGCGCTCTACACTCGATATTCCTTACTTAAAGCTCTCTTTCTTGCTGCCGTTGCCACTGAATATGCACTCTGTAACCGTTCATTTTAATAATGCAGCTTACAAGAAAATGCGTTTTGTGAAACCTATTATTTTCAAATAAAGACTGATTTATGTAGAGCTAAACGTAACACGCCTTTGTAAAAAGGGGTTGCGATGTAGCGCGCTCGCTTCCGACCGATAAGTGAAACTACATTCGCATTCGCGTTGGATACTCTTGCAGTTTATACTGCTTTCAGTTCTGGACTTATTATTACTTCATTATAATAATACTGGAACTTCATAACTATAACTCGTGTGTTTATTAACCCTTATACTCGATTGTCACCTATTATGCCTTAAAAAACTGTAAACCCGCGCACTGTCATGGCGGCACGGCCTATTATTTGCCGACTTTTACAATAACGATAATTCTGAAACTACTAGGATTTTTACTTGAAACAAAACGTAGACAGTTCTATGATAATACAGTTGTTAATTTCAACAGAAATTCTATATAGTTCATTGCCTGATATACTTAAAATTTCTATTTAAAAATGTACAATTAGAAAAATAAGACCCGTTCATATAAACTATATAAGTTTTATTCGTTTCATTTTGTAATTCGAAAGGGTATGGGTAACCACAAGACACTAAGTTTATCATCGGGTCTTATCACATTGTTGAATGGATAATAATAATAAAAATTCTGGACAATTCACACAGCATTATCTAGCCCCAAGCTAAGCAGAGTTTGTGTTATGGGTACTATATAACCGATATATATTACATAGATAATATTTTTTATTATGCATAGAAAACGATCAGTAGGTAAGTATAATAAGTAGTTATCTTTTTTTCTTATTATCTCCGATTCTTTTTGATTTTTTTCTTTAATAACGCTTCATCTACCTTGACGGTATAGGTTAAGAAAACATTAAATACTTCACAAGTACCCAAGTATTAAACACTGAAAATTGGTTCATATCAGTTTCTATTACAGAAATAAATTTAAAATATTCAAAAGTATCTATTTAAAATGCAGATTGAAATACAAATGCATGCATTCAACTCGAATCATTGAACACAGTGTGTTCGCTTTGCCAAGAAACTTTGTCGCTTCTCAGTCTAGACACAGACTTTTACTTAAAACACACGCTTTTATCATTCATACGTACTGTACGTATCTAGTGATGTACTTGAAAGCTTTTCCTAATTTAGTCTGATGGGCGCAATTTGAGACGCGCAATTTCAGAAGCGCAACTTAGCAAACTACCGCTTTGTGCAAGCTCTTACAAAAAGTCCTGCAGTCTTTTTACCTCTATAATGAGCGTAATTCGAGGCGTAAATAACGGTTTTAAATCTAAGGTAAATTACTGTTGAAACTTTAGTTAATAACGGTTTTCAAATTACCTCTATAGTTATCATCATTACAACGAGATATTACAAGCGTAAACGTAAACGAAGTATCTAATAACACCACATGGGACTCTTTTCTCGGCACCTCCTCAAAGAATTCATTCGAAATTCAAATCGCATACATCCCCCGTAGAGCCGTTAAAATCATAGCTTTAACAAGTTATCGAAAGAACTAGTTATCACATAAAAACGTTGAAAGCTGTTAACGTTAAACTTAAATGCGATGACATAAATAATATTAAAAGGCTTCGTTGAATCTTAAATTGGGATCCTTCAAAAAAAGTTTAAAACAAACGATTGAATTTGTGTCTTGTTCTATAAACAGTAGAGAACATGTTACCATGTAGTTACTACGTTGTAATTTGGTTTTTATTTTTATAACTAATCGTTAAAGCTTATCATATGCAGGTGGCTTATTTTGTGGTTCGTTTTATTGCTGTTTTTCTGAATCTTCAGAAAAGCTTCTACCAATCTATTTTAAATCTTACTACACATATACAAAGTAGGTATTTGAGTGTTTCATTACAACTTTCAGCAGGATAAATGAGATTCAAATTTTTCTCCCACGCAATAAAGTTGGCAAGAAATGGAAACTTTGTTACTTAGTAATTTATGTCTCTTTGTTTTAACTTGAAGTTATATCAAAGAATGATGTGGCAGCTAAATATTCATTTCTGAGTGTCAGAAATGAGATGCTGCGAGGTATTTGTTTAATCTTTTTAAGAACTCCCTCCTTAAAGTCCTCTTAATAATTCATAATTCATTTATTGTTTGTGAATCAGGTTAGTTTACAGTCAGTACATAGGACTTATATTAGATCGCTGGATTCTGCCGCTTAGGCGTACAAACATTTATCTTTCCGATTCAGAAGTTTTTGGATATATTTTATCTTTACTAGCATACATACAAACATCCACTCCCGAACAATTCTCCCCTAACTTGGCGTTCCTACCATAATAAATAAATAAAGACGGGGGTTCTACCATACATTTTTTAAATTTGCGATACGCATGCAAGCGGGTTTTAAGTTGCAGCGTGGGTCTTAAAAATACACAAAAAGAAGTCGATTTGTACGACATTCACAAGCTAAAGCTGGCTTTATTTAGTCTACGAGTAAACTAAATAGTTAACCTCCACGTTTGTCGACAGTAGCGGCGCACAGCGACATCCCCCTGTACATCGGCATCGCAGTCGCCGTGGTTGTGTTTTTGGCGGGCGCTGCAGTGGTCTACAAGTTGCTGCAGAGGAAGACAAGAGACCACTCGCTGTACACTATGACTAGGACTGGTAAGAAAATATATCTTGAATCAAGTTGATATTATGTAGACCGGACGAGAGGAAATCTATCAGATCTGAGAAAATTAGAAGGTTAAGTGAATATAGTAAATAATTGAATGATTGGAACAGCAAATAAATCGTGATTGTGTGAACATATTCTATTTTAAATACATATTCTTTTTTTTTAATTCTGGTTTAGGGTTATTCTAATCATTCGATTTAGTTTTTTCAATTGTAAATACTAGTTTTAATTTAATTCTATTATTTGATTGTAATTTTCTTTGTTAATTTTTGCTCAAAATTCATGTTTTTTCATAAATTCAAAGAGAAAATTGCCATTAATTAATTAATTTATTCATACAGTTACAGCTTGTAAACAAAAATAGTAATTTTCTAACGTTAATATTATCTCCATTCCAAACAGATTTCCAACCTGAAATGTACCCGACAGTGGAGAAACAGTCTCTCTCCCTAGCTCCAGACCTGATGCAGCACCGCCCGCCGCGGTACGAGCATCCGCCCATCGACACCAGGGCGGAACATCACTATGATGTGCCACATCTTACTAACAGGCAAGTAACTTACTTTTTTACTTACTCGTAGGACACAGTAACCTGAAACGTGTCGTGATATCCATTAAAAGAAATCGCCATACAATAGAATAACAGTTACGTAAAGACTAACTATACAGTGGACTACTATAGGCTGATGATGATGATGATGATGAAAGACTAACGTTATCATTACATTTCAAACAAGTTACCTAACGTTATTTCTAAACCTGTAATCGACGAATTTAATATTGTAGACATCACTATTTTGAAAAGTGTTTTAAACTACAACTCATTTAAAATTTAAACATGGAAGTAAAATCACACAGTCCATCGACGAAAACACAAATGTTGGTGGTTTTGTTTGATTTGTCAGAATCAACAGCTTATGCAGAGGCTGAGACTATGACTCGGCCAACATGAGGATATTACACTATTGTTTAGCCAAAAATTAAGTCAAACCTTCAACAAAAGACAATCATACTGTAACATGCCATATTTCAAGTTCATAGTCAGCTTTATTATATTTGTTATCTGTGTACTGAATTGAATTTTCAACGTAAACAATGTTGCCAACCAGAAGTAGGTAGGTAATCTCCATGTTGTCTCCAAGCGAGAACTTACAGTTAGTTTCCTATAGAATCTTGTTTTTGCAAGTCGACTATGTAGCGAGCTTTCTTATTTTATTGCCAGACTTCACAAAACACGAGGAGAGTTTCAAGTGCCTATTTAGATAGTCGCTGTGATAAAAGTCATCGAAATAAATTGGTACCTTACTTACTTATGTTTGAAATGTAATTGTTCGTTGTGCTCGCAGTTTGAGCCTTTTTTTTTCTATGTGCCTTTTCTTTTTATAGACACAAGTCATTATTTTGAACTAACCAGCATATTTATTACAGCTACGCGTCTCCGGTAGACCATCAGGTGACTCCATGTGCCTCCAGCAAGGGACAGAGCGACGAGTACGACAGCAAGCCTTACAGCGAGTCTGAACACTCCGTGTCTAGCTGTTTTACTAGCTGTAAGTGCTGGACCTGTTTCGTGTCTTCTTACAACGTTTGACTTAGTGGCCCAAATCGGATCTCTGACTCCGACGCAAAAATTTTCTGAGCTTCTGGTTTCTAAGCTGTCGCCCGCAGCGTCGAGTTTGTGAAGTCAAAAATCCACTTTGTCATCTGGCCTACGTGATGATGATGATGAATGATGTTCTTCAGTCCTCTCCGCAAAATGCTTCTTTGATGTGCACGCTGTATTAAAAAGCCATAATTAAACCTACAGAAAAGAAAACCTAACCAGTACAGAACTAAACCTTTTCTAAATTATTTATTCCTCTCGTCAGTAATCACCAGATTCTCGAAAATTAACTTCATAAACGTTTCTAGCTGGATCCATGTACGATGCTGCCAACGAATCAGTCACCCTACAACTTGCAGAGCTGGTATCAAACTCCCCCACGTCACAATCCCTGTCAGTGGCCAGTGGAGGGGCCAGGCTAGCCCTTCCAGCGGCTGGAGTAGCCCTGTCAATAGCCGAAGGAGCACTCAGCAGGGGCAGAAGGGAACAAATCTACGTGGCCGTAGTCAAAGACGATAGATACCGACCACGGCTCGGCAAAGGTAAGTCGTACCAAATTATTCATACAATTCAAATTAACCAAATATTTTCATTACCCCAACTGAATTTACTAAACCCTAAACCATCTCATGAATATTTATAACCATAATAAAAACAGATTGATTTCGCAACACGATACAGTATCTTCTGGTATTTATGTTGAAAAATGTCGAGTGCCCGGGGCGATCACCGCTCCTATACTGGTCTATTAAACGTGGAGTATTAAAACGAATTTCGCCCTGCAGGTATCACGCAACTGAGTCCGGTAGTTAAGTGCGGCCCGCCGCGGCTGCAGCTCAACAAGTCGGTCATCCTTCAAATCCCGCACTGCGCTAGTCTCAAACACGGCTTCTGGAACCTGTCTCTCTATGCCATAGACCATAGCAAACAACCAGATGGCACCCCGCCCCAATGGAAGAAAATCGTCGGCCTCGGCCAAGAGACAATAAACACACCCGTATTCACACAGCTCGATAGCGACAAAATATTCCTAGTTACCGACATGCTCTCCACCTTTGTGCTCGTAGGCGAAAGTTTCAATGGAAAAGCTGTCAAAGGGCTTCAATTAGCGATATACGCGCCCGCCGCGCTGAGCGATACCAGCCCCGAATACAATATCAGATTGTACGTGTTCGAAGATACGCCGTGCGCTGCCTACTATTGCCAGGAGCAGGAAAAGAAACTCGGCGGTGTTTTACTCGAGCGTCCGAAAACAATTTTGTTCCAAGACGGAGGATCCAACTTGTGTTTGAGTTTGGATCACGTTAGTCCCGGTTGGAAAGCTAAACCAGGGATAGGTTACCAAGAGATACCATTCCAGCATGTCTGGTGTTCGAATTACAACGCTTTACATTGCACCTTTGCATTAGAAAGGACTCACGACTGCGATAACATAGACTTCACAGTGTCCGCGTGTCAAAGGACTAACCCTTCCTACAAGCAAACGTTTAGAATATCGCTTGAGGACGTTCGGAGCCGCTCGCCGCGAGGTCGGTCGCCTAGAGCTGAGTCGCAGCGCAGTTTCAACATCACAGAGAACTTGTTAGAGGCTAGAATGTGCAGAAGCGAGGAAGGGAGTGACAGCGGTAAACGGAGTGTTCCTGTAGTGGTGAGCGAGGCGGGGGTAAACGAGTGCGAGGGGCCGTTTAAGCTGAGTGCGAGAGTCAAGAGGCAGTTGTGTGCGATCCTGGATCCGCCGAACGCGAGAGGGAACGATTGGCGAGCGTTGGCAGCTAGATTGGGAGTCGATCGGTATACGACGTGGTTTGCCACGAAAAGCTCCCCTACTGAGGCTATTCTGGAGCTGTGGGAGTGTCGGGAGAGGGGCGCGGGAGCCACGGCGGCCCTCGCTGCTGCCTTGCGGCTGATGGAAAGACATGACGCAGCTGATCTGCTACAGAGCCGACCTTCTTGGCTATAAAGTCATAATTATTCTTAATCCTTAATTATATGACCCACCATTTTACCTCTAATCTAATTTATAGCGGTGCTAATTTATACCGCTAAGTTTTTCAAGGTGGAAAATTGTATAACATCAATTAGTATAAAGGGGATTTTAGGGATATTTTCGAATGTGTGTTAAAAATATGGATGAGACTTGTAAAAGATATAGTGAAGCGTACTAGTATATAAATGTTAACGTATGGAAAGTATGGTATGGCCAGCGGCCTATGTAAAGTCTTGTAGTATATTTTGTATAGACATTCTACGCTGTAGAGTAGCGGTGAATAAATTAAATTTAGCAATATTAGTGCCTACAATCTTAAAAAGAATCGCCGGTTCGTCGGCAAACCGTTGGTTATTTTGTTATATCTTAAAAGTGTTTGAGTGTTTATCTTATGCCTAAAATCTGAATGCCTATTGCTTTTGTTTTGCTTGATGTTTCGAAGTTTGTGCCAAATGAGTGATGCCACTTGGCAAATTAATGTGAGCTTATAAAAAGGAGCTAAGTTTTGTTACTTTTATATTCTTAAAGCCGTGTCTAGACTCACGCTGAGACGGTGCAAGCTCACTGCGATGTTTCCTTGCGCATATTCTTAGCGTCAGTGTAGATCTAGTTTTATCTTCGCCTCCAACTACAACTGCTGTCACTATAAAGACTTCAACTGCATTTATACTTCACAAATTCTTAACATTTTCTATGTAACTATTATCTTAGATTGCATATAACTTGTCTTGTATATATAAAGTCTAGATTGTAAATATTGTACAACAAAGGTTTTATTGTAATGAGCAGGTAGGATACCCAGTGGATCGTGAGACTTATCTTAAAATATTCATTTTCTTTATTCGTCTGGAACAATGAACGTTTAAGTTTTTGTTCATGTGAATTAATACGAGGAAACTAGGTACGCTTCTTGTTTCGATATCGTTTTAATTAAGTTTACGAAATTCAATTTTAATTTGGATTATGCATAGTTATTAAAAAGAGATTAATACTTTTGATTAAATCTGTGTTTACGTATGAAATTACGTTTATATTATTCAAAAGCTTTTACATAATGATATTTAATAATTCGAATAAAGTTTGTTATAGTCGTCAAAAATTCTAGAATATTTTAATATGAATTCACTGTTATTTATTATTTTGTTCTGTTACAATAAGACCTTTGTCAACAAGTAGAAACAATAATATACCATGGTTTTATAAAGCCGGAACCACATGGCTGACGAAACTGGAGCTTACGTCGAAAATTATTGAACTAAATATTGCATTCAAGTGCATTAATTACTTTGATGTTTTGTCACCAAACATTTATAGTCAGATGTGTGGTTTCGGATGAAAAGCGTTTCCACATTGTTCGATACGACAGGCGCACATCATAAATGATTGGTTTTCAGTGTCTGGTGGGACAGACATCGCATGAAAAGTCGTGAATGGATGATGTCGTATCGTAAAGTGTGAAAACGGCTATATGGTGTTCGCATCACTACAGTAGACAGTTATATATCTATATTATATTTTTGTTAACGTGATGACTATTAAAATAAATGAATCTGTGATAATTAAATAATATGAAATAAATTATGTTTAACTGTGCAATTTGTGGTTTCATTTTATAACTTTCAGCAGAGTTTATTGAATTGCGGTTGATATTGTCGAAATAAATGGCTTTCAATATGACCATGACTATTTGTTTGTAGCCCACAAATGATGCCACTTATTAATAAACCAAGCTGGTACTTAATCATCTGTCGTAGAAGTCAAAATGCCTATGGCATTGACGTAGATATACAAGAAAGACTAAAGTACTTATTCGCAGTTGCAAGTCAATAAAACATATATCAGCAAAAAACGAAAGACTATAATGCGACAAGCTATCGACAAGTCCCTATGGCGCTCATCAGTAGAGAAAAGTGTCCAAACAGACGCACAGTTTGTACTACAATGCTCTAAATTCTTAAATATCGATAATTATACCGAAAAAGCGAGCAACAAAGACACCTATTAAAATTCCATCGCGTCCGAGACAAGAAGTTCAAGATGAAAAAGCTTGCTACGCTCTAAAAAGTTAAAAATGACAAGCTAGGAGAGTAAAGTTTAAACTTTCAATAGTTAGGACATGTAAATAAGGCGGAGGGTACATTGTGTATTGTAATTTGTAGTAATGCGGCAGGTGTGCGCTTGGCTTTATGTTGGTGCGAGTTCTGCCCCTGTGACCGATTGGGGCTTGGTCATGGTGCCAGCGAGGCGTGAGCAGAATAAATTAACGTAAGTAAGTTTTTTGAAGATGGTTTGTTTTGTGGTCTTAAATTAGTTCTGAAGACTTATTTGTTACCAAAGGATGGTAAGACAAATTATACTCAGTATAGCTACTACTATCAAAATAAAGCGGTCCTACCGCTTTAGTTATCAAAAGAATTGGTGAAAGACAGTAATACTTATCGAACGTTTATGTAAAATAGGTAAAATTTTAAAGAAAAAATTAATTCCTAATCATAATAAAGAAATAAGATTTGAAAAGATAAAATTTTATATTTTTTTTCCTTTTGTTTTCGGGGGCTTGTATTTGTGACGTCGCCGTCGCCGCGTCGGTGTGGATAATTGTATGGAAAAACATAAGACAGTCGTGCCAGCTTTTAAATATTTATCTATAGTTACATACAACTGAGGCAGCAGCGCGTTTTTACCCTATGAGTTACGAAGTAAAATTATATAGTTAAATTATTAAAATATTAGTTATTAACATAAATAGTTAAAAAGTTTATAAACTACCTACTGGTTTAAAACTTCTTTTTTTAGTATTTTGAATTATGAATTTGGAACTCCACTTACAATGTCCTGCGCAGTACGCATGTCATTTGTTTGGGCATAATCATCATCATCAGCATCATCAGCCTATATCAGTCCACTGCTGGGCATAATGTTTAGTCTAAATTCTATGAAACATGTGACGATCGATGATGTCATTGTTACTTCCGAGGCGAATAAATTATTTTTTATGCTGTGCTGTATATCACAGACTATGTGGGTCGACTGGTGGTGGTGGTGGTGGTTGATGAATGATTTGATTTTTGAAGATGGAACCCTATTTCGCTACCACTATAAACAAACCTTAGAACATTTCGGGCATACATTTAAACACATTATAACACCACTCGGGGAGGGTTATAAATAGGCAGGTGCTGCTATAAAATGCACATTACGGCTACCGTACAGTAGTTTTTGTGGGGTAGGACTGGACTTCACACATTAAGTGAGGATAAGATCGACACAAGGATATGAAAAATACGTTTTTGAGTGAAAAATAACGGGTTCACCTGCAGGTAATAAATACTTAACAGCTGTTAAAATTAATTACACCAAAATGTTTTACTTTGACCGACTTTTAAAACCGAAGTAGCTTATTCTTTGATGGTTTGTATGTTCGCCGATTTTTACGTCAACTGTGGGCCGATTTTAGTGATTCTTTTACTATTGCATAGATAGATAATGATCCTTAGATGGTCCTAAAAAATGTCTAAAAAATCTCTCTAAAAATGTGTGTGACTAGTATTACTGTGCCGTAAAACTTAAAACACGGTGTTAATATCAAAGAATTTGAAGTAGATTTCTAATTTTTACATCAAATTGTTTGACGTAAAAATTAGGTCTTTAAGACCTGGAATAACATAATATGCAAAAAAAAAAATCTAACGACCTCTGTGGCGCGGCAGGCTAAAGTCCACCTGTGACGCAGGAGATAGCGGGTTCGTTTCACGCCTTGGGACAAATGTTTGTACGATCTGTAAATAATAGTTTCGAGTGTTTCTATGTATAATAAAAAATATATCTTTGTAATACATGATAGAGATAGATAGATAGAGATGCATTTATTGACACAACAGAGATACAGCACAGAACAGAAAGGAGGAAAAAATATAACAAAAGTTACTAGGCCTCACCTACCTACTCACCCACAGACTAGATACAAGAAAGAAATAAGCTAGATAAGTGAGTAGGCAGGCAAGCTTGGTTGTGGGTAAGTCAGCCCCGGGTGGAGTGTGTGCACTGCGCTCTAACGGTGCAGGCCAAAGGGTTCCACCTCAGCTTAATGTTACCTCACATTAATGCGAGGTAGCGCTGATTTTCAGGTGAAACCTGTTTGAGGTGACCTCACCACTGACCACTGATTATTTATATTAAAGGTACTTAATTAATTAATAGTTGAAATGACTTTAGTAACAAAAATTCAAATAAAAATATAAACAGAAATAACATTTAGGTACATATGTATAACATAGATAAAAACAATACAGATGATAGCCTAAACACAGTAAAATAGCAATGAACGCAGCGTGAGAAGAACGCGCCCTCTAGCGGATACAGCTGACCGAACGAATTGAATGACAGGCAGACTACTGGCATTGACAGTCTGTCCAAAATCGGAAACCCTGAATCAGTACATTTGGTTACATATCAGTCATCTAGTACCCCATAGCACAGACTCTGCTCAGCTTGGGACTACATGATTCTTTTTGGATTGTCCACTATTATTTATTTATTTGTTAATATTATTTCACCTACATATGGATCACGTATGACACCTAATCACCAATTATTTGACTAGTGGTACGCCCCGGCTTCACACGGGTATATTCTATCGCCTTTGTTCCTTAGGGATAATTTAGGATTCTAATGGTGAAAGAATTTTTCAAAACGGGCCTGTAGCTTCGGAGCCTATTAAATTTAAACAAACAAACAAATCTTTCCTCTTTATACTATTAGTTAGATATACACCAGTCGTTATATATCAAAGCCTTCAAGAAGCCTTTAAAGTGGCAGTTTGTGTTAAACATTAATCTATAACTCCCTGATAGATAACCCACTCCCAATTAATCAACATTTTGTAGGAAGTACAAGTGAATGGAGGTCCTATTCACTGCATTCTACCCTTAAACAACCCCTACTTTGTGTGGCTTCCGAGACGCCTCACTACGGGCTAAGGGAAGGCGGGGAAATGTCGGCTAATCAATCGCAAAGGGCAGACGGCGCTCGGTAGGGTGACGTTCTCTTAACTTTCTTGCAGGAATTTTCAAATTAAAATAACTAAGGTTTTTTTATAGTTATATAAAAAAACCTAGAATAGTCTCCCGAGAGAGAGAGAGAGAGAGAGAGTAAAATGATGAGTATATTTGACTAAGTACTTAAACTAGGTATGTGTATGAACTTTTTGTTGATTACAAAAAAACTGGTCTGGACGTTGGTCTTCAGGAAAATTTTCGTCATAAAATATGAACAAAATGAATTCTGCTCGTTGGCCATAATTCAAGAACACTGCAGCAATAAACGTTAAGCAAACTTTTAGAGTAAAAACCCCCAAAAACCTATAAACTACAAAAAAATATCCAATTTGTATCTCTCTGATTTACGGCCACAATTTATTAAAATAAATGAAGCAATAAATTTAACCCGTGCCGCGTAAAATAAATACAAAACTATGATGCGGAAACATGTCCATAATATGAATCGGTGGCACTCTTTAGAGTGACGTGGTGTTTCCAGCTGACCACAATGTCAACCGCACCTGTCAAAGTCAATGTGCTTGAAATAGCTACCCCAGGTAACCACAGGTTTATTGCCATTGGGAATTCCGCTAGGAAAACGGTAGTCGCACTTTATAACTTCAACCTATTTACGATTTTAAAGTATTCAAGTACTCAACTTTGTATTTATTTCTCCTTTTTTTTGATCAAACATTTAAATGAGTTAGATGCCTTATCCGTTATCGTTGACACCTCAGAATACGCTAATATAGACGAAAACTATGATAGTTTAGAAACTGGTAATGATTTAAAACTTTAGTATTCCTGTCGTTCAAAAACTCAAGAAGATAGGTGTAGTTAAGGGTCACCCTACACCACGTCAATACATCAACGTAAGGTCATCATCAAAAAACACAACTAGTTTTTGTTCCTATAATTAATTTCCCCTATTCCATCGAAGGGAAGGCAATGAATTGAGTACTCTATAAGGTTTCGAAGGGTGATAGGAAGTTTTCGCAAAGCCCTCTCAAAGGGTTCATCTAAGCAAGGATGTGCTTCTTACCACCAAGATATTATGTATGTTACGTGTGTTATTATAGTCACATTAATAATATAAATGCAAATGTTTGGATGTATATATGTTTGGATGATTGTTAGCTCTTCACGCCATAACTACTGAACGCATCGGACTGAAATCTTGCAGTTATCTCTGAAATAAAACATAGGCTACTTTTTATCCCATAAATCATTTCCCATGGGATAGAAGTAACCTGAAACAAGGCGTGCGAAGCCGCGAGACGAAACTAGTATAATATACATAAGGCGTTATTAAGTGTAGGTATTAAGAAGGCCTGTACTTCTAAGCTCCCATACAAACGTTGGAAACTGCGTCCGCGATTATAATGAAATTTTACATACATATTCGAATAAGTAATAGCTATGTTTGTATCGTTTTAGTTTTTCAAAATACTTTTTCATCATAAAGTGAGAGTGAAAATTCATTTTTATCTATTTTCAAGCTATTTTATTACTTTATGATAATGTATTTTGAAAGACTACAACCGTTCCAAACATCGTTATATCTTATCCGATTATGTATGCAAAATTTAATTACAATCGGGGACGTCGTTTGCAAATGAATCGAAAAGTACCTACGTTTGTGTGAGAACTAAGAGGTTCAGGGCTTTCTTAAGAATTCTTTTTGGTATGGTAGCTTGGCTATAGGCAAGCCTATAGCTCGCAGAACCGATAATAGCTGGAGAGATTGCGAAACGGAGTGATAGCAGATGGAACGACTGTGAGACAAGATGGACCGACACGATGCTTTACATACTTTACTTCTTACAGCATTGTCATATACAGCAATATCAATTACATGAATTTGTCTTCTTACAAATTCATATAATTATTTCGATCCAAAGTTTACCTGGAAGAGATCGCTTGTAAGCGATTAATTGATAAGGTCGCCCATTGTATTTGTCTCATGTAACTAATGTCTTTTTGTTCTTTTTCTGGTGTACAATAAAGTATTTTTGTCAATACAAACACACAATTTACAATACAATACAATTAATGTATTGTAAATTGTGGCTGTTGCCTATGCATGATAAAAAATATCTATTTATGTTGATATATCAATTATCTAGTACCCATAACCCATGGTATGGGAAAAGATGATAGTGTAAATTGTCCAGCATTATTCATTTATTTAAATACCCACTAGGTATAAACCTAAACACCAACATAAATCACTTACTTAATCTCAAAGGTCGTTACCCTTATCGCACAGAGAATACTTCTAATCAAAAAGAACAAAGTTCTTATCAATAACATTCCCAAGCTCTGTTGGTGGTCTTATCACCTCCATCAGTTACTTGATTAATCACCTAATGTTTGATCAGAGCTCTGGTTAGAATCTCGGCTTTATCAGAGAAGTTATCAGGAACAAGATTAGGAGATACAAAGGGCACAAAAGGGCATGTTGAGCATGGCTGAACAGAACAATAAAAGTTAATAATATCGTAAAGCATGTGTACCATCTACCTACCTAGGTATAGGTTAAAAAATCATAGTGCTATTGCTAGAGTGCGGAATAATCCGGCTGTTGATACGAACCGATGACATCATTCATTTGTAGTTTGTTACATTAAACCTAGCTAGAAATGAATAACCAAGAAAGGTGGCCTAACCTAGCAGTGGATGCTCATGGCGTTAGACAGGCGGAAATAATGAGATGCGTATACGCACTAAACAAACAAAACTTTATGTACATACTGTGAAAACCCACAACCAAAGTTTCCACATCCGATTTTATCATACAAACAACACTACCATTAGATACCTTAATTTATGTTTTCAAGGTGCTGAACCTTTTCACTGGGTATCTATATCTATACTATATATATTATATAATATATAGAAAATACCAATCAAGTAATAGAATTAAAAGTATTTACAATTGAAACAATTGAGCTAACTGCAGACTTTTACAAACAATCTAACAGGTCTTTGATCTATCTATCTTTGAATTAATAACTTATTATTATAAACTCTGTCTGTCTGTCTGCTACCTTTTTACGCCTAAACGGCTGAACAGATCTCAATAAAATTTGGCAGGAGGTAAATGGTATCCCGGGGAAGGACATAGGCTACTTGAAAAGCGCGTGCGAAGCCGCGGGCAGCAGCTAGTATGTACAGTGTGTGTATAAAATTGAAGTAATCACCTCCTAGACAATCGCTTTCCTTCCGTCAATAACCGCTCTTTGGTAATGACAAGGTACTAAAATCAACATTTGATTTGATAGAAAAGTAGTAGTTTGTAGGACTGGATCCCAAGCAGCTCACTCTCCAACCATCAAAATCAAGATGGTTGGAGAGTACCTGCTGCTTGGGATCTAGTCCTACATCGAGTCAGGTCCCACACCCAGCAATCCATAGCTACAACCCATCAAGACACTGTTAGTGATAACTGCGTACATACGGAACGTTATAATTAAAGTTGAAAATTGACGGTAGATATGCAAAATTCAAATTACTTGTAAAGACAAATGTCACCTCAGTCTGCCTGTGACCATGGAAGCTGAAAAGCCTCCGAAACGTCAGGTTATAAACAAATATAAAATATACGCGATCAATCCGGTAAAAACAGTGTTTTATTATGAGTTCTCGCGAAAATAACCTTAGAATATATTACATTATGAACTTCAAGAACTCGGTCGGATACCGAGTTGTTGAAGTGAATCATAATGATGATGATGAACTTCAAGAACTCGGTATCTTATTCAGAAGCAGGACTCTATTGGTGCATGCATTCCTATCAAATAGATCAAATTAGCATAATCTTCCGATATTTATTCCAGGACTAGAAGTCTCGCTACCATAGTGGAGCAAATGGTAGATCGTCGTCGTTTATATTTGGCTTAACATCATCATTATCATCCAAAGCTAGATTTCACCCACTGCTCAAATATGTAAAAGTTTGTGACATAAAACTTTGGCATCCTACGCTCGTATATCCTTTTACAAATTTTGGCTGCCTGTTTCCAATACGATAAAATTTACCAAACTGCAAAGATGGTTTGTTTCAGTGGAGAAAAATTCAGGGAAAAGGCAAATTGGGGAATCAGGAACTAAGGTCTCATATGTATATGGTCTTACTAGTTTCTGCCCGTGACTTCGCACTCTTTGTTTTTAAAGGTTTATTTATATCCCATGGAATCTTTTTAATGGGACGAAAAGTATAATATATTTCAGGCTTAGAGCTGCATCTATGCAAAATTTCAGTCCGATGGTTTTAGTCGTTATGACAGGAAGAGGTAACAGACATCCATTCATACATCCAAACTTTCGCATTTATGATATTAGTGTGAAGAAAATATCATATTCTCGGACTATATTAGACTTGCTTAGAAAAAAAAGGTTAAAGCTTTGTATAGACAAAGTTTTTTCACTTCTCTTGTTCAAAAAGTGTGTCAATATGACTTAGCTTAGCGGGCGGAAAATGCGTTTTTAAGGTCTAGGGTTGTAAAGTGATTATTATTCTTTTTAATTTTTGTTTGAAATCATCAGCCAGTACGAGACATTCGCTCTCTTGTATGAAGACTCAACTTTTTGGTGTTGCATATACAATGAACCAATATTTTACTTAAGTTTATTTTTGAAAACTAACCTCATAACCCTCCCCTGTCGGTAGTCGGGTAATAAGACTTAAAGTGCCTTCTTGGTGATTGTTAGATGTTTATAGAATCACACTAATTTTTAACGGTAGAATGCGTACTTTGTGTTGTGCGTTATGTAGGAAAGTTGGTATTGGCGCGAAATTTCTACAATTTTCTTGATTACAAATTGAATTGAAGGTAAAATAGTTTTATTTTCTCGCAATCGAAGTGAAAAGTAGAGTGTTTCACTCGGGCCGAAACCACCCATTATAACTCGGTCTTTACATCCATATAAACAACCTCGTATATAATAGGGTGTTTTGGTCCCTAAGAAAACAATCTACTATTATCTATTAATTCTATTATCTAGGCAAAGCAAAAAATCTGTTCGATGCAATTTTCTTTTGGAAACTACTTTTACTTAAAGCTCTTAGGAGAAAACTTTTCAAAGAATGGAATGACTACAAACTCTATCAGAATCTGATGACTCATTAAGTTAAGATGAGGAGTCCATTCTTAAATGAAACAATCGTGCGGCGCGTCAGGCCTCCGCCCACGCTTGGTCCGAACTAGTCTGGACTAGGGCGGAAGGTATGGGAGACTGGAGAGTTTCTTCAGAGAATATTTCGTGACAATCACCTCTGAAAACTTTATTGTTCTATGACAATGACATTTTTTATTTGAACCCTGGGCGACAACACCATAAATCACCTTCGATAAAAGTAAAAAAGGATACTTTGTTTACTTTTATCGAAGTAAATCACACATATTTTAACCAAGGCTAGGTTCGTAAAAAATACAAAATCGAGCTTTACCCCCCTGAGTTAGGCTATTTTTTTTCCTATTTTCTAGCACGAATATAGCAATATACCTAGCACTTATCCTGATTAAGTGTTGTTTATTTGTTTAACGAACTTTGTCTTGGATTCTCCACACTCAAGTAAACACACTAGAGGTTAACAACCTCTTTGTTAACCTCTAGTGTGTTTACTATTGTCAATTTATAACAAGCTGATGAAAAACCGGCTGTAAGACAGATATTTAAGGATTTAGCAGTTAGTTTACAAAATTTCAAATCAATAAAATCATTCTGACCTCTCTTAGCATGTCCCGCACCCGGTCAAGAAAGGTAAGTCACGAGCCAACAAGCCTCTGCGACATTCGATAACATCGTCCCCTCTCCGTCCCCGTTCCCGCTGACCCGCTGGACCCGACTATGTCTATTCGTATGATGTTTACTTCATTAGGGCTGCATGGGTAAGTTATTGGCTGGGCTATGGCTAAAAAGAACTACCAATTCATTCACCCTCTTATGAAAATAACTCAACTAAGATAAAACAAATATTTAAGGGGGGTTCCCATACAACAAACGTGATTTTTTTGCCATTTTTAGATAATGGTACGGAACCCTTCGTGCACGAATCAGAAAAAGGAGCCGGCTAAGCGCGAGTCGCACTTGGCCTGTTCTTTTTTCTGATGTCTAAGACTATTTAAAAGAAAATAAATGAATCCCTATAGTTTGAAATATAGTTTCCAAATGAATCTAAAAGTACGTTTGTATGGGAGCTTAGAGGTTCAGGCCCACCGTAATAACCTGTTTTTAAGATCTTGGACAAAAAGGACCCAACCCGTTGAAATTCAAAAATCATTACAAACAAAAAGATGACGCCAAACATTTTAATAGCGGTTTTATTATGACGAGGGTGGGTGATTTGTGGCCTCTATACGTCACGCGGTCGGCTGATTGGACTTTGTACTTTTTTAGCTGTAAATCTTTGAAGGGATTTGTTTTTGTGATTTCAGGGTTATATACCTTTAAGCTCAGGGCTCTCGGTGGTCCGGATTTGTAAAACGTTTCGCTCAAATTTGTTACCTGTGCTCATGGTTTTACGAATAGGTACACTAACCAGCTAAATAGCTTTACTACCCATCAGTGTAATGTTTAGTACCAATATGTACAGACTTATCCGATTTTGATCACGCTGGGGCTACAGGTACCTTAGATTGTAAAGTCTCTTACTTAGTATGGATAGACGACCACCGAAGTTGTAAAATACAGTAGATAGGATGGCCCTTGCGATCTTGCTGACCAAAACAAATGTGGCTCGATAGCGAGGCTCGATATGGCAGATCAAATTATTTTCTGACTGAAGAATAAAAGTTTTACTCATAAATGGACTTGATCACAATAAATAACAAGCCATAAATATTTATTGCAGTTTTAAGATGTTTGCGCCTTTTTGAGATTTTGATGACTCAATTACTCCAGAAAGCTCGGAACAATAAAATAAATAATCGGTACTCAGGCACATTTATTGAACTAAAAATAAACATCTTGTCATTTTCGTTGAGTAAATTTAGAGTGATATCATAACTAACAACTTCACAACATTCTTACAATTTAAAAAAAACGTACTTAAACTTAAATGAAAACTTTAACCTCTCCATCCTCGAAGAACTTTGTATCAAGGAGAGATTATCATCATGAATACTGAAGTTTCTTAGACACGTGGCACGGAATGAAGACACCACGGAGCATCTCGTGGTCCAGGGCAGATGGGGAAGGGAGGCAAGAGAGATCTCCAACCCAATGGTCGGACCTCATCACCTCTCTGACGCAGTTAACCATCACACGTCCACTCTGCCAAGAGTGGTCGGACGACCAAAAAGAATAATTTTAAAAAGCTCTACCACTCGAAATAGCGACGACAAAAAAGCTTTTAAATTATCCAATACAAAATGTTTAATATTAAATGGCCCAATCAAGATGCAGTTCCTTATCTTATTTAAAAAGGTAGGCATGTTTTAACCTTAATGATGTAAATATTTTACCGAAACAAGCGAATTCCCAAAATACTCCCAGTGGGGGAGCTATCTTTTATCAAGCCAATAAAAACTCAATAAAATGTTAAAACACTTATTTTCGATAAAATAAATTCGACAAAAACTGTTCGAAAGCTGTTACTAAGACAAAGATGCCGACAAAATTGAAATAAGTATATCGTAATATAGATAACACGAGAAGGTTTTTAACCGGCTGACACGGAAGGAGGGTAATGGGTTTTCTTGTAACTGGGCAGAAATTAACGCCGCACCTTCAACAACTTGGACCGTTTTTGTACATATCTCTGGGATTATTTTGCTGTTAGGGTAAGGGTAGGGTAAGAAAGACACTGGTGCTCGGGAGTCAGATCCAGACAATGACTGGTGCTTGGAACACGCTTGCTGTAGTTTTTCCGGTCAATTACAATCTGGGTTTCTTCAAGACAAGAGTGAATAGATATCTTTTAGACCTTCGTGATACATCGTTGGCCACATCTTCACTTTTCATAGGATTGAAGCCAAACGAAGATCTATAAAAAAGTGTTTTGTTTTTTTTTTTGTTCCACTCTAGTTGTTAGTTTTTATTAATAAAACAAACGGTTAAAACCTCATCCCATCGAATTATAATCCCGTACCTTCATTTATTACCGTCCACTCAGTAATATAGGGTGCAGGCTGCGGCCGTGTATAATTACCGTGGAAAATGTGGAAATTCCGAACCGGAAACCAATTTAATAAACCATAATTCGATTAACGTAAAAATGCTCCTGCTCGCGCAATTTTTATTGGTCCCTATAGATAAGTGAATATTGGAGCGAATAGAAACTATTTTTTTTATCTTCTCTACCATTGGGCCAAGCTTAAGTCGATTATGTTTAAAACATATGCGTACGCATACCTACTGGTTATATGGCGTCGCCAATTTTGAACACATTCTTTGTCTTACGGGACTATAATACCATAACTGTCTGAAACTGTCTAGGAATTTCCGGGATCAATTAATTAATTATCTATGTACTCGTACACATATTATTATTGAAAACCTAACAAGACCTAACAGCAACCTCACAGTTATGTGTTTGTTTTATTCAATGTCGTGTGGAGGCGGACGATAGACTACGCCGCAGTTTTTAACCTTTGAGGTCTCTTCATTCGTTGTCTCTAAAGAATTAAAACTATATACATAGGTATTGGTGTTTATATGCTCCTCGTGCGGTGTCACAGAAGACATTCAACATCTTTTGGTGGAATGTGTTCGGACTCAGTCAAGAGATCAATTGATTGCTGATTTTCATTTGAATCTCGCAGAATTAGGTATAGTTCAAAGTTTACTTTCCACCCCACTGTGCGAGGCCGCTAAGGCCTTGTACATAATCTTATATGATATAATAAGATAAAGTAAGGGTTAAGTTTGTGTCTGTAAAACGGGACTGGCATATTCGCTAAGCGAAAAAAGTCCTATTAAAAAAACAAGAATAAAAAAAATAAAAAAAATCTCTTTTATGCTCATATGGACCTCAATTTTTGAAATATGTATGTTCATTTATAATTTTAAAAAAACAACGGACACCCAGTTTATAACAACTTACCTTTTGACGTAACGCTTATTTTTCGCAAGCCGTTTTGTCTTCATTACCAGGCAAATGATTGAATGAGATTGAATATTAATTAGTTTTTAACGCATTTTTCCATATACGCAGGTTCAATAGCGTATGATATCGACTTTTAATTATTTCGATGGCGCATTTGCATTTGGATTGGGCATGTAATTCTCTTTTTCACGGATGTTCGTGATGGCATCAGCTGGGTTGTTGAGAATAAATCACTTATTTATTTAATTTCGACAACACAAAATAATATATAAATCAATTCTTATATTATCGCCAATGTAGGTAGGTACTCGTATTAAGTACGAAAGAATAAAGTATTTGTGTTTTATTTACTCCGTGAATTAGCGCACTTTATTAGGTACTAATTAAACCTTATCCCACCTGAAGTCTAAAAAACACGGTAGCGCTCACAGAACTACTATATAGTTACAGGTGTATTAGAAGAGTTGTTATATTTTTAGGAAATATACTAGAAAAGGGCATAACTTGCTTCTATGTACTTCTCACACCTTCAGTGTTACAAATACACTGCGATCAGCAATACACTGCGATGAAATTTGTTCTGAAGATGATTTAAAAAAAATGGTAAGTAATGTGCTCTACACTTGCATCACAGTCCCTAATTTTCGTGACATAACATGTTTATCTTCTGCAATAACCAGTAATGCTGTTCAGTTATCCGCGGACACCTCGCGATGATAATAACATGATCATTTTTACGTTCAGATAATTGTCGCTGCATGCGGCGCTTGGTATGGCACTAACACTTCATCAATAACCTGGTTTATGAACCTTAGGAACTTGCTCTTCAATCAAATCACTGCCCCTAGAACCCCTGCCGTGCTAGGAACCTTCCCAGCTCGTCTAACTTTATCTTTTTAACACAATTAAGTCAAAGGAAAGTCAAAAATTCAATATTTTCAAGAATGTGTATGTGTAGTGTATTTATTACATACATTTAATAATGATATTTGTTCATATATAAAAATCCATGAACAGATTTTTAAATTTATTATTTTAAATATATCATATTGTATTACATAAATGTACTACTGTATTCATGGAAATATATACGTAATAATAAAAAAATTATAAAAAAAAAAACTTTTATTTCGTAATGTTTCGTAGTTTTTATTATGTAATATGTCTTTTAAACTACAAAAAGTAAATATTTTTATAAGAAAATAGCGTTGTGAGCCCGTCACTTACGAAAACATGTAGGTACCTAAACATCGTAGTTGTAAGGCCATGCAGGTCGTACCGCTGTACTAAGGTTTTTTTTTAATAATAATAATATTTATTTTCACTCGCAAAAGGTGAGCCCCTAGTGTTTGTATGCAATATAGAATCACTGCAATATTATTAGCAAATGTGCCATTATAAACGCTGAACACTGTAAAATCATTAACTTTAATTGGTTTTTCAAGCGATCAGAATTAAACAAATAATTTGATGGTTTTTGAAATCGATTTTTTATATCCTTAATACCATATTACTGTACTGGTAAATTACGGTGACAATATTATTGTAGGTGTCAACGTTAATATTGTGTATTATGGTCACTGAGGGGTTAATTGGCCCGTGTCAGCAATTTAAGTAATTATAATACTTCATTGATGTGAAGTGGGAAAATTTTACGGTATAGCGGACTGTGGCGTGCTAATGAAGATGACAGGTTATTTATATGTTGTGATGATGATGTTGGCCAAGCCGGCTCAAGTTGAACCCTGGCCTTTTAACTGCGGGTTTCCGTCATTTTATTTGCATTTTCGCGATTTGTGCGTCGACGACGACCTCTGTGGCGCTGCGGGCCTGCGACGCAAGAGGTTGCGGGTTCTATTCATGCCTCGGGACAATTTTTGTACTATCTGCTTATATTTCTTCAGGGTCTTCTGGGTGTTTTCTATATATTATAAAAATATATATCTATGTACCTAGTATACTTATTTATGTATATTATCACAGTTACTGTTATCTAGTGTGTGTAGGCTTGTGTAGGTACCCATAGCACAAATTCTGCTTAGCTTGGGGCTAGATGATGCTGTGTGAAATGGTCCAGCATTATTTATTTTATATACTCACGAATACACTGGAATTAACTAGGTCGGATTTGAAAAAATATAATAGGTATAAGAAATTTGTGTCCGCCCTGTTTTCTCTGCCACTGATCAAATATAGGTATATTTATTTGCATCCCTTAAAAAATTGAGAATATGTGAAGCCCGATTCGAAGTATAGCAAAAACCTTTGTAAACCATATTTTAGTAAATAAAGCCCACAACAGACGGAGCTATAATAATATATAATAATATAAATCATAGCAAGGTATTACGGTATATTTTCTATAGTAATCGGCGAGTGACCACTGACGCAGCTTTAACGTATATTTTTATTAGGTACATCACCACAATTTTTTTAGCACGATTTATTTTGGTATAGCCTGACGTGACGGCCGCAGAGCTCATGAGTGCAAAAATGTACATTATAGCTCCGTTTGTTGTGGGCTTAAATGATTATTATTTTTAAGAAAAGCTGCAGGCCACCATCAAAGTTTTAATCCGAGTCGGAATAAGTTTTATGTCGACTATTCAAATGAATGGGAGGTCCAACACCAACATTTTAATTTTCCTCCAATAAAACCGCTTTCAAACAACGCACAATCAATGACATCTCAATAAGGCCCCACGCACACGAAGTTTCTCCGTACCGACGTACCGTACACGACAATAAATCAGTACGGTCTGTAATTACGTCGATGTTCATTAATAATGCATAACTCGATCAAACGCGTCCCGGCCTCGAAAGGAGGCGTTTACATTGAACCTATTTATTTATTACATCTTGTAATTACTAAGTTATTGTGTTATTACTAATTATTGTATGTGTGATTTGTGTGGGTAGGCAATCGGAGGTTGGATTGTTCCCATGGCTTGAAGTGAAAAGTTTGATTATGAATATCATTGTAAAAACTTATTTCCACCCTAAAATTAAATTATCCAAAAGACAATTACCGGGACGCAATAAAATATTAGTCTCAAAAAAAACAACTTTTATTTTGATACGTTTTATCTGAATATACTTAATACCTGCTTATTTATATTCTACTGCATGTTTTGTTTCTTTATGAGTTGCAAATAAAACGTTCATAATCTTAATCAAATACACAAATATTGGTAGACATTAATAGGTAGACCATTAGTTCCGTTAGAAGTTACATTAAAACAATGTCCATGTCTTAAAGAAATACCTGCAAACACAACAACTACACACTATAACTAGGTAAGGTTTACCAATTTTAATGGACTTGATAAAATTTACCTTCGTGACTACTTTGCATTAGCAGTTTACCAACAAATGCCTCATAAGTATTCACAGGATATTGCAATTATTTGCAATAATCGTATTTTAAACATAAATAATATTTCTAACACAAAAGCTGTACATAAACCACTGTCAAAGCACCTGTACCTTTATCATTAGTACGGCAGAGTTTTGAAATAAGACAACTGGAGCATAATTTAATTTAATTTAGTAATATTTCAATTTGCGTGAGGTAAATTACGTTATAACTCATTCGTGTACATGTACCCTTATTGATTGAACATGGGCCGTGTTATTCTGTGAATTAAAACCACCTTCGCACGCATAATCGACTGAATAAATACTTGGCCGCTACTTTTGGAACTCGAATGCATAAGATAAAAAGTCAAGTGCAAGTTCCGTAAGAACGTACAGAACATTTTGGACGTTTAAGGTGGTTCGTCGCGGGTTGGCGCGACATTCATTGTTTTTTTGTGGTTTTTATTTCTTCTGTGTTCCACAAGCCATTTAGCGAAAAAGTAATTGCCGCAAATCGTAAACCATTTTCTGTGAACTTATGATAAAATCAACTTTGAATCATTTGTACTTTGGGAGGGTTTGGGAAAATGTTGATTTTAAGCACAGAATTTCGTATTTTCCCAAATACTACAGTGACAGTAAGTTGGTTTTATCATGGGTTCATAAAAAATGGTTTACGATTTGCGGCAAATTACTTTTTTGCTAGTTTTATTTCTTGTAGAACACACAAAAAGTTTAAAACCACAAAAAAAATAATCTCGCGCGTTAACCCGCGAACCTTAAAGTATATATATTAAACACCCGAATACCAAAACAAAAGTCCTTAATCGATTCGATTTTCATTCAAATTGTCAAAAAATTGCGACCGAGATATGCTCAAAACTTATTTGCGCTTGAGTATTCCAGGTTGCTAATATTTAATTTACATACTTTCTGCATTCAACGTCTCCAAAAGTTCTATTAGGTCAAATGGTTTATTTCCTTTCCGCACTTTGAGTTTAAGTTTAATATTAAAGAAATCAAGTGATAATGATCTCCTTTATTGTTTTTCTTCGACTTTTCAATGTGGTAGGCTGACAATCTGCACACATCAACCAAGAAGATAGAGCTTTAAAAGGAGAGTAAGTCATTAAAAATACGATTTTATGTATCCATTATGGATATTTGAAATAGAAAGTAAAGAAAGTATTTAAAAAAAACAATGTGGGTTTAGTAGGTACGTACCAAATAAATGTCGTAAGCTTAGTTACTAAGAAAGAGTATTTCAAAAGAAAATCAATTTCGTTTATGTATGTAGGTCCTCATTACTATATTAGACTAAAGGATACGAACGAAAAACATTTTTCTGTATATTTTTCTCTTCTAGGCTTTGAATGTTTACAAATTAAATTGAAATCTATTTTAATTTTGTCTTCATGAACTTGTATAGCTTCATAGCAATTACAAATCGTACAAGTAACATCCAATTTCACCGCACATCAGAGAACTCGAGTTTAATTGAAATCGAGAAACCATAGTAATTTTCGCAAATGGGCGCACACTTAAAATTTCATTACGATTTACATACAAGCACATTTCTTAACCAAGTATATTGAAGAAAAGACCAGTTACTATAAATGAATGAATTAAAATTTAACAGCGCTGTTTCAATAAAACCCTTTTATGGAATAATGTAAATATCTTTCTTCCTTACTGCGGAAATAGTTATTTGTTATACAAGAGTGCAAAGTTGCTTTTTAACCACGTGCTCAATTTTGATGACCGATTCAAAAATTAGAATCCTGAGCGTTAGCGAGGGAATCAAAAGAGCACGAGGTAAAAAATCTTTGCACTCGAGTGCAACACGTAACTTTACATCCCACCTCAGCGAGGATAGAGTATTTTTGCTATTCGATATCTGAGTGTAGAAGCCGTTTTTATCCGCTAGAGGATAAAAACGGGTTTGGAAGAGCAAAAGTACTCTTTCCGAGATGGGGGAATAAAAAATAAATTTAATTCTATGACATGTTTATGCCCGTGATCATAAGTAACGTAAGGAGTTTTCTGTCTATCATAATAAGGCGGAATTAAATATTAAAAAAAATTAGGAAGTAAATATTTTACGTTATGTCACATTTCTTTTATCATACTCGCGTTGTTAACTGTTATGGAACCTTATCAAAGTAACTGTATGACTGCTTTTGTTTCAGTTCGAAATGGTTCCAACCCTTCATGATCGCGCAAAGACTTAGGTGGGTACATAATTAGGCCTAAAGTACGCTAGTACTATGATATAATCCCTACCCAAATACAGGATGGTACCTATTCACTAATTAAATTTGGCACACATAACATAGATAGATAGGAGTTCTGAAAATGAACATAGGTATTTATACGGGGAAAGCGCGTGCAAAGCCGCAACCAGGAGCTAGTCTCCAATCTCCAATTGTTTTTAGGGTTCCGTACCGAAAAGGGTGCCAATAGGACCATATTACTAAGGCGACTACGCCTTGTTAACTTTTTGCTTTTTTCGATCAATCAAAAAACCTATTTTAAGGGTTTCTTTTGCGAAATAGTTTTGTACAATATGCGTTTTGTACAAGTGCAGGTCGACTCGCACACTCCGTGTGCGAGACGACCTGCACTTGGCCGGTTTCATTCTACGTGACTGAACATTAAGTAGGCCCTTAGGTGCCCTAACGCTGTTTGATTCCATATTTTATTGTTGTTTTATGTCGTTTTTGTAATTATATATAAATGATTCAACACATTAAAAAGAAATAATATTTTAAAGGAAGAATTCAGATGCGATATCACGATATTTGTAATTAATATTTTAAACTAAGCAAAATTCTGTTTATTAGTTGTCAGTCTTCACAAAACAGGTTTTGTCAATACCTACCTCTTAAAGTATATAATCTTGTAACCATTGTTATTTTTGTGAAGAGAAATAAATACCACTTATTATTAAATAATTACTAAAAATAAGTGCAGTACTACTAAAACACTTATTTTTAGTAATTATTTAACTTACCTACGTAGTATTAAATAAATATTTTTGCATAAATATGATGACTGTAGAAGTGAATTATTGTAAAACAACAAAAAATCGAACTGTTTTGTACTCCTAGGTACCTACTCCTTTATAAAATTGAAACTTCAAATCAAGTGTAGAAGTTCTCTAATTTTACCTTAAAATAGTTAAATTAGATAAAGGATCAAAGTATATGAAATAAGTGAAAGTAAGGTCATATGAAATAATATTACTTAAGTAGTAGGTAAGTAAGGTTCTAGAGTACATAGTATAGTGACCAAAAAATGATATTATAATTCTGAACAGATCGTTAAAATAAAAAATAAATAAAGTTTCAAATCTAACCCTTCCATCTTTTAATTAAATACAAATTGAGCATCAAAGTTGCCATAAATTTAATTCGAGTTAGCAACTCAGAAGTAGCTTTTATAAGTTGGGGATATTCGGACTGACGATAAAACGTTAAATCTGGCATAAAAGAAAACCATTGTGCACCCCTAAATAAAAAAATCTGATTACAGTATGTAGCAGAAATTCCAGTATGTATGTACCGTTCAGTATGTACCGATTATTCGATTACCTATCAATATGACTTTGTTCATCGAAATGATCACTTTATAATAATAATAATCATTTATTTCAGACAATAGAAGACAAGTACCTACTTACAAAGTAACTTAACTAGTGCCCATATGATAATAATACTTTAGAGACTAGCCATACATAATTATAAAAAAACTTAAAAAGAATCATATATTTATTCTAGGGCGTACTAAAACTACCTATCATTCTAATCGCCAGATAAAATATCTAGACGAACTTGAGAAAATAACAGACTGCACGGATTGAACCTTCACTCCAAATTAAAAAAAAAAGAACAACATAGTTGAAACAAGAACGTTTCTATAACGTTTTCATACCGTTCTCACCTCGTCTCGCCATCAACACCTTGATAATTTGCATTTTAAATGGAGAACAAAGGTCGGACCGGTCACCTGGGCTGAGGTACCGGATTAGGCTGGGCGATAATGGTCTGTTTTCATTAAAGGGCCTAGTGTTTCCGGGGCAGAGACCCGGATTTAAGGACCCGGACCCTGTTTCGGAAGTTGCTTAAAGTCGTGTTGACATGGGACGTTCTTTCATTGTTTTAGTAGATGTGGATTAGTAAGTAAGATAAATAAATGGAAGAAAAAATCTGCTAGGCTTTTTACTAAGCGAAAGAGTTCATTTTTGTAAGGCTGCGATTTAGTTGGACCTTGGGAGCGGGAGTTACAGCGAATCGACCACTGACAGTCAAAACTGCACCCAAAGATTAGAGAGTAGGTAACTTTATAATATTAAGTATTTATCTCTCTCTCTCTCTGTATAAAAGAAAAGGATAAAAGAAAAGGTGTCTTAAAATGTCTTGATACAATGGTGCAGGTTATAGCAGGTATGTTTAGGTTTATTTAGTACCTTGGCATAACAATTTGCGCTTACTGTCGGACTGAACGTGGTCGTCGAGTAAGTCAACTGTAACGCCGAATCGAATTTACGGAGCCGCGACTCGAGGTCCGCATCTCGTACAACAGAAAACGTCATTGCGAAATTCTTGCGGCACCGCGGTAGTATGAGAGCGCTCTAAAGTGACGAGGTACAATAGTATATAGTATACAAGTTAATACAGCTGACTGTACAATAAAAGCAGGTACATGTGACGTTGCTACAATTGGCAAGCGAGCAAAACAAAAGACCTAATAACATAGAAAAGCTTTCTCAAAAAAAACTAACGTTCTTCCTTAACCAATAAACCAAGAACCTACCCTCGATTGTAAGAATTAAGACAACATACCGACTCTTACAGCTGGGGGGTTTTGAAAAGGCTATTGTGATGAAATTAATTGCATTTTCCCCTCTGCAGCGCGTGGGGATGTATCGGGCTGGTTCGACAGCCGTGCAGATAAGGACAACCTCAAATTATGGCTTAATATCGTGATTGGAGCTTTCATTAAGCTTAATATACCGTATAAAGCTTACTAGCAGCGCCTCGCGGTTTCACCCGCGTAGTTCCCGTTCCCGTGGAAATTCCGGGATAAAAAGTAGCCTATGTCCTATTCCAGACTATAATCTATCTCTGTGCCATATTCATCCAGATCCGTTCACCCGTTCTGGCGTGATTGAGTAACAAACATCCATTCATCTAAACTTTCTGATTTATAATATTAGTAGGATTATAACATACTAGCAGCGCCTCGCGGTTTCACCCGCGTAGTTCCCGTTCCCGTAGGAATTTCGGGATAAAAAGTAGCTTATGTCCTATTCCAGACTATAATCTATCTCTGTGCCAAATTTCATCCAGATCCGTTTTGCCGTTCTGGCGTGATAAAGGAACAAACATCCATCCATCTATCTATCCATCCATCTAAACTTTCACGTTTATAATATTAGTGAGATAAAGAGGTGGACCATCGATGAGATATCTTCATAGTTATATTGAGAAAAATACACCCTTAGGTACCTAATAAGGATGAAGCATCTATGTATGTGGCACCAATTTGTTTTTTTTTTTTTAATTTTAGAATATTGAGTAGCAGTTATTTGAAGTCTCCGGCGGATCTTTACTAACGGCGCGACAGTGGTCGTCAAAGGTTTTTCATCACTGGACAGGACGCTATGACGCTCATGGGGAGGCCTATGTCCAATAGTGGACTAGCATAAGCTGATGACGATGATGATGAGGTATGATGTAAAGCAGTGAAGATATTGTATTTAACCCCCTCAAGTGGTCGATTCAGATGCATGCGTAGCGTATCACTCATCCTATTCGCTGCACGTTTTTTATATGACCAAAATTCAACCAATTAGCAGAAATACATTCATGAATACAAGTACATTGGCCAGCTGGTTTTATGAAGTTGTTCCTACAGAGCGCATGCAATGTTTCTAATATAAGAAACTGTTATTTTATTGGGCATCTCGTGCAGTCTCCTACAATGTACGATCACATCAAAAGTCACAACAAAACGTAGATAAATCTCTTTAGAAATTCCTTCTACCAGATTCTGTTCAGTGGATCTATCACACAAACTAATATGATTACACTGAGTTCCGTGAACTGAAATTAGTATTTACAAATTGTTTATAATTGATCCATTTTATAAAAAAAACAAGACCAGTCAAATGCTAACGTAGTAAAGAGGATTTATCTTCTTTAATTTTATCCAAAAGTGAATGTCCTAGATATTGCAATGTTTCCTTTAAAACTGAGATCCTTTTTACATTTTAGACTGTTTATGACATTAATTTCAACGACGAAATCGAGTTTGTTTCTCAATTTTTAACTGACTACGAAAAATCCTTTTTTCGGCTCTATGTTTCGATGTATGTATTTTTTTTTATGTATGCTCGACAATTTCTGCTTCATTTATGGAGCGATTCGGATATTTACTTTGCAGTTTAGAGGATGATCCCGAGAAGGTCCCATAATAAAAATAATATTTTCCCCGCAAAACTAAAAAGCAGTTGGCTTTTAAATTAAAAAAAGTTAGAGACTCCATGGACTGGTGTAGTTTCTGGCTGGCGGCGGGAACTGCTGCCTGATCGCGTGATCAACATTTGAAATAAGAAACGTGCATCTCTAAAGTCATCTGGAGCAGCGACTGGGGCTCTTTTAATTATATTATTATGCTTCATATTAAATGAGGCCAACGTAATGGTCAAGAAACGACCACGTCACTTATTCATGATAGTCCGTCCGTTCGTGATCTGTCCTCTACGTAGTTTTATTTACGGATAGAGATATAAAAGAGTAATTGGATTGTAAGATTGAACTAGTTGCCGCCCACGAGTTGGTCGATTGTAAACTTTTATTGGCTTGCTTTTGCCTCCCGTGTAGGTCTTAGCGCTGTGCTGAGCTTTTTCCATACAAATTTACCTTTTAGTCGTAAATAACTTGCTGGTATAGCAACTTTCGTTTTAGTACCGTAAATAAATTGTAGGTTTCGATACTTGATAATATTGTTAATGCAAGTAACTCTGGCTTAATGTGGCAAGAACAGAATTTGTATTCTGGGGGAAGATCTAACTAATCTATCTAATCTAATAATATACATTTCGTTTATTCTGGAGAAAGGACTTTAATATGCAATTTTTTTTTTAATCAAATTACATAATACAAATTGTGCTCTTGCCAAAATCTTGCCACAGTGTTACTTGAACCTACAATTTCAAATTAAACTAGACGTCATAATTCACTTTTTCGATCTATAGTTAGATCGATATAACTTTAATAGTTTAGTTACAGTACCTATGTAGGTAGACCTAGATAGGGTAAGTTTAATTAGCTGTGATAATTTAATGATACTTTTTAGATGTATCGATGATTAGACATAATTTATTAGCTTAGTAACAGAAGGTGGTACCTGAACACCAGATCGAGATAAGAATACATTTATTTATTTAATTTATTATATCAATTAGATTCATCGTTTTTACTAAAATATAAATATAGTATTTACTAAAATATCAAATAACTATTCATAACTCACCTACTAAAAGCTGCAAACACTAAAAATACACACATAACACTAACTAACCCAATCAACTAAAGACGCAGACGCCCCGAACCGTTCACTAAACCATTTTTAATACTTATTTTAAGTCGCTGTGACTAAAATTGACAATATTTTAAATGGACGAACTGACAAAATAAACAGGAGATGTCACATCAAACGAGTTAAAAATAAAATAGAATAAACAAAACACATTCGGATTTGGATATTTACACACCAGAATGAAATTTAATTTCAAAATGGAATCGATTGTCAATGTTCAATAATGTCATTGATTACTATAAAGGCTTCTAGATGAACATGTTGACACCCGTGGTGTCGTTTATATCTAGGTTTCAGGGTGTTCAGTACGTCAACAGGGACAACTTAAAGGAGTCTTCAAACCAAAGTCGCCAACGTCACGCCGGCCGCGCCGCTGATACTGAACTCTGCTAAAAAATGACTTTACTATGATAGTTGTAACGTCGCAGAATTATCCGTAGATGAAAGAAACTCTACATAGTGTGTGCGGTGCTATTTGCACGTAAAGATTGATTAGGATGGTTTCAACCCTGAAACTTTGACACGCGTCCCACCATTTGTAGTTTATTTAACCAAATGGAATATTATGCCAAAATGTGACATACTCAGACGATTAATAGCTATTAAGAAGCGACTACTTTAGTGGAATTTAGGCCCAGGTTGGGTGTTGGCGGCTTGGTCGGTGCCATGTTGTCAACTCACCAAAGCCGCCGAATTGTATCGCCGTGTATGTAAACATTGTGAACGGCACGAAATGAACAACACATGCCGCCGACTTTCTTACGGACGTGTCATAAACTCATAACGCAAAAAGTAGGCGGGCAAGATTCTTAAAAAAATGCCTTTGGTGTGTAAAATCCAAAAGCCATTGGTTTGCAAAGGTCACTAGAACCTTTGCGAAGTGCTAGTGGACCCAAGTCAATAGAAATATCACCAAAAAATGTAAACAATCATTTGCATATTATTATTATTATTTTATGTCGCAAGGTTTTTTACACTCCAGTTTCTATGTAGTTGTCACACTACACTGTATCTAGATATACATCTAGATAGGATGCTACAAACAAATTATTATATTCTGTTTCTTTCAGAATAAGAATGAAGATACATTTACTTAAGAATATTTTATTGTAAAAATGGTGTACATCATAAAAGTCATCATCAGATAAGGTCTGAAATCGAATTAAAGTAGGTAATCACAATTTTATCCATTTCGGACATACAATAATATTTTATCAATTCAATTGTATGAAATTTTTCGAGTAGTAACATAGCAAATACGAATTAAACAAACCTTTCATTTATAAGTTGGATCCTCATCTGTATGCTTTTCATAAATAGAGAATGGGAGAGATTGAGATAAAATCTGCTGGTGAAAAATGTAATTTACTAGCGACTTTCGTTATATATCTTTTAAACCCCTATTATAACTTACCCCCGTTCAACACAGCCCTTTGAAAGAAAACTATTTGAACCAAATCCGCTTTAGGGCTCCAACAACATAATCAATTTTGTAGTACCTCTGAGTGTCAGGGGTCGATTTGGACATCTGTCTCTGTATTTTAAAAAGGTTTGGTCAAACGTTTTAGGAATAAGATCCATAAACCACTGGAGGGGTGGTTAGAGAGTTAGAGATTGAAGTAGGTATAGAACGTTTAGTATTCACCAAGATTTTAGTAGAGTGGTCGTTAAAAATGTGAGGTGCTCCGCGTTCGTCCCAGTTGTTTCGGCAAAAAGTGTTGAAATCTTTCCTCTTTCGTTTCTTTTCAAAGGCAGACAATAATAAATGTCGACCACACTCTGTCGGTACATACATTTATTATAATTTCAATTCTTTAGGCGCTTTCTTTTGCACAAACATTGAAAGAGAAGAATTAATTCAATTCACTGTTATGAAAATGTTATAGCAGATGCGCTATGTATCGAATTTTAAAGAATTTCTCTTTTTTTTAACGAATTTTTTCGCGCTTGAAGCTAGAAGACAGAGTTTTATGAGTAGTAAGTTAAGATTAGAAACAAAATATTGAAAAATAATCAATAAATATAATTACATCATTATGCAAAGAATTATTTATTAGCCTTAGTTGCCTTATTAAGGCTACTACCTATAGTATAATCATATCTGTGCCTAGACCAAAAAGTCTTACCTACATACTTACTGTGAAAAACTCGTTCTCACTCCACCGAAAACTTTTTTATCCACGATTGTACCAATAAATTACTAGATCTAGTTTGTGAAATGCAAACATATATTTTATTACTCCACATAATCCGGCTGAGCCATATTTCGTGAGTCAGCTACCGGGTATCAGTAGCCATACATTCACACCGACACAAAAGGCAGACTTGCATGTAAAATGTATATTTTGCGAGTGTAGCTTGTCGAAGATATTTGTGGGCACTTGTCAAAATCGGTCGTTTGAAAGCTCGCGCAGCTTTTAGTAAAGACGCATCCACACAGAAGTAACGTAAATTTCATTCAATTACTTAATTAAGGGTAAACTAGTTAACGGCGCAAACTCATCGGTAGGCGGGGCCTAAATGTATGTATGTATGTATGCTATTATCTCCTGATACAAAGATTTAAATCGTACGGTATACGATATACGAGTATAAGTCCTTATAAAGTTACGCTACCCGCGCACTAGGATGAAAAGCACAGTGACCAATTCCTAATACGACCGCGCAAAAATGTGAAGTCTTTTAGCAGCAGTCGTTTAGGGTTATTATAACTGAGACTATTGGGTGTATATTTCAAAATAAATGTATATTAACTTTTGAATAACTAAACAATTTCGGAACGGAATTCATTTTAGCGTTTTCTTTCTCCGTGTATATGTTATTTATTTTCGCCATAACTTGGGCTAAAATCAGTGCTGAAATACGAAATTTTGCAAGTTTGTATTTTTCAAATGTATACTTTTTAACGGTTTTGGCTGTATACAAACATAGATAATGAAGAGATGAATTGATAATATCCTTAGTTTAGGATGGTCAACATCAAAAAGTGTAGTAGTTACCCTTCCACGTTTGTATGGAAAGATGAACGACTCGACGTGTAACCTTAAAAGTTGCGAAAAGCTTATTTACGAACATTTTAACGTGATGTTGTTTTTCAAGCCATGGCAGTCGCGTCGTAAGAATCAACCCACCCCTTCAACTCAACCCATGGATATAGTAAGAGCAGTCTAAGGGGATCCTACCAGGAGAAGAGCAGCAGCTTCCTTCTAATATTTTTAACACCTCAACTGCGTTCACCACTCCGCCTGCCGAAGGCCAGATTATGGCAAAACCCCTCTTGTTTGCTCGTTGTTCAGTAATATATTATATTGTTTGGTAGATGTACCTTTTCATTATAGGCTCACTCCATATAATGGCATCATGCTTTGCGGTAGGTATTACGTATAAAAACTTATACCTACGGTTTCAATATTGTTCTCAGCACAATTAAATCATATATACCATGTCTAAGCTCTCTATACACACACCCAGAACCTTTCATACCGAAATTCCGGAGTCCTAACTGTCTCCAACAAAGCATGTCGCCGTCAAAGTGTTCCGGCCTGTTCAATGACTTTGTACGTAACATGGGCCTTTGTGAATCTGCCATATCTTCGCAGGAAACACTATTGTATGGGAAAAATGTGCAGTTCAAAGGACTTTTGTTGTGTTTGTGCCTAAATTTGGTCATTTCTAAGAAAACTGTGCTTTCAATTGAACGTTTTATGTGAATTGCAGGACTTAGTACTTGGATGTGCGATGTGCAGGATAGGGGTTGCCAGAAGCGAAAAGAACCGCTAACACGAAACATATTCTCTCTATTTTACCATTTATTCTAGTGCCTTTCTTAAAGACGAAAAAGATGCATGCTGGACAGAATCAGATTGTTGACCATTTTCAGAGTTTTGTCTACCGTGCACAGTTTTTCTCTTAAAAACATTAAAATTTTACTTAAAAAATTTTTAGAGGACCTGCAGAACGTGCGTAATCAAAATCGCGTTTTAAAAGACGTGTTTTCAAAACAACCGACTTCGAATTCCTGAATAATGAAAAGTGGTTGGGAAGTAGTTTTAGGCCCATATTATGAAAACTTGATCAGTCGATCGATCTTTGCTTGAGTAACGATGAACTATGGCATTAACGTCACTCAAGCATAGATCTATGATTGAACAAACTTTTATAAGCCTTAAACCCGGAACACTATAGCTCAATTTCAAGTGGCGACATCTAGATAAAATTCGAGGCTAATTTGTCTTGTTTACGCGATGGAAAGTATTTGTTACCATTAATTGGGAAAATTATCATATGATGATGTTTTAGATTCCTACGTTCTACAGCGTACTTATTAATACCCCAAGGATCTAGCTTATATTATGAAACCACTACAAAATAACCTTCATACAACAACGAAAGAATCATCAAAACATAAGAATTAGCGAAGATATCACCAAAAATTGTTGTAGCTAGTCGTGATTTTACAAAAGTATTTTCTTGTTTTTCACGCTTGACGGGAAAAATACTAATCCTCCGGAAATATTTTTATGGGACTTTTTCAAGATCAGTATTTAACAATAGAGAAAGGAATTTTAAAATCGGTCCATAAAAGACGGAGAAATCGACAGCCGAACACAGAAACTCCTAAAGTTGGTTAAAAATAGCTCGTTCGGCCACGCCAATAAAACAAATCTCTGACCTAAATCACATCGAATAGCGGTATTAAATAATTTTCCCCAATCTGATGTCTGTTTTCCCATAAATCAGGCAATTCGGGAGCATGTTTGCAACACACTTCCATTACCCGAATGTAGTTGTAAATGGAGGGGACGTGTTTACCCGACACTACTCAACTAGTATACCGAAAATAGACGACGAAATATTGTAAAACATAACCCGCTTCAAGCGGGTAATATAATTGCGTAGGTAGCAAGGATTGTGCTTTTGATAGTATGTTCTACAGTCATCTCAGACAATACAGTGAAAAGAACCTACCAAGGAAATTTTCCTCTTGAAAATTGCCAAAGAGATCAGTGCCTATTTTTGTTTCATGATAAGTATTGAAAAAACTCTGATTACATAACATTTCAAATTTTATACCTACCAAATTCTCAATTACTGTATGATTTCCATGTCCAAGCTTGTGTATGACTTGGTAAAGAAGTGGAAAAGTTTTTTCTAACGCAACTTAAATCTACGTGTATCTTCCTATCTTATCAACCAAAAATGACTAAGCTTTTTCTGTACCTCAAGTCTCGCTGAAACTATTTCACCTTACTTACCAAGGTTAATAGTAAAAATAGGTAATGAAAACGTCTA
Organism: Eupithecia exiguata; assembly: GCA_947086465.1. NCBI lineage: Eukaryota > Metazoa > Arthropoda > Insecta > Lepidoptera > Geometridae > Eupithecia > Eupithecia exiguata. Next base: position 12,824,072 of record OX352231.1, on the reverse strand, counting down.
ACGGATAAGAAGCGGACAGTACCTACATGGGCGAATCAGAGCGGTTCGGGAAAAGCCAGACCGGTGCGACGTTTCCGAACGGCGCACCGGAAATAACCGGAACAAATCCGGCTGTCACTTTGCTATTTTACGGACACACGGTAACGTTGTTTGTATTGCAATAGGCTAGTTTCCTAAAAAATCAAAGTCATCAGTTAGCTATATAATCAGATATTCGACATGTATTTTTTATTTTATAAATTTAACAATAAATAATGACGTTATAGCCAGGTAAAGTTCCACGTGACTTCACGTGGAACTTTACCTGGCTTTTTTTTTAGTACGGCGTCACGAGTCCACTCCCAAACTTTGTCGCGATTTATATTAGGTATTCTTTTCTTGTTTAATAACGAAAATTAAAGTAGAAATTTTCAAAAGAAAATACTTTTCCTATATCTTAATAATATTTTTTTAACCCAGGATACAACACTATTTTGCTGGTCTCTTTGATGAGCTGGTGAAAGTTTATGAGCAAAAGGTACTATTGATTGTGAAGATTGCGGTTAGTATCTAGATCACCAATGTGTTAATAGCATAGGATAGTGAGTGCTTTGGTTATTTTATTACACATTGTTAACTTCTCCCTTCTAAATATATAAATGTGCAGGCCAGATTAAATCAAAGCTACATTGATCGGTACAACGCACGAACCTGTGGCACGAACGAATACCTATTGATAAAAAGGAAACAGCGAGCGGAGAGACAAGAAACATGACAGACTGTAAGATACCTACCCCTCCTAATCTCTAACCTCTTGAGTAAAACAGAATATTTTTAGTAGTTGCGATCTTGTAGCGATACACTTAAGAGTACCGTTTTTTTTTGGCAAAATTACTCTTTACAATGGTTGCACCAACCTTCTCTCCGTGGATCCCGCGATGTCAACACTCGCCCCGTCAATAGCACGGCACGTTACTCTGGGAGGAGCCAGCTGGAACAGCAGACTATCCAGACTACCTCTGTGCTTTAATAGATTAGGATTTACTTTGCAGGATAAAAGGGAAAGATGAGGTAGTAAAAAGTTACCTTTTATTCTGTAAAATTAGGACAATTGGGTTGGTTTTGACAAATTCCCTCAAAAATGTAGATGGTTTCATTTCACACAAAATTGTTACAATTTTGCGTGACACACTCAAGTGTTTGCGTACATTACGATATGTAGTAGCTTCAGCCAGTGGTTTAGTAGGTTTTTTTAAATAAAAAGTTAAATATTCGTCATGTCGTAGTTTCCGCGTGTTAGTTTGGGGCTAAATGGAGGTGCCTTACCTGTAGCATTATATTTTGTTAAAAGAAAACCCATCTGAAATAGTGCTACCCAAAACGCTAAATAACAACACAACGGTTTAATAATTTCGTCAAAGCGAAGTGGGAATTCAATAGAATTTATTTGGCCAATTTGCGCGCCAATAACTCAATGTAGCGCCAACAGCCGGAATTCCGGATCGAGAGGTATTTTCCGGATATTATAGGCATTTTAGGATTATTGCCTAGCTCTAGGAATTACTAATAATTCAGCCTGATTAAGGAGGTTGCAAGTTTGTCCAATCTTTGGTATGCATGACTAGTAGCTTAACATAAATAAAGTAGTATCAAATAAGCTCCCAAAATAACCACATTTTTTCATACAAGCCTATGTCATGTCTTCACTCTCAATTAAACCTAATGGACCACCACTAAAGGTTCAAAATAAGTTTCAGATTTTACATGAATTCCAACGAAAACGTTAATTAAGTTACTCAAACTCTGAAAAAGCGGAACTAACAAAATTAATTTGCTCCATTTGTTTACCAATTAGAAACCTTTTTCAGGCCTGCATTTCCATAAATCATGTAGCCTTATTACCATAACAAAAGGTTGAAAATTCACGGTTCAGTGAGCAGGCTTTAGGTTTGTATACAGGGTGACAAAATAACCGATTTGTTATGGCTACAGTCAAAATGACAATTCGACACGGTTTGGTAATTAAGATGTTGTGCTTTTTACGCGACTGCGCAAGGAAAACAGAACGTAGCCCACGTTCTGTTTTAAAACTTATAAATTTTGAAATGATGCCGGAAGATGAGTTTTATTAGAAACTAGACACATTATTGCTACTATAAGTAGGTATTAATAAAAAAACAGAAAAACCAAATATTGAACAAGTAGATACCTAAAATGCAAGATCTAAAAAATCCTTGGAGAGTCAATTATATTTGTTACTAGAACTAGAAATTAAATGGTCTCGCCATTACTAAAAAAAATTAATTTCAGGCACTGAACCCACAGCTCAAAGCCAAACATAGAATTATAGTAAAATAGGTCATTTTTTTTTTTTAAGATTAACCTAACAAAACTAGGCATGTACATTCATAGGAACATTACCTATATATATTGTATTTCCGGCAGCTTTTGCCAACCAATCAACTTCTGTGATTACCAGTTTCATTACACATACCTTCACCACTGGAGGAAGCAATAATATTGCCATGCTTGCTGGAGCTAGTATGTCTTCAAAGATTTCTCATAGCAACAGAACTTCTAAACTGTTATTACCAATAGCGAATAGTTTAAAGTTATTTCTATACAATTAGTATTCACCTCAGTTGTGTATTGCCTTCGTCACTTTCAATCTGTTCTCTGTCGATATAGGACCGTATTGCTTTGGCTTTTGGTTCAATTTGTTATTCATCATTCCTCTACTTCAATGATTATGTACAACCTCTTGAGTTACTATTTGTTTGGATCTTAAAATTAACTTTCATCACGATACATGACATTTGTCATTTCTATAATTGTTTGATTCAACCTTTTTAACCCCACTGACAAAACCAAGTCTCTCTGTGTCATCGTTGTTTCCAAACGGATGAATCTACATTATGACATACCAACCTATTTTTATTTAACTGTTCGTTTAAATGTTAGAATCACCATGTCATCGACTATGTTATCGATAGCGTTCCCATCTTTGTTAGTTTGATTAAATTTGGAATCTTTCCAATTTTATGATAGTGTACCCTAGAAGTAATTTGTCAGAATTTTAGCTTGTCTTTGATTCTAATCATGTCTACTTGCTTGTCTGCAATATCGTTCATTGCAAGTTCAGTTGTCGCTCCTGGCTTTATAGTTCACTTCCAATCCGTCCAGGAAGTTTGTTCCAGTGTTTCAGTACAACAGTGCTTGCTATATCATCCACGGCATTTCTGGGAACGATCGAGGAAGTTTCTCGTATAGTTATGTTATTAATAAGTACCTTTGCTTAGGAATCGAGTGTAACATGCTTTAGAGCTATTGTTGGAAACTTGACTTGCATAGGAATGGCTTGCCAATATCCTGTGCTGGCTTCGCAAATTATTCTTTTGTATAGATTCCGTTCAGAGCCCGAAGGAATATTTAAAACTTTCGTTCAGAGAAGGTGGAAAATACAGCTTGGTATTGCTGAAAGAATGGACGAAATGCAAATTCTGTGTTTGTTTCAATTCAAATTATTATGTTTAGCTGTCCATTATAACTTTTTTATATATTGTGAAATTAAGTAAGTTTATACACGAAACAAGTAATTTCATCCTCTGAGATCGATTAATTACACTCGGTTTTTTTTATCAAACTGTTGCCAAATTCGCTTTAGATAGGTAGGTAGGTACATTATCTATTAAGCCACATAAGCGTGATAACTTATTTTCTCCAAATAATCTCTATTCCAACTACCACAGGGTCTTTATTCCCACTTTTTAAAGACACTGTAAGAGAAACCAGTAGTAAACCATCACACCTGTCACAACCACACGTTAAAATTTAATGTCTTTTCTTTTTAAGGTTTCCGACATCGATCCTCGATTATTGGGATCGAGTTGCTAACGAGTAAAATAATATTCGATACTCGCCAGTATCGCGTGACTCGAATAGGGAAAAAACAGTAATCTGTAATATATACTAACTAAGTGAATCGTTCGGGCTTGGAGTAAGATAGCGGCGAGAAGCGTGGATAGGTTAGCAAAAAAAGCCCCAAATAAGTTTAACATGTTTTAGGGATAAATTACCTTATCACGATAACACACTTGGTAATATTAGAAATGAGAAGGTTTGGATGGATAGATGGAGGTTTGTTATTTGTTACATCTGTGTGACAGAGTGGGCTAAAGTTGCATTGGTTTAGCCTTACTGGAATAAAACAAAGGTAACTTTTTTTACATAAATCAGTCTCAAGGGATGTAAATAACCTTAGAACGATCCCATAGAAACAGCGCATGCGAAGCCACGGACAGAAACTAGTATTCTTTTAAAAATGACGACGACTAAAAGCTCTGCGCACAATAATCCAATGTCGCTACTACGCAGCACAATCTATATCTATATCACCTATCGATAGCTCAAAATAGGCTCAGAATAGATGAAGGGGTTCCCGGTGACGGCGGCCGTCTACTCGACTTGTCAGGTCCATTACCTTGGCTCCTGACATAGTTCTATCCTCTAAGTGTCTATGCCTTGCACCACAACCTAATTACGTTTTCCGTGAACTCTTGTTTTGACACAGTATCGGGTGTTTGATGAGGTTCTGACAAAGTCGACGCGCGACGTGATTCGTTTTTCTATTTAATTGTTTTTGTGTTGCTTTCGGATTAGTTTACTGTTGGTAACCTAGTTAGGGCGTTCTTTTATTGGGTCTTTATTCTCTTTCGTCAACTAATTAATTTATTCGATTCTGGGTTTCATTGTATGCGAGTCCAAAAGGGGGGAAAAGTATTTATTAAAAAGAAATAAGGGTGCTAAACATCGGTGTCACTTTTAGTATTATCGAAAAAGTCAACTATTTAAATTAAAATGTCCAGTGCAAGTCGGACTCGCGCTCCGAGAGTTCCGTATAGTTATTAGACCTAGCATCTTGCCTTAGGATTCAAAGTCAACGGGAAGAACCTAATAACGGTTTGGTCTACAGATCATAAATTGTTTTAGCGAATAGACAAAAATTTACGGTTTTCGAATTTTTCCTTTACTTGTGCTATATGACCTTGCTTCTTGCCAAAATTTTTGATTCTAGATCAACGGCAAGTACTATTTGGGTTTTTGGTCCATGGCGAGTTTTTTTTGTGTGTTGTGTTTTTTCTTGATAGGTACTAGTAAAGATTGAGAACTAAAAAAACCTTACGGTATGGTTTAGTAAGATAGATGCATGATAATCGACCTATCAAAAATAATTTTGCCCCAAAGAGAATAAAAAAAACGTAAGAATAAAGTTAATCCGTTAAATAAATTTACTTAGAGCTCATATTGAGTCTCGAATAACGAAAGTAAACAAATGTAAAAAACATTCAAATATGTTTATCAACGCGTTTCCAAATCGAGTAACAGAGGCTTTCAATAAATTCTGCTGATAAAAACATCACGCGAGATCTTGCGTCCCAATCAGCATTGTTGGGATCCCCAAACGTGGGCTCGACTTCATCGATGGTTAACAGCCGATAAGTTACACTGGTAATAGCAAATAACGCTTTATTTATGAAAGAATAACGCAATTTTATTACATTTTCAAATTGATCTGCACTGCAATCTGCAATTAAATATTTTATATTCATTAGAAAAGTGTATTGTATTTTTTTTCTTAAGAATAATTACTGAAAAGCTTCTGTTTAAATCTTTTATCGTTTAAAGGTTTAATAGTAAACCTTTAAACCACCCATGGCGACTGCCATACTTATTTATTTTTATTAATTTAAAAGTAAGAACCATGTCTTCATTCGATGGTTATTCAGTGTGTAAAATGACCTAACCCACCTACTAATAAAGGTCGTAGGTTTTTAAAGTTTTAAGGGTAGATGTGTTACAATTTTACTCGCGCTTGATAATCATCCAACTAATAAAATAAAGTGTTATATATATACCTGTAGTAATCATTGGTTTAGGTATGGTTTACTTCACCCCCAAATTGAATATAACAAAAGAATGTTTCACCTGCCTAAATTCGGAACAAAAGCGATTGGGGTTAAAAGATTAAAACCAGTTAAAAGCGGTTAAAGCCCTTTAATCAAAGGGCACAATGCAGCCCTGACCGCCCGCGCCGGGACATCCTGTAACATTTATTGGAAAAGTTACAGTTTACACTATTGGTGTAAGTTAGAAGCGGTAGAAAGGTAGACGATAATAGATAGTATCGAATATAAAAATAAAATTAGTGGTTTTATGTGAGACAAAGCTGAAGTGTGTCGTCTGCTATCGTACGACCGTTGCAGTTGGTTGTCGGAATAGGTCTCATATATTATTCAATTTACTGTAGAGAATCTATGTACCGTCACATGCTTCCGCCGCCATCTGCCGCTGCCGTCTGCCGTATGCCGTCTGCCGTCTGGCACATCTTATACAGAATTGCACATCAGTCTACCGGAATTTTTCCTCGTGTTCAATATTGAAGCACCCTGTAATTCGGCAAACTGAAGGACCGAGTGATTTTGAGAAACGTTCTTAGATGTCTACATTGCAGTCATCGTCATCATCAGCCTATATTAGTCCACTGCTGGACATAGGCCTCCCTTAATAAGCGCCATAGCGCCGTGTCTTCAGCTTGACGCATCCAGCACCTGCCTGCAGTCTTTCGCAGCTCGTCAGCCCACCTGGCCGGAGAGCGTCCTATACTACGTTTCCACTCAAGAACACGTTTACCCCCAGATTGCAGGACATTTCATAAAGAGAGAAAACCGGCCTTGTGCTTTTTACTTCAAAACCGCTTACTCTTGTATCTTGTTCACAAGATGAAAATGCAAGGAATGCACCTTACCAGTTGAAAGTTATAATTTGACCGCTGACGGCTATTGGAGCTGCTGACCGGCAGGTAGTTAGGAGTTCTGGCTGATCCGGGTACTGGAGGACAGTAACTGTAATAATGAAAGTGACTTGCAGGTCTTCAAACTTATATATCTTATAGGTTTCAAGTGAACGCTTTAGGAATTCTTCGTGTGTCTCGTGATAAGGCAGTTCGACGGCAGTTGGCTTTTGAATTTTATTTATTTAAAAAAAAAACCATGTGTGCGAGGTTAAAATCGGTCAAATAAGCGGGACGGGAACCATTCCGCTTCTTTTCCGCTGCTTTCAAAATGCGCCCGAATTTTAGTTTTTTTTATAGTAGGTAGGTACATTTCTTATGAACCCTTGAGCAATACCATGTATTTATCCTCTTGCCTATGTCCGCTGGACATAATATAGGCTGGACTAATATAGGCTGATGATGATGATGATCAAGAGGATCACCTCTTGATACTCAAAGCTACTGAAGTAATTTTTAGGATTTGAATAATCACCATCGGCATACAAACTTCTACAGCTGGATAGGAGTAGGTCACAAGCAGCGGTGCTCAGCCGCCTCCTTCCATCGGCTCCCTGCGACCGCTACAATGTCGTCGGCACATGGAGTGGATGAAATTATAAACTCTGACCCAATTTTACAAATTTTAGAACTTGAAAATTATCACCATAAAAAAACTCGACTGACGAAGTTAAAACAAAGAATAATGTAATTAATTCGTCGATGATTAGACAACTTCACAAAGTTACAGCTTATCAAACAAAATTCGTAGATTTTCGAATTCAGAAAACTTTTTAATTGAGATACCTTCAGAATGTTTGAGTTTGAATTGTTATATTTAATCCAGTTTGAACGAGATTAAGTACTCCAATGAAAAAATTCAAGAGTGAGTTGGTCCACAATCTGGGTTATTTCAGTTTTGCCTCCTGAAATCCCCCTTGAGGGGAACTCTATTAAGAGTAGACACCTACGCAATTTCATAAAGATCACCTTCAACCTTATGTGCTTTGATAACCCTTAGAAGAACCATAGAAGGAAGAAAAACAATCAGGGGCGTAAAGCGAGCGCCATAAAATATTAGCTACCTTCATAACAGAATTCCGGGAACTCATTTACAGTTTACGTGTATGTTGTAGGTAATAGAAACTAGGCAAACGGGAGATTGTCGAATGGTAGTCAACAGAATAAAGAAGTATTTTCATTTAGAATTACTTACCAAACGTCAAACGTAAGTGTGTTGGGTAAAAGAGAAATTGAATGACACACTTCATCTTTAAATAATCCCGGCTAAGTGTGTGTTGGACCATGTGTAAGATTTTATAAATATTTTGCAACGGATTTTTTAGGAAATTTTCTTTTTATTTCTGTAAGTGCATTGAAGATTTTGCTTTAATATGACTCGATTACCTGTTAATTAAGTAAAACATACTCAGCTGTGTCAGTTTACATTGTAACATTGGTCAAGTCCGTCTATGCCTACACAATAACACTTCACCTGCTACACACATACTCGTAATTTCATTTTCATTTCATTTAAAAAATTTAAAGTAAAATGACAACATAATAAAATCGCTGTAATATTCATCAGAGGATTCTCCGCCTTTTGACCAGCATCAGTAAACATTGGTCAAGTCCGTCTATGCCTTACCATAAAACTTGGACTACAACACACATACACGTGAAATGACACGGCCGCTGTAATATTCAGCAGTTGATTCTCCTCCCTATAATATTAATACCTGGCCTGGATTCTCCGGGGGATTTTAAATTACCTGTTCTGTGCTGTTTTTGATAGGTCCCTACTCGTAGCTTCGAAGTAACTTCAGTTGTTTAAAATATGATTTACTGCCAACCAAATCGAGACAAAAATATCTTGTAATTTGGTTAAATAAATATAAATAATACTAATAGCATCTCTTATTTATTTTTTTCATGTAAGGGGATGAAAATCAGAGTGTGTCTCACGTACCAAAATGATTTAACCTCGAGCGACGTACTTTGAATCCCTCGCTACGCTTAGGACTCTAGAATCCCTCGCTTCGTTCTGGATTCAAAAAATCGCTCTCGCCTCTAAATACATTATTTTGATCCCTTATGATACCATCTACTATTGTGTTTTATTTGTAATCAAAATATAGCCAATAAGTCACAAAAATTGAATGAATGATACACTCACGAATAAATCTGAATCAACCAGCTGGGGTATGCAAAAATATTTCTGCCGTGAAGCCTCTTGTATTATTACAGAGTTTAATTAGAGAGAACAAAGTTTTTCAACTTTGTTCTAGTTTCAAACCCAGATAACTTAGGGAATTAGCCTAGAAACCAAACTTAGCGCATATTACTGGGCAAGTTTCTCCGAACGGGTCCCAATAGCCACATCTGCTTTTACTAGAACAACGAGCCCTCGCCAAGATATCACTTCAATTAAAATGGTCTCGTTATAGGAATTAACACGGTATCCTAGTTGGGAGGCTGCCAATAACGCTTCCACGGGGTTGGTATTATTGAGAGAACGATTTAAAACAATAACAAGGACTTCACTAGGTCTCGTAGGGTAGATTTAAATTTTACGTAATAGATCGATAGGTACCATTTTATAAATCGATGTGGCCGAATGGCTTGATAGTCAACATTGAAACGAAATCGCACTATCGCGTCTAATAAATAATTTTATTGTACAATGGTAATAGGTAGATATAACCTGTAAAGTACCCGGCCGGACCGCCTGCACTAGCGTGAAGCGTCCGAAATCCTCGCGCACAAGAATCATGGCACGGCACCACCGCGAGCGCGTCCCTTTAAAAATTTAAAAAGTTATATCTCGCTAAACTACAGATACAAACTATTGATAGAACCTATAGACAGGCTTTTATAAGCCTATCTCAAGCTTCAGCTCCTCACAAAAAGGTTAATAGCTTAAGTCCTTAATTTCATTTTACTCATCTTAAGAAAACCTTTTTGTGAGTGGAAAATAAAAAATATATTATTATTATTATAGATAAAAGCGAAAACTATACGGAATCTATAAATTTATAGACCTTAGTCTTGAAAATAATCGTATCGTCTCAAATAAATGCCTAAACCTGACAAAGTAGGTTGAAATTCTATAAAAAAAATGTTCCTTGCTTTCATGCCTGGATTTGTAGTTCTATTTAACTATTACTACTATTATTATTGATAAATGACACTAATAATAAAACACAGAAAAATCTTACGTGTTCATCGGCCTTACAGAATTTTCTAATGATTTTGTAGCCGCGTCTTAGGGCACTGTTGGAAATTCAATAATAACTAAGCGTAGAACGATTCCTACAAGTATCACCGATGCGGCTTGTGGCTGTTCAGACCTCTAATAGCACTTCCGACTCATTATTCACCCGCAAACAGATCTGCCACAAGCAGTTATCCGAAAACTCCATTGTTTAAATAAACGGTATAACAGCTAAAATCTGAAAACCGAAAATAAAATGACGGCAAAAACATGAAAACGTTCAAGCTATTGTCTTTGCACAATAGACAAACAAAAGTGTATGTTACGGGAACTTTGGAAGTTTGACCACATAGAAAACTGACCAGGTTTTTTATATCAATACAATTGTAATGTGAATAACACTACAAGATTTAATTTCAGAAGCAATATTTTTAGAATGTTGTTATGATTTGTAGACTATTAGGTACCAATTCGACGGTGACATTATTACCCTCAAAGTATGAAACTTAAAAGTAGCATAAAAAATGTACCCTAACCCATTATTTTGTTCCTTGAACCAGTTTCTTCTGAAGTTGTGTAGTTTTCTTGTTTAAGCAAAAACTTGAATTTGCGTTTACGCCCTTCCAAAAACGAATGCTCTGTCTCGCTCCTATGAACGCGAAATCCTATGCCTATCTTTTTCACAAAATGGCGCGCATTGCGCACTCTTAAAAGGAAAATCCACGCGTGCAGGGAAAATCTTGTATTACAAAATGTGCAGAAACTGCTTCTACCGAAAACACCTAAAGCAGGTGTATCTCTCATAGTCAATATTTTTATTAGGTTGCAACATGCATATGAAATCTAAGCGGGCTTCATGTGGTACACTAGGGTGCAGTTATACGGATTGGCGCCATTTCACTGTTTTGCTATTTCGTTGTCCCCAAGTGTACTTACCAAACCAGTTGTAAATGATGAATGGTGTTTGCCAAGTTTTTGTTTTATCATTTTAATTTTCCTTTGCTGTCTGTGATTTTTAAGAATTTGCAAACATAATATGTGGCAGACAGACATGATTCTAGGTATATTGTAAACTGAATCACAAATTGTATGATATGAAAGAATTAGCATCCATCATAATTTAATTAGATAAATCTCAAAATTAAATTATATCGATTATTCAAATTAATTTTAAATTTATACTTATAAAACTTACTAGCGGTCCGCCCCGGCTTCGCACGGGTAGATTCTATATACTATTTCGCTTATGTTCATCAGAGATAATGTAGGATTCCAATGGTGAAAGAATTTTCAAATCGGTTCAGTAGTTTCGGAGCTTATTCAATTCAAACAAACAAACAAATATTTCCTCTTTATAATATTAATAATAGTAATAACTTATATTTACCTTCGTAATATTTATAAAATGAAATGCCATATAATTTGATCACTTGATTTAACTCTACTATCTTCAGAAGAAGCGATACTGAATATAATCTTGGAATCATCATCAGCATCAGCCTATATCAGTCCACTGCTGGACATAGGCCTCCCCTTATGAGCGCCATAGCGCCCTGTCTTCAGCTTCATTTATGCGGAATAAATAAAAAAAACAAAAAAAAACATAAATCTTGGAATACGTAGAGTTAAAGACAGGAATACCCATAACTCTAGGCCCTACCTATTAAATTCAAAATGTAAAGAAAATGAAAATACATCGCATCGTATCGCACCATGACTTCTACTTTACCATCTTCTGGAACCCTAAAAATTCCAATTTACTCCGTGCTTATAAACTAAGAATGGCGAAGCTTTTAAGGCGTACACACACGGCGACACGCGCACGAGCCGCGTTACTGCTGAGATTGCGTTGAAAAAGCCTGTTATTACGCTACACCGCACTGAGCCGAGCACTATACATTTTAATGTCGAAAGATGAAATCCTATTACGAGGTTGTGTGACGAAAGACTTTGAGAAAGTATACCTTTATTTTATAATGATAAAGGTTAGTGGCAAAAGTTTCTGATCATCATTTATTTTAACAAAGAGACGGTTAACCCATTCACTGCCCCGCCTCTGCAGTGCGACTCGCGCTGCCGTCCGTAGCTCTACAAACTGGAACATGACAGTGAAACAATTCCGTCCGTAGCTCTACAAACTGGAACATGACAGTGAAACAATTAAAACTATCAACATCCTCAGGTACCGTGCGCGTCAGAATTAAATATCCCCCTATCTAAGACAAGGGGGATACTTAATTCTGACGCGCACTGTACATTACTCAAATCAACTTTTATTCAGTTACGACCTTACTCAATAACGTCCCAGCAGTGGGAAAAATCTCTGCCATAAATAGAACTATTACTCCAGCGGCTCTCATTATTATTAATAGCTATTAATAAGGTGAGGCGCGGGTTCGAATCCTGCCGAAATCGAAATTTTTTGGGATATTATTAAAAAAGTTTTCGTAAAGGATTTTCCCAGTGCGAGTAACGCACTATAAAGCAAAAAGCTAAGCTTTTAATAATGTTCTAAATTACATGTTTTTGAATATTTCAAGTTAATAAACATAGGTCAATATAATGTACCTTTTCGTAGGTTTATGATGTGGCAGGTATTTACAGTTTAATTAATTCGTCGGTAACTCTAATAACAGTCTAATAAATAGAACAATTCCGAGGGATTTGAAGTAACTTCCTTTAAAATAATAAATTACCTCGTAAATAATTTGAAACTAAGTTCTAAAACTTCAATATTGCTTTCAAAGACCACATGGCCTGTGACCGTGGTTAGAGTAAATATTGTTTGAGTTATTCCGTATTTGTCCCACTGGCTTTGGCCCAAAGTAATCAAAATCCGGAAAATCAATGCTGATTTCATTACAGATTAGTCCCATTTTTTAAAGACAGTCTTGAGTATCTGTAAACCACCAATTATGACTAAAGGGGAAGGTCTGACATCGAAAATGCTTAGTTACGCGTACCACAATGCCTTGCGATATAATATGTATGTTTTGAAAATTTGCAATGTTTAACAAGCCGTTGACAAAACTCACATTTGAATGTTCAAGACACACAATTCCCACATGACCATCTGCAGGCGAGCCTGGGGCTAGGCTAGCTTAGGGCTAGATGATGTTGTGTGAATTGTGTCCAGCATTGTTTATTTTTTTAAACTAAAGCGTGTTAAGCTTATTTCAGTGAGCATAAGTACTTGTGAATATCAGCTAAGAAATTAGGCAAAGGTGTTGCCTTTTTTTTCGTTCATAAGCTTGTAGTTTTTAAGTAGGTATGCTATAAGTAATTCTAAGTTGCTATTGGCCACGGCATTAGACCGTCTAGAAGCTTTTGCCTCTAAGTTTCACCGACGGCCTACGCAGCTAATAACTGTCAGTTTTCAATTATACATTGTCAGTAGATGATCGAGTTTAGTGCTAATAGCCACGTGGGAAGGTACATTCGTTATGGTGAAAATAGACGTCTGAGCTTAGCAAGGTACAGAATAACCATTTAGTACTGGTTACGGTAATATTATAATCAAAGAAAAACCAAAAGATGCTTGGCGATAGAAATAGGCACGATTTTTAGGGTTCCGTATCCAAAAAGTGCAAATAATAATAAATGGAACAGTATTATTTAGTAAACCAGCGCTGTCATTCATGATAACACTCTTTATAACCTACTAGCAGCGCCTCGCGGTTTCACCCGCGTTGTTCCCGTTCTCGTGGGAATTCCGTGACAAAAGTAGTCTATGTGCTATTCCAGACTATAATCTATCTCTGTGCCTAATTTCATCCAGATTTGTACAGCCGTTCTGGCGTGATTGAGTAACAAACATCCATCCATCCATCCATCCAACTTTCACATTTATAATATTAGTGGGATAGCTAGAAAAATCTAGCAAGAAAATTGTTTTGTTTATAGTTTTAACCTCTAGACTAGACCTTATACAAGCAAAGTGTAGCCAACATTAACAAAACACACCAACATTCTGCGAACTAAAGGCAAGCTTACACTGCCGAAGCCGAGTTAGCAAGTTCAAAACGTGCTGTAGCACGCATTTCCTAACAGATTATAAACTAAGAGCAAAACAGTGTTGGGAGGACCCGTCATGCATAAAATAAGTGAGCGTTAAGAAATTTCAAGCACCTCAGGATGATAGGGTGTTTTTGGTAAACGGCAGAAGAGGAAGCGGATTTCGGAGAGTTTTCGTTGGCACGTAGAGTTCACACTCTTTACGAAACTGTCCATAATACACTCTCTCAGACTCCGCAAAGTCAAGGAGTTGGTGTTGTTACGCCCCCGTGCCTCAGAAAGCACGCTAAGCCGTTTGGTCCTGCGTCTGACTTCCCCCGGAGGTCAGTCTGCCATGCCATTGGATTAAGAGTATGGGGGAATAGAGATTACATCAGTGTCTGCGCAAACACTTGTACCCTAGAATATGTTTTGCACTTTTGTGTGATACTGGCTACCGCGACTAAAACATCGGCTTGGAGAATAAAACGTCTGACCACGAGCGTTGGTTTTTTTAAAAGCTGTCAAACAACCGCTCCGCTGCCTCTTCCGCTCTTGCGATTCACCGAGAATGCGGCCTTATTGGATGTGAACTCGCATATTAGTAATGTTTACGTTGTAGGGATTATTTAACGTTTTAAGGTTGTTATTTCAACGCGTACTTATAGATACAGTCTACGACAAAAATGACTGAACCTTGACAAACCTAAAACAAAATAAATAAAAAATCACGTTTTTTGTACGGGAGCCACCTTTATTTTAAATGTATTTATTTTCGTTATAACTTGTTATAGAGGCAAGAGACATATGAGATATAGCCCACTGACAGACGGACTGCGCAAGCTTAGTAATACAGTCGCATTTTCACTCTTTGTGTACGGAACCCCAAAAAAATTTAAAAAACCTTGGAATACAATGAGCCAAAAAATGGACCTGATTTTGATCTACCAACCCGATTTTGAAAAAAAGTAGATAAGTTACCACATTCAGTGCATAGCCTCAAAAAGGACCAGCAAATAGAGTTGTGCGTTGTGGGCCATGAAAGTGTTAACACAAGCGAAATCCCAATAAAAAGCCAGTCTTCCAGATTCCCAAGGGTTGAGTCCATACAAACTCGCATGATTTGTATTCAGTTCAGAAACTCATAAGAAACTCTTAGACCCAAATTCAAAATCTTTCCCAACTCCAGTTCTACTGCCTGCCATCAATCATTCTGAACCATGGTGAGTTTCAGTTCCCTTTCAAAGTCCAGCTGAGTTTGAACTGGCTTGTTACAAACGAGACATTTTCTTTTAAAATCATTCAATTTAATTTTTGTTTTAATTGTAAATACTAGTTCTAATTTGTTTCTTTTATTTCATTTGTTTATTGTATTTTTATTGTTATTAAATAAATTTATTTCAGTACTGCTTATTTGATATCATAATTTTTATTTTCTTTTAAAAGTTTCACTTACCTACTTTTCTGTCAAATATTTTCTCTATCTCTGTGTAATCCTTATAATAATATGGTTTTTAAACATAACTTTTATACTTTTTTTTTTATAAAATGTACCGCTGTTGGATAACTTAATAAAAATAAAAATTTAAAATTAAAATTTTCTTAATAAGTATAACAATAATACATACAACCATAATCGGTAGTGAAAAAACGTTTTTGCCGTGTGATGTCATTAGGTAAGGCCGCCGACTTTACTCCCGTAATTTTCGGCTTTTGTTTTATAAAATGTTACTTGGTGTAGTATGGTTGGTCGACCACCGAAAGTCTTGTTGGTGGCAATTGTGTAAAATGTAAAGCCACGTTTTAAATATAATTCGATGATACGCGCACATTTGCGCTAGACAAAAGTGGCTCGTTTGCTCCGACCCTAAACTGTAACTTCCGAAATTGAAACTTCCATCTTGTTCAGAGTTTTGGTAATTAAAAGGCACTTCAAGTTTTCAAAAGTTTGAAACAATTTTTGGGACAAGTAGGTTACCTATTTATTAACAATTCGTTCTTGCCCGCGGCTTTACTCGTCTTATCGTAGTAAGGCAATATTTAGTAACCCCCAAAGGGGTCCCGCCTTGCAATGTAGGGGCGGGGGAGCTTAGTAATCGCGGCCTGGTCACCCGCAGTGAAGCTAAGAGGAACCCATGGGGCCGTGCCAATGCAGACGGCGACACGGCCGGCCCCGGGATGGACCGCTCTTCTGGGCTTTGCGTTCAAAGCCCAGTTGGAGTGGTAGTAGGTTGCGGTCTCGTACGGGAAGTACCGTGACTGAGGCGGGCTGCAGACTGCAGTGCTGTATGGGCAGCATGGCCGCAGCCAATTACCGTACTACCATAATAAGACTTTATTTAACCGGATTGATCGCGTATATTTATATTTTGTTTATAACCTGACGTTTCGTAATTGACGGTAGATATGCAAAATTCAAATTACTTGTAAAGACAAATGTCACCTCAGTCTGCCTGTGACCATGGAAGCTGAAAAGCCTCCGAAACGTCAGGTTATAAACAAAATATAAAATATACGCGATCAATCCGGCTAAAACAGTGTTTTATTATGAGTTCTCGCGAAAATAACCTTAGAATATACTAAAACTTTATTTGTAATGAAATTAAAAATACTGCTAAAAGTATCGTTTGCAGCTTGGTTT
Source organism: Eupithecia exiguata (assembly GCA_947086465.1). Taxonomy (NCBI): domain Eukaryota; kingdom Metazoa; phylum Arthropoda; class Insecta; order Lepidoptera; family Geometridae; genus Eupithecia; species Eupithecia exiguata. The sequence continues at coordinate 12,807,416 of OX352231.1, read as the reverse complement.
ACTCACTGATATTTACTCTGTGGTAGAAGGTGAATAACCTCCTGCAGTACTGAGCACTAATTTGGAAACACCAAAGTCTCAGAGCGCACTTCGATGCGAAGAAGCACAGGACAGTAGAGGCTGGCAGACGCGAAAGGAGGAAGGACTCTATCCAGCAATCCCGATACAATTGATGATGATGCCTTACCTTCCAAGTAGAATCGCTTAGTTTTCAAAGCATGGGTAGCATATCACCTATCGGTTGGGCTTGACACATTCCGCAGCTTGCTCATCTGTGGATCTGTGTATCCAAGATAGGATATATACCAGAAAACATAAAATGTATAGAAAAAAATGACATGTTTGAATCCAAACTAAAAGCGATACTAATAAAAAAATGTTTTTACGAACTTGACGATTTCTTCAATGATAAATTTAGCGACTCGTAATTTTGTAATAGGTATTGAATGCATTAATAATAAGTAAATACATCATAAGTAGAAAGGCATGAAACCTGGCCTGTCTTCCATTGCAACACCCTAAATGGGTACATACTGTGAACATTATATGAACACTCACCTAACTACTAAGACCTGACTGTATGAATGCAATAAATAAAATACTGAATACTGAATACTAGGCTAAAAACCGTCGTAAAACCTGATACTCAATAATGAACGATGATCAAGCAAGAAAAAGTAACACTTATTTTATAACCAGAAACAATGCCTCATCTCATTAACTCAGCACTTTCAGCATTTTTATGAAGACATCATGTTAAATAATAAAAAACGTTCATAAAAACAATACAACCCTATCACGAAGTTATGGCAGATTGCCGCCTGAGTGAGCGAAGTCGGGGTTTAATGTAGTGTAAATAATAAATTAACATTTCGGTTATCTTAATGCGCGCGCTTCCTCGCCAAGTTCTGGATAGATGGTGGTATTGGGATGTTCATCTATCATCTTGTTTTGAAGTTTGCAGAAGTTTGCAGTTTTTGATGCACAAAATGATTGAGTATCTACCTGAAAAGTTATTTGAAATTATATTTGTGCTTACAAAGCAACGCACGATATTATCGATAGCTTTATAAGAATAAATCATGCTTGCGGTTTCATTCGAAAACGTAGCTTTGTTCCAAATAAAGAAATGGAAAAGAATGAACTGACTAAAGGTTTATTTTTAAAATGTTTTGAGTAAATGTGCGAACTAGCGATTTTTTCACACAAGTTTTCAGTTTACTGCATTCACAGGTCTGGTTTTGTAAAAATAAAAGTTACGTAACTTTATTTACTTTATTGTATAATTATACCGATTTTTGAGAGAATCCAACCAAGGAATAATAATTTTCCACAGAAACTTTACCAACCTTTTTAACCGCCCCAGAATTTATTTTCCGAAAATTAAATTAACCAATATTTATTGGGTAAATATTAGTTTTAATTATTTTATTATGTTATTGTAACTTTATTTGATTAAATGAGAACCAATATTTCATTTTTGAACCTAAACTATCTAGTTACAAAATTTCATCCAAATACGTTAAGAATACTTTACCTAAATCGTCTAAATAACACAATATCGACATTAATTAATCTTTAAAATATTGCGGTGCTTGTAAAGCAACGTTTTTAGGGATAATGGCATAACTTGATAGTACAGTTATGAGAATTGGTCCAGGAGTTCCTCTCATAACACAGTATAAACCTAAAATGTTTCCTTCGTAACAAACCATTTTCTCTTTACATGTGCAGAATATGTTGTATATTCACAGACCTAGTACAAATGATCTCAATGAAAATTTAGCATAGCACGACCTAACATCCAGGTCAAACAAAACTTGTAATGTAAGCCGAGAGGTTCAAACTCGTATCAGGGCTCATGTAAACAGAGTTATAGCACACTTATGAGCCCCATCTGTTGGCTCTGCACATTCGTAAGGCACGCGGGTACTCATAAACGTATTAAACTGTATGTCTTAGACACGGCCTTGGGTTAAGGTTGTGTTCCATAAAAGAAATTTAATAAGATAAAAGTGCGGTTCAGTAAACTCTCTACCTTTGAAAATTGGTCCGTCCCAACTGCCGTTTCTGCTTAGCACCTAGATAGTTCTTGGGTACAATGCATGATGGCCACCACACAGATTTCAAAAGCTACGAGCTACACACCAGTGGGACTGCCTACCGATAAGGCACCCTATAGGTAAAGTTCTACGCAAAATAACCCACACCGAAGGCTCAAAACCTTCTGCTAGAAAAGCTCTGTTGTTTTTCTTCATGAAATCGCGCAAGGTAGGTACAAAACATGAAACTTCGCCTTTTTTTTTTATTTAGGGCTTTGTCGCACATGCGATTATGACGCTCTGGTGAGTTTGACAGAACAAAACAAATGTAATCTTAGAAACCAAAACACAATTAGCTCAAAATAACAAATATTACAAGTTTGTACAGCCTTCTAGCTGCGTCCGAAGCAGGGTCAGCTAGAACGCTGTTGCAGTGACCATATCCCTATAACTAAACTTCACAAGTTGTTCAGTATATGTTAGTGAGTAAGTTTTCATAACGTGCATCATTAACTTAGCATTGCTTCGCTTCGTGGACGTTAGTCTTTAACCAACTTCACCATATTTTGAGTTCCCTGAAGTTAGCTCGTAACTCGTCTACCCGCGTCCCGGCAGGGTTCCGGCTAGGTCACGTACGGTGCCCTAAATTTAAAGGAAAACACTCCAATAACTTGTTCTCCGACTGTATGTGGAAACATACGGAGAAGACTTGCAGACGATTGGGCACATGTGTTGTTTGAAGGTAAATGCATTTTTGTCGTATTTTGCAGGTAAATTACATATTCGTTTACCAATGCATCAAAAATTGGGAGTGGTCTGGTTTATCACAAATTTTATACCCTTGTCATGTTAGGAGTAAATTACATGCAAAGCAAAACAGTAGTGAGTGTAAGAACCGACTAAGGGTTTCGTGGCTTAGTTGGTTAGAGCACACCCGTACCGAGGGTGGGGCGCGGGTTCGAGTCCCGCCAAAACCGGAATATTTTGGGATCTTATTTCATTTCTTAGAAGTGCGGGTAAGCACTATAACGAAAAATCTCAAAACAATAGTGTTACGAAAGATATGTTAGAAGAAAATTAATACGCAAAATAGACAAAGCACGCACCTAATTCCTTTCTTGGACGAGCGTGTCTACAAAAAGCTCTACGTAAACTCGATTTCTGTTATGGTTTTGTTTCATTTTGGCCTCATCATGATGAGTCTCGAGCTCCACCCGGCTTGAACAGGCTGTCAAGTCACTCAAAAACGTAATTTGGGTTGACATCGTATTATTTGAAAACACATTCGAAACTTTCAGTTTCCAGCACGTCACGATGCACCCGTGCGGTACGCCCGCCCCTCCGTCAGGATGCAACGCAGCGTCCGGCATAGAATAAAGTGGCTAGAACAATTTCCGCCCGTAAGTTTACAAATTTTATTATATCTTATCCCAAAGTACCTCCTCCATGTTCAAAGCCGTGACCGGAGTAAAGTCGGACCTGCTTACCTTTACAGCCAGTAAGTAGGGAAGTATCTAACTTTATCTCAAGCTTGATCCGGAGTTTAGGTCAGCTCTGAGAATTTCAGTCGGCTTATAGCCACCTACCTGTTACATAAAAGTTGTTGATAATGGCGACCGGGCGGCGCGACAGCCGCGGCCGGGCGAAGGTCCGCCTGTGACGCAGGAGGTTGCGGTTTTGATTCCCGCCTTAGGACAAATGTCTGTATGATCTGCGAATACTGGTTCCGGGTATTATGGGTTATTATATGTACAATAATAAATATATTTCTATGTAATGTATTGTATTATGTATACCCATCAGTTATCTAGTACCCATAACACAAGTTCTACTTATCTTGGGGCGAGATGATGCTGTGTGGATTGCCCAACGTTATTTATTATAACGAGGGTAGTAGGTATAGTTAGACATGGGCATAACGCATTTTAAAAAACGCTTATTTTTAAGCCGAGCAGCACTGCAGTGCAATTTTAAATGTTTGTCAAAGAAACTTAATTGATTCGATGAAACAGCCTCATTACACTGGCGATTCGCGAGCATTTGCAAAGCGATGCGATGGCGCGGCGAGCACGTCGCGACGGCGCGAGCATGCCGCGACGACGACGCGAGCATACCGCGACGACGACTATGGCAAATTTCTGGGTTGGGGCTCTTCTCAACCTAGCTAGAAGCGCCTTCCCACTATGTCCTGACGACAGATAAAGATCGTGGCTTGAATTATTTAAATGGAGGTGTGTACGGCACGATTAACTGTCGTCCAATACTTTTGTGGTGACGATAGATTGTCCTTATAATGGAAACAGCTAAAGACGATAGTCGTCCAACGATAAATTTATCGTTACGACTTAATGGGAACGCGGCTTGAGTCTTCATTGTATGAATGTATTTATATTTTATTTGATACTATTTTATTATAATTATATTTTACTATAATTCCGTATGAATGTATTTTTATTTTATTTGATACTATTTGATTATAATTCCGTCTTTGTATCTGGTTGCGCGTAATAGAATAATGTACACAATTGTGGTTACGAAATGTGGAATGCGTCTCTAAAATAGTTTTCGGATTTTATAGGTATTTTAATTTAATCAAATCTCTTTCTCACATTACTTTGATCTGTATAGCGGCGTTGATAATTATTGGTTTATTTACTTTATGAAATGCCACAAGATTTAAAATACGTGGAATATTATTTGTACAGTTTTTGATATAATTGATATGTTCTGAAAGTATTTTTAGTAACAAGAAACTAAATAAATTGTTGTAACGACTTTTGCCGCCAAATCGGTGGTGGCGGCGCTGTGTGATAGCCGCGCCGTTTAGTTGAAGCTTGTTTTCGATAACGGAGTGTTTATAAACGATCCAAAAATGGCAGTAGGCCCCACTTTTGGATCGGCAGCCTAACCAGACGGAGCTAAAAGCTAAGTATTATTTAGATATATATCTTGTGACTAGTCTTTGACCCTGTAAGCATAATATATCTCTGATTATGGAAATCTATTTTATATTGTAGCACTTTCTTCTACATCCAAGCTTGTTTTAGCATCGACATTGTGGAAGGTCAAATTTAAATTATAAGGTTGTCTATTCTTTCAGAATGTTAATATTTCTATGATTTAATGCTTTTATATAAAATGAACTTGTAATAGAAGTATAAGTGATTATGTAAATGTGCTGGTGGTTTCTTGTTCACTTCTTCCATCAGTGGACAAAAGATTGAAGTGAAGAGAAATTCAATATCACTTTATTTCCTATTTGATAGTAATTTATGGTATGGAATCTGGCTTTTCTATCTATGTGCTTATTTTGTAAGCCTAAAGAAATAAAGTTATTAGTTTCTGACTCCTGATTTTATTGTTCTCAACTCCCCAAAATATTAGGTTGTAATTTGATCTAGGATATTCTATGATCCTATCCAAATAAGATAATTTATTAGGTAGGAAAAGCCTTCAAATCTATCATCAGAAGTGGGATACCCTGGAACTGCTTCAAATTCTAATACATTCTTGTATAAGTTTCAGGTTGGATCCTGCAGTATCCCTCGAGGACAACGGTGTGCTCAAGGCGATTTGTGACGGACGCAGTGTTTTTCAATCGGCAACAGCTAAAATGGTGACGTGGCGCTACCAATGTCCGATCCCACGACAGCGCTGCTTGCTGAAACGACCACATCGATATGCTCGTCGAAACTATCGAACGAAATTTGGACGAAGAGCAGCGCGGTAGATGCCACAAAGGCAGGTAAAGCTCTGAAGCAGACCCTCTGCTCAATTGTTTTAAGACATGGGATTCTACACAGAGATTTTCACGGCAAAATTTCCGCAACGGGTTGTTAGTTTTGTACCCTCGATTTCTGCAAATTAATATTCTAAATGAGAAGCAGTTCTAGTTTTTACATTACATAAAGTTGCTTAAACGAGTGGACATAAGTCGAATAAGTATGTAGTATAACGTCTGTAATGTTGAAATGGCATACCTACTGTAATAGCAGTGTAGGAACCAGTTCGAAATGAAGGTATTTTCTTTTTCACGTCTTTCATAAATATTGGAAAACATCCTTTGGAGCAAGGCGGTAGGGATTTTAAGGGTCGTTATGGTCCAAAAGTGCTAAAATAATACTCAAAACACTCGTCTAAATACTATGGCAAATTGTAATATACGTACTAGAACACACAAGGTGTTTTTAAATCACTGAGGGGAACAGGTACTCAAGCGAACCACAGCAGCTTTGAGATCACAAACACGGTTAGCCTTGAATATATGTATAATATACACCAATATTTGTTTGTAGTTATCTTTTGCAAAAGGGCCGGACGTAAAAATTCAATATGGTAGCACAAACCTCCAGTCGCCAATGAAACAGGCCATTGGAAAATAAAAACTGAATTTAAACCACCACAAACTTACTAAAGTGTATAGTAACGACGGGCACATTAATTCACTTATTGGCACAGACGGCAATTATAGCATAAATAATTATTGTTAGTCTATAACAAAACTTATTGGTTACAACGTTACTCCGCACTATTTTCGTATTGTATTTCTGTATTCACCAATAACTTTAATTAGACATTAAAAACCAGAAAGAGTTTGCCTATTGTCGGCGGTCGCATCGCGAAGCCACACACAAACTTGGCTAGAAGTTATAAATAAACCGATTGTCTAAGTGCAAGTCTCGTTTAAGTACCTAACATCGTTAGTGGTTGAAACAAATAAATAAATTTATGAAGGTAGTTTGTACAAATTTCTAACTAACTTGATTTTGGCGACTGACGTGGCGCGGCGGCCGAAGGTCCACACAGGAGGTTGCGGGTTCGATTCTCGCCTTGGGACAAATGTTTGTACGATCTGCAATTTTTAGATTGTTGCTATGTTTTGCTGTGTGTAGGTATTGTCCCGCATTATTTATTGTTCAATTTATATTACTACAAACGACAAAAAAAAAAGTGACTGTACTAATATAATGTGCAGTGATAATATGGCAAAATATATACATAAAAGCCCTCTGTCTATCTTACTGTCTACCGTACAAGATAACTCGTGAGTAGTTTTTGCTGTGACGGAATCGTCAGTATTTTGTAGTGAATAAAACTCGTAAGATCTACCTTTCTATCTACGTGTAAAAGTAAAAAAAAAGGCTTGTGTTTAATAAGAACATTGCAACTGACATTAATACTTGAGAAAATAAGACAAGATGGTACGGTAAAATCCTTCCGCTGGCGGCCGTAGACTTGGTGTATGCTTTTGATATTCTTTGCAATACAGCGGGTATAGCGAGTATACAAATCAAGGTCCATGGGCCAGAGGTAAACAAAAGCTAAAAGTAATAGGTCCTTCCGCTGGCGACCGTAGGCTTGGTGTATACTTTGGATATTTGCAGCGGGTATAGCGAGTATACATATTGAGGTCCATCGGTCAGAGGAAAACAGACTTGACTATAACTTTGACTATGACAGTACGGACAAAGTAAATCAAATCAAGGCAATTTGATGATAAAATGAATTGTTTCTTAATAATACATAATTTAAATAAAAAAAAAGTAGGTCTTTGGTACTTACGTTGTTGTTATGTTGATTAACCATTGCATAAAAAGAAGTAGTAGTAGGTACGTATTACTTAGTCCTGCCTGGCTCATTATAACTTAGAATTTCAAGGAGATTTTTCTTTTGATAGGTACCTACAAATTTTGCTGACTCGTACAATCCTTAATTTAAATAAATCAAAATTAGATTTAAATTATCGTTGTTTATGTAGATGGATTCTTATGCAACACTAATTCACGATAATAATATTCGTGTTACAAACATTTTTAAGTATGGAATACTTAATGTATTGTCAGATTGGCCAAACGATGAAAAAAAAAAAGTAAAGTTGTGTGAATCCGTATAAATGTTGTTTTAGACGATAAAAGCTTGGAATAGAAATGTAGGAAGGTACGTTCGGTTTTGATTTAGACGTAGTTAAAATAAAAAGAAAAGACAAATAAAAAGTTTAATGTATTTACGTGAATCAGTATTATTAGTTGGACCATAGGCGTTTCTAATTTATTCTCATAACCAATAAAATTTATTATTCGGGCCGGGAGAATGGGTGAAAGAAACACTGTTATTGTAAATGCCATGTGTGGATAATACTAGATACATTGCTATGTAATATAATATAGTGAAAAAAAATATTGTAGGTATGTTCAGACTTAAGACTACAATTAAGTAGGGTAAATAAGTACCTTCTGTTATCGTTGTAGTATATTATTCGTCTTTATTTAATATTCAAACTGGACATAAATAAGTATGTAATGAATGTAAAATTATAAATAATACTTTCCTACAGTTGGTAAATGTAAAATGATGCTTAAATCTCAGCGGGCACATGATCCGGGCCATGTTTACGGCGAAAACAAATGTTGTGTTATTTATATTTATATATCGCTGTGTGGCCTCTTGCTGGGTGCAATCATCCCATCGGCAGCGGATGGACGTGAGAAGCACAGTCGGTAGTTGGCTAACGCTGTGGGCTTCGAGGCTCTGCTGATTTCCCATTGGCAGCGGATGGATGTGATCAGCATGAACAGTAGTAGTTGCCCTAGCTGCTCTAGCCTCCAATTCCGGGTACTGACGCTTCACTGGCAGCAGGTGGAGGTTACGGCAGTACATACAGAGTAATTGGCCAAATAATTAAAATAAACAAGTTATGAGATGATCAGACATCATGTAATGCAAAATAACCAACATTAAAACTAGTCTCACGAAACGTCTACATACATACATACATACTTACTTATTATACCTATGTTGCTTCTTTAGAAATAGTTATAGTAGTATATTACCTAGAGTTTTAATCTAACTTGTTTATGTCTCATCTAATAAAGCCAAATAAAAATGTACCTACTCTTAGTATCTACTTGGTAATGTTATCATCTATCTTGTTATTGTTTTATCATATAAAGTATGGTGTAAATGTACCAGTAAATAGTCTTTTTGTAATTAAATAAGTTCTTATTTTAAAATAAAATTGTATTAGTTTCGTAAGTTGAAATTATGTAAAATAGAGTACCTACCTAAACTAAGTACCTAGAGAGAGCTACTTCGTGGACGAAGTATAGGTCACGATTGGCCGTAATAGAATAATGTACACAATTGTGGTTACGAAATGTGGAATGCGTCTCTAAAATAGTTTTCGGATTTTATAGGTATTTTAATTTAATCAAATCTCTTTCTCACATTACTTTGATCTGTATAGCGGCGTTGATAATTATTGGTTTATTTACTTTATGAAATGCCACAAGATTTAAAATACGTGGAATATTATTTGTACAGTTTTTGATATAATTGATATGTTCTGAAAGTATTTTTAGTAACAAGAAACTAAATAAATTGTTGTAACGACTTTTGCCGCCAAATCGGTGGTGGCGGCGCTGTGTGATAGCCGCGCCGTTTAGTTGAAGCTTGTTTTCGATAACGGAGTGTTTATAAACGATCCAAAAATGGCAGTAGGCCCCACTTTTGGATCGGCAGCCTAACCAGACGGAGCTAAAAGCTAAGTATTATTTAGATATATATCTTGTGACTAGTCTTTGACCCTGTAAGCATAATATATCTCTGATTATGGAAATCTATTTTATATTGTAGCACTTTCTTCTACATCCAAGCTTGTTTTAGCATCGACATTGTGGAAGGTCAAATTTAAATTATAAGGTTGTCTATTCTTTCAGAATGTTAATATTTCTATGATTTAATGCTTTTATATAAAATGAACTTGTAATAGAAGTATAAGTGATTATGTAAATGTGCTGGTGGTTTCTTGTTCACTTCTTCCATCAGTGGACAAAAGATTGAAGTGAAGAGAAATTCAATATCACTTTATTTCCTATTTGATAGTAATTTATGGTATGGAATCTGGCTTTTCTATCTATGTGCTTATTTTGTAAGCCTAAAGAAATAAAGTTATTAGTTTCTGACTCCTGATTTTATTGTTCTCAACTCCCCAAAATATTAGGTTGTAATTTGATCTAGGATATTCTATGATCCTATCCAAATAAGATAATTTATTAGGTAGGAAAAGCCTTCAAATCTATCACGCGCGTATTCGATATTTAGCTTTACCTGCGTACGCCGGAACGTTGTTGTTTATGTCGTCAACTTCCGACTTATCAACTATCCCTTCCTCGCACCTATAACACCGCTACGAGTGAGCGAGACGCTCCGGTACCACGAACAATCCGCAAGCAGCTTGCCTCAAGATGGCGCCAGTCTCTCACCCGCAAGGCATCGGCTGCAAGCTCCGATACCAAACTTTAACCGCAAGCTCCTGAGGGAGCCCCCTTGTCATCCCGGTCAGTGCCTAGGACCGTGCGCGAGCGCCGCGCCGGGAGTGCCATCTTGGAACTTGGATACCGCAGCTCAGGAGTTATAAGGTAGGTGCGATCCCTCCATTTTGACGGCTGACTCGTGTACCTACCCATTAACCTAGCAGCCGGCATTCTTCCCAACCTTTACCGCAAAACAACAACCAACCACTATTTGGCGTGTCCATTTTCTGGTCCTTCGATCCGCGATATACCTATTTTGCTTGTATATCACGTTAAATAGTTGAACCGCAACGCAACCATTCTCGCATATTCGTTTCGCACCGCTTATCCAACATGGCGCCTCCCGTGGAGACTACCTCAGAATTGCATTTACAACTACTTATCGCTAAAAGAGATCGAATTTTTGCCCGCATGCAAAGTATATGCGACCGCGCAAGAAAATTAGAATCTGGTTCCCCCACGGACAAGGAAGCGTTTCTTTGTGATTACGAAGTTGTTGACAAGTTACACTGCGACTTCGAAAACATAGTAGATAAAATAAACGCATTAGAACTGAAACTCGATCCCGAGACCGCAATCAACTTTCAGGCATTATCATCATTTGAGGACCTGTTAGGTCGTGTACGCCGCGCTGCTAGAAAGCTGCAGTCTGTCGACAGGGATGTCAAATCCTCTACAGCATCTGCAACACAACATACGTCACCTAGACTACCGCCTATAGAAATCCCTAACTTTGATGGTGATTTTAAAGACTGGCCGCTGTTTTACGCTAGCTTCCAAAATTCGGTACACAATAACGCTTCTCTGACCGATTCAGAGAAATTGTATTACCTTCTAGGTAAATTGACCGGCCGTGCCCGATCAGCGTGTGCAGGCCTCAATTTGGTGGCTGATAACTACACACTTATTTTCGATTGGCTCAAAGATAAGTACGAGGACAAGCGCGTCATGGGAGTCTCGTACCTAGATCAAATATTTGAACTAAAACAAATGTCCACGAGTTCCGCTTCTAACTTGGAATTATTCCTTGACAAGTTTTCGACTTCAGTCACTGCATTACCTAGGAATAGATAATCTCGCCGATTTTGTGTTCTTATACATAGCACTTAAGAAATTAGATGTAGAAACTGCGCGTTCGTTCGAGTTTGACCAACTTGGTAACAAGATACCATCATTCGATAGTTTGACAGCTTTCTTGCGAGATCACGTCAAAATCTTGCAACGCACTTCGCCCGCACAATCAAAACAAGATGCTTCTAAGCGCAAGCCCCATGGTCCACCTACGCAAACATATGTCAATACGACAGCTTGTGCTGATTCAAGCTCTTCGCTATGCTCATTGTGCGATAAGCAGCATGATGTTATTTATAAATGTCAAGCTTTCCATAAGTTAGACGAGCACGCACGCTTCGCATTTGTTAAGACTAACCAATTGTGTTTGAATTGCCTCAGCAACAGACATCGCATCGCTAACTGTGCTTCCAAGTCTAGATGCAAGAAATGCAACTCTCGGCATCATACATTGTTGTGTTTTGGTAATAAACCGCAGAATAGCATCCCCGCTCAGACGGCAGTGCCGCCGCCGCCGCCGCTCGCTTCGTCGCAGCCGGCCGCCTCAAATGAGGCGTCCGCTTTCCCCGCTCGCTCTTCGCATAATGATGACGTCGCACTGTGCGCGTTATCAGCTGATAGTGGCATTGTGCATCGCATCATTGTACTGCCTACCGCTCGCATTATCATCGTTGATTCTTACGGTAACGAAGTTATCGTACGTGCTTTGTTAGATAGCGCTTCGCAAAGTAATTTTATTACGGCCGATTGTTGTAACCGCTTAGGATTGAATTTAAAACAAACCCCTACTGCCGTAGTAAGGGGGATAGGAGGTTCTAGTAAGTCGATTCAAGGTTCAGTAAACATTAGATTCTTCTCCCGCTTGGATCGCCGCATTCATTACGATATGGAGTCTCTGGTAGTAGACAAAATAACAGAGTGTTTGCCCGCGGTTTCGGTCGAAATTTCCGACTTGAGTAACTTTGAAAATTTGCCTTTGGCAGATGATACCTACTCCATCCCGGGTTCGATTGAAATATTAATAGGCGCTTCGATTTTCCCGCATCTACTACTAAACCGCAAGGTTCAAGGAAGCTCTTTGCTTCATTCCCCGCTGGCCTTGGAGACTGTCCTCGGGTATGTTGTTATAGGTAACGCTCCTACCCAAGTAGGTGGCTACCATACGCTCTCATACTGCTGCGCTTCGTCCATTTTAGACTCTGCCGTACGTAAGTTTTGGGAATTGGAAGAGGTAGACATCCCGCCGCCGGTACTTAGTCCAGATGATCATTTGTGTGAGGAGATTTATACTCGTACGACCTCTCGCGATGATGACGGTCGCTATGTAGTATCGCTCCCTTTCAAAGGTGATGTAGTTTCACTCGGTGACTCACGGCAAGCTGCTGAACGTCGCTTTTTTTGCTTAGAAAAGAAGATGCAGACCTCGCCTACATTGAAAGAAGCCTACGATGGTGTGATTCGCGAATATTTAGAAAAAGGCTATCTTTCTCCCGCACCAGCTGACACCGATCCTCTGCAAACTCCATCATACATCATACCGCATCACGGAGTCATTAAAGAAGACAAGGTTACATCTAAACTACGCGTCGTGCTAGATGGCAGTTGTAAAACCAGTTCACAAGTCTCTCTTAATGACCTGCTTTATAGTGGACAGAACCTTCAAGGGAATCTTTTCGACATTATAGTAAACTTTCGCTTGTTTTCGATCGCACTTTCGTCAGATATTCGACAAATGTTTCTCGCTATTGGAGTTAAAGAATCCGATCGCCGCTTTCAGCGCATTCTGTATCGATTTTCCCCGCATGAACCTATCCAGGTTTTTGAATTTAACCGCGTTGTGTTCGGCCTTCGCTCAAGTCCGTTTCATGCGCTCCGCACAATAAAACAACTCGCTATAGACGAAGGTGACTCACACCCCACCGCTAAGGACATTATCGACACCGGCTTATACATGGACGACTTTGTCTATTCCGTTAGAACAGAGGAAGAGGGAGTTTCCACAGCTGCGGCAATGATAAGTCTCATGAAGTCCGGCCAGTTCGAACTTGTCAAGTGGACAAGTAACTCAAAGGTAGTACTTGATTCCATCCCGCTGTCACATCAGCTCTCCTCTATCAAACAGTTTGACGAAGCAGACCAACACAAGGTGCTTGGCTTAGGTTGGTCGCCCACTACTGATCATTTTTGTCTATCAATAACCCCGCCTAATCGTACTTGTACAAAACGCAATATCTTATCGTGTGTCGCTAAAATATGGGACGTAATGGGATTCGTCGCACCCGTCGTCTTATACGCTAAGTTATTGATCAAACAACTATGGTTGTGTGATTGTGGTTGGGATGACGCTCCGCCTAGCGAAATCGCACAGCTATGGTTCCGCTTTAGAGAAGAACTTCCTTTACTCGCTGAAGTAAAGATTCCGCGCCATGTGGGAATCGTCGCTACCAGTGTTGTTACCATCTTAGGATTCGCAGACGCGAGCGAAAGAGCATATGGAGGCGTGGTATACTTCCACGTCGAAAACGCCAAAGGTTGCACCATAAGCTTAATAAGCGCTAAGTCAAAGGTTTCACCGCAACGGGTCGTCTCGCTAGCTCGCCTCGAACTCTGCGCTATTCTCGTGCTAGCACGCCTCATGAAAGTCATTGTTTCGTCTTGTCAAAGCCGCATCGCTATTAGAAATATTTTCGCATTCTCCGACTCAACGGTCGCGCTCTGTTGGGTACACTCTTCTCCGCATCGTTGGCAGACATTCGTTGCCAATAGAACAACTAAGATTCAAAATGATTTATCGCCGCAAAATTTGTACCACGTACCCGGCATTGAAAATCCCGCTGATTGTTTGTCTCGTGGCCTTACGCCTTCGCAAATTATTGAACACCCGCTGTGGTTTCATGGCCCTCCTTGGGCCCACTTAGATATTTCGCATTGGCCTATTGTGGCATTTAACCCCTCGACTGCTTCGGAGGTTCCTGAAGAAAGGAAACACACGCTGTTGGTCGCTGAACCGCCTCAAGAACCGCTACTTATATCGCTTTCAAACCGCTTTTCGTCTTGGTCAAAGCTACTTCGCTGTGTAGTCTACATAAGTAGATTTGCTAAATTGATACCTTCACGTGGCCGCATATCTGCATCAGATCTTGAATTCTCGGAGTTACTTATACTTCGTGAACTTCAACAATTTCATTTCGCTGTCGAATTCGCCTACGGATCCAATAACCGTAGGGACCGTCGTGATCCTTTTAACCGAAAATTCTCCCCCTCTTCACTGGCCTCTAGGTGTAGTGGACGAAGTGTTTCCGGGTTCAAATGGCGTCACACGGACAGTTCGAGTTCGGACGGCCACTGGGTCATATCTGCGTCCAGTTGTTCGTCTCTGTCCGCTCCCTAATCAATAGTCTCTACCGCGCCTTAGTTCTTTAGTATCGACCGCATATCCAGTAACACCCGCATCCTTAGTAGCAACCGCATATCTAGTAACACCCGCATCCTTAGTAGCAACCGCATATCTAGTAACACCCGCATCTTTTGTAGAACTTTCGTCTCTAGTAGTGCCCGCATCTTTAGTAGTAGCTACAGTCTTAGTAGCAACCGCGTCTTTAGTAGTAACCGCATCTCTTTTAGCGCCCGCATCTTTAGTAGCGTCCGCATCCTCAATCGCAGCTACAACCTTAGTAGCAACTACATCTTTATTAGCAACCGCGTCTGTAGTAGTCACCGCATGCGTCTTGGCTTGTAGCGATATACCCGCATCTTACTCTTTATTTCATTGTTTAGAAGGGGTCCCTTCTAGCCCGGGGGAATGGTTGCGCGCGTATTCGATATTTAGCTTTACCTGCGTACGCCGGAACGTTGTTGTTTATGTCGTCAACTTCCGACTTATCAACTATCCCTTCCTCGCACCTATAACACCGCTACGAGTGAGCGAGACGCTCCGGTACCACGAACAATCCGCAAGCAGCTTGCCTCAAGATGGCGCCAGTCTCTCACCCGCAAGGCATCGGCTGCAAGCTCCGATACCAAACTTTAACCGCAAGCTCCTGAGGGAGCCCCCTTGTCATCCCGGTCAGTGCCTAGGACCGTGCGCGAGCGCCGCGCCGGGAGTGCCATCTTGGAACTTGGATACCGCAGCTCAGGAGTTATAAGGTAGGTGCGATCCCTCCATTTTGACGGCTGACTCGTGTACCTACCCATTAACCTAGCAGCCGGCATTCTTCCCAACCTTTACCGCAAAACAACAACCAACCACTATTTGGCGTGTCCAGTATCAACCATTTGTATGTACCTACATACAAATGGTAGGTAGTACCTACCTGACTCGGTAACCACCCACCGTAAAACATTTCTCAACTGAAACAAAAGTATTCCTTTGATATCTATTTACTGCATTGAAGTTTCTTTGAGAACCGCAACCCTCAAATCGAACGGAACTCTAAAACAAAGACCGCGCCTGACTTGATTCCGTATCAAAGGGTTCCGTATAAAGTAATCTGTGGTTTTAGGGTACTATTTCGCATTTATCGCTCATTTCGTTTCCGGTTCTTCACGCACCTTCCGTTTCATCAGTCAAGTTTTTTGTTTTAATTCTCTTTTACCCGAAATATACATTTCATTTTCAGGAAGTTCGTGACCGCTTCTGAAAATCGGATATTCCAGACTTTGCAAAACAAAGATGGAATGAAAGTTTATTCTGAATCTCGTCAATAATAGGTAGTTAGGTACCTAGCAACAGTCTGCATTGTTTCATTTGTAAATACTAGGTTCTTCTAATTTGTTTTTATTTTATTTTATTATAATTATCTTAATAAAACACTGTTTTTACCGGATTGATCGCGTATATTTTATATTTTGTTTATAACCTGACGTTTCGGAGGCTTTTCAGCTTCCATGGTCAAAAACATCCGAATAATTTCAATAGAGAAGATGGTTGGAGAGTACCTGCTGCTTGGGATCCAGTGTAGGACTGGATCCCAAGCAGCAGGTACTCTCCTCTCTATTGAAATTATTCGGATGTTTTTGACCATGGAAGCTGAAAAGCCTCCGAAACGTCAGGTTATAAACAAAATATAAAATATACGCGATCAATCCGGTAAAAACAGTGTTTTATTATGAGTTCTCGCGAAAATAACCTTAGAATATACTATATAATTATCTTTGTTAGAAAAGGTCCAGACGCTTGGTCATTGTAAAGGTTAGATCGATGCACAAAGTTAGTTTCACTCTAATAAAATGTTAATTAGTTGTCTTTACTGCCACTGTGCTTGTTTTTGCTTTGTTTGTTTGTATGGATTTTATCGATGTCTTAATTGTTTGTCTCCCTTACCAGATTTCACTTTATTAATGTGTAACGTACTTTCACCTTATGTTTTTTGTTTTCGTATTGTTTTTAAGCATGTTAGTAAGTTCAGAAAACTTTATTTCTATCTCTACAATATTTACTGCTATGTATTAGAGTTTTAATTAATTTGATGTTTTTTTGCATGCTGTGTCGGCCTGTAATAGGTTGGTGCACTTAGCATCAATTTTCTAGTTGTTTAAAGTCTACTTTGTAAGTTTTGATGCACTCACCATAGGCTAACTTAACTGTATAAATAAATAAAATAAATAAATAAAGGTACCTAGTTACCAAAGTAATAACAATATGCTTTCTTTAAAAGAACCAGTAAAATTCATAGCATTTGGAAGAAACACCTTAAACTGCAGGCTTTTCTATCTAGATAATGCAATTTCGAGTGCCACCGTCTTTTTTGTTCTTACATGTCCAGTCCATCTCAAGGTTGCTTGGAGGAAATCGCTCATAGAGCTCATAGCGATAAGGCCACCTTTGTACTTCGTCTACTCATAGCATTTATTTTTGTACTGTTTTCTGTGTTTGTGTGGTACAATAAAGAATTATCTAGGTATCTATCTAATGAAAAAACATTATGTATGTAGTTTTTGCAAATAACTATGACTTATTTGCAAAAACTACATAACAATTATGTACAAGCAATCAAGGCGCATGATCACGATAATCTCCCATAATTAGGAGCTTTCAAGCTCAAGCTGGTAACACAAAACTCCAAGTCATTAAATGTAAGGATCTTGTAACTTCACTCCTAATCAATCTTGGAGGCGTTTCTTATTAATTTCTCTGCTAAATCACCTTTACAGCGGCAAAAAGATTCATCCTCATCAAGCTGCGTTGCAGTTTTTACGGGGAATTACCACAGATTTTCGAATTAAATTAAATATTGATGTTCTTTAATATCAAATAAAATTACAATCAAATAATAGAATTAAATTAAAACTAGTATTTACAATTGAAACTTGAGCTGACTGCAGACGGTTGCAAACAATCTACAGGTAGCTCAACTGATCCATATCAATACCAGTCGGAAGCGTGCCCAAGACGCTGGCTGCATTGATGTTATAGATTTTTAGAGTTTTTTTTTTATAACAACCATGTGTAATCGAGTGTCTTATTAATTGTTTGCTTTTCTTCTGATTGCTACCTATTTTAACTCTTTACAGGTATTTTTACGCGTCCCTAAACTTAGCTTAGTATTTTTAATTTAAGGTTTTAATCCTACCTTGATTATAATGTGTTAGATAATTATGTACTTATCAAGGAAGTTAGTTTTGGGAGTAAATTTATTGATATTGTAATTCTGCTGATCAATATATCAATTTTGCAGCTCAAACATCCACATAATGGCTGATAGACAATAATAGTATAATTCTGCTGATCAATTCTGCTGACCAAAACATTAATTTTGTCAATCAAAAAGATATATTTATTTTTTGATCAAAATTGATTAAGTTTTCGATCATAAAACCTGTAAAGCATCCTAAATAGGTAAGTTTTACCTACAAGGTGTAACGACATTTTTCCATGTCTCATGACATGACTCAAATTAGTCTCGTTGTTATTCTCTCTATTGTTATATCAGTGAATATAATTCGAGAACCAATAGTAGTGTCTTCATAATCCTACTCCGGGCCGTGGTCGGCCGGGAACTCATTAACGTTCAAATAAAAAGGTTTATTACACATTTTTATTTCGTGTCAGAAACTCCATGAAGATTTTAAACGAATCGCTAAGCAAAAGAAAAAGAACGCAAAGAGTCGAAATGAGAATGTTTACTTTTTACACTGATATTGGATACGCTTTTACATTTAAATAAAATCCGCTGTAATGAAATGCATTTATTGTAATTTAAAAAATACACTAAGATGTTTTGCATACATCTTTCATTAATTATTGATACATCTCAGGAAGAGCAGCAGCTTCCCAATTCAAAGAAGGGAGTACTTCTAACACCTACACTGCGATCCGTCTGCCAAGCTTGGGGATTATGGCTAAATCTCTTTTGTGGCGCGTTTGGCAGTGGACGTGTTGATAAGGAAATACATCCATACTGAACATACTACCAACCTAGAGGGTAGGTAGTTTAAATAGGTATTTATCGCGTATCTTTCTCATATCCTTTTCTTATTTTAGTCATATAAAAAAACCTAAGTACCTACCTATATTTACCATAATAATTCATTGACCAACCTACATAGTTAAATTAAAAAAAAGGCTTATGTTTAATGTTGACTTAATTAAATTAACACATCGCGAGAGTTTAAAACAATTTTCAAGCTAGACCTACAACTAACTTTGAACAACAAAATGTATGTTAAAACCTCGTAGTCGGGGCCCAGTCCAACCCTAATCCGTTCGGAGAGCCTTTTCCGGGGCGGACCTCATTTGCCTAAAACTGCTCCAATTTATTGGCATTCCCGGAATAATTCTGACTCGGTCATACCGAGCCTGGTCATACCATTTATTTACATTTAGGTGCCGTACCGATAGATGATCAACTTATTTTATAGATGCGTTCAGTAGGCGAAAAGTTACGTCACTATGTCATCGTCTGCGTAAACTGTTTGAAATTAATTCCTTCAACTTCAAAAATGTGCGTAATTTTATTTTAAAAACTATCGTAGTTTGA
Organism: Eupithecia exiguata; assembly: GCA_947086465.1. Taxonomy (NCBI): domain Eukaryota; kingdom Metazoa; phylum Arthropoda; class Insecta; order Lepidoptera; family Geometridae; genus Eupithecia; species Eupithecia exiguata. Next base: position 12,788,012 of record OX352231.1, on the reverse strand, counting down.
CGAATTCATTACGGATGTTTACCATCTTTTTGCGTCGAGGTAAAAAAATTGATTAATTTACTTAATGGTCATTTGGCGTATTGGTCATTTTGCGATTGGTCATTTTGCGTATTCATGATGCTTTTTTCATTGGTCAGTTTGCGTATTAGTCAATGTGCGTCTAAACGATGTAAGCGGGTTAGCTACAAACCTTCCTTGTTACTTACATCCGTAATGAATGTACACAATGTATGACGGTGGATTGACGATGGAATATCATTATTGTCTGTTCTCCCGTAAAGAACGATCCCGTGCTGGCCTACTAGTGTAATTTGGGACAGGAGAAGCTTGTTTGACAGTATTCTTGGAATCTGGTCATAAATCAGGTCTCGTCCAGGGTTGCAGCTTTGGAATATGATTAAGGCATTTACGCGTTTGAGTAATGAAACTATGTATGTCAAAAGACTTCTTCTATATGTGACCGATTCTGGATTTGACCACTTCTTAAATATAAACTTTAGTCGTTATTTGTTATGCAAAGTTGCAAACAAATAAATATTAATATAGATATTAGTATAGATATTAGTATAGATATTAGTATAGATATTAGTATAGATATTAGTATAGATATTAGTATAGATATTAGTATAGATATTAGTATAGATATTAGTATAGATATTAGTATAGATATTAGTATAGATATTAGTATAGATATTAATATAGATATTAGTATAGATATTAGTATAGATATTAGTATAGATATTAGTATAGATATTAATATAGATATTAGTATAGATATTAGTATAGATATTAGTATAGATATTAGTATAGATATTAGTATAGATATTAGTATAGATATTAGTATAGATATTAGTATAGATATTAGTATAGATATTAGTATAGATATTATAGATGTATAACATTTTGCAATTAGACACATTATACTGAGTTTATTTATAACTAGCTGCTGCCCACGGCTTCACCCGCATAGTTCCCGTTCCCGTGGTAATTCCGGGATAGAACATAGCCTATGTCACTCCCTGAAAAGTAAGCTTTTTAATGGTGAAAGAATTTTGGAAATCAGTTCAGTAGATCCAGAGATTACCCCTATAACGTTACAAACAATTCCCAAACTTTACCCCTTTATAATATTAATATAGTATATAGTATATAAATCTAACATAGGTACAGTTCTTACTCGAATTACACTTTACTCCAGAAGAAAATAAACTAACTCCTAACGACAACAAGATTTAGTTTCCTGTAACAAAGAAATAACATCCCGGCATTAAAACTTGAGAACACGTGTACCGAACAAAAATATACATAGGTAATGTTAATGTGGACTGGAAGAGAGTTCCAGTGTCGGGGGAGTAAGGTTGAGTTTGGCAGAGCACGTGTGTGGGAAAATGCAGTATTTTGAAGAAGCTTCAGGTGAGTCTTGGGTGTCGGATACACGGGTTCGAAGAACGAAAACTTTTTGTCTCACTCATATACATATAATATACATATACATATATGTATGTACAATATCCAAAAAAGTTTTAGGTAATAGACACTTACTATATTAGAACAGCTCTCTTACAAGATAAGTAGCTAGGTAGGTATCTGAGTTACCTTATCCCTAAGGAACGATCTCTTCCAGGCAAATTTCAAATCATCATCATCATCATCCTATATTAGTCCACTGCTGGACATAGGCCTTCCCTAATGAGCGTCATAGCGCCGCCGTCTTCAGCTTGCACCTTCAAATGGGGAGATTTAAATAGTGTTCTTGAGATACCAACAAATTAAACAAAAAAATATAAATTTGACACAGCATCATCTAGCCCCAAAGAAGATCACAAAAAAGAACCTATACCTCGTATGGGAACCAAAAGACTTAATAACGTTTTGCGGCGGGAACCGAACCTACGACTTTCAGCATAGACTTCTAGTAGACCTTCGTGCTTAAAAGATTTATTCAGTAGCCAGCTCCGTCCAGTCATCCCGCTATTTTTTTCATTTAAAATGGCACAATATTCCTTCTTGCTCTCTCTTGCTGCTTTCTACACTCGCCACCTGTGTGTCTAATCTAAGACACGCCTAATTTGGCTTTATGAGTCTGGCTTAAGGCTTGCCAGTGTTATGTATGAGTACACCAACCCCTACACTTGTATATGTACATATATGTATAGGCCAGGATATGAGTGCCGGAGATAAAATTTATGTAGAGGCATTAGTGCAGGTTTTATTACGGCCTGGGTAATCAGTAGAGTACTTCTGGAGATATTTCTTAGGAAAAATTTACTATTTTGTGTTTACTAAGTCGAGGTTCTACCGGTTCTGTCCATTGGATCTTATTATTATCGTTAGATCATACATATTATGATCGTTAGATCATACATATTATGATCTAACGATCATAATAAGATCCAATGGATATTGCATGCCGTGCATTTATATTTTTTGTAAAAAATTTTTTTTTTTTTTGTAAAAATTTTTTTGGATGTAATGAAAGTAAGGTAAAAAAGGTGTGCGTAAGTACAATAGGGTAAAGTAGGGATAGTCACCTCAATGGAGAATATAATCCGAACAAAAACTTAACCTCTGAATGTCGTACGCGTATAGATAAAAGGTGCACGAGATATATGGACGCAGAATAGTTGTAGGCTTAGAAACTCTTCGAGTGTTTGGTATGCAGATGATCATGCAAGATGTTGTTTTGTACCTTAAATAGGAAATCTTTACTAATTTAAGTTTTGTTTCTCTGGTCGAAAAAAAAACAAAAGAAAATCGTAGTCTCCTTCTACACATTACAAGTAATTCGCTTTTTGACTTCACTACTAAAATTCGATACTAAAATTACAAAAAAACTCCATTCACATGTTACATCTGCATCGTTAGCCGCCTCTTCATTAAATAAATGGACCATTTGCTTGTAAACTGGTTCATTATTGGTGAACCTACCCTAATTTGTCAGCAAGACCCCGAGACCTAAACTTGGTCAATCCTGGCACGAGGCAATTTGCATTTTAAACGCTATAGGATAGACATTATAATTGCTTGCTGTAAATGAGAGGTGCAGGAAATGACGTCGACTAAGTGAAGTCAAAAAACGAGTTACTTGTAATGTGTAGAAGGAGGCTACGATTTTCTTTTGTTTTTTTTTCGACCAGAGAATACTTGCGGATGTTGTATAAAAAGATGATCATCTTGCGGGATATCAGTAGCATCCTTCAGCGTTGCATCGACTTAATTTAAGTTCTATTAATCTCTGGAGGTCTAACCTAAAAAACATATTATTTATTACATAGTTAACGTATGACGGATCGCACAAAATACGAACGACCGATCCCTTCTTTCGAAGACCCTACTATGATACACTATACATACACATCCGAAGCAGCTTAGTGGAAAGGCTGCTCGTTCCGAAACTTCGTATTTCTTGTATAATCCTGTTGTCATTTTATCCTTCCAACATTGTTTTGTTTAGGTTAGTTTCCAGTAAACTGTTTTCACATAAACTTCGCCAGAAGCACGCACTATTTGAACTTTACAGGATCCTAAAGCAATTTCATAAAGTTCTGGCTTCATGCCAGCAGCTCATAAACTTGACACATTTTAGAAGTCGATTCTATGCCATAAGACTTTATGGTACGTTTTGATAGAGTCCAAAGAACCAAAACAAGATGGTGTCACGTCAAAGAGATTTTTAATTGATTTCTCTGGAGAAATACCTGCACCATGCGTACCTACCTATTATGTACCTACATATAAGGTGCCCTATTTATTTATTTTATTGTATAGATCCTAGGATCTATACAATAAAATAAATAAATAGGGCACCATATAACACCACCACACCACCATTCTAACACACGTGACTAGAGTGCTTCGGGAGAGGTATCAACAGCTGGAATGACGAATTTAAGAACGACCGACCTCGGACGACGGATGGGCCTTCAGCCACTTGGTCGACCTACATACGCTCTACTGGCATCTCGATCCTTCCCCTGTAGGACTATAGCCAGAGAGTTTTTCCACCCCGCACGGAAAAAATAACGTAAAAAATCTACTCAAACCGTCCACTCTTAGTTTCGGTGCCTAGATTTATAAGCGATGATTATTCAGCACTCAGTGAACCATTTTGGTTTGAATGGTTCGCTTTAAAGCCAAACTGATTCTATACGATACAACATCCCGGTTCCTTGATAGAGTCAAAGGCGTCTCGAATACAAAGAACTGGCTCTGCAGACTCTACAGTTCATTTATTTTGAGTGTTTAAATTATAGCAAAGTGCTGTTTCAGCTGAAAAGTGACAAGGAAAGGAACGACACTATTAGGAAGCTATAGAATTCGAATGAGACTTGTTCTTTTCAAGAATGTTTGATAAAAAAAACGAACTTGTTCAAGATAATATGGTTCTGCAAATGTATTTTTCTTGTAGAAGAAATGTACTGAGTTCTAGATAGCTGTCTAAAGGGAGGTCTGAAACCTTCAAAATTGAAAATTTATAAACTCTACTTTACGAATTCGAGTAAAGGTTGTTTGTCGTATAGTGTGAAAGTACAAACGTTCAGACTATACGCAAAGAACGCTATTAAATCTTTTTTTGTCATATTTATTTATCGTTATGAGCTTTTTGACATAGAATTTTCTTGTATACCCTCTTCAAAAGCTGAAAGTAGTGATTTAAGTTTGGTCAGATATGTAGTACATTTTTGCTAGGTTATCTACCACTGACAGTCGAAAGACGGACGTTAGATTCTAAATACTTTCTGTCATTTTTGTAGAAAAACTGGGCGATGAAAAACAAAATAATGATGTGATGTAAAGTCAATTAACTGTAATGCATTAATAACAAAGATGATCCCAAGTAAGCGATACAAAAAAGTATTTACAAAGAAACAGTTGAGCTATCTGCAGACTTTTTAGACTAAGCTCAATCCAAATCAATAGCAACCGGAAGCGTCCCCAAGACGCTGCTGGTTGCTTTGCCTCGCTGTCCGGCAATGCTGATGCGCTGCGCCAGATACTCACAAATAACTGCTATTTAAACTGAAAAAAACACGAGTCTAAAACAAATCCATGCATATTTCATTATTTCACCGCCTGAAAAAAAGCTCCAATTCGTTGTTCCTAGCTGTCGAGTAAATCCTCGATATGTCGAGCAAAACACGCGCGATCACTATTGCTGCGGGATTTACAATGAAATATTCATAGTTTTTCCGATTGTCCGGTTTATTATGTTTTTAGAGTTCCCCAAAACCAGAAATAAATTAAATTTTGTATCTATTTCATTCACGTACGGCCCGCGCATGCTAGCTGTTGTGTGCATCTGACGTGTTATCCTGGCCGACAGGTTAACAAAGTTATTCGTACAGATTACTACAATAATTCTCTTTGTATTTATTAACAACAATAAATAAATTGATTTCATTACGGATGTAAGCGGGTTAACTACGAACCTTACTTGTGTTGGAAGAACACGCACGTTTCATCCCTCAACGGTTCAACATTTCATCGATAAGGGACTATAATTTTTATAGTAAAATAATTTAGGCTAATTGACTACATTGAAAATAAGTTGCAAATTGTTTTCATCCTAGTCAGTGACAACGTAACAAAGCGTAATCAGGTGATTTTAATTAAAAAATATGCCTATTTTAGGTAAAAATAAGATAAAAATTACACATTTTTTGATACATGTGACCGAAAACGCTCTGTGTTTGTTTGCATTGCTTGTGACGTCACACCTATCGCAGATTACAGTGCGTGTTGTTCTTCTTGTTAGGTGTAGTGTGAGGTGTGACGTCATCGAGTCATGTCACCGGAGCCGTGACAGAAATTATCGGTTTGGCGCACCATTATTTTATTCAAACTTTAATAATAATTACTACTAATTCTAATTTTTTTCCATGTTTATCATATATGAATTATATTATAGGTAAGGTAAATATTGCGGGTAACGTTCACGAATATATTCGATGTAGCTAGCTTGTACAATGCCATAAAAAGTAATGAGAGTTTGCGCACTATGTTGCCTTTCAAAAGCAACCTACGGAACTCTCAGCATCAGAATCAACTTCCACTTGACCGGCCATCCCACGTTTCTATTTATTAGGTTTTTTACTAGAAATCCGACCCGACGCGTGTGAGGAATAGCGACACAAAAATGTAGAGAATTTTTTCGGGTAAAGTTGCGGGAACATGGCAAGCGGCGCAACTCTGGGAAAACTTGTCCTCTTTTCCATACAGATGCATTTTGTAAGTGCCTAGGTATTGCGGGAAAAGTATGGCCTGTTCCATATTTTTCACAAAACCTATCAATTTAGATCGGAAAAAAACACATAAGTTTTGAGAAGTAAAATCTGTTCTCTTGTTCTACTTTTTCACTTACTTTTTCTTATCAAACTTATCAAAATCAAGGGATTTTGATAGGATTCAACCAACTAAATAGAAAATACTTTATTAACAAAGAAAATTACAATCAAATAATAGAATTAAATTAAAACTAGTATTTACAATTGAAACAATTGAGCTAACTGCAGACTGTTGCAAACAATCTACAAGTAGCTCAACTAAATAGTAACCAAATAGTAGGTACTTTAGCACCCATGTATTTATTTCTGTATATTTTCCTGTCTGTGTGGTATAATAAAGTGTTTTCACTTCTTTTGCTCAAAAAGTGTGTCAACTCAATATAGCTCAGCTTAGCGGGCGGAAAATGTGTTCTTAAGGTCTAGGGTTGAAAAGTAATTATTCACTTTTTTCTGAGGGGTGAGTCTATGTATTTTCTCCCCTAGATAATCGCCTTATTGGCTTTTTTCTATCAATCTATCTACCTACAATTCTAACCTGTGAGAAATCATAATATTACGTAATATAAGTCATTTCACACAAAATCTCCATAGAGTCCAGTCCTACGATTCGATCTCTCATCCAAGCCCGCGAAGCTCCGCCAAAACAAACAACTCAGGACCGCACAAAGACAGTCATTACCCGTGAAAGCCTCCCTAAACAAAGCTATCTGCGCGCAGATTCATCAGCAAGTAAGCGGGCAGAAGTACCTGAGCAACTACCTCTAAGAGCCGAGCGGGCACGACACGACACGACAAAATACGGTAACGACTCCGGACGTCATACATAATTCTCAATATTCATAAATATACCTTAAATAATATACCAAATATTTTTAAGGGACAAGTAATGAATACAATTTTTTTCTGAGTTTTGAGTACAATATTGTACCATACCCCAAATATCATTTTATTTAAATTTACATAAAAGTGTTCAAGTGTGATTAATTCGTCCTCCTTGACGATATTACCGGGACATAGGTAATTAATTTTAATTAAGCTCGGTAATTGTCAGCTGTAACACTTGAGGTACAAGTGTTCATTGAAATGAGTGTGCAGACAACATGGTTTATTTTTGATCCGGTTTTTGTTGTCCTTTGGTCAGACAAACGTTTTCTTTTTAAAATCACATTACATCAACATCAAAACCTTTATATGTCTCACCTGAGGGGTGAGTATGTTTGACGAGAGTAACGAGACGAGATCGTGACGACTTATTTTATTATAGATTTGCGTACAGCCCATCTATCGTGCGGACAGGGAACTACGCAAATCCCATACAAATAAGAGACGTCACGATCACGTGTAGTTAATATCGTCAAATAGACTCACCCCTTGATCGTACTTTATTATTTCTGAATATCGTGTACTATCTATACTATAAAATAATATTATTAATTCGAAAGTAACTCTGTCTGTCTGTCTGTTACCTTTTATCTGAATGAATTTTGGCAGGTAGGTAAACGGTATCCCGGAGACGGACATAGGCTCCTTTAAAACATATGGAACATGTGCCGGAAATAAAAATATATTATTATTATTAAAAGCGCGGTCGAAGCCGCGGACAGTAGCTAGTATAATATTTGTAATATTATGATATGTTTAAAATATTATGTTTAAAAATAAAGTTTAAGGTTAGTTAATTTTTGAAGATCATAAGTTGTCTTTGTCTGTTCATTTTTAATTCGACGACCTCTGTGGCGCGGTGGGCGAAGGTCTACCTGCGACGCAGGAGGTTGCGGGTTCGATTCCCGCCTCGAGACAAGTGTGTGTACGATCGACAGACATTTGTTCAGGGTGTTCTAGTCGTTTTCTATGTATTATAAAAAAATATCTATCTATGTATTGTATTGTATTATGTAGGTATTATAAATTATCTAGTACCCATAACACGAACTCTGCTTAGCTTGGGGCTAGATAATGCTGTGTGAATTTTCCAGCATTACTTATTTTATTTATTTAATTGTCAGGCAAAGAATAAGTGATATTTTCTTGACTTTTTATTGTTGAATTTTTCTTGTTATTTTTGATTACCGGTACCTTCAGTACTAAAAATTAAAAATTAGCATACTTCCTAACAATTAATATAAAAGAACGAACATTCCCACGAAACAAGAACTCCAACAGATTTAATTTGGAGATCCCATAACTTCCAAAGTTTAAACTGCTTCAACAACAAAAACACTTCATTCACAAACAACGCTGTAAGTAATCACCAAGTTAAAACTACCCGCACTAAAGACTTGAAGTAATAAAGCCAGTTAAGGCGCCCCCTGTCGGCCGAAAGCTGAAGCACCTGGGACATAGTGATAATGAAACTAATTTACTAGATTTAGTCCTTGATGGAGCTGAGAAACGAAGGAGAGGGTATTTCATCAGATGTAGAGTTGTTGATCCGACATTGTACGATAAAGTATTTAATTTAACAAATTATCAAGGATTAGGTACGAAACGAAGAAATATTTCCGGTCACTGTGCATGGTCTATACAGGATTTAAACCACTTTTTAAATTGAACAGCCTTACACAAAGTCTTGTTTCATTGTGACTATAATTAATTCAACCAACTATTTTTGTTTCTGAAAACGTATGATAGTAACTGTGAAGTCGTGTTTGTTTTCTTTTATTTAACAGTCAGCGACAAGCCTTTGCTAGTACAGGTTTTCCATAATTCGGTGATATTCGGCTATCAGGGGATAGACCATAAATAGCACATCCACAATTGTGTAGTTTCACGTTTTGAGCGCGACTTTGAATCCATTCAGGATTAAATTTTCTCTTTCGCTGAATGCAGCATGATACCTTTGGAACTGCACTGAATGAGTTGATAACTTAAATTCACTTCGAGGATCAATTTTAATCATGGAGTTGCAGTTTCCCATTCGGAAATCAATCTTTCAGTCAGAGTTCTATCATGCATGACATAACTTAATTTTATAGGGATTTTTAGTGTGAAGGTAATTTTGAAGCTTTGTTTGCTAAAATATTTTTGAAGTTATCAAAAATAGAAAGAGTAATTTGCCTTGTCATACGATTGAAATAATATAGTTGATCTCAGTTAGTTTCAGTTGGTCAGTTTATTTGATAAGGGTAGAATACCCGGTTTAATTTGAAAAACAAAATTGTTTTAGTTACATTTAATTTCATTATTTATAAGTTTAATGAACCCAAACTATTCAACCATAGGGTTGTTACAACACGAACCATCGAACCAAATTAACCGGACCACATCAGCCGGATTCAAAACAAACCTTCCTTACTAAATTATTCAAAAACTGTTCTGTGCTCAACTTCGGAATAACAGTGCGTCCGTCGGACTCGTGAAATTTTAACTAGAGCGATGTTCAGTTTTATTTGCACTGAAGTGTACGTGGGGTAAACTTTACCTGCAGTAGTTGAAGCGTGCCAGCGTTGTTGACGTGGTACACTGCGTGCAAAATAATTGGATGTGTCATAGCGCTGATAAATATTGGGTGTTTTAATAATTTTACGATTGGTTCTGCGGTCGGAAGCTTTTTTTTCTTCTTTTTATGTAGCTTACCGGCTGTTTTTTTTAAATTTAGTGTATCTACCTAACCACATTGAAAAAAAGTCTAACATTTTTTTTTTCAATATAGGTACACTACTACCAAAACAACGAATTCAGAACGAATTAGTAAAACCACAATGCAAAATTTTAATAGCATTTAAATTTACAATTTCGCAATACCTTTCGCCATTATTACATTAAAGCTCCCGTTCTCGCATTTGAATCAAAATTCATATGAATTACATATTCAAATAAAATACCTTTAAATAAAGCGGGAAATACACGCGAATTCGTTTTACTCGCGGCCATTGTGCGAATATTCGAACATTATAAAGAGGCTCAGTCATTCGCAAGGGACGAGTGATTTTGAACAAAACAACTCTATTTCTGAATTATTGCATTGTTTTTAAATCGCATTGTGTTTTGAGTAAGTACCTACCTATTTCTCATTGCCCTAAGTAATAACACTTTCACTACCCACGACTCACGTTTGTGTTAAAAACTCATAATATTTTTATAAGATAAAGCCATTCTGCTTTATTGTGGAAAAGTTGTAGGTAAATGTTGAAGTACGTAGTGAATGAACTATAAATTATCGATTTCGAATCCGTCAAGATAATTGTGTAGGTACAGCTTAATGCCAGTCAGCATAAATTATGAATCCCAGATATATTTTAATGTAAGCAGGATTATTCGTTTTTAGGGTTTCGAGATCGGTTTTTGAAATTTCTGTAGGTTTCACACTTTTTGAAATATTTTTAAAAAAGTCATAAATTTTTTAGTTTGAATTAAATAGCAGTCTAACATGTGGGTACATATTTGTATAATTGTCAAATTTTCGAAACCCTCTGCGCGCGATTTACACTCGTACTTGACGTATCTTGTTTCTTTTTGGAGATCATCCTTCACTTTTCCCTGGCTGGATGTACAATTTCTTTTTAATCCTTTTCTATATTTTACCCAAACTTCCTCTATCGCACTTTATTCCCATTTCATCTAATTATCCATTGCATCATTCGCCCGATAATTTTCGTTCACTAACGTAAAGGAAAATTATCCAGAAAAACGAAGCAGACCTCATGTAAGTGACGAAGATCCCTTTGGTTTTTTCTGGTTTTTTGAGACTTTGAACCTAAAACTCAAATTGTAATAAATTAGTGCCTATGTACTTTGAATGCACCCTTCGAAGCATATCTATAAATCTAAGTATCTTTTCTAAGAGTATTATTCAAATCGTAAATGAAAAGCTCTCTGTCGCTTCTGCAGCATCATCTTTGCCAGCCTCAAATGTGTTGCCTTCATCGAGGGTGCCTCGGGATTGATGCTTCAATTTCTCTAATGGCTCCTTATTAGGGGGCTAGTGGTTTAGATATTTGGAGCCAACTTCTGAACTGATGGAAGGTAATGAGTGGTAGTGATTGAGTTTGACAGTCGCTTAGTTTATATAGTAAGTGTTGCTCAAGATTTTCAGCTTATAATGTAAGGTAAGTCTAAGTCGTCTCTCTAACTTTGCCGTTGACGAGGATGGCCCACTTTCAAAACGTATTTCTGAAACAAAATAAAAAAAATGCGACGTCCTGAAACTTTTTTTAGCTTCAATGTTTTGTTGCCAAAATATGTACCACCTGAAGCGTTGCAGGTTTAATTGGAGTAACTGACAAAACACAAGTTTTCAGTAAGTTTTTGCATACTAAATTGAACATAACCTTAGTCGTATATGACCTTTTTTGGATCTGTTTGGTCAGTAAAATTCATTGAATTTTCTGGCAAAATATAAAATTTGTCCCTAGTAGCCTTAATTTTGGATATTAATTTCCGTTACACTGAATTTTTATGCATAAGGTAGTTATTATACAATATTTTGCACTCAAAATTAAAAAAAAAAATATATAATAATATTAATGCTGACAATTTTCACAGCATTATCTGGCCCCAAGCTAAGCAGAGCTTGTGTCGTGATAACTCATATAGGTACTTATAATACAATACTACATTTATAGATATTTTTATTATACATAGAAAATGACCAGAACACCCTGAACGAGGTGGTAATCTTACCCGATCTCGTTGGTATTTGAGATTCCATAGATTGGGTTTACATCTCATGCTACGCTTTGGCAAAAATCGGCTCCAAATCTTCAATAAGTCTAAGCCTTCATACATTATTTTACTTACCTACATACCTTCATTTTCAATTATCTTCATATTTCATAAGTATACTCGTATCGTCTTTATTCAAATGTACAAAAATCTCCTTTAGAGTTACGGCGATCAGACGAAGCCCTTCGGGAAATTTGATGCAGTATCGATTGAGGGCATAGGGATGCAGCTGTGAGGCTTTCGATATCGATGAAAGTATAAGTTGAGGTTGACAGGACCTTTGGAGGTAAGTAAGAACATGATACAGTTAGCAAACATGAATAGAGAGTGCTCAAAAATATACTACATTAAAATATTGTACCTAGTATAAATACATATAAATATTGTAGTATTGATATGTCATGTCCATCATCCGTCGAATTTGGATTTCATAGTTTGCATTTCCAAAACTAACCATTTTTTTCCCTTTCAAAACATTAAACGAGTTTTGCAAAGGGTTTTTACTTTGAAATAGTCTACAACATTTTTTTTTATCAATCAGTGGATATCTTCGGCTGAGATGCTAAGGTCAAGCCATAACAAAATCAAAAATTCTTTACTTCCATAAATACAAAAATGACCTTAGAAAAGGTCAAATTCTTAAAATAAAACCGTGAGACGGAAATAAAGTGATGTTTTTGATTTCTGTCGCTTCGGTATGTAGACTGAAGTAAAAAGCGACGAAGAAACCTGTTATTTGTTGTTTTTCGAGTTGGAGCAAAACTTGTCCCAAGCTTTTTACGATTTTACTGGCAGGTAGGTACTTTTTTTCAGCCAAGCCTGTACATCCTACATTTTGATCAAAAAGTATCATGGTAGCAACTAAGTTATCGATAAAATCGTTAGCATCGTCGCATCCCTATCCGTTCGGATTACACACATCGCGGTACCAACAAATATTCAGCTCCACATTTCCGCCGCATGAAGATTGGCAGCCACTCGAATTACGACAAGATTACCTACTTACATCGCATTCTCATGTTTCAGGCATTTTAGAGGGTTATTCCCACCGTCCCACGTGAGACGTTCCTATTCCCAACGTCTCACGTGAAACGTTCATATTCCCAGCATGTCACGAAAGAATAAATAAATAAAGGCATTCCCAACTTCTCACGAAAAGTGTTCCCAATGTCTCGCGTGAGACGTTACCTATTCTCTGCGGCTCACGAAAAGTCAGAGAGCTTCTTATAAAATCAACAACAACTATTGATCATGTTTTTCAAGAATGCCAATTAACAATAATTCAGTTGAGCTACCTCTAGATAGCTCGAAACAGTCTGCAATTAATTGAACTGTTTCAATTGTATAAATAGCTACTAGTCTTTCTTAAGTTGATATTTCTGTTTTTCTTCCCAAGGTACTGCTTCTATAACTTTGTTCTTGATTTTCGTAAGTATCTACTGGTTTTCTTAATCATTAGTCTTGCTGATGCTTTGGGTTCGTGAGTTGAACCCCCGGTGTGTGACCCCCCGTGGTGGACGCACCCGATTTTCAATGAAGTTATAACAGCCGATTTCGTCGGACGGAATAAAAGTCATTTGTACCAGATACAGTCAACGAAATAGTGTTTCTGAGCTAAATAAGTCATTAAATTTCATAGTGAAATTTCTAGTCATTTGTACCAGATCAGACAACGAAAAAGTGTTTCCGAACTAAATAAGTCATTAAATTTCATAGTGAAATTATATGAATTATAAGTTTATGTTTATGATTATTCAGTCTCTAGACCTTAGACCTAAGAAGTTGCACATCTGTGAGAAACATTGAAACAAATGTATTCGCGACGAATGTGAACTGTTTCATAAGACTTTAGCGCGTTCACTGACCAGCCAACTAGTCGCTGCACGTGGACCATCTGCGTTTTAAGTCATGAACGTGTTGATAATATCAGACGACCTCTATGGCGCGGACCGCGGTGGGCGAATGTTCGACTGCGACGCCGGAGGTTGCGTTGTGGGTTCAATTCCCGCCTTGGGACAAATGTTTGTACGATCTGCAGATACTTGTTTCAGGGTGTTCTGGTCGTTTTCTATGTATAATAAAAAATATCTATCTAGGTATATAATGTATTGTATTATATATAATATCAGTTATCTAGTACCTTAGAAAATTTAACCCGCTCTCTATCTAGTACCCATAACACAAGTTCTGCTTAGCTTGGGGCTAGATAATGCTTTGTAAGTTGTTCAATGTTATTATTATTTTTATTAAAAAAACATACGAATTTCTAATATTTGATTGCTTTTGCTACCAAGGTCTGAACCAAGTTGTACAGTAGATTTTTTTTAGATGTTATCGATACATGTCTGTCAGGTTTTTCTATAGAGCTCGTTATTTACCCAACAATGGTCGCGACATGGTAAATGGTAAAGTCTAGGAAACATTAGTGTCGTCGTGTAACATAAAATCGTAAAATAATGGCGAGAGAAGGTAAACAACTAGTTAGGTTAGGCTTGTAGCCAAAAAACCCCGCCTACCTAACCTAATGGATGTTCATTTACATTGCAAATGTTTATATCAAAGCTGTTTTTAGGGTTGTAGTTGGTTAAGGGGGGTCGGTTACGTAATCTACAGTCATATTCAGTGGCCTATGTAAGTGCAAAGGTTACTACTTACTAAGCTCCACACGAAAAAGTTTAAAAAATGTGGAATGACGGAATAAAAAATACATTATTTCTAAAGGCTTCCCTTCCTTTCTTATTTCAAATACCATATTAATATGACGAAAAAAGACATCTAAAAATAAAAGATAGTCTGACTGTTACAAAATTAGTAAGTCCGACAAAAGAAGGAAAACATGTCAACAAAACCCCAATTCAGTAAACACTTAAGTAAAGTGTTTACTGAATTGGGGTTTTGTTGACATGTTTTCCTTCTTTTGTCGGACTTACTAATTTTGTAACAGTCAGACTATCTTTTATTTTTAGATGTCTTTTTTCGTCATATTAATATGGTATTTGAAATAAGAAAGGAAGGGAAGCCTTTAGAAATAATGTATTTTTTATTCCGTCATTCCACATTTTTTAAACTTTTTCGTGTGGAGCTTAGTAAGTAGTAACCTTTGCACTTACATAGGCCACTGAATATGACTGTAGATTACGTAACCGACCCCCCTTAACCAACTACAACCCTAAAAACAGCTTTGATATAAACATTTGCAATGTAAATGAACATCCATTAGGTTAATGGAAGTCCTGGGCCTAATGAAAGCAACAGGACGCCTGAATCAATCAGCGGAGTAGCCAGCGACGGCTGGGATTAGATTAGTAAGAACTACAGGACAGGGGCCTATGGAAACGGGAAGTGCTTCACTCTCGGCACCAAAATATTCAGCACCGACGGACTGAGTGATGACTTGATTAGTGTGCATGATACCAAAAAGTTTTCGATTTTTGCTACTGGCTAGTCAAAGTTGTACGGCTAAAATACAACAAATCATTCCAAATCATACGACAACTATAATCACAGTCGTATGAAATTATTGGACCGCTGTCATGCTATGAAGAGAAGTACCTCTTCCTAGTTTTGGTTTTCCTTTTCCCTCTGCATGTAACTATGTGTATAAAAAATGATAATAATAATAATGCTGGACAATTCACACATCATTATCTAGCTCCAAGCTAAGTAGACCTTGTGTTATGGGTACTAGATAACTGATATACAAAGTACAATACAATATAATACATAGATAAATATTTTTTATGCAGGCGGACCTTCGCCCACTGAGCCACAGAAGTTGTCACGATCGTATGAAAGGAAACAAACTTTATACTTTTCGTAAACTATTCAAAACTCATCCTCAAGCCCTGAGCACAGCTTTGTTTTCAACACTAAATAAAAGATACTTGAATGGAAAGAATTGCCGGTTGTGAAGCGAACCACCCTCCCTGATATGACAACCACCTACCACTCTGTCGGAGTGTAGCGACTAACCTTCTCTGAATGAATAAGGGTTAATAATCGTCTCCTAATTCAGAGCATTGTTATTTCTCACTGTGTTTTCTTCTATTGACGTCAGAGCGAGAAGCAACGCTGTTCAGCAACTGTTTTAAGTTAGCGGACCATTATGAATAAGGGTGTAAGTAAGAAGAAGACTAAAGATCCGCTGACAGTACAAAACAACGTCCATTTTATAAGTGTAAGTAGTAATGCTACAAGCATTTGTAGATAGACAAAATACTTCTCTTCTGAATACCGTATCTACTAGACTGGGACTAGAGCTCTATCACTATACCTCTATCGTCTCTATCGTGACGTCTCGTATACCTACCGCGTCCACCCCGTCCACATTTGACCGGGATGTCCTGTCAAACAAACTTAACCAACTGGACATCATGTAAGTCGACGGAAATTACAGTGCAATTTTATAGTTTTGAAATTAACTAAAAACCGATTTCAAATTCCTTTATAAATACACGGTTATTGACGTTTTTCGGGACTTAAACTTACCCCTCCGGTATAAAGTGTATGATATGAGATCACCTCAGGATCCTTTTCTATACAATAGAGAAAAAAAATCCAAATCGGTTCATAATTAGCGGAGAAATCGACGAACGTGCAAAATAAAACATACAGCCGAATAAAAAATCCGATTTTGTTTTTCGTTTCGTCGGCTAAAAAAATTACTACCAGCATCATCGAGCTAGAACCTGCATGCGTAAAAACCTTAGTATGATAAATATAATTTAATTAAGGCTTCCTGTGAACCAAAAAGTATCAAAGCGCGAATGCTAAATATAACCAGCTTTATTCTTACGAATGACATCACCAACGGCAGTCGTCACCTGATAGGGGCTCACGTAGAACGGGGGCTACAAAGGGTCCGTTAACGAAATGCCGGGAGCAGATGCATGCGACCGTATGCAATCTCCTTGCTTTGGAGATGGCATTATCGAAAATTTAATACGACAAGCAGGGTTGCGTTTGAAGGAAAAACATATTACGTAAGAAACTTGTACCCAAGATGTTAAAAAAAATTTAAAATCGCGTTGTGAAGACTTGGAACCGGTTACCGGAATCAGTGATCACTGATCAGTGCCCCCTCAGTGAACTCTTTTAAAAATAGACTGGACAAACATTTAAAGTGCACTGACAAAGACTATGATGTGCACGCATCAGCTTAAGAGCTGCCTGTGTATTCAAATAATAATAATAAATACAAATATTCTAACCTATTGCTGCTGGCCGAGGTAGGTCCAATTTTGTAACGAAGCCCCGTTAACCTAGGCTATTTAGATATTATTTATTTATTTTTCGTATTATTGAATAGATGTACTTCAAACAAAAGTACAAAAAATGAAAAAACGACAACGTTAAAATAAAAAAAACGGTAACGGTTACTAGCTGTCAGTATTCCTAAAAATATTTTTTTACGATACAATTCATTATTACGATAAAAACAAATACATTTTATTTTTATCTCAATACTAACTGCTGTATGAAATTTCATTCTCGTTTGCGGGCCACAATAACCGGAAACCTTTAAACGGATTATAAATAATTTTTAGCTCTTGCTTTCTCTTGCCTGTACCAGAAACTCATCTAAAAAATAAATATAGCTTAATTTTTTCAATATCGTTTATTAGGACCATCCCTGAAACTTGGCTCGGATTTTTGTCCATGACCAATGGACCATTGCAGATCAATATCTTGCAGAGAAAAATTCGACTATTTTAATGTGAACTCGTCTTAATCCGATCCTAAAACTTTTAAATCGTATCTAACAATGTTGTTAGATACGATTTAAGTGCATAATCTTTATATACGACTAGCTTTAGCCCGTGGCATCGCTCACGTGGTACCTACCTGAACAGAACGTGAAACTACCTATTACTCAGTTCAAGAATTGTAGTAAACTTCTGTGTTCTCCGCGATGACACCTGCGTCGTAAAGTATTTTCCACCAACATTTTTCAGTATTTCAGTATCTCGTTTACTAAAAGTACCAATCTAGGGTTCTAGATAGATACGTAGATTATAACTTTATTGGACCATCAAAACAATCTAAAACCAAGTATAGCTAGTCAATCTAGGATAAAGTTAAATGTAGCTTTCAATTTATGAAATAATTATTTTCATAATCGGACCATTACTTCCAGGTCACACTCACAAATTCAAACAAATTGTAGCAGTTTTTAATGTTCCCTAGTGTAGGTAAGGAGTACTAAAATGGACCAAACTTACTAATCATGTCCGTCCAGTCCTAGATTGACCAACTCGAGTCAATCAGTCCAAACCCAGTTAGCCTCGACTTGAGGCCAACCAAACTAACCTAATTGCGACTCGACTGCCGCCAGTAAACCTATCCCGGGACGGTCAGACAGGCATGAACGGATTTGTGCGAATATAACGTAATATCTGATATTATATTTAAGAGGTTGTGATGGTGTGGAGGTACGAAAGTCCTTACAATATATCTATTCACGGGTATTTATCGGGTTAATATACCTAATTGTAATGTTTGGCGAGTGCCTATACTAAAACGATCAATGGGGCAAAATGGTACAAATTTAATAAAAGCGATATATGACCAAGTATGTTTTCTAACCGAAATAGGATGCATGCTGCATAGCTGCGAATCCTAAGTGTGAGTCGGATTATGCTATAAGGGTTCCGTACCACATTATAATGTATATTTTTTTGTGGTTTTGGTCACAGTAACGCTTTTTCTGTAAAAGTACAACTCAGTACGTCACTTGTTTACGTGATGCGAGTCGGTGATACCTAATAGATGAACAGACAACCTATGTGGGAGTAAATTGTCACTTTTTAGGGTTCCGTACCCAAAGGGTAAAACGGGACCCTATTACTAAGACTTCGCTGTCCTTTTGTCCGTCTGTCCGTCTGTCACCAGGCTGTATCTCATGAACCGTGATAGTTAGACAGTTGAAATTTTCACAGATGATGTATTTCTTTTGCCGCTGTAACAACAAATACCAAAAAATTAGAATAAAATAAATATTTAAGGGGCTCCCATACAACAAACGTGATTTTTTTGCGGTTTTTATAGATAATGGTAAGGAACCCTTCGTGCGCGAGTCCGACTCGCACTTGGCCGGTTTTTTGTAATATTATGAATCTCACTAATATTATAAACGTGAAAGTTTAGATGGATGGATGGATGGATGGATGGATGGATAGATAGATGGATGGATGTTTGTTCCTTTATCACGCCAGAACGGCAAAACGGATCTGGATGAAATTTGGCACAGAGATAGATTATAGTCTGGAATAGGACATAGGCTACTTTTTATCCCGGAACTCCCACGGGAATGGGAACTACGCGGGTGAAACCGCGAGGCGCTGCTAGTGTAAGATAATCCTAATGAGCATTATAGAGCAGCGACCTGTCTTCAGCTGACCGCATCCAGCATCTGCCAGCAGTCTTTCGCAAATGATCATCTCACCTGGTTGGAGGGCGACCGACACTACGTTATCCACAGTTAGATAACGTAGTGTAGGACTCCCTCCACTCTCCTCTACTTCATGGGTTCCCAAAAAAGCAACTTTATTCAAGGCTTATGAATCAAGACACTGTTAGTGATTACTGCGTACATACGGAATGTTATAATTAAAGGTGTATAATTGACGGTAGATATGCATAACCCTCTCTTGTTGGTAGTCGGGTAAAAATTCAAATTACTTGTAAAGACAAATGTCACCTCTGTCTGCCTGTGACCATGGAAGCTGAAAAGCCTCCAAAACGTCAGGTTATAAACAAACTATAAAATATACGCGATCAATCCAGTTAAAACAGTGTTTTATTATGAGTTCTCGCGAAAATAACCTTAGAATATGCTTATGAATCACCGATGATTTCTTCTGTATCAGCTGAACGCCACTATCACATAAACTCTCCACTTCAAGACTTTCTCTCACTTTCCACTTTTCATTCCTTTTGAACTTACCTTGGAACTACAAATCGAAAATCTTTTAATTTGTAAAATCCATTGCAGCGGGCAAATCCATTACAGTAACAGGACGGCATTCGGTTCAGTTTTCAGGACATCGGGTTGAAATTGGATGTTATTGGTAGGTCGTATTGAGCTATTGTGGGAATAGATTTCTGGTACTGGAGAAAACTATTTTAGGAAATTCTCTAGACTAGAAAAATCTATACAAAGTTTCTTTCGATATTTCGAAATTGAAGTGTATATATTGTTATGCTTGTGTGCATATTGTATTGCATACGTAAGTTTCACCCCGTGACGACCGTTGTAGGCAATCCTGCTGAAACGTCGAAAAATTTATTATTAACAAAGGAAATTATAATCAAATAATTGAAACAAATTAGAACTAGTATTTATTAATGAAACAATTGGGCTAACTTCAGACTGTTGCAAACAATGTACAGGTAGCTTTAAAGAATTACCTTTGGTATTATAGTTATCAAAAAGATAAATACATATTGCTGGACAATTCACACAGCATTATCCCAAATATCTGCAGATCGTACAAACATGTGTCCCGAGGTGGGTATCCAACCCGCAACCGCTTGCGTCGCAGGCAGACCTTCGTCCACCGCGCCACAGAGGTCGTCGATCATCACTAAAAAAAAAAAAAACATGGTAAATATCCCAGGACTACTTAATTATTCCAACGTGGGACATAATTGTACTTTATCGGCAGTGAAACACTTTTGGCCCTAATTTCTAAAACTACTCATGTGATTCTATTGACTAACCCGAGGTAGTTGTAATAGTCCTTATTTTCTGTTAAAATATTAATCCTTATACTTACGTCTAGTACCGACCACACAGCAAGTCCTAAACTCAAAGATCAACCCCACAACCCTCGCTTACCGGTAGAGGGCGTACAATAATGTACGTTATTACGACACACGTCATGTCGTACGTCAGGCCATGTGGCTGCTGCCGCGGTATCTCGGATATTGCACACGGTGAGGGGTGTCCTAGAGTAGGCATGGAAAAGAATTTCATTTACACAATTTTTGAGTCCATTCTTTTATTTAGAAAGTACGTCAGCACTGTCAGCCAGATTTACCCACGGCTTGGTATATAAAAATAAAATACAAAAATAAAATCAGTTAATTGCAGGCACAAAAAGACCGATGATGACATTACAGATACAAAAATAAAAATTACAGTGCACATAATAGAATAAATATAAAGATTAAAAACTAAAAAACTTAGATAGGCACGATAGGTTACCTATTTTCTATTTCCATCCATGTGGACAGAAATCCAGTGTCTATAAATGGGATTGGCCAGGTAGTCAGAAACAGCCTTCAGGATGGTGTTGTTAGAGCGACTCAGTCGATTCCAGAAGGATGCTATCCTTGTCCGTCTTATAGTAAAGAAGTCGGGAACTCCCGCCTCAAAACATGGTTGACGCACTGCAGTGCCTTGGCAGTCTCATAAGGGTATATACAGTTAGTGTCATCGACGTCGTGCACTATATCAATCCACCTAGTTACCGAAAAACATATGTTTGATTCAATCATATCCATATTTTTCTGTCGACATATGTTTTTCGGTAGCGAGGTGGATCGACGATATAGCACACGTCGATGACACAAACTGTACATACCAAGCCGTGGCCAAATCTGGCTGACAGTGCTGATGCACTTTCTAACTAAAAGCATGGGCTTAGATCTTGTGAATGTAATGGCTAAATCTAAAAAACTGGGTCCGGCCAATGCAAATGTTCACTTTCGGTCTAAAATCGGTACTCGTCTTTGCACACCCCATAGAACACTTTTTATTAGATTAGATACGCAGTAAGGTGTACTGGAGTACCTTCGTCTAATGGGTGCTTATGATAATGATATTAAGGTCTTTGTAAGATCAGCATTAATCATAGACGTTTTTGGCCGACAGTGGTGAAGCAATGGTTTAGAACTATCAATCTAGAGGTTTCTCTTTTAGTAACAGACTTTGTCAAGACTATCACTGAGGAGTCATTTCGAGTCATTAGATTCTATCGAGTGACCTTATTTTTAATAATTTGGCTTGTTTTAAAAAACTATAAACAGATTTCAAATTCCTGAATACTGATAAAATATAGCCCCCTGACAGACGGACAGACAGACAGGGGGCTTCCTTCGGAAATATAATTTTTAAGGGACCAACTGAGATCATTTTCTATAGAATAGGTTACTTGACTACTACTGGGAAACAATTCTAACGTATTGTCTGATGAAAATAGTGCAAAATGTAATGAATATTCTTCAAGGCCAGTCGTATTCTTAATTAAAACTAATTTTAAAGTTTGAATAAAATAATGGCGCCAAAACGATAATCTCTCTCATGGCTCCAGTGACATGACTCGATGACGTCACACCTTACACTACACCTAACGAGAAGAACAACAAGCACTGTAATCTGTGATACGTGTGACGTCACCAGCGATTCAACCAAACACAAAGCGTTTTCGGTCACGTGTATATCAAAAAATGTGTAATTTTAATCCCGATTTTTACCAAAAATAGGCATATTTTTTAATAAAAATCACCAGATTACGCTTTATTACGTTGTCACTGATTACGATGAAAACAATTTGCAACTGATTTTCAATCTAGTCAAACAGCTTCGCGAAATAATTATCACAATCGGTTCTTTTATCGATAATTGACGGAGAAACTATGAAAATACATTAAAAAATACATACAGCTGAATATAGAACCTCCTCTTATTCGATAAAAATACGTTATGCTAAGAAATAAAGAATTTTAAATTTGAGTTCGAGTTCTGCAAGTAAGTCGATCGGAGCGAAGCGAGATTCGATATTTTATGCACCCCGAAACTTTGACTCCAGAAGAAGAATAAAGACGGCAATAGCTTCCGTTTTAATAATGTATAGGAATTTCCAACCTGCCTAATGGGTTCATGTCTGCAGTCAGTCCGTAATAATAGTGTAGAGGTATTGTTATGGAAAGTATAGGATAGGTAACCACCGAGAGGAGTGCTATTGCTTTTGTTATGGGGAAACCCAAAGTCAGTTTTACACTAAAAACCGTATAAAGATTTAATCTAAATATAAGGATGAAAATAAATTATAAATTTTTTAGTTAAAAAAAAATTTAACTAATCTAATTAAAATTGTTCCGTGAAAAAAACCTTCTCCGATAAGTTCTAAGAAAATGTAGTCCGCGTTGTAGAAGAAAAACGACGCCAAATACAAAATGAAAAAATACCTATCAAAGCAAGACGTCAACTAGTTTCGTCTCTCCACGATATTTTGCAATGGATTTCCGCAAAGTAACGCCTGAATCTATTATCTATCTAAGATTTAAGCTAACAATTTGACGTAACACCGTCATTCCTTAGTATCGGTACCTTAGTTAGGTATCTAACTTTTTCTTAAAAAAAATATTAAAATATTTGTAATTATCCAGAACTGAGACGAATAAGATAAATTATAAATAAACCTTATTAAATTAAAAGAAGAACTGACAAACCGGTCTCCACTCAGCATGTGCTATGGTAGAGCAGATCATACCACAGATCAACCATCGGAAGACTAACCTGGTCTTCCGATGGTTGATCCGTGCGCAAAGATAATTCAAAACAAGAAATCGTTTTAATAACTTTGTTATTTTGTGTCGTGATGTCGATTTTTTTTGTTATTTTGTCAATTATCTTAATCCATTATGGTATTAATCCGTGTTCAGGAGTAACAAATAAATAAAATGAATAAATAAATAATAATGGACACTCCACACAGCATCATCTAGCCCCGAGCTGAGCAGAGCTTGACCAACATCCAATCATAGGCTTACATCACAGGAAACCATTAAATGAAAGACTAATTTATCAGTCCGTTATTAAAATTACTGAATTTCCGGACCACCAACAGTTACAAAGATAATTTATTAATATCAATGAATAGGTCATCTTTTTATCAATAGGGGAGAAATTAACACAATAAAACTATCATTAATCTGTATCGTTCACTAAACTGTCTGTTCTTTATCGAATTGATAAAAATTGGACATCATTAATTATGTCCACTATAGTATTGGACCGGGTATTTTTTAACATAGAATACCAGCATGCGAAAAAAATCAGGGTTTTTCGGTACTATACTCTGAGTCATTTTAGAACATTATTGGATGCAAACCTGTAGATTTTGTCGAGTAATAAAAGATATTATATGAAATAAATGTTTTCGAATGCGTAATTCGTTTCAATAATTAACCATCATCAGCTTATGTCCACAGCTGGACATAAGCCTCCCCTAATGAGCGTCATAGCGCCCTGGACGCATCCAGCATCTGCCTGCAGTCTTTCACAGGTCGTCATCCCACCTGGCCGAAGAGTGTCCTATACTACGTTTACCTAGTCGTGGTCTCCACTCAAGAACACGTTTACCCCAGCAGTTGTCGGTTTTTTGTGTGACATGGCCGGCCCACTGCCACTTCAGCTTGCTTATTCTTAGCTCCAATAATTGACCTCTGGATTAGTATGGTATTTGCTAAACATATTTTTTAGCTTAGACAGAGCCATGTCAAATGAAATTAAATTCTTCATTTTCATAAATACAAAAATGTACACATATAAAAAGTTAAATTCTTAAAATAAAACAGTGACACGGAAATTAAATCATATTAAAGTAAAGAAGCGACGAAGACACCTTTAGCCTGTTAGTTGTTATGTTTCGAGTTGGAGCAAAACCTGTCCCAAGCTTTTTTAACATCTAATAATCCGATATTTTGTAGTAAACCTTTTTGCACAGAAAGTTTTTACAATTTGTTTGAATTTATTTACTGATCCAGTGTTTAAACTTAGCTATCTGTTAATATTACACTTTTAACGGTCAATAGTTCCAAATCCCTAATCAATTTTCAAATCAAGCCAATCAGAACCCGCTTACTCACTCTCCACCAATAAAGCCAAACTATCAATATTACAAAATCAATTCCGCATTGGGCCCAGATTTCAGCGTTCTACCATTAGTCCACCAACAATGGTGGTATTGTCCCATGGAATGCCAATATCGAGCCATTGTGAGAGGGGGACAAACGGTTTAATGCGTGGGGTACGGACTTATCTATAGCATACATGTACGGTACTTATGGGGTACTTACCCCTCTATGTGATAGGGTTATCGCGCGGCTTTGGTTGTATTTATAACTTTTTTACGGTTCGCCTCAGAGCTTTTTGAACTTTTTCTTAAAAAGACAATCTTTTAAAGACCTCGTACTGTACTAATTGCTCTTACTCATTCGACCTCATGTCGGCTGTTTTTTTTTTCTTTTTACTGAAAGAAGTATAGCAATCCCAGTAATATTATAAATGCGAATGGATGCATCCATCCATTCGCATTTATAATATTACTGGTTTGTTACTCAATCACGCCAGAACAACGGTTGAACAGATCTGGATGAAATTTGGAACAGAGATAGATTATAGTCTGGAATAGCACATAGGCTTTTTATCCCGGAATTCCCATGGAAACGGGAACTACACGGGTGGAACTGCGAGGCGCTGCTAGTATTTCAAACTGCTACTTTTTAAGAATAGTGATTCGAATATACCGGAAATCGAAAAATATCGATACTAACGCGAGCTTCGATATTTATCGATCTGACTGATTACGTGTTTCATAAATGGTATTCTTTCACTAAGTCAAAGAAAATAAATGCGTGGACGGAGCATAGTAACTGAATTCATCCGTATACTATTTACCTACACCATAAAAACCACCGGTCCATACTTCCATACTAATATTATAAATAAAAAAAAGTAACGCTGTCTATCTGTATGCCTGTTAATTTTTCACGCCTAAACGGCTGAACAGATCTTAATCAAATTTAGCAGGAAGGTAAATAGTATCCCGGGGACGGACATAGGATACTTGAAAAGCGCGATTGAACCCACGAACAGCTAGTGACAAATATAGAAGGAAGCAACTCTTAAAAACAAATGCCATCTAGCTAGATTCTTATTTCAAACACACCGTGGTTCAACTTTTAGTATTCTCGAACAAAGCGTTGATTTTATTTTGTTTCTTTATTATATTACAAAGAATATTACATTAACACTTCGATCAAAAATAAGGAGTTCGCGGCCTCCCCCGTAGATACCTAGAGCCTTACAAAAATGTCACTCAAAATTGGGTTCGTTTTGTTTTGACGCAGACAGTTTGCGCAGAGCCTGACAAGTTTTTTCCATATGGAACAAGAGATTGGTGGAGTCGAATTCATTTTATTTTATTTTGTAA
Organism: Eupithecia exiguata; assembly: GCA_947086465.1. Taxonomy (NCBI): domain Eukaryota; kingdom Metazoa; phylum Arthropoda; class Insecta; order Lepidoptera; family Geometridae; genus Eupithecia; species Eupithecia exiguata. Next base: position 12,761,842 of record OX352231.1, on the reverse strand, counting down.
GTAGGTAGGTACCTACCTGAGAATTATATACCTACCTACTCAGTTTATTTTCTATAAGGATTCATTAACAGAATTCAGGTAAAGATAACGAATCATTTATTGATGAAACTATAAATTGGTGTCTCAACAGTAGGCATTTATACAAAAGGGTCATTTCAGACATACAATAATTTAAACTTACAATACAATTTCAGGCAGGCACTCTAGATTAAAAAGAACTGGTTCCTGTCTGCGGCTTTGCACGAGTTTTTTTTACGGGACAAAAAATAAACGTTTTATAAATTCATACTTCTGGTAGGTAGGTAAGAACCTAGTCTTTCTTTTATTAGAGAGTCTACGCAAATGAAATTTTAGGGCGGGCCAACTAATTATTTTAAAAATCATCAACTAGTAATATTAAACTTATTTTTATGAAAAATATATTAATACATACTATAAATGAAAAAAAAATTTTAGAAGAAATAGCCTCTCCATTTATCAATTTAGAACAAAATTAATATTTTAACATAGGCAAACCAAACAACAATATTTTATGCTGATTTCACAAGTATATGACTCACATCTCAATATACGGGTAAACAATATATATAAACTTACTGAAAATAAGAAATTCCATCCTTTTTCAGCACTTTGGAGTGATTCTTGCATTTTTTGTACCCATGCCTTTTGTCTGAACGCTAAAATGACACTAGTTGAAAAGCTTTCCTAACATGTCAAAATGTATCTCTTTTGCTACTGAAGGTTGTGGCGTGCGCATTGTGAATCTAAGGGGGGCCGGCAAAGCCGGACATTTTTGATCGATGCATTAACAGAATAAAATAATTACAACTAATATTTACACTTAAATCTATTATCTAAAAATATTAGCCGTCACCAGAAGGCAGAGTGCCCAGAATGCTGGCAGCATTGCCACGTTGAATGGCAATGCTAATTCGTTGACCGAAATAAAAGCCAGTATTCCGATTATCTTTTTCTTTATCTTCTTTTTGTTTCCAATTAATTCCACTCCAAAACTATTCTTCAAAAATTCTACAAAATCAATTTGCAAAGCAATCTGTTCCGTGGAGACCGCCGCCGCGCCGCCGCTCTCCAAGTGATACTGTCAGTCAGACACACCTCCATTTTATATATTTAGATCGGTAGATATACTTGTAGGCTTCACAGGATTATGCAGACGAGGTTCTATTTTTAGGGGACGATTTATCAAGGATTTAATTTTTGCGGGCGTTTGTTTTCAAATACCAAAATTCTTCGCACATTTAGAATGCAAAAGGGTTTTATGATTTTGCATAGCGATTTTATTCATCTGCCTACGGGAAGTTCAAATATTTAGTAGGAAGGGGAAGGTCGATCTATGGTATATTATAGCTAACTGGGTATCTCTGTTATCTGTGGTACATCAAGTTAAAATTGCCTGAGAAGCAGAATAAATAAAATAAGTAAATAAATAATACTTGACAATTCACACAGCACTATCTAGCCCCAAGCTAAGCAGAGCTTGTGTTATGGGTACTAGATAACTGATATACATAATACTAATACAATACATAGATATATTTGTCCCTAGGCTTCCCGCCTAGGGAATCGAACCCGCAACCTCCTGCGTCGCAGGCGGACCTTCGCCCACCGCGCCACAGTAGTCGTCAAGGTTAGGTTTGGTTCTGCACTGCTGATTGTTTTGAAAAAACTAAAAACTCACTTCAAATTCCTTAATTTTACTCTGTTTTTAAGTTTTGCTGGACAAATAATACTAATCCCCTGGGAATACAAATTGGAATATAAATTACACTTGAAAAAAAAAATCAGGAATAAAATGTTATGGGACGACCTCGATTATTCTGTATACAATAGCAAAATAATTTTCTAAATCGGTTCATAACGGTGAAATAGACGACGGGCAATGGACATACATAAAAAAAACCGACCCGAGGCCGATCATAGAACCTCCTCCTTTTTTCGAAGTCGGCTACAAAATATATAAAATGTCTCTCAATGATGAACAAACTAAAACAAACAAATCTCAGTTTGGGTTATCAAAAGAACATAAAAATATGGACGCAGAGCATTTTACGAGAGGATTCCTCTTTTATGGAGTTTTTAGGGCAACTTATCATTTTTCCCATAAACCTGATGTAATGGTTCTCTGGAAAGGAGACCGGGTTCAAATATCATGGACACAAATTTACTACAGTTTGATGTCAAAGTTGAAGTTTTTGGGTTCATGAGGTTTTTGTCCTTCGAACTGCGATGGTTTAAATTGTTACGACTAGTTTGTACAATTTCGTTAAACTGAGTTATAGATACTTAGTGAGTATCTATAACTCAGTTTAAGTTGAGATTTAAAGAAAATCGAACTCAATACAGATGCAGACTAAGTGACTGTAGTTAAGGTGATAGCCCGACTCACACTAGTCCCGCCACCTATTTCGTTTTATTATTACTTTAAACAAAGGAACTATTTATATCAAAAAACCATTGGGCAGTTTGTGATACCTATCATAAGTTATTTTTAATGCTTCTATAACAGTTTCATTTTTCTAGTTTAGGCAGAGTTGTAAAGTTGCTCTTGGAGGTCACCAATTTCTGTTTTCGCATCTCTGCATAAACAAAATAAAACTATTATATTACAGTTACTGTAATAGAATAGTTTTTTAATACTTAAGTAAAAAACGCTTATAGATATCATAAGGCACTAAAATAAAATAGTTGGAGGGAGGTACTAGTCTGAGTCCCGACTCACACTAGTACCCCCACCTATTTTATTTTAGTGTACCCCGGTACCGCCTTAAGTAAAATAAAAATATTATGTATTTGATAGCCTAATACGACGCAATTTCGATTTCTGGATTTCTTCCAAATAGTCTGACAGTGAGCCGTAATAGGGCAAAGTTTGCACACTTGATACGAATGACTCTATTTATTTTAAGTCACTTTGAAGGACTACGTAAGTACTAGGATTCTCTTGTATCTATACTCTCTGGATGGTTTATACCAAAAATCTAGACCTCATCTATAAAACCCTACAAATCTGGTTCAGAATATTATGAGTGTACATTATTTGTTAACCCTGTATTAAGGTTTTTGTTATACACACTATAGTACGTATTCCTCGCACTTTGGATAAGAAATTAAATTTTTGGGATATTACTTAATTTCTTAGAGATTTCCCTGACTGTGAGAGCTTACCCGGCAACACCTCTCGTCAAACGAACTAAAAGAAACTTTAGTCTTTGAGCAAGATTGTATAATAAAGTCCGTAGGAAGGCTCAAAGATTTTTGATTCGGCGGCGGTTACTTGATTTCGGTGCTTAGAAGGTAGCAGAGCGCATACCCGTACTGCGGAAAAGTCGCGCGTTTGTGTTCCGAAATCGAAAATTTAGGGGAAGTATTGAATTGTGTATTACTTACTCTATTACATTGATTTCTAATGAAGTTCTCCACCGCGAATAGGAAACTTCAAACTGCATCCATTTAATACTAGCTTCAGGTAACAGCACTCGAGCGAAATGAGCAAGAGCGTACTTCGAACTGCGCCTAACTTCTGGGTTCTAACTCTGGGAACATTGTCGTTGTTCGCCGTCGATTTGAATCTTCAAAGTTACATCGTTTGAGATTCGACCAGCTTGACTTGTTCGTAGACCAGTTTCTTCTTGTCAATTTGAGGCTAAAACAGTGGTTTTCCACAGTTTTGCCAATGTTATTTCGATCATTCTATGTTTCACTTCAATTTAGGTTAAAACTCGCTGGGTTTAGCGTCTGACGAACTTCCGGCTCCCAGATTATCCTGTTGGTTCTAAATACTGTAAAGTTTAATATACAATTAGGTAGGAACATTCAACATCCAAACCAGGAGGCAGGAATTGAACTGAAACAATCAAATAAATTCTAAAGTTTACTTATCATTAGAATTCGTTTCAGTCCTGCTTTTATTTAGATTTCTGTGTTATGAATACTAAAATTCCATAATCAGCCATATAAGTTCACTGCTGAACATATGCCTCCCATAGTGAGCGTCATAGCCTTAATTACGGCCCATAATTACGGGATGACTGTCATTCCGTCCCCTAGAGTGAAACAAAATGTTGAATCTATTTATTTATTTATTAAGAACTACCACTACTACCTATCTTATTAATCAATGGGTTAAATCAGTGGATCAAAGTGGAATAGAGCATATTTAGCGTGTTATTAAGTGACGTTTTGATTTTTCGACAGGCAATTAGTTTGTTTCATACTACGTATTGAAGTAAGGTACTTCAAAAGAATTCTGAAGGTTACATTTTAGGCGTTCGACCTAGAAGTTCTACGTCCAGCTAGAATCGGTCCAAGAATCAGGGCCCAGTCGAGTTGCAGACTCAATCGCGCATTGCGGCGCGACAAATCATGTGTGTATGTTAATGGGTGAAACTTGTGTGTTGTCTAACGCTAAGCGCATTTGGATTGCTAGTTTAGGTTCTGTTGTTTATAAGTTATGGTACAGTTTACTTTGGCTTGGACGGGTATAGGAAATACAGCTAGGTGATTTAAGATAAGATATTACTCGTACCTTAGCTTTGTAGATGAGGTTTAATAAGCTCCAAGTGATGAAATGATTCATCTCCCGATGAGAGATGTTTTTGTGATGAAACCATAATACTTTGTAATCTATGCCGCTGTATGCAGACATACCTAACCTAACCTGCATTTGTCATTTTTAATCGACGAAAAGAAAAACCAAAGAGGATGAAATTCTATGTTCTGGTGTTAGTTTTTTTTGAATGTTCGTCGATTCCTCCGTCACTATTGGACCGATTTGGAAAATTCTTTCGCTATTGTATGAAGAATGATCCTATGGTAATCCCATAAATAGGTAAATATTCCGAGGGATAAATAGTTTAAGGTATTATAGTCGGTTTTACGTTTTTTTTCGAATTATTTGAAAACTTCAAAGTATATCTTTGTTATTTTGTTTGCAAGGCTAAATTGTAAAAGCAGTCTAAGTAGTAATAGGACCAGAAACAGTAAAATTTTGTAATATTACTTACACTTAAATTTTGTAGTAGAACTCCGTAGAAAACCAGGCAAATTCATTCGTTAAGTGTCAGTTTATAAATGCTACATCAATATACATATACCTAGCCTAACTAATAATTCTGAGGCACCATACTAACAAACCTCTATACCAAGTCCATACTGTTGAGCACAGTTGAGGACATAATCTAATGCCACTATAAAGAGACATCCCTTCAAGAGTTGTCCCCTAAAACTTCCTCAAAAAGATCAACATTTTTGTCCTTTTCTGAATCAACCTGCTCAGACATGCAAGTATTCAAATATACAAAATAAGAATTAATAATCGTGTCGGCCATACTTCTCGTCGATATTGAAGAACGCGGCGTGAGCGTCTCCACGTCCCTTTTCGGAGCCCTATTACGGAAATCCGATGGGTTTATCGGATGCTTTTAGTTTGGTCATAAAAAGGTGACAAGCGAAAATATTTTAGGGGCTTATAAGCAACTAGCTTCTGGCCGCGGTTACGCGTGTTATTTCGGTATAATACGTAACCTGTGTTATTCTAGGAACAAATCACAAAAAATCCGTGCAAATTTCAGCCCGAACCACTCAATCTTCTCGTCTTTCTTCGATCCACTGTCGCTACTAATAACTGTTGGTATTGTTGAACAAAGTTGTCTTTACACAAACATTTCACTAAAGCACAAACTTTCACCTTTATAACATATACTAGCTGTTCCCCGCGGTTTCACCCGCGTTAAATACGAATTTCTCATCTCTAGGGGGATGAAAAGGTATTTTTACCATTCTGTAGTTTTTGGGAATTTTATTTTTACCAAGACAAAAAGCCTAGGTTACTCTCCATCCTTTGAACTGACTCTGTGCCAAAAATCCAGTTGATTGGTTGCTTAGTTAGGGCGTGAAGGAAGGACAAACAAACTAACAAACAAAGAAACAAACACACTTTTGCATTTAAGATATTACTTAGGATAAAATGGGGTAAAAACGAAATCCTTATTATGATAGTGTCCGACTTCTTTAAAGGTATATCTGTGTGTGTGTTTAGAGGTGCATTTTTTGCAATAAAAGTTATGCAGATGGGATCTATGGCAGATTCAAAGGGACCAATCGACCGAAGCACGCAAATTTCTATTGTAAAAAAAAACAGGCACAGCTACCAGCAAACCACCAAAATACCTTTACACCGGTTTTACTACAAAAGCGTTAATTATTTGAGAAACCTATTACTTAGCTGGGTGAATAGTTTATCACCTATGCTTGCAGTAGGAAGGAAGTTATCTTTTCCCATTTCTTTATTATCGGTTCAGCGAAAAGTGCATAAAAAACTCCTTTCAGCAATATAGTTTTAAAATCGCACCATTACTAAACACACCTAACCCAGAATAGGAATCCTTCACCTTAGAAATATGATGTATATTGAAAATCTGTCTATTTGAAGATCAAACGGAGCAGTTCTTTGTGGATGTTCGGATATTCCAATACATTCTCGTGCATGTGTGGGGGCCATAATACTGCTTATAGCCTTAAAGGCTTAAGTTTATATCACATTCGTGACGTAACGAGAAAAACCGTTTTTACCATGAAGGTATCTACTGTTATACTGTTAACTCCAATTTTTCAAGGAAATAAAAACGTCCGAGATTTTGCTTTTAGTATTATTTCGCAAAGTTACAATATCGAATACAAGTTAACCTTCTTGTTCCGTAGCTCAACAACAACTGCCTACTCTCCAAGAACTCTATAGAATTACACACTACAGAATCCGTTGAAATTGAAGCCCTAATTTTTTTAAAGTATGTCAGTAGTCATTTGACGTACAAAATAATTACAATATTGGTAAAATAACTTTTAAAATTATAAACCTTATATAAGATTATAAACTAAAGATGAACTTAATTTAACGGATGATTTAACAAATCAACATATATTTTTCAACATTAACTTTTTCGCCAGTTTCCGCCCTAGTCAATGTTACAATGTAAATTGAGCTACTTGTTTTAAAAAAACTGTCTATCCTGATACTCCACTTGCTTTGCGTTCATGTACTGGGCATGAACGTCCATTCGATGTAGCCACATGAACTTCCGTCTACCACAGAGTTTTCGGCCAGGATTTTCACGTGTGTTCCTACGTGAAAAACCTGGCCGAAGACGCTGTACAACACAATTTTTTGGAATAGAAAGTTCTGTTCACACAAGAACCTAACTAAAACCTACCTTGGCAACTTCAAACATTGTGCCTCCTTTTGTTAGGTATGTACGTTTTTTTTTTTCATTTATTTGGTACAAGCATAATATAGCTTAATCTAATGTTGTCCTTGTCTCCATATTTGTTATTCGAGCCTTCACACGCAGATGCATAAGCAAATTTATCACAAATTCATATTTCTTCTTTCCTAAAACCCTTTACGAATTTGTTAAAAAAAAAAAAAAAAAATATTCAAATGTTGTCCGACATTGTTATAAAGCTGTATACACAACATCTCGAATGCTGTTGACACATTGTTAGGCTCCATGACTGAGCCGATCGTTTCGCTAAAAAAACAGTATGCACCAGCCTTATTTACCAATCAGCATCCACTGGGCCGTTTGATTGAATGAACTACAGAGCAAACCTACCCATTCCTCTACCATGACACCATTGTAAACAAAAGAACCAGCCTAGCTTTATAAACCATTGCTCGTTGAATATTACTCTATTGGAATTCAAGCGAACAAAAAACAGTGATGGATGATAAATTGAGAGTGAACACGGGGGTGTACAGTAACATGATGTTGGAAGTCATTAAACTTGCATATAGGTGAGCGAATTGTAATTTAAAGTTGCGGACGAACTGAAAATAGATCGCTGTCGCTCGCGATGTCTATTTAGCTTTAAATTTGAATAAAAGAAGAGAAAATTCTGTTTTTTTTAACGAATGTTGACTGATGAATTACTACTTATTTCTATAGTCTGTATTTTAGAACGTAGTTTAAATTAGTTATCATTGATGCAGTCGCTTTCAAACTCACACTTCAAAGACACACTTTTATTTGAGTAGTAGGTATCTAGATGTTTATGGTTTGTCTTTTTTTAGAGTCTCACAGCGTTTTTTTTCATCTGTGTAAAAAAATGTTACTTAAGTTTCGTCGATGTCTGAGCAAACTTTCATAATACGGGCTTTAGTGGTACTTGCACTTAGTTTAGATAAATAAACAGTGAAACCCTTATTTTAAGTTATTTGGAGAACTCTTTTCTTTTATGTTCTGATTTGTCTTGATTTCCGTTTTATAAAATGTCTCGTACTGTGATAATTATTTTAAGTTCAAAGTTTATTTGATGATAAATGAGCATCACTGTAGCATCCACGTAGCTCTATATGAACTGTACTGTACTACGGAATATCGGAAATACCGGCGAACGATAAATATTTTAAAACTTACGCGATCTGTTCTCATAATTATCAATACTAATTAACAGGTATTTATCGCGTTTATTTACCTTATTTTCCCGACCTTTCGACAGGTTTACACACTGACGTCGGTCACGGGATGAGTGGCGTACAGGAGCTACCGCCTCTGCGAACAGGGGGCAGCATTATTTGAAACTACCCTCACAGTTATAGCCAAGTGTACTCGTCGTAGTGAGGTTAGTCAATGCGTCGCGGACACTAAAAAAACTTCAGACCGGTCGCCCACGACCTAGATCGAACGCTATACCGCAAGTGATATCATCCAAAACGTGGAGGTTTTTACCATCAGTTTAAAACGACAATTTACGATAACAGGCACTTGATGTATCAAACTATTGCAAAGTGAGACAACAGCAACCAGTCAACAGCTTAATACCAAACCAGGCCTACTTACGCCCACGCCCGTATTAAGATGCATTAAGACGTATTATTGCGCGAGAGGCGGAACTGCTATTGTCATGGTAATGCCATCTGACAGTAGAGATGTGGTTATGGAACTGGTAGGGTAATGAAGATGATGCATTTGTTTTAACGGTGATGGTTTGATTAGGTTCACACAGTACAGTGGCGGGACATGAGCGGTTTATAGACCACCACACAAAAACTTTCCTGGAATGCGTCAAATGCTTAATTTGGATTAAACAAATATCAATCAATCAATGCTTAGTTTTGCAGGGCTTTCTTCAGAGCTTTTGAAGTTGTCTTTTATTTGATTTATGGGTAAAAGTTAGTCATAACCAGTGCCTCTGCACTGTGTGTGTGATTGAATTGAGAGGAATATTTATTACTGAGTAGTGAGTATGGAGAAATAACAAGAAATGAACTGAGAGCTAACCAAATGCGAAAAAAAAATTACCCGACTGATAGAGGGTTATGTTTTTTCAAAAGAATTAATGCTGCATTTACAATTTAATCTAGATTCTTTATCCAAACGATGTTTTTGATGACAGTTTTGACTACCTTATGTAGTACTAGCGGTCCGCCCCGGCTTCGCACGGGTATATTTAACAGGGATAATATAGGCCTATGTTTAACAGGGATAATATAGGATTCTAATGGTGAAAGAATTTTTCAAATCGGTCTAATAGTTTCGGACCCTATTCAAATGAAACAAACAACATATAAATATTTCCATCTTTATAATATGTATAGTCTACTTGCTTAAACAATTACTATCCAGTCAAAACTTGTTATGCAGGACGAACATAACTGCACTGGTTTTGAAAATTGGGTTCAAATCTAGCCTATAGGTACGGTTCAGAAAATTCAGACATATTTAAAGGTGCAGGCAGTTATTAAAATCTTAAACAACAAACCCTTGCTTAGTAAACAACCTACCTACAAAATTAACCAACCTCAAGGATTACTTGAAGCGATCCTTCATAATAAGCAAGTTACAGCAACAAGGGTAGTTCCGGGCTTTAGTACTCTCCAGAGAGCTCGGGGACAGAACTATCTTTACGACCTACATAAAAGTTTGTAGGAACAACACACGCTGACCTGGATTACTTACGCTTGGGTTATTTGATGGTAAAGAGTTACCTGGTAAAATTGTATTAGATACCGATGTAAACAATGATCAGATGATATGCGTTGGAATATTTTTATTAACAAACTAAATTACAATCAAATAATCTACAAGTAGCTCAACTGATCCATATCAATACCAGTCGGAAGCGTGCCCAAGACGCTAGCTGCATTGCCCCGCTGTATAGCAATGCTGATGCGCTGCGCCAGATACTCACCAGCTCTCGGGTCACGCGTCGCTTCGACCAGACGTACCGAGGCCCACGAACCTGGGATAGTTATAGATATAAACTTATTACAATAAAATTACAGTTCATTTTACTGTTCTATGATTAAGAGTTTTTTTTTTCAGAATGATGGCCATTCAATTTGGAAATTGACTCTTTTATCATTAAAAAAATAACAAAAGTAATTTGAACATACTTTGCTCATTATAATGATCGATCTTGACAATCTGATAGATTAAGTTTCTATCAATCTTCTATCATCTGCCTCGTTATTGCAACCTGTAACTGCCTGCCATTTTGTTGCCTTCCTCCAAATGACACTAGAACACCAATAAAGCAATTGACCTGACCAATTTCGCTCTAAAATCCTATCAGTGCATAGGATGCCCTGATTCAGCCCGCAGTCTACGTGAGGGGCATGCCTCTGCTTATTGTGTTACAATTGGCAAGGCTCCGGCTCGAGGGGTTCGGATTCGGTTTACCTATACGCTATGGAACTACAGTATTACCTTTTGCTTAAATGGCTAATTAGGTTATTTAATTTTTGAAATAAAGTTAACAAATCCTACTATATTATAAAGCCAAAAATTTGCTATATATATGTGACTTTTATTTTGTTACCTGAGATCTCCATAACTACTGAACAGCCTAACGTACATAAACGGGACTAATATACCGAAAATACACGGGACAAACCGCGGGCAGACACTAGTAAGTACAGAAAACTAACTAACCCAAAACTTGCATCGCCTCCTACCTTAGTTAAAACTTGTATTTTATTGTTTTCTATTTTCGAGTAACCTGATTTTTTCTTTAAGTATTACAAAACTTAACCTACATTGCATGTACTTACATACATTAAATTTGGTGGGTACTTTTCAAACCTTGTAAGGTTTGTATCCTATAAACAGTTTTTATTTTGCTGTGTGCTAATACTATTTTGATATTATTACACAGAATATTTGAAAAGTTATGACGAATTAAGTACGAACATTCCCACTCAAGGATAAAAAAATCTAATGGCAGTCATTCAGTGAGGAAGGCTTTGGCCGCTTTTTCTAACATATTCGTCGATAATTTTTAAGCTAGTTTGACCCACATTTGGGTGTGCAGATATTTGGGGGGACCCTGTAAACATCCTGATATCTGAGTAAGCGTTAGGACAGAGGTGGTTATACCTACCCAGTAGGTGACCAATAGCCTACGATGTAGTGTAGATGACATGATAACATACCTGTGAGGTTTTATCTGACTAATTTCAATTAATAAAATACATGGAAGTTTATAGTAATTCATTTTCGTTCTAGCAAGATACCCACTGCCTCAAAGCTTGAAGAACCCATCAAGCTTTTAGGTAGTTCTATATTTTCAGAATTCCTTCCTTCCTCAGTAAAGCATGCAATCTGCGTTCCTGAACACTTCAAAAACTCTCAACTGTCATTTCAAACAGCGCAATAATCCGGCGAATTTTCAGAGCAATACCGACAAAAGTACCTCTTACAGTACGTCTTCTAACCTCTTCTTCAAAACTTAATCCAGACTAGACTTCAAAGCATAAACATCCTGATATTGGAAATGGGAGTGTTTCCTGTAAAAATATGTAAGTTTGAGAGGAAATTTAAAATAGGATAGCATTCGAGTCCCGCGGCGAGCGACGACGCCGATTTAATAAAAGTTTCGTGAACGTTTTGTACTGCGTTCTCGAATTCGTGTATAGTATGAAATTTAGATTTGTGGGAATTTGTAATTTGAATGCAGTGGGTTTTTATTAAACTTGCTGACATGGTGAAACGGATAATTGGTAAAATTTTATCTTATTAATGTTTTGTGGCTTTGTATGTAACAGCAGAATGCGCAAAATGAATAAACTACGAATTTTGTTTAGCGAAAACGCAGATCATAATATGTACGTAAAGAATATAGAACAAAACGTACAAAAATTATAAGGCGCAAGTGCAGTGGTGGGAGACGTTCGTGGACAATGACAGTGTATAGATTTTGCTGTCCTGTCGTACCACGACAGCCCTGTTTGGCCATATGTTTGCTCTGCCATTATACAGCATAAAATATAATATTCAAGTTAAACTCGCTATGGCTAGTGAATTGTTATCGCCGGAAAATAACAAGAAAGTATCGTATACTTTCTAGTTCATTTCATTTACAATCGGAGTGTTCCTGGCTACTTCAGGATGAACTTCTCGCTCCATTCGAGATTGTAAACTTTTAATGAGTACAGTCACACTGTTTTCTCCGCGTTAAAGTTATTGTCTACTGGTTTACTAGTTAGTTATTTAACTGCACAGCTAGTTGTTTCGAAGTTGATAATTCTGGCAGTAGGGCCGTAATACTAGAACCACACGATTAGAACAGGGATGAGATTGGTGGTTTTCTTTTTACATTATTTGTCTTTGACATAGGCGAGTTCAAGAGCGCTCGCCTGCGCTGCCTAAGACATTTCGAGAGAATGGACGTGGATCGGGTTGTCAAGAAGTCGTATGATAAAAACCATCGGGGCGTAGTCAAGCCGATCGCCGATCGTCCGGCTGGTCTACGTACCGATCTATATCGCTAGATCGACAAAGTTGAAACAGGCCTCCGCAAACTCGACGCCAGTAGCTGGCGAGACATCTCAGAACCGAGATGTCTGGAGAAGTCAAAACACATGAGAACTCCACACAAGAGAGTGATGTACGATGTTAGGCGTTATCAACGAGTAATAAAAATCTGAAATTACGACCACAGAACCATGAAATTAATTCAGTTTTACAACTTCATCAATGCCTACCAACACACACAATCAAACATGCATCAAAAAAGCCATGTTGTTACTAAACAGTGTATTAACAATACTTGTTCTGGAAAAAGTGTTTGCTGTGAAACTTGACGCAAAAAATCCGGTCATGAAGGCCGTAGACTCATCGGACTTGAATGCAGACAAGGATATTATTGTGAAGATATCACCAGATGCTATTTTCAAGTCCTTTCGAGCTGTGGTGTCTTCGGACTACCTTCGGAACCTGGCAGAAGAATTTGCTCAGACAGCAGCGGCACACTTCATGGCTATTATAAAAGGAGCGGAGGAAAAGAAATTCAGACAAGACAAGAAAGGGTAATTTTCTTCGAAAGATTAGCAATTAGCAGCTTCTTTGATAAATTTGACGTTGAATGTTCGAAAACTTCTGGTGCTGGTGTTCACCAAAAGATAATCGGACAATTAGGCAGTTCCATCGGTTAATATGACGTTTAATGTATGAAAACATGTGTCAAAAATTTCAAAACAACTGTTTTAAATTTAACCATCTGTTGGTGAACTCGTGTCTTATTGTCTTTTCGAAGAAAAAATACCCCAGGAGATGAAAGAGCATTTTGATAAAAATGAGGATATGCAATTTCACAAAATTTGTTGCTTATATTGTCTGACCTATCCACATCATCAAGCTATAGAAGTTGGAACTTAGCAGAGCAATAGAAGGCGATACATTTACGGACTCGGGCGGTCCTTATGCGACTGTTTCGCCTGTCTTTAAAATCTGGTAAAGTCCCAAGTCATGAAAGCTTACTAATGTGAAGCCTGTAACTTGTACCCAAGAAAGGTAATCGCTGACCCTCGAACTATCGCCACATTTCAGTCACCTCCCTGCTATGTAAATGCATGGAGCATATTCTTAATGGAAAGCTCCTGGCATACCTCGAAGACAACGACCTCCTTAACGACCGTTAATACGGCCTCCGCCGAAAACGATCTACGGGAGATCTTCTTGTGTATGCCACTTAAATTTGGTGCGAGGCCTTAGATCAACTGGAGCTCCCCGGTCACGCTTGCAGCAACTCTTAACTTTGGAGCCTTCATCGATTTAAAGACTAAAACAGTAGCTATGAAGCTAGATCTTAAACAAGGTTAAGCGACTTCACGCCAGGTCAGCTTCTATCCCTATATCAAGCACAGGTCTGGTCTGGTTTGGAGTATTGCTGCCATGTTTGGGACGGCTCAGCCAAGTACCAGCTTGCAGTCATAGACTCAATAGAACGAAGAGCCATTAGACTCATTAACGAGCAGTACCTTGCAGAGACTTAAGGTCTAAAGTCTCAAAAACCGCCGCAAAGCTGCTTGTCTTTCGATCTTTTATAGGATACATTTTGTAGAATACCCACAAGAACTATATGACTGGATTCCACTCAAGGACAAGCAGAGGCACAGCGCATTACCACCCCTTTTTGGTAGATATGTCGTCCACTCGCACTAGCAGCTTTCTCCACCTTCGTCATTCGTACCGCTGGGGCTTCGCAGCCCCAGCGTTACCTATTACCACTTATTACCGCTTAAAATACCTTTTCTCCCGCAGGGAGCGTGTTGGAACACGCTCCCTGCTGCTGTTTTTCCGGCTAATCACAACCTGGGTCTCGACAAGACAAGAGTGAATAGATATCTTCTAGACCTTCATGATACATCGTTGGCCACATTCCGTCAGGTGAGATTGTGGTCAAACGAAGGTCTATTGGCTATAAAATAAAATAAAAGTTTAAGTTTTACAGGTACATGTAGGTAGTAAAAATCAACTGTTGTTTATTTATTTATAGATTCAACAATCGACGATTCTTTTTATACTTCGAAACAAATGATTCCAGACCACCAAACGACACTGAAGACAATCTTGTAATCCCACCATTAGATGTCAAAAAAAAGAAAGAGAATCATTTAATCAACAAGAAGGAAGTGCTTGTTTTACTGAGGGAACCTGCTATAGACGGAGACAACCTGGAGCAGGCCCTCTCGGAGGAGATCTCGGACACAACTGAAGGAAACACCGTCAGGTTGAAGATCAACGGGGCTTACTACAAGAGACATAACATGTAAGTCACAATACCAGGAGCCTTAGACCACTTAAAGCAGTCGGTAAGACGTTGTAAGGCCGTGGCTAATAATAGCTATCTTCGCTCCTCACTGAATTTCAACATTCAACGGCCAGTCTCAGTGCATACTAGCCATTTATTTATTTATTTATCACTAGCAACGCCTCGCGGTTTCACCGGCGTAGTTCCCGTTCCCGTAGGAATTTCGGGATAAAAAGTAACCTATGTCCTATTCCAGACTATAATCTATCTCTGTGCCAAATTTCATCCAGATCCGTTTTGCCGTTCTGGCGTGATAAAGGAACAAACATCCATCCATCTATCTATCCATCCATCTAAACTTTCACGTTTATAATATTAGTGAGAAGTGAGATTCACACTTGACTTACATAATAAGATATTTTTCGAAACGTCAAACATTATTATAAAAACCTAAAAGTAAGTACGTAAAATTAAGTGAATATTTAAAGATAAAGATAAAGATTTTTTATTTGCCAAAACATAAAAATTTAAATACATTTGTACATCAACATTAGACTAAGAATTAAAATGAAATTATCAGTAGTGTTAAAGAAATAGCCATGTGTACAGGACATTCATACTGCACAAGTGTGTGTCTCAATTCTGATTTTGTGATGGAACTGTATTATTATTATTAAAAGCCTCAAGTCTTTCCCTCATTTCGGTTTTCTACAAGGGCAAAAGTCTTCTCGAAAACTGTATTATAGAGTTGGTGATTTATAAATGCAAAACAAGCGTCACTTTAATTTATTTTCTGATTTCTAGAGTTGTAAACCCAGATCTGAACAGCACCGAAGTGACCAAGACGACCAAGATAATGGAAGCACTGAAGATAACGAACACCACAACAGAGAAACCCAAACTGACAACCCAAATACCTACCAAATAAACTTTTTTTTATGTTTTCATAATCTTTACTCCCTTTAACCTTTGAACCGTGGCGGTTGCGGCTGAAGAATCGACCCCTTCCACTTATCCCGTGGATGTCGTAAGAGCGACTAAAGGAATCTACTTTAAGCAAGACTAGGGTGAATAGGCTTCTAGAGCTCCGTGGAACATTATTATCGGCCAAATCGTCATGCACTATCACATCACATCACGCTAATATAATAAATGGGAATGTTTGGATGTTTAGATGGACGGATGTTTGTTACTTCTTCACGCCAAAACTACTGCACGGATCGGGCAGAAATTTTGCATAGATATTATTCTAGGCCTGGATTAAAACACATAGGTTTTATCTTATAAATCAGTTCCCATGGGATTTTCTTTTATTGTTATCAGTTTTTGTAAAACATAATTTTATTCAAACTTTAAAATATACAATACAATAATAACTACAACTAATATTTATACTTAAATCTATTTTCTAAAAATCTAAGCCGTCACCAGAAGGCAAAGTGCCCAGAATGTTGGCAGCATTGCCACGTTGAATGGCAATGCTAATTCGTTGACCGAAATAAAAGCCAGCATTCCGATCACCTGTGGATTCTATTAGGAGTTTTTTTTTCCCATGGGATAGAAATGACCTTGAAACGTTTCCATAGTAACAAAGCGCGCAAACACGCGGGCAGAATCTAGTTTACCATAAGAAGAGATTGTGGTCAAGTGAAGGTGTATTCACGATAACAAAAGCGTTATCAATTGATGATTGTGGCATGACCCCTTGTCTAGCGGAAGTACCTTCAGCAGGGGACGTATGACTGCTGATAGGTATTAGTATTACATTGTTTCCTTCAACTCAAAAATTTGCTGCTACCTTGTTGTTATTGTTATAAGTAAAGAATGCCTTTGTCATCTTGGATTCTCAAGCCGAGCTCTTCAGCTTTTATCAATCAATCAAATCATTTTATTTGCGAAAGTATGGTAGTAGGTACAATGTTCTTAAAATTAATAAAGTTCTCATACTTATGTTTAGCATGCAAATATTTAAATTTTTAAAATTATATTCGAGATAAATGAATTAATTTTAAAATAACAAATCGAATCAAATTAATCATTATAAATATAATTAGATTACAGTAGGTATGTCACAAAGTATATTTCAAAAATTTAATTTTTTGTTCTCCATATTCAAAAAGTCGTCTATAGAGTAAAAGCATTGATCTATGTACAAGCCATTTATGTAGTTTAAGAGATTATACGTGTTAATCATCATCATCATCATCATCAGCCTATATTAGTCCAATTCAATTCAATTCGTTTATTTCAGCTTAGGTACACATAATATACATATTTCTATATACATTAACAAAAACAAAAGTAAAATAATGCTGGACAAAGGCCTACCCAAATGAGCGACAAAGCGCATTGTTTTCAGCTTGCCGCATCCAGCATCTGACTGCAGTTTTTTGCAGATCGACCTATCTAGTGTTAATAACCAATGATGTCTTGGTTAGCTTATACTAAACCTTAAACGTTCATCTTCAAAGCTATTTCCTCCAGCATCCATCATCACATCCGGTCCACTAAGCATCCTCTTTCACGTCTCACAATGAGGCGACATTTCCGCGAAGGAATAGCCAGCTCCACCAAAGTAGCGGCATTACGCCCACAATAGCGGGCAACAGATATCGCGAAGGAAATCCCGAGGATCGCTATAATTCACACCTGATGAATTATTGATGGCTGCGGAGCTGGTATGATGTACGGCGGCCTTAAAAATGAAATAATGTGAGAGTTTTTGTGTGGGGGCTTGGAATAACGGAATATTAGAATGCTAGTCTAGGGTTGTGTTTTTGTAGTTTTTGTAATTCTTTATCGTTCTTATTTTATTGTAATGAGTAGGCGATCTATCATATAAGTATTATGTGTATTAGTATTTAGTTTAAATTTATGTATATGTTGTAACTTTAAATGTTAAGCACCGCCATCCCTTTCTTGTCTCTGTATTGTTCTGGTTGCCTGGAAGAAATCGCTTTATGCGATAAGGCCGCCAAATCCTCTTTAATTTTACAGAATCTGTTTTTCTTTTTATTTAAGGTGATTAAAGAATTATCTATCTATCTATCAGTTTAAGAGATACGATGCCAATCAAAGACAGACAGAATTTCTAGGGACATGTCTTTATAACCCTTTTTACTCGGAGGCTAAAAAAAATCCAATCCTATCTCCGCCTTTGCATTATTTTTGTGATTTCATCAAGAAACGCTCACTAATACCGCTAATTGATTTTCTAATTGAATCGATTCGTCAAATAAAAGGAATTTCTACGTAATTCTTATAATCCCCGTCTGTCAGACTTACAAGGAAACGCTAAGTGGATTATAGGGTATTAGCTCCGGATCAATAAGGCAGTGGGTGCAGAGATGGACTCAGGGTAGTATGTAGGCACAAGAGTATACATTTCCAGATTACATTCTCGCGGAGGTCTAGGGAATATACATAAAGACTAGGACGAGAAGCTAACGTATTGGAAAAAAAACACACTCAAATTAAGACATGTACGAGTTGTAGTAGGTAAAAGCGAGGAAAATGATAAACTACCTGCTATTCTCAAAAATATGTTCGATTCTCTGAGCATGCGCTACCGCACTTACCATAATCATACATATCGGCTATTCTTAAAGCTTCAGAGTTTTATGCATGACTATTCGTGGGTATGTAATTCTAAATACCCACGAAAGACGTTGCACGCCCAATAGGGCAGAATACATTGTATATAAATAACAACTTTTATAACATGTATTTCATGCAATAAATAAATTGATTGATTGATACACTTCGTGTTCCACGACACAATGGTCCTCCTACAGTGCCGTGGCGGCCGAGGCTGGGCAGTGAATGCGATATACTGAGTCGTCATTGTATGGGTCTTTGGACCAACTTGGTCCGTCGATGTACAACACAAACAAAACTCTGCTTATTCTGATAAAGCCATGCTGGTTTTCACTTTAAATATCGACTCAGTTTATTGTCTTGTTTAAAACTCCGTTTTAGAATGCAACTCATAAATGAGACGTCGTATTAACTAGTCACAAGTGAGGCTATTTACCCATTTCAAAACAGTAAATTCATTTGTCTGGTCTAGAGTAAATACAACTGCACAGTGTAAATTACCCCCTTGATATCCCTAAGTTCGTCCCTGGAGACACAATTCCGGCAGCCGCGCCGGTTTTGGTCCACTCATATCATATAGGATTTATTTATTTATTTATTCCGAGTCGCGATTGGATAGGAGATGTAGCTTATTGATATTTATTTGAAAGTTCTTATAAGTTTTTAGATAAATGTATTTTTCATCCCCCCCATCTCGGAACAACTACTTATTTATACTTCTTTTTTTTCACGTACTAGATTATCTAACATTTTAATTAGTCCTGTTTGAACTTTTAAGACGGAACATCCATTTATTTTGTTCGCGGAGGAGGGCGCTGACTCCGCTACACAGTTGATAACTTTTGCGGTAGTCAGCCCACATCTGTACCCTATACAATGTTCTATTATTAATAATAAACGACGACGACACTTAATAAACGGACGACAGTACTTTTGCTACTTATCTGATAGAAATCTCAAAATGGGACGAGTCAAGAACTTTTTAGCATAAAATTTCAGGTTTTTGAATCGTCCCACTGGATTCGGCCCAAAGTGGAACGAATCGAGAATAACTCGAAGTAATATAGGTAATCAATGTCCTATTTCAAAGAATGTCCAGTATGTCAATCAATCGACCAATCACAACCATCAACCGCGACTGATCAATACTGTCCGCTGTATTATTGACGACCAAAGACATTTGACGACCTGCTCAAAGGTTCTGTTAGATGTGCATTATTGATACCTACCTACGGTGTTGAACTGAATTGTTGTTTTACGAGACATGGCACATCAGTAGCAACACTGGACACAATCAAAATCGGCAGAAACCTAACAGAAAATTGTCCTGCTCAGAAACTCTCATTATGGAACTCTTTGGTAAAAGGTAAAAATCCATTCGAATGAGTCTCAACTAGATGTCGCAAAAACTTGTAAAAATAATAAATAAAAAGTAAGAAATTAATAAATCCCAAAAATTTACGATCTCGACGGGATTCGAACCCGCACCTTCCCCTTCAGCGCAGGGTTGCTCTTTTTCCAACTAAGCTACGTGATCTTATCTAGTCGACCCGTAAATCTTTGGGAGTTCTTTCGGCACTTACGCCGTCAGCGCCACCTACAGAGGAAACAATGAAGTTATCCAATTCTGCTCAAAGACCAAATTTACATTTAGTTCTTTGACGAGAGGTTTTGCCGTTGCTTGATTCTAAGGTTTTTATTTATTATAGTACTCTGGGTAATTTCTAAGAAATTAATAAATCCCAAAAATTTACGATCTCGACGGGATTCGAACCCGCACCTTCCCCTTCAGCGCAGGGTTGCTCTTTTTCCAGCTAAGCTACGTGATCTTATCTAGTCGACCCGTAAATCTTTGGGAGTTCTTTCGACACTTACGCCGTCAGCGCCACCTACAGAGGAAACAATGAAGTTATCCAATTCTGCTCAAAGACCAAATTTACATTTAGTTCTTTGACGAGAGGTTTTGCCGTTGCTTGATTCTAAGGTTTTTATTTATTATAGTACTCTGGGTAATTTCTAAGAAATTAATAAATAAAATAATAAATAATTTCTTAGAAATTACCCAGAGTACTATAATAAATAAAAACCTTAGAAAATAAAAAGTAATTCAATTTAGTTGTGGTCTTTAGCGCACGTCTCACTACCGCGCGGAATCGAATTTACGGAGCCGCAACTCGAGGTCCGCAGCTTGTCCGCGACAGTTTCGCATCTGTCGTACAACGGACAAGGTCATTGTACCACGCGGTAGTATTAGATCGCTCTTAGTTTTTGTTTATTGTTGGCGATATCAATCGAGATATATGGAACAACATTTATTGCACTTATCAAAATCGCATTAGATGAATTAACTTTATACACCTCTTACATTATAATCCACACAGTAGCTGTTATAAACTAGCTCTAATTACAAGGTAATAAAGCTCAGATTAAATATAACCGAAGCGAAGAAGCTTTGCACTCAATGCTATCTAGTGCAATAAAATGTAATGCGAGCTGTAACATGATACATAATTGTTGAGTGTGGTTGCGTTGTGTTACACGATACGAGAATGTATATCGTGCTTATAATGTGACGATAATGTGATGTTACACATAAGTTTGCGCACTCGTTGAAAAAAATAAAGCTTTTCGCGCGTGTGATCATAAACATGCACGAAAAGCAAATCTTTCATCTTTACAACGTTATTATTAGTATAGATCAATCAAAACAAATCTATCCCAGGGGAACCATAAATTTTACCGGTATAAAATTACTACTAATTCAGACTATAATCTATCTCTGTGCAAAATTTCATCCAGATCCGATCAGTCGTTCTGGTACGATTGAGTAACAAACATCCATCCATCCATCAAAACTTTCACATTTATAATATTAGTAGGATTTCAATACAACAAACGTCTGCGTGATCTAGGAATTGTAGGCTTTTGCGCTCCACTATAATTGTTGTAATTTGTCTCTCCATAAACATTGTGTGCCCAGCAGGGTCTATAGTGACACTTGTTTACCTAGACTATAAGCATCTCTGTACACCTATAGAATGCAATAAATGATTGAGTATTGAGTAACCGTAATTTACAACATTTTTTTACGTCTAGCGGAGATACGTTGAAGCGTTTAGTTAGGTAGCTTCAGTTTCCCAATATTACTTTCTTTGAGCGCCTGTATTAACGTTAAAGATAAAGATAAAGATAAAGATTTTTTATTTGCCAAAACATGTGCTATGTAAGGTAATAGGTAAATACATTTTATGGATCAACATGCTTGACCGTCAATCGGCATGCAAAAATATGTTTGAGAGAGAATGACGTGCAATAACTTATTATTTAGGTACCTACTAAAGTTTATCATTGAAAAAATCGTCAATATTATAATAACACTTACAAACTAGTAACATTTTCAATTTCTGTCTAAAGAGTTCAACATTTAGTTCTTTTAACTGTTTTGGTAATTTTTGATAAACTTTAGGAGCCATACTAACAACACTTTTCCGCATTAGTGCGGTGTTAGCTTGATGTGTTCGTAACCTATTATTATCTCGTCTGTTTCTGCACACAGTGTCCGATAGCCGGGGAAACAGATGGGGATTATTCTTAACATAAAGTGCTACTTCTAATATGTAGAGAGACGGAAGTGTTAGTATTTTATGCTTTAGGAATAGTGGTCTGCAGCTATCGCTAGTTTTTATTTTGAACATTGCCCTAATGCACCGTTTCTGCAGTTTAAAAACTATCTCTTTGTTTGTAGAGTTGCCCCAGAATATTAGGCCATATCTTAACACAGATTCCACCATCCCATTAGTTAGCTTTTTAATTCATCCAAAATCAGCTGTCTAGAGGTCGCTACAAATACCAAGTACAGATTTACGTCACTTATACACGAATGCACGACTTTATTATTTCAGAGTGCTCATTGAAACTCCCCCTAATTAAATCACTACTAATTCATCAACCTCTCAACACATTGTCTAAGCCCTCCCTTATTGCAATTCAGAGTACAATATCGTAGAACAATGGGCACGCGCTCACAACACGTCAATGCAGAGCGCCCGCGCCGTGCCGACTAGTGCCTATAAAAGTTAATGAGCTCAACCGATTGTCGGCATTGTCGGGTGTGTGCAATGGACATACGTCCTGGTACAGGTATATCAGCTACCAAAGAAGTTCTGGAGTGCAAATCAACTGTCATTACTAAAATCATCATGATGGTGTCCTTCTAGTCGAACTTCGAACACGGCGACAGTCTCAACTCCACAGAGTCTAGCCAAATACAAGTACCTACAAGTGTGTGCGCAAACACAGGTGCACTCTCTATTCCCTCGTTCGCGGCAGGTGGACCTTCGCCCGCGCCAAAGAGGTCGTCAAAGAAAACAAAAATCAGCTGAAAGCCACCGGATCCTACAATAAAGGCTAGTTTGGTGCATAATGATTCTTTGTGACGTATCCATTTATACTTACCTCTATGACCGAGATTCCTTATCATAAGATGATACCTATATTGAATCGCAACGAGACACTCGTCCGTTGAGATGATCCCTAAGCAAATAAAACAAGATCCGTCAAGTCCGAGTGTAACCCGCGCGCCGAGGGTTTCGAAAATTTGCCAATTATACAAATACTAGCAGCGCCTCGCGGTTTCACCCGCGTAGTTCCCGTTCCCGTAGGAATTTCGGGATAAAAAGTAGTCTATGTCCTATTCCAGACTATAATCTATCTCTGTGCCAAATTTCATCCAGATCCGTTTTGCCGTTCTGGCGTGATAAAGGAACAAACATCCATCCATCCATCTAAACTTTCACGTTTATAATATTAGTGAGATGTACCCATCGGTTAGACTGCTGTTTAATTCAAACTGAATTTTATTCGACTTTTTTAAAAATATTTCGAAAAGTATAAAACTTACAGAAATTTCAAAAACTGTTTTGAAATGTACAAACTCATACCTTTTATTTGATAACCAATTAGAGTAATAATTAGCCCCCAGTAAAAAAAAATCCTTCCCCGTTTTGAACATTTTTCAAAAAGGGTAATTTTTACAGACTTCTCTATATTTTTCCTATAAAATATAGATCTATATTTTCAAACGCTACATACATTACGTAGATCGCTCCGTAAACTTCGGAGATAGGGGGGGAACGGTCAGTTTTTCGACTTTTTTCTAAATATTTCGAAAACTAGGAAATCTACAGAAATTTCGAAAACTGTTTTGAAATGTTCAAATTGATACCTTTCATTTCATACCCTATTTGCCCCCATAAGTCTCTTATGAAATTTCGACATCACAATTTGAACTGAAAATTTTCATGTTCATTTTTCGTTTATATATTTTTATCTTGAAATCAGTAATGGGACACGAAATGTATTATTACTTCAAATTTCAAGTTAATAGCTGCAGAAGTTGGTGATATATCAAGAAATCAAGAATAACCGCGGACGGACAGAGCGAGACCATAAGGGTTTCGAAACCGATCTCGAAACCCTAAAAAGTCTATTTACATACTGCTATGTCCATTACCTCATACAAGGTAGATAATTGATCGATAATTACAAAATCCCCGTTAGACACGAGCCGTATCCGAAGGTAAAGTAAAGCAAGCCTGGGATAGCAAGACTTGAGTATGGTAATGATATTCTAAGCCAATCAATTACAGTAATTAGATCCTGAGTGGTGCAGATTTAAATATGCCCTTTTGGAGAAGCCGACTGGACAGACGCGAGTTTTTTTTTTCTTCAATTACGCCTGTAAAATACAATGTAAACCTCGTCGGGAAAAATCAAAGGTGAACTCAAGAAATTCCAGTGAATATGTGTTAGAGCTAACCCAGAGGGCGGGGGCTGATGACTTTAACGCTGATTATGATAAGGTTAGAGGTAACCCAGAGGGCTGGGAATGAGACTCCAACGCTTATTGGTTCGCAACTGGTTTTCGCAAATGAAGGTTCAAAGCGGAATTACTAAAATCACGTATTGCTAGTTGACATTATGCTACCTATTTATATAGGAAGTTAAGTAAACTTGACAACACACGCATAGCCTGAATAACACTGTACTTCGTACAAGATGGACGGGTTAATAATAGGTGTCATGATGTCTATGTGGCCGCTTCTGCGTCAAGTCTTGTGCTGCAATATGATAATATAAGAATACTAGCTGATGCCCGCCGCTTCGCACGCGCTTTAGCCTATGTTCAGACATAGGTTACTTGAAAAGTACGTGCGGGTACCGAAAACAGCCCCGGGATACCAATAACCTCCCTGCCAAATTTTTTTGAGATACCTTCAGCCGTTTAGGTGAGAAAAGGTAACAGACAGACAGACAGACAGACGGACAGAGAGAGTTATTTTTAAATTCATAATGTGAAAGTATAGTAACAGTATCGTATAGAATAGTATGGATAAGAATAAATAGAATATATTTTATTGCTCTCAGCAAAAAACAATTTACAAGACTAACAAACTACTCGAATGACAATTTGGTGGTCTTATATTATCTCTTCCGGACAACCTAGAATGGACAGACATCCAATGGATAGGCCGTAGGCCGAGACGTTACTGGGTACGAAGCATTTACCATGAAAATCATAAAGCCATTAAAGTGATCGTAAACAGAAGCTACGGAAAATGCTACGCCGCGTAGATGCTACGAGAAGTGCTACGCCGCGTAGAGGTATGATTTAGGTGCTACGAAAATTAATGTCGTATTTTTTGGACAAAATCTAATTTTCCATTATAGGAAACTATTAAGCTAATAAAACTCCTGCTACACAACCTACGCCAGTATTTTTATTTTTTAAGACCTATGCCTATAAACAAAACTCCTACGAAAATAATATCTATGATTCTTCATGGTGTTTTTTTTTTAATTTCGAACACTAAAAACCAAAGAAACGCCAGCGAATGTTGTTTAAGTTAAACCTCACTTGGAGTTAAGGAACCTCCAAGCTTACTAGTTCCAAGTCAGTCTCGCATACCGGGCGCGTTCCGTTACCGTCTGCAATGTGAACGCCTCGGCGCTATGCCCCCGAGCGATGCCGAATTGTGTTCCGGTTACTAAGGATAGGAACGCATGACGTCGCTGGAATAGCTACGTTATTTGGAATAGACCAAGATTTAGTTGATTATTATTCAAATTTCTCAAATTCAAATTCAAATCCTCGCTCGTCTTTTTCCGGGATGAAAAGTACATATTTTATTGTTATCCTGGGTCTTCGAGGCAAGAACTTTATAATCACACTAATAATAAATGTGAACGTTTGGATGTTTAGATTGATGAATGTTTTTTACTTCTTCACGCCAATAATACCGAACGGATCTGAATACCGACCGGGCTGAAATTGCATACAGGTGGTTCTAGGTCTGGGAAAACTACTTTTTATTCCATAAATCAGTTCCCATGGGATAGAAATAACCTTTAAACGTTTTCATAGAAACAACGTTAAGTTATAGGTACGAGTTATACTTAAACTCAACTTGGATTCTTAACTCTCAACTTTTAAAAATGCAATATTTGGACAGTTTCCAAGAAATTTTAACAGTAGGTAATCGTGACAGGAGCATAACGCAGGACGACCGGATGGACTTTCGTATGTCTGAAAAAAGAAACTTTTTTTTTCTTTTTTATAACTTAGTTGCGTTTGATTTTTGTGATAGCCTTGTAAAGATAATTAAATTCAAAAAAATACAAATATCCAATGTCAGAAAAGTCTGATTATGCCACCTCCAAAATTACCACCAAAATACTTCTCTTATGCGTTCCGAAACCGTCGCGATAGACGCCCGAGCGCGCGTCACGCCTCGACGCCTTCCACTCCAAATTCAAACGGTTGACATTCCCAATTCAAATTGTTTTTCATTTTTTGACTGAAAAGGTTCACACACACCATCCGACGGCATTGTTTCATTCTATAGTACCAACGTATTTTGATATTTTTTACGACCTTTTACCCGGTACGTAAGTTCTGCTGAAATTTTATAACAAAGTTAATTTGTTGTTGAGTGCTTTTTGCCTACTCTATCTCAATGATATATTTTAGATTTATTCGTCGTGTAGAGTAATACCTACTCTATGACACAATGATTAAGTACAAAATTTGACATTCCGTCATGTGTACGCAACCTACCCGATTCATCGAAGTTCACAGGTTCGTTCTTAAATTCTTTAGTTTGCACTCAATATACATCATACATAAAAGTTAACAACTAATGGCCATGTACAAAAGCGAGCCCTATTAGAGTTTTCTTACAGCAAACCCAAACGGTCCAACTTTAAAGTCGGTTCGTCTAACACAAAATCACATCGCATAGTGTAAACAGGACTTTCTGTCTGCGGCCAGCGATTTTGCGTTCCAATGACAGAGAACACAGAAGATTAAAATTGGTAGGTGGGCGTCGAGCAACTGACGCGTCCGGACGGGACCGACGCGACAAACGCGACGCAACGTGACGTTAAATCTTTTGAATTGTTACACTCTACATTTTAGGGGGGTGTAGGGTGAAGTTTCCGTTTTTTAATTTGTTGTTTTACGACATGCCAAAGTAAAATCTGTGTTTATTGCATGTGAAAGTAATAAAGTAATTAAAGTTTGTGTCAGATAACGTTTGGTTAATACCTGCCCCTATTAGAGCGCTCTCATACTACCGTAGGTGCGGTGCCTCAAGAGTTTCGCAATGACGTTGTCCGTTGTACGAGACGCGGAACAGATGCGAAACTGTCGCGGACGCGCTGCGGACCTCGAGTTGCGACTCCGCAAATTTGATTCCGCGCGGTAATGTGAGACGAGCGTTAAAGACAGGAAAAAGAATTTAATTATGATGATCCGGCAATTATCTTTACTGGAAAATGTGTAATTTCAAAATATAAAGCGTATTTTAAGGGAATGAGTCTTATGACTGGGGAGAGGGAGTTATTTAATTATTGACAAGAGCTTTTAAATATTTTTATTGCAGAAATTTTCTGTAATTGCACTCACGTAGACCATAATGGAAGCCTACCCTACGCATTTAATGCATTCACTGCCTAACCTTAGTGGTGTGACCGACGACGTGAACGGCACGCGCCGCGCGCTACATGATGTTCAACTACAACGTCACTAGACCATCGGCATTGGCACGGTAATGTTATCTAGTGTGTACATTACTGTGGCATTGGGCACGATAAATAATTATTAACATTACAGGGTCATTAAATCATTAATAATTGTTTATAGAGCCCAATGCCGAGGGGTGTGGCGCGGTGGGCGAAGGTCTGCCTGCGCGCAGGCATCGAACCGAACCAATCATCATCGAATCGAACCCGCAGCCTCCTGGAGGTTGCGGGTTCGATTCCCGCCGGGACAAATGTGTGTACGATCTGCAGACATTTGTTCTGGGTGTTCTGGTCGTTTTCTATGTTAATAAAATTTTTTTTTTTTTTTTTTTTTTTAAATAAATAAATAATAAATAAATAAATAATGCTGGACAATTCACACAGCATTATCTAGCCCCAAGCTAAGCAGAGCTTGTGTTATGGGTACTAGATAACTGATATACATAATATAATACAATACATAGATAGATATTTTTTATTATACATAGAAAACGACCAGAACACCCTGAACAAATGTCTGCAGATCGTACACACATTTGTCCCGAGGCGGGAATCGAACCCGCAACCTCCTGTGTCGCAGGCAGACCTTCGCCCACCGCGCCACATCGGTCGTCAATAATATCTATCTGTGTATTGTATTATATTAAGTATATCAGTTATCTAGTACCCAGAACACAAGCTCTGCTTAACTAGGGGCTAGATAATGCTGTGTGAATTGTCCAGCATTATTTATATTTATTTATTTTAAGCATTGGTAAGTATCAAAAAAGTATAGGGTAGAATAAGACCTACTTACTTACTTACTTACTTACCTACTTACTTACCTACTTCTTTATTTGTTAGCTATATACCCCTCGAATTTTCAACCAGTAATAATCAAAAATCCAATGTAATAACCTGAAAATCACCTGTCAGATTAAATTCCAGAGATTAATCCGCGCACAGCTCAGAACTCAGAATCGTCATAATATCCATTTTCCATTGTAATTGGGTACAATACAATCCTGAACGTAATTAATGCGCGAGAATTATATGTATGACAAAATGGCGCATCCATTCCAATTCAGCTATAAGCATTTTTGAAAACTTACCAATTATCTGTAAGAACTCTTCTAATAAAGGTAGGTAGATAATCTTAACGGATTTACTTTGCACTTGACAATTTAACCACCATTTCATATTTAAACATTTTCATTAAAAATGTACGAGAGTATACATTTCACAGACGCCATTAAAATATACCTACTTCTGTTTAGTGCGGGTATTTTTGTTATTTATGTGCGTATGAAGTTATGTGTTTAACGTTTACTTGCGTATACAAACGACCACAACGTACCAACGCGAACGTCCCACACTTTGTAATTCTTGGTCGAAATAAGAAATTTTCGGTGGTATATTTGGATTGTTTCATTCGAAATAAATTGTAGTAACGTGATATAAATACTCGCCTTAAAAACACTGAAATACTCAGATAAAAAACTACTCTTTCGAAGGGGCTTTAAGCTTAGTAGGGGCATGATCCGGCTAACTGAAAAAACCTTGACAGCGTAAAACGGAAACTAAAAGAAAGCGTCTTAAATAATGCACTACAAAAGAGATATAACGTTTTTTCGTTTTGCAGACGTCTTAAGCTAAGCAAATTAAAAACAAACAGCATTTAACCGTTCCTGGATAATGCCCTGAGGAACATCTCCATCCAGTAGTGAAGGGGCGTTTACACTACTTAGTAAACAGTGATTTAGTTTACCTAGTAGATTGAAAAAGTTTGCAGCTTTAGTTCAAAGTTCTTTAAAGTAGCTAGAATTTGTTTTACCCAGAGAAAACTATGTTTTTTTCATAATATGAGCATCACATAGTTTTGTTTGCTTACGATTGAGTTACAAAGTCTAGCATTTTGATAATCTAAAAGTATGAATCAAGCCGAGCTCTTTATGGTATATTATGTGTTAATCTTATAAAAAGTGATACGGATGTGATATGGCTAGGCTAGTATTTAGGATTGTTACTACAATTCTAAAATTACAAGGGAGAAAATCTATTTTTCAAATTAACATAGAAAAACTACACCACCATGTAGTTTTTTCTAGTTGATGAGTTTTTCAAGTTTACATAGTAAAAACTGCATGGTGGTGAATTTTAACCAAATTTACATTCACCACTATGAAAACTACGTGTAGTTTTTCCTATGTTAACTAGAAAAACTCATTTTCTCATTCATAATTTAAGAATTGTACTAACTATCCTAAATACTAACCTAGCCACTGGTTCAGTGTAAACTACCCTAGGACATTAAAGCTGCATTCACAGCGGTAAAATATTCATTGCGTTTTCATTCCCATCTCCAACCGGATATGATAACGAAGTGAAAAACAAGAAGCAACTAATTGATTCTCCCCACTCTTCATTACATTAGTAGAGGAAAACACATGGAAAGAGAAACAATAAAATTTCGAGAATGTTCCAGCAACCAGCTGATTCTGCGACTCTCTCGAATAATCTCCAATATTTAAAATCTAGGCTATTCTTCAGCCTACTAAAGCTTTCTACGTTCGCGTTTTTTCGATTTCTGTCAACTTTTAGCATTCTTCAGAAATCGGGGCGTGTGTGTAGATCGTTCGAATGACAATGCGTTGCAAGGAATAAAAATAAACTGCTAACCATTTTAAATTAAACTAACACATTCATGACCTCCAACCCCGGGTAGCGTCGTGGCCGCACCGCCCCGAGGCTGGGCAGCGAATACGATACCCATAAAGTAAAAACTCGCTGCTGTCTCAGCGCCACCTATACTAAAATATACTAATTAACAATTTTACCTGATCAATAACATAAGTTTCTGATTGCCAAAGAAAATTCATTACAGATAAACCTTGATCCAAACTTTAGACGCGAACTGTCTTATCTGCTTCACTGAGCTACGGCCACAATACAATCGATTATCCCTCTTTCCTACTCACTAGCTCCCACCTTTCCGTTCCCAAACATAAAACAAACTAACTTCAACCTTATTTTCACTGGCATAAAGCTTTACAAGGGTAGAATTGATGGAAGCTTCTAGAAGCTGATGTGAGCATTGGCAGTGACGTTTGACGTCACTCGCGATCTTCTTTTGTTTGGCGATAATGCATCCCGACTATGTGGGGGTTGCTAAGGAAACTTGGTATTTGCTTTCTTGCCAGTAATTATTGTGAACTGGCTTCAGTACACGGTTTTGCTCGCTTGTTCTTTCGTTAAAACGTAGCTTAAAGGATTGTAGCATGCAAAATTGATTGTAGCATGGTGCTCCAATCGACAAGTAGATTTTTTTTCAAATTTCAGTTTTTGATAGCTTTATATCTTTAGGCCTAAAAAATAAGCACCTATGTAGACAAGTAACATTAAAGTTGACCGCGCACCTGCGAGTACGGCAGACGCGGCATTCCTGCAGTCATCAAATTTTCTAAATCTTTATATGAAATAGTATGCAGCCTCGTACACCTATCGGTACCGAGCGCGCGGCATTTCAGTAAAATGCCATGAGGAAATGCGATGACTGCCGGTAATGCCTGCCGGTAGCGCCGATAGATGCGTGTTCAGCTTTAGGGGGCAATGTTGACAAATATTGTATCTTGTGTTTAGCCGGTGTATTCCGGTCAGGATCAGCTCCCTCCTCTTTGACAAGTCCACCATGACCAATTTATAGTTGGTGATGGATATGTTGGTTTAACAACAGGAAGCAGTTACTGCTTCCTGTTGTTAAAGGTTATTTCTATCCCATGTGGATTGATTTATGGGATAAAAAGTAGCCTTTGTTTTATTACAGACCTAGAACTACCCGTACGCAATTTCAGCTCGATCCATTCAGTAGTTTTGGCGTGAAGAGGTCACAAACATTCAAACATCCAAACTTTCACGTTTGTAATATTAGTGTGATTGTTAGTATTAGTAAGATTCAGCAGACAAAGAGGATGAGTCACCGTTTTCCGATAAGGAATTAGTGGTGGGGGTGAAGGGGCTAAAGTTATATTAAAAGATAATCACCACAAAACAAAACCTTATTGCGCGCGGAGCTCCAAGTGGCAACAACTTTGGTGTGACTCTGCCGTTGTTACGTGGCGCGCGGAGCTCCGAATAGCAACATCTCTGGTGGGACTCTGTCGTTGTTGCTTGGCACTCTCAGTGTCAGGGTCCAGTATTGTGGCGTCCATGATGTCTCGTGGAGAGACGAAACTAGTTAACGACTTCTTTGATGGATTTTTCCATTTTGTAGTTGGTGTGGTTTTTCTTCTACAACGCGGACTACATTTTGTTAGATCTTATTGGAGAAGGTTTGAATCGTTACTAAATATTTTCATCCATATATCTTTTTCAACTAAACATTAGTTATGTATTGTTTTATCATTTGTTTTTAAAGGTTTGTTTAAACATTTGAACATGCAACCCTTTCGACTGGTATTGCATAGACACCTATAGTATAGGGAGGCAGCGGGTAGTGTCGCCACACATCACAGAGTACCTGTGCAATAGGCAATTTGACACGTGAGCGCGCTCGGTAATGCCTAGCCGGCTCAGCTAGATTAACTAGGCTAACTGTCTATTACTCTGCGACCTATCTACATGCATCTAGCTATTATATTCGAGTTGTTCCGGCTTCGTCCCACTGGCTTCGGCCCAAAGTTATCCGAACACGGAAAATCCAATTTTATGCTGAACTCGTTCCGGGTTCGTCCTAATTTCTAAAGGCAGGCAAAAGTACAGTCGACCACACACTTTTCATGTAAGAAGCTTATTTGCTTGAATCGCTAGTAAGATGAATCCGTATTACATTTTTATATTCAATGGGTCACTTTCAAATAAAATTATTTGTTTGCAAACATGGGTCACAAAGATGGAACTTATTATAACTGGTAAGCACCAGACATGTTAGACCTTGATCTCTCTCCTCATGCAAAATAGGTTCATTGAAGTCATCAGTAGTACATCTAATAAGAAATAATGCAATAATAAAGTATACCCTTGGGTACCTTTATGTATTATTCTTTTTTTTTATCATTAATTAAGGGTTTGTTAAATTAAATGAACGTGCCGTGCGAATGTACACAAGTTATAACAAAAAGAACCAGAAAAATTATATAAGAAACAATTAAACTAAATACATAATGTAGGTAGAAAATTAGATTTATCTGTCCGCGGCTTCGCACGCTGTTTACAAGTGGCCTATGTTTTTTTGTCCCCGGGATATCATCTACTTGCCTGCCAAATTTCTTTGAGTTCTGTTCAGCCGGTTAGGCGTGAAAAGGTAACAAACTAAATAGACATAAATATAAGTAATGAATTCGAGTTACTTTCGTATAAATATGTAGTTTTTATACCGTACATTATTTTATTTTGAAAGGTTGATCATCAGAGGAGCGGAGATAAATAATATAAAAATACAACCAGTTCAATTGAAAACCCCCTTTTTTGGAAGTCTGTTAAATTAAAACCAATTAAAAATAAGTTGCTTGATTTCGTTCAAGAGTCCTGTAAGGTCTAAAGGAAATAAAACACTTTGATATTTGATATTAACGCGCGGTACGCGTTTACCAAAGAACCCAACCTTGTAAGCCCAGGCCTGGCGACTCCGCCAGTTCCACAGGCAGTAAACTACAAATAATAACTCATACATCAAAAACCGCCAAACTTTTCAGCGTTATTTTCATAAGTCGTACGCTGTCCCACTTCGAAACTGCATCACTACGAATGGCGGAGTGTTTTCGGAGTTTCGGAGTACTTTTAAATATTTCCTCGCGAAACGTTCGCCAAGTTTGGAATCCCATCAAACATTTATCTCGATTTACGATCGTTTTGAGTGCAAAGTTCACCCGGCTCCGC
Source organism: Eupithecia exiguata (assembly GCA_947086465.1). Taxonomy (NCBI): domain Eukaryota; kingdom Metazoa; phylum Arthropoda; class Insecta; order Lepidoptera; family Geometridae; genus Eupithecia; species Eupithecia exiguata. The sequence goes on along the minus strand of OX352231.1, from coordinate 12,728,260 downwards.
CTGTGCCTACGAAAGTATAATAGATCAGGAGATAGCTTACGAAATGTTACATGCTCTTGAACCTATGTTTATTGCATAGATACTTTTTAAAAAACGAAACGAAAAACAAAAGAAGATTAGGTTCTTTTACATTTTTTTGTATGTTCAATCAATGTCTCCGTCAATAATGAACCGATTTGGAAGTCTTTCGCTTTTGTATGGAGAATGATCCCGGGGTGGACCCATAATTTTTTATTCCCGAGGTATAAGTACTGTACGGTATCCTGAACTTAGGAACTAATGAATTCGAAGTCGATTTGTAGTTTTTTTTTAAACATTTATATTATTCTTCAAACAAATGTGTTACATGCTAGCCGTAAATTTGAGTTGCGTACAAATACGCGGTAACATAGTGAATTTTAGTTTAAAGCTGGGCGGTTTGTTTACGAACATTCTACATCGAGTTTGGTTTGCGTATAGGTATAACCTACAGATTATCAAAAATCTATTTATACTAAAGCTAAATGAGTATATGTCACCAAAAGAGGCTGACAAAGCGAAGGAAAGGAAACCTTAAATACTGATGGAGCATTGGCCATATTCTCATGATGCCAATATAATGATAATTAACAATGACTACAACAGTCAACATTAACGGGTAGCCCTTGCTTTAATAGACACACTGTTCGATACATCGATCACATAGGTATTTTAGCATCATTAGCGTAGGTTACTCGTGCCGCGAGCGCGGACCGAGCGCCTACGGAGGTCAGTGCATCAGCAGCAACCATTCGAAGCGCACTCATTAACATCATAAATAGTCGTAGTTTTATACAATATAGCATAAAATAAAAAATAATATAATAATAATAGATAAAATTTATCAAAAATTACCAAAACAGTTGAAAGAACTAAATGTTGAACTCTTTAGACAGAAATTGAAAATGTTACTAGTTTGTAAGTGTTATTATAATATTGACGATTTTTTCAATGATAAACTTTAGTAGGTACCTAAATAATAAGTTATTGCACGTCATTCTCTCTCAAACATATTTTTGCATGCCGATTGACGGTCAAGCATGTTGATCCATAAAATGTATTTACCTGTTACCTTACATAATACATGTTTTGACAAATAAAAAATCTTTATCTTTAGCTATTGTTTCCATACTCGACTTTTATATCAGCATCCCGGGAAGAGCTAGCCGCGATTCCTACACACACACAGTCAAAATAATATTTCTTATCTATTGACACTCTCCATAAAAACTACAACTTTTCATGATATTAATATGATATGAGTTTTGTACGCACCACCTCCCGTTCTACACGAACTTTGAAGAAAATCCGATGATTCTGAATCACTTAAGCAGCAGAACGTTAAGTATGCTGCTTGTAAACCTATTAGCATATTGAGGGACTTATGACCTGTTAGAGGGGAGAAGAATCACGGGTTCGGTTCTTTCATTTCAGAGCACTTTGCAATAAATTAACGTTAAGTTTTACCTTTATACCGAGCCGTGGTCGCGGCGTAAGAATCGGACCCGCCAACTTGCCTTGGTCGCCTCTTACTACTACACGGCCTCGTGGATGTAGTAAGATGTCAAGGAACCATATGAAGCGCAGCAACCAACGGCTGTCGGTACTTCTCGAGATATGGCTGGACCACTGCCACTTCAGCTTGCTAATTCTTTGAGCTATGTCGATAACCTTGGTGCTACTGACTTCGTGCTGTCATATTAGGAGAACCCCATGTCTAGTGGACCAGCATTATACTCATGATGATGATGATGATTGGTACCGAGAGACGCCTTAGGGCAGAACAGGAAAATAATGATGGTCTGTACAAAACAGAACCTTCTAGTTACTTGGATAGATTCGGTTTTCCCGGCACCTGGGCCTGTTCCAATACTATCATGAGTCGACCTACTGTTTGAACATTCTGTCTTATATAGCTAGAAATACACATCAAATAAAAAGCGGTAGAAAGGTCTGTTTCTCATCAGGGCCATAAATTAATTCTAACCCATATTGATGATAACATTTCACTTTTATTACGAGCCCTTGCTCTTTGAGAGGACTTTGCTTCTAATTGCTTCGTCTAAAAAAGAAACCCCGTGTGATTAGTGTGGTGCGAGTGTTAGCGGGCTTGGCAGGGAGTTTGACGGCTTAACCTCTGACTTTGGCAGTTTGACCTCTGACTTGGGCAGCTTAGTTGACTCATAGGTTTCATTATTTCTATTTAGCAAAATACTGAGGGTGTAAGGGGGACTCCAGTATCTCGTCTCCCAAGCCAACCTGGTGCACCCTGCTAGACAACGAACTAGGCTCTGGTGAAAATATCAAAAAATCTTCATAATTTGATAACTCATTTAATTTACAATTGTGTTCCATTTCTTGACATAACACAGGTAGAATTGTGTCAACCAGATCATATTGGCAAAAGATAATTAAAAAATGATCATCATCATCAAAATACTCTGTTATTAAATTACTGATTGTTACAGACAGGTACTACCAACCTAAAAGGAACTTGTTTAACAATGGCACACCAACTTAGCCTACTCTAGAAGAAAATGTTTTTCTTTCATAGATTAAAAAAATAGATTAGGGCGTTACTTTGCGGAAATCCATAGCAAAATAAGCGAAATATAAGTATGAAAGTATTTACTATCTATTCCGTTGCAAAGCCTTCTTCCGATAAATTCTAACAAAATGTAGTCCGCGTAGTAGAAGATAAAACCACCCCAACTACAAAATGAAAGAATCTAACAAAGCAAGACGTCATCTAGTTTTTTTAATACTTTTTTTAAATTTTTGATTTGATTTGAATACTTGGCCGTGACTCCGAGATCGCCAAGCAATAACGGCAGAGTCCCGGTGTTCATTTTGTAGTTGTTGTGGTTTTTTCTTTTTCAACTCGGACTCCATTTTGTTAGATCTTATCGGAGGTTTTGCGCGGAATTGTTACTAAATATTTTCATACTTATATTAATGTTTTTCTTTTGTTCATGGGGCTATTTCAAGTACATTTAAAAAAATCAAAGAAAGGCACAACAAATCGCTTCCAGTCGCACCCCACACCCACCCTAAGATAATGACGGCTGGTTGCACTCGTTCTAACGACCGTTATATTATTTAGGGCCAACCCTTTCCTTGTTCTAATTGACGAAACGCATTTTTAAAAGGTGATTAATTTCAATTTATTTCTATTTATCCGAGATCTCTGAAAATTTAATTGTTTTACTTATTTCTTTTTAGGAAGGATTTTCCCTTTGCTTTTCTCTTTACTATCACAATAAAGATTCTTTTTTGTAAATGAATTTAAATCTAGTGTAGGTTAGCGCCCATGATTGTTATAGATAAAACAGAGTCACCCAGGAAAAATGTAGCCATTAGTAAAATATTTTCCTCAAATCGTTTTCCAATGAATTCTGGAAATTTTGTATCAATTAAAAACAAATCTGATTTCCCTGAGAACATAGGTTAGGTCCAAACGAGTGTATAGGTACCTACATCACACTCGTTTGGACCCATATCAGGGATCGGTTTTACGACTACGGTAGACCCTGATCAGGGCTTATGTGAGTCTACCGTAATCGTAAAACCGAACCCTGATCTGACTACAAACAAGTTAAAGAGTTAACAAAATTAATTATATCCTACCTATTACTATACCTATTAGTATACAAAAATATGGATAAAAAGTGCTTTAAAAATAAGTTAATTCCAAAATACATCCCGTAATTCAATTTGTAAAGAAATTCCATAGATATTATAATCCCAGGCTGGAAAGGAAACTAGTTCATTATACTAGAGCGCGCTTCGTTCATTCGGTCTCTAGAACCAGAATATCTACCATTTAGTGCATTCTTAACCTATTCGAGCTAGTAACGTACGTTATTCTGAATTTTAGACAAAGTGGAGAAGAAAAAGCTAGCGTTAGCGAAATGGGATTGTTTATTAGTATGGTTAGTAGGTAAGGTAGTTCTTACCATGCTAATGAAAATAATTTGGAACAAGTATCTAATAGATAAGCAGTTGATCAATCTATAGATATTCTGTTCACTCATATTACTTTATTCACTTATTGGTATTGTAATTTTGTGGTTGTTTGTTGGTAATTATAGGGTTGTTGATTAATATTGATCTTTCTGCTATATAATATATTCTGAATACAGCCAAAGAACTGCAGAAATAATTTGTGTCACTATAAAATTTGTTCGTAATCACCATAATGTATCAATATAAGTGAGAGCTTTTTATTTAAATTTTTTTGTTATGAGTTTATTTATGGTGCGGCACGTATATTTAATTCAAACTTTTGAATCGTTTCCATTCTTCACAATTCGCTATTTAGCGAATGCAGCCGATCACATATCTCCACTCACTTGCTTCCAAGAATCCCTTACCTCCTGGAATCCACCGGGAATATAACTCATTGTGAATACATTCTGAAACTTCAGTGATTCCATTGTGCAGCACTGGTAACTTCCCCTTGGTATTCTACTCCTGAACCTTCCTTCTAGTTGCTTCGATACTGAACCTCAACCTTTTATACCTTCCTGCATTAATAATGTGTACTTTTTAACTAAAACGTTCATGTTTACTAATTTGGTTTCTAGCAAATGGTCAACATTGAACAGATCATAGAAATACTGAATACCGAATTTTGGTGCATCGTCAGATTGAAGCCTTATTTGGTATTGTTTCCAGAATCTGTACTGAATCGAATGAACCGATAACTCTGAAGGAGCTAATGGAATCGAAGTCTTATCAAATCGCAGACCTCGCACACGTTGAGTCGTGTCAATCATCAACTTCAATAATTTGCACGCACTTACACAGAGGTCTTCGAGTTAAAAGATACTGCCCGATTATTCCAGAACATGACTGAAGCTCTAACGCGCATCTAGCGTAAGTCGTGTTCGTACCTGAATTTAGTGCAATTATAAGATACCCAGCACATCCGCTTGTGAAGCCAGCCGTGCGAAGAGATACCTCCCTGCATCCAGTCGACGGGTAGCTGGCGGCGGGCGGCGCGGCTCGGCGGTCCACTCGAGCGCACACTCACGCCGATAGCCCAAACTGACATAACCATTGCCTGCGCGCGATTTAACTTGCCTTATGCCTTTAATGTTAGGTTTTAAGACGGGTTTCAGATGCTCAAGGAACTGCTGCTCATATGGTTCTTATATTATCTGTTACGTTGATGTGTGTATTGCTGACCCATGAAATACCTATGTTGGAGATCAGCTATCTTTTGGGATAGGGAAGATTCACCGTTTCAGCATCAGCCCATTATCCCCATGCTGGGCATGAGGGTTGGGAATCACATAGTTTATTACCTATTACTCATAACTACGGTAACTAGCTAGGAAAAAATATTTTTGATTTAACACTTACATGGCCCGCGACTTATCTGTCCATCTGCTGGGCATTGAAAGCGTTAATTCGTAAGCTCTAAATGAAACTGAAGCAGCTACCGAGAATCGTAACGTACTATATGAAGGAAAACATACCTATATGTATTTCTAACTCATTGTAATACAAACAGACACACTTTTCACCTATTTTCGATATTGTCATAGCTAGAACTCATAGGACAAGCTGCCGCCTCGCAGTTTCAATAATTAGCCGGCGACGACATCCGATTGTGTACCCAACTGTGAAGAGATAGGTGCTAAATTGAAGTACCTTCGTCGGCACACCCACCAGTGTTATGCATAGCACTGAGCTCCAGTAGTTTCATAAAATCGACAAGAGAGATATAAAATATTTCATGAAGAACGTAGTTAAGATCTTTACCACAGAGGGATAGTAGCCTAACCCTCAAATACTGAGACGCGTTCGTCTCAAGTCGCGATTAACTGACAGTTTTCAATAAAAAAATTACAAAAGTTAGTTACTTCAGACGTGCTTAAATCTTAATTGCGTTTGAGTATTCGAGGGTTAAAGGTAATACGTCCCTACTGCAAAAAAAACAAACTGCTGAAAATCACAATTAAGTATTATTAGGCTAAATATTTGATTGCAATTTACTGACGTTTTTCTTTTTCAGTATGCGACCATTGTCAGCGTCACCGGACTTTACCCTATATCTTTAGCAGAACGCATGCACCGAGAGAGCCAAAATGAATGGACTCTGACGATTTCTATATATCTCATATAAAAAATCCAAAATTCAATTCTATAACTTGCCCCTCTTTCAAAATATCTGCTTCTTTAACCCGTTCAGCGCCGTGTGTTAACTTTGGATGACTCACTTATGAGATACTCTCTCTTTAGTGAGAATTCTTTACTACGTCTATCTCCTACCTTTTTTAGCTTAATACAGGAAAATAATATCAAAACAATTATAAAGAAACAAATCATTGCAGCAGATATACTTGATGCCTTCTAATAATTACCAGGTGGTAGAAAATTCGACCGCCCCGCGTTTTCCTGACACAGCACGCTTGTAATTCCACTCAAAGCAAAGCAAAAGCTCCATTTTTTTAATCACACAAACCACACAGAAAAACACAATGAAAACAAAACCACATTTGTATGCTACAATCATGTAGTCACAGTTAGAGCATTTCATTATTTTCCACTCGCTTGTACAGTGGTAATATGAAAACAAAAAGTGGTTCGCGCAAAAAACAGAGCCCACTAAGCAATTTCATTCTCTCTGAAGTGAAATAAAAAAATCTAGGTCAGGTGGTGAGGTACAGGGTTAGTATATGCAGATGAGGTGGGGTAGTGGTGGCTGGAAGTGGCCTTGTAAACGTAAACTGCAGGTACCTATGTACCCTCCTTGAAAAAAAAGCATATTCTTGGTCAATAACTCAAACCCTCACATCAAAATTTCCAAATCCTCAATTAAATTTTAAAACATTCATTAGAAATAATAAATTGATTTTTACTCACAAAAAAAAGTTTTATTACTACAAAATTCAGACAAATTAACGATTAAAATTTTCTACAAACAGCACTTACCGCACTTTGTTTAATTAGACCACTGCACTAGCTGGACTGAGTCCACACAAAGGATCCTACACAGATTTAGTCTAGGTACTCCACAGAAACTTCATTAGGATTCCAGTCACGTACGGCACCCAGCATCCACCAGCCTTGTCTCTTCCAGCGGAATGCGTTTGAATCCTTGTTCAGAATGTAGGCTACGACGTGGCTGCGCCTTGATGCGGCATCACGACTGCGCCATCTGCTAGCAACCTCCATCGGCAGGCTGTGTACCTGTTATTTTGCAGCATTTCTGTACAGTTTTACTCTTTTTTATCCAGTTTCTACTACTACTCGCACAATGTCTAATCTTCTATTGACGTCAAAATCAATAGCTGTTCATCTCGATAAAACTTAGAAACAGCTTTTTCGATTTGTTTTTTTTTTATTTACCCTAATACAGTGTGAATAAAAATGTAGCAAATGATCGCGAAAACATCTAAATAGACCAGCAGGTAATTTCATAGAGTACAGCGATGCAATATTTCCCAGTCAGTACTGTCGGTACACCTACCGGCAGTAAATTCTATGGGAATTTAATATAACTGATCGTAAATCCGCCACTACTTATTTATAAGAGGCTTGGTAGAGCGTGCTAAAGCTCGGTATTGAAGATCCCAGATACCTAGCTTACCTTAGTAGCGGCGTGAGTTGAACGTATTTGAGACCGACCTATCGTACTCAGAGAACTCGTTAATACCTGTCATATTCATATTTCCATATTCATATTCTTTAATTGCTGAAATGTAGGTACAAGTAGGTCTTACATTATATAGTCTCACTACATCCTGCCTCAAAGTGCGAGCAAATCTAACATAGTACATGCATACAATAATAAAATGATTAGTAAATTACACATGACACAGACTTATATAATTTAAAAAAGAAACAGAGCAGTAACAAAAACCAACCAAACAAACACCGAGTTTACAAACATTACAAATTACAAACATGTCATTGAGTAAGATTATGACAGGAAGTTAAATAACTTAAATCATAGTGGTAGTTTTCAATTCCTTCCCCTGGCCGAATCGCTGGCGAGTTTCAGCGGAGATTAGCTATGAGTGCAGGTTGGAATTATAGTGTACAAGTGTTTGCTCAAACATAGGTGCACTCTCTATTATTTTAATCATTATCCGATGGAATAGACAAAGGGACACGACTAAGGACATGTCACCGACCAATCCGCAAACATCTGGCCCGCCGTCTGTCTGTATTAGCGTTGTCGACGGATCAGCTCACACTTTGATTCAAATTATAACTTTATTTACTTCTGTATAAGATACAAATTGCAGCAAGTCAAAATCAAAAATTCTTTATTTCTATAAATACAAAAATGTACACTTAGAAAAGGTCAAATTCTTAAAATAAAACACTGACACGGAAATAAAGTAGTACTTTTGATTTCTGTCGCTTCGGTTAGTAGTGTAGTTTGGCACAGTGCGGCGCCGTGGGGAGTTGTTTGCATATTATGTCAATAAAATTTGAACCTATTTGCGTAGTAAATAAAGTTCTATTTTAAATCAAAGAGCGCGCAGCATCGCGTCGCGGTGAGTTTCGATGTGAGCTGACCCTAGTATGTAGTCTCCTTGAAACAAATAACATCCCTTTAAATAGAACGTTAATTGAACTGAGTGGAAAAGTCCTTTCTATAGTTCGTCTGAACCCAAAAGCTGCACAATGCCCGTCGCAGCGCCACTGAAGCACTGATAGCGCTCAAAGTGAATAATTTTAATTTAGGCTTTGTCTTTGTAGCCGACGAGATGGCGGTCCTTTGTTACGGAGTACTCCTTTTTGTTCCTCTCGAGGTTGAAATGGATAAGTTGACGAGAAAATATTAAATAGTTTTCAAAGTTGGCTCTTTGGATCCTAGCGATTTGGTTACAGTCAGCTTATTCAATACCATTTTTGTAAAACGGTAAACATTGGCACTTGGCAACTAAGTAGTGAAATTTAGTCGAAGGATGTTAAGTGGGCTGGCAGTGAAATTATTAACAGGGAACACAGGGGTTTAGTCTAACTAAAAATTAACATATCGCACGTACCCTAAACGAATCATAACAATCTCATGTTCAGAAATCCCCTTGATTACCTCAAAAAAATACCTTAAATCTAGCAAATCAAACATTTAAACCCTTTGGCAAAAAAAAGGACAAAAGTAGCTAAAAAATAATTTTGTTCGAACAAACACAATCTAATCAATATATTCCCGGTCAATTAGCAACCGTTCGAGACCCAGCTTAAAACAAAACACCATCAAAATTCAATAAGCTCGTTCCAGCCCATTACCCTACATGCGATGCGGGCACTCAGGGTCATCCTGACCCATCCGCCATCCCCAAGTGATGACGGGCCCCTGCGACCCTTCGATGACCCTCCCAGGATATGGTAAGCATGTTGCATTTGAGACAGTGACAGTGTAGTGTAGGAGCTTTATAGCTTGAATTTGTTAGGTAGATCAGATATTTAGTGTATCTACTTAATAGATATGTAAGGATCAGCGCAGACGGGATTAGGATTCCGCTAAATTATTGTGTCGTTTATCAGTCGCGCGTTTTCCACCGGTTGATTATCTTAGCGCCCGCACGGGCACCTAATAAGTTACTTAAATTAAAACAAGGGAAAATTATACTTAGATAAGACAGAGTATATCACGACGAGTCTACAAAATTTGGCTGCAGGTGATGATGATAATAGATATCTATTTATTATCATCATCACCTGCAGCCGAATTTCGGCAAGTGCTTGAAGTAAGCCGCATCATTGTGTATCATGTTGGTTGTCGTCAGCGGCGACGGCGGCTGAAATATTTGAGAGGAGTTCGTGGCTGCTTAGTGCGCGGGCTTCCCATACACCGTCAATTTACTGCCACAGCCTGACTGCAATATGCTAAAATATTAACTGAATGAAGAAAAATATTAATTAGTATTTCTAGCACCTTTGGCTTCTCGTCTACATTTGCAGCGGTCCCTAAGTGCGCCACCCTCGCATGATTTGAGTTTAATATCCTCTTTGAGTGCATTCTTCCACAGAGAAAGGTTGGGGGTGTCTACGGTGCTGACAAGAAGCGTACACGGTTGGATACTTTGGACTTTGGTGAATTTAGCACTAACAGCATAAAACTACCAGAAATGTGAGACTGGGTAAGCTTAATAGAATATCAACGTGAGTGAGATTAGAATTACCTCACCGTCAGTTTGCAATTCACGACATATGCAGAATTTCTGCTAAAACGCGCTTTTATAACTACTTCCAAACCCATTTTCATTATTTAATGATTGAATTGAACTGAATTTGAAGTCAGATTATCCTTAAAATACGCTCGTAACGTTGGTCGTCGGAAGTCGGTTTATAGTAGGTACTTTTAAAATACGCAAAATTATAGATTACTCGTAACGGTAGTTACCACAAGTCGGTTGATAGTGCGGGCTAGCACTATAACAAAAAAAAGTTTGGTAGTACTTTTTAAATACGCCAAATTATAAATTACTGGTAACTAGCGTTACCAGTAATCTATAATTATTGACTTGGCAACGAATTTAGACTGGCTTCAAATCCTTAAATAATGAAAATGCATGAGTTTGCCAGTAGTTTTAAAGGGCGATCCGCGATCAACTTTTTAATTGGTTTTTCATGGTAAAATGAACAAATAAAGTGACGTCAATAGGGTCTCTATTGACGTCATTTTATTTGTTCATTTTAGTAGCCTGCCTTTTGCTTCAGTGAAAATAGAAGCTAAGGTAAACAGTAGGTATGAGATTTTGAAGTCAGATTTGAGATGAAAGTACAATGTTACTTATTTAGCATAAAGCTAACTAATAAAGCATTGTTTGCATTTGCCTCGGCAAGTAATCGGAATTTAAGTTAGTTAGTGCTTATTTTGATAAATCTATACAAAACACCGTGTATTCGGTTTTCAAGGGCTGACAGAGTGAAAACCTTTCCGTCAAAGGGGACTGTCAGATTGTTGTGCGACTAAAGTTGTGCGGTGTGTCACGCACAAAGTTGTGTTGTGTGTCACGCACAAAGTTGGGAAGTCGGATGATACCGCACGCACGGTGTGTAGATCCTTGGAGAGATAGATGAGGTTCTTATTGTTGTTTGATAATATCTCGGGAAATGGTTTACAATGCTAGAGTTTGCAATTCACGATAGTTGTAGGTAGAGTAAATTGAACACTTTATCCTGTGTTATTTTCAAAGTCGATTAATAAAGTGACCTCGTATCATAGCGAGGTGTTGCTAGAATTGGAAATTATAAGAAGGGGGAATCGCTTTAATAATTGGTCATTATTAATGGATAGTGGAACATTCGAATTAATATCCCAAAGTCCCTATTACCTATTCCTATAGCAAACTTTGGATAAAAAATGTACATATTGAATTAAAACGAAAATACGATCGCAATTCATTGATTCATTCAGAATCAATGAATTGCGTATCGTATCGTATTTCCGTATTTCTTTTTTCTGTTTTAGAGTAGGCATAGCCTGTTATGTTGGGGACTTGAGACAATGACCAAGTACAAAATTAAATTCAAGTTACAAAACAAAGCTCACGTTTTAGCTGAAATTCTCAGCATTTGTAAACACCGATCGCAATGCACTTAGCGAATGTACAAGCCAACCACCGGCTAAACCTGAGCATTAAAACTTTGCAACAATAACAACATCAACTGCGAGAGTTTGTGGTTGCTGCTGAAAGCTGGGGTTGCTACTGTTGCTAGCTTAGGGTTGATAGTGAAATAAATAAACCGAATAATGTAAGTACCGTGTTTGGAGACTTCCGTGGCTTTTAGAAAGCGTAGGTAACTGAGACATACCTATATAGTTACTATAGTACATAAAACATCATATCAGCCTTAAAGTTTTACTTGACTATTAAAAAAAAAACCTCTATTTTTATGGTAATACCTCGGTTACCAATAAAAATTTAGAGTTTTTTTTACATTAAAGTTTTTCAAACTTACGCGATCAGAACACATTGTAGTTAATAGTTCAGTCTTGGGTATGTATCGTTACTTAATTTTTTTTTTTATATTTTATCTGGTCAACAGTGCTTAAATGTTCTTGAAGAAGTCCTGACTCGTTCAACGTTGCGACAGTCATCCTGTGGCTTGGTGCACGGCGGTGCATTGACTATTTGTCATAAAATGCTTACAGATGTTGAATGCAGCTAGTCTTTAAACTAATATTATAAAGAGGAAAGATTTGTTTGTCGACTGAACCGATTGGAAAAATTAATTCACCATTAGAATCCTGCATTATCCCTGATGATCATAGGGGATTGAATACACCCATGCGAAGCCGGGGCGGACCGCTAGTAGGAAATAAGTCGCTATTTCATTCATTTGGGCAGGTCGCCGCCGACTCTGGACTACCATAGGCGTGGTAGTGCTTATTCTCAAATTAATGGCAAATCCTGCATGTGTCACAAACAGAGAAATCGCAGCGAAGTGGCCCTGCCGGGAACTAACGCAGTCGCTAATTATCCGTGACGTCATAACTTGCACGATGCGCTGCTACGTCACTGCATTCGGAGGGAGCGGGAAATGCCACCAAGTGCATCTACAGTGATGGGGCGAGCTAGCAGGAAAGTTTTGTGAAAAAAGATTTGAGGGTAGTAAAATATACTGTTTCGAAGGCTGAATAATTGATTAAGATTCCTATAAATAGAAAAGCAAATAGTATAATAGCACAAAACCTAAGCAGATAGTGTATTTATCTGCTTTTCAATTTATAGGATTTTGGTTGGTATAATATAATTATTGTAACCCTCGTTACGGATTGATTATAATTTATCATAAGTTATGAAAAACTAGTTTCTGCTCGCGGCTTCGCACGCGTTGTTTAAGATTACTTCTACGACATCTTATCTTTCCATCAGGTGAGATTGTAGTTAAACGTAGGTCTATCGACTATAAAAAAAAACTCGAAATCCTATATGAGACAAAAATTATAATTGTGCATTTAGAAGCGGTTTTTAGTGTTCTTATCTCATAAAAAAATATGCTAGTCTCCGTGTTTTAATTTTGTCCGGTATGATAAATTATGACGCAGAGATTGTTCGTTGGATGAATATTATTCGGGTTGCAATACCAATAAAGTACCGAACTTCGCTGAGTTTGTTCCTAATTTCCCTAACCCCCCCCCCCCCCCCCCCTCACATTAACAGCCATAAATAGTATCAGATAAAAATAAAACTTAATATTCCGAAAACCTTTACTACTTTCCTCGAAAACTTTTCCCCTAAGCCATTTTCTTTCACCGCGAAAACAAAGCGTCTACAAGACAGTAACAACTAAATCACAACCCCTCTCTCCCTCCTCTTTCTGCATCCCCCTTGTTCCCCTTGCATCTGTTATTTATGACGTCACGGACTATTAGACCACCCGGGCCTAGTTGTAATGTTATGAGTAGGTGCCTAGTCGAGTTTGCGACGTGAATTATGAAATTGTTTATTGTTTTGTCTATGATTTCATCTTGGATCGCATGCAGCTCAATTTCAAGGGTAAAAAAAACTAAAAAACTATAAACTTTTCAAATAGAAAGTCAAATAAAAAAACATACCGCAGAAATAATGCTTGTTTTATAACTGGTAGCATTTCAGAGGGATAAAAAAGATGCCTAGATACCTTTTAAAAACTTGAACTATGGTTGTTGGTCGTAAAAATAATGTGAAAAAGTCGGTAGCGGCGCTAAGAAGTGTGAAGAATACGACCCACCTCAAATAATTTTACACTGTCTTCGATGCATGGTACGTACGGCTTTGTTCAACTTTGTTGATTCAAATTTTGCTTCACTTTATGACTTTTCTATCTTTAATTACAACAATTGTCATATCCATTTATGTGGTGGTATAAACTAAAAAAAACGAAATTTGAAAAATCTTGATCTCCAGATTTGTGTGATTTCTCTGTAGTACAAATACGAAGTTCTAGAGATTCCGATTCCCCACATGAACACAATGTTTTTCAGCCACTAGGTAGGTACTTCGCTCAAAACAACATTTTCCACAACCAAACCGGTAACTCGCAAATTTATCAGCAATTAAGCACCTAATTAAAGCAAACGTACTAACGCTCGCCTCGCTAATGAGTCTGTTAGCGTTGATTAAGATTCACCTTCGAGGATTGAGAGAAGGAATTGGGGCAGCCGTGGAGTGTGGGACGCGGATGGTGGTAGAGAGGCATAACATGCGGTGCATTATGTGGCTTAGACCAATGGGACCCGAAAAGTTATGCGAAATAATACATTAAGTACCTATCGACAATTTTCGACCTTGAATAAAAGATCATAAGAGATATGAGTGATAAGCTTGACTTCGTCATTCGTAAACGAATAGGCGAAGTCAAGCTTATCACTTCCATGGCATCGGACGTACATGTCCCTCGGCACCACCGCTGGGCAGCGGCGTGCCCCCACCCTGCGGGTCGCACCGGCGGCGAGACTGGGCAGAGAATGCGATATACTAAACTAAGTTGCTGAACCGAAGCAAAGAAAAAAGTTTTTTTCTTATCACCATAGGTTGGCCCAGTACCAAGCGAAAATCTGATAGGAGCCATGAAAACTGCGACAAAACAACCTGTATGTACCTACTCCTTGTTCATAGACACGCATAATCTCAATTTTCATAACCTTACTCGGATTTCGCTGCTCTGTGGAACAGTTTGATGAGCAATAGTGTTGCTCATCAATCCGCCTTCTCTTGCTGCAAGAGTAACACGTTCAGATAGAAATGAGATAGGTATAACTTCGTGCCTCAATTTGCAACGAATATTCCGTGTAATATGACCCAATTCGCAACTCATACATGCAATTTAAGCGCTAGTTACACGACTTAACTGATTATGATGGTAGTGCGTGTTCTAAGTACCTACCTGACTGATATACCACAGTGTTGACAAAATTCTGCTCTTCTTTTATAATAAGAACGGCCAAAGAGTGAAATGAGCCAGCGTCTGTTTTCTCGACAGAGTACTGTCGTGAGTGAGTACGGAGTCTTTAAATCCAGGGTGAATATGTTGCTTCTGGGAAAGCGTGCTCCATCTTTCTTAGGCCACATCCTCAATTATTCAAAAGAGATGGTGGCAAACGCTTGACCGTCACCAATAAAAAAATAGTAAGTTTATTCCTGTAAATCTACAAACAGCCACAAAATATCTGTACTAAAGCCCAAAAAGCCGCTTGAATCAATTTAAGATATTTTAACCAATTAAAAAAATGGAGGATTATTTTCGACTGTATGTTTCTGGAAGCCCACCGATATATTATTGTTCAGTTGTGGACAGATTTAGATGTTTTTTCGCTTTTGTATAGAGAATGAACGATTTTCTAGCAACGACACTACCAGCCGCACTACCAGTAGTGTCGTTGCCAAATGAACGACACTACCGCGCCTATTTGGATCAAATTGTACAGTCAACACAAGTAAATAGCAACAGCTATCTTGAACCTGTCAAGAAAATATTCCTGGCGAAACAATGTTTTTTCCGCAGAACATAAAAAAATGAGAAAATAGGAAGTTTCAAGTCCAGTTCATCTGTTTTTTTCTAAGACATTTCAACCCGCTTGTCTAAGGTTTTTTTAAAACAATCACTTACCCAATTCATTTATGTTTAGTAGGTACAAAGTTGTGAATATTTTTTCAACTTCACCTTTAGTATTACAAAAGACTCGGTAGACCAGCGATTTGATATAATGTCATAGCACGAGCTGAGTGTGACGGCTATTGTTGATTGTGCATGAATTTAACCTCTTTCCCCAATTTTATTAAAAAACAAACTGCTAAACCAGATTATCTTAAATGTTATTTAGTTAGGACGAATTTTTGAGTTTCGAGTCTCAACCGATCAATACAAGAAGCAGCTCTTCAAAGATAACAAAACTCAACTTGAAACTCCTTCACCCCGGTAATAATATCGTCTAAAATGATCGAAGTCGCCCAACTTGTACAATTGCCTAAGAACTGTACAATTGGAAAAGTAACTACGATTTTAAAGTCGAAGTGAACTGAACATCTTGAGGTGGGACCACAGTGGCAGCTCGCCGAGCTGAACTATATTTTTAGTTACCTACAGATTAGCAATAGGTGCTTAGTTGAAATTCCTCTTATGCTCCCGATTGTAATCCGCACGCAGTTGCAAAAAAACTAAAGGGCTATTTATTTAGTACCAACCAAACTGTCACATAATGAACGCGGCCACAAGGGCTCAACAAAATCGTTCCTTGCCCGTGATCTCGTTCAGCTCGTTCTGTTGACTGGGCCATTGGAAAAAATTAGTTAATGCATTCACTTCCCAGCCTCGGCGATTAAACCCGCAGGGGCGGCACGCTGCCGCACTAGGCGCTGCACATTATGCACAGATACATTATCAAATTGTGTGATCATATAAATCATAAAATGCGATTAGTTTAGGTATAAGAAACTTAAAACTTTCAACTCATGGCTAAATTCTATACCTTTAATTTAAGACGAAAGGCTAACATATCAATTTACGTACACCGATCGATTCTGAATTTGCCACAATTGGCACTTGATCCTACTGACTGCGCTAGACAATTTCTGAAGAACAATTTTGTCCTACTTTTTACCCGACTACCAACAGGGGAGGGTTATGAGGTTAGCACCCTATGTTTGTATGTTTGTATATTTGTATGTTTGTATGTATGTGGCCGATTTCTTTGTTCCCACGTAGCGCTGAAACTACTGGTTCGATTTCAACAAATTATGTATCGATTGATTCGTCTCAATACCCCGATGGTTATAGGCTATAGGATTTAGGGCTCCGACCCCGAATAAGCCTTCAAAACGCGTATTAAAGTTTAGGTAGCCGCAGGCTGCAGGCCCCATAGAGAAAAATTACAATACCTAGGTACGACCTATTTTCATTTTCAACTCTATGCCTATCAAATATGACCGATACGTCATTCTATTTTGTCAATGTAAATGTTTCAAACTTTTATAACTTTCACGTAGTCGGGTTGTAGTTTTTAACTTTATCTTGTTAACTTGTCTTCTTTGATCTTTACAAAGCGTCAAATGAAAATAAAAGAAATACTTTACCAATAAACCTCTAAGGTCCAACCAGGTTGTTTCGCCGAACAAAGCTGTATTGGCTCCGACTCGGCTTGTGGGGCCGAGGCTTAAAGTCCTGCAATACTTAGATGACTACTCCAACTGGGGGGTTAAACTAAACTTTTACAAAATAAAATAAGAGCGATGTCCACTAAGGGTACGGTTTAGTTGCATTTTATCCGACCAATAGAGTTGGTTTCTTGGTTGGATCTTAGTTTTCATTTAGTTTGGGTAGTTAAATACATATTTCTTTTCTATATGACTTCAATAATATAATACCAGCATTGGAAGTTGAGATGATGATGATTTTAAGTAGGAATCATAGTGAGTATCTGGCGCAGCGCATCAGCATTGCCAAACAGCAGCGGGGCAATGCAGCCAGCGTCCTGGGGACGCGCGCGACTGGTATTGATACGGATCAGTTGAGCTAAGATGATTGTTTACAACATTCTGCAGTTACCTCAATTGTAAATAGTACTAATTCAAATTTGTTGCTATTATTTGATTGTAATTTAGTTGTTTAATAAAGAAATAACTTACATTTAGAACATGTAAAATTAGAAAAACCTTCTGCATTTTCAATGAAATTTTCCACGCTACCTAGCTACCATAAAATCAGCTGCTAAGCTTAACAAGTGAAACTTTTATCATAGAATATCTAACAAAATAAAACTTTTGGTAATATCTATATCTAAAATTTAAAAGTAGGCTATAGTTGGAAATCTTTGTATTAGCCGTAGGATAGAGGTCTATCGTATGGCTAATACAATATAGTTAGGTTGGATATATATACCTACCTACCTATTTAAACTTACTTTATTACACCTGTAGTAACAAGTAAGTGTGAAGTCCTACACTGTTCGTGCACTGGAAGTACTAAAGTAGTACTTCCTAAGTTACCAGTCAAACTTCAGCGCTTAGATATTGATAGTACCTGCCACGTAAGTAGCTGGAACTTGAGAAACTAGTTACAACTTGTATCTCGGAGCTAGGGCCCTGTTTAACACGTCTCACATGCTTACCGACTTAGCTTCCGAAACTTTCAGGATGGATGGACTGGATCCGCTGATAGACTTGCTTTATAATGTTACCTACTTTTCTTTTCAGGCTGCGGTTTAGGAATGAAAATTTAGTTCAAAACCACTGAATTCTAGCTTTATTTCTTAAGTTTTGTTCATATCAGAATAATCTCAATATTGTTAAGGATACGAACTTAAGCCAGTAGCAGGTGCAAAATAAATACATTCCTTATGACAAGCTGTTTTGTGGTACAAAAGTTTTGAGGCATATATTATACAGCGACGACGCGCGACGTCAGGTTTCAGATTATGATGAAACTGTTACAGTTTTTTTTTATTTACAATGGCGTGGTTCTAATTATTCGTTTTCTTATACCTTTAATGCATGAAACACACGAGAGAGGAGGCTGGAAAAGCAGGAAAAATGCAGCAGTGGGTGATCTCAGGCTGACATGATGATATGATCTTCACAAAACTATAGTTTTTAAGGCACAAGCTTTTTTAAGTTAAAAGCGAGATAGCGCCGAGGCCGAAACGTTCTGTCATAAAAGCCTAATCTCCCAGCTCTTCAATCAACTCCAGATCCAGCTCCATAAAACTAGACCAAACAAAGGCCAGTGTATTTACCGTGAAGGGCAAACAGCAAACAAGATGAAGACGGAGTCCATTCCTGAAGGGTTCGTCCTAAATACGTTTCAGAGGCCGGTGACAAACGGATTCCTGCCGCAGGCGCGGTCTTTTAAACACACGGGACAGGCTTCTAGACGCGAAATTCACAGTTGTTAGAAATGTTTCAAAGAGACTCACTTTCACGGGTCCATTAATAGCTACTGTACATGCCTGTTGGTCTGGCTTAAACTGCTTAATGTACAACTACGTCATCCTTAGATAAAAGTTAAAAAAATGAGATACGGTACGTTCTCCCAGCGCTCACTCAAAAACTATACTATTGTTTTTTTTCTATGAAAATTAGTACCAACTTTTTTATTTTAGTTGACGGTTATTGTAAAAACTCAACTGAGCTTTCCACAAGCGAGACTCTTAGGTATTCATAAAACAAAAAGCAGTACATGTAGAACAATAATTAGAATGGCACAAAAATGTGGAGTATGAAGTCAATCTGCAAATGATGATCATGCAAAAACAAATGAAAGCCTTTGGACTTAGGTTATATCTATACCACACTCACACGTCACTTACCATCAGGAGTGATTGAGGTCGAACGTCTACCCACGTTAAAAAATACTCCTGAAATAATAAAAGCATATGGTGATAACGCTAATTTTGCCACTAAAGTTCATAGTTCATAGTTCTTTATTGATAACTTAAACATGTTACAGGTCACTTATTTATGAGTTATGTAATTATTACATAAACTATTAAATATAAATAAATCAATTTAAAATTAAAACAGACATAGTTTTAAAGCCCGTACGAACCGGAGGCTTTTTCTCAATCAGAACAGAATAATACACTTCCGTATGTCCCCATCCTAAAGATCGTCAGATATTTAAGGCACTTTCGGTCAAGAATGGAATCCTGGCACTTTTCTTAACAGTATTACCCACAGACCCTAACGAGGAAGGAAAAACCTTCAATATGGCGGGACTTCCGGAATTACTGGATTTCCTTCTCGAATAAAACACCAAAATCTAAAATCAATTTCCGGTTCTATTATAGGTACTTTTACCCGCGGCTTCGCATGCCATTTTCCTGGACAAAAAGTGGCCTTTGCTCCAATAACCATCGGTTCTGTAAGCATATAACAATAATCACTAAAACGCTCACAAGGATATTGTTACTTACTATGCTATTTGTATTAGTTAGTAGGCTTAGAAAGAACTATCCACTTAATTATTACATGATTCGTACCGTACAGATACAGAATATATTCCCGGATTTCATTAAATCCTTCTGAACCTAAGCCCCCATCAATATTCTATCAGTTGTCTACGGAGGACGGGACATAAAAACTGGACGTGTGACGTCATCGGACAGAAGTGCCCGAAATACGCTTTTTAATATTTGAGCGCGCGCTAGTTGTAGAATACTAAGACCCGAGCTTACCAACAGATGGTTTAATATAAAACAGTGGTTTTCACGTTTTTGACACAAATTTTCGTACATTAAACGTCATAGTTAACCGATGAAACTGCCTGATTGTCCGATTATCTTTTGGTAAACACAGACCTAAGCAGTTTTGAAGTAAATAACTTGTAGGAACAAAGTCTGCTAGGGTCGAAAAAAAAACTGAAGATTTGGTTAAAACATACATACGGAACCCTAGTATCACATCACATAAATCACACTAATATTATAAATGCGAAATATTGGATGTTAAGATGGACGGATGGATGTCTGTAACTTCTTCACGCTAAACCTACTGAACAGTACTTTTGCGGTTATTTTTCGTACAGTTCTAGGTTATACAACTTACAGTTAGTTTAGTTAGTTCTCGCTTGTACAAGGCCTGGAATAAAACATAGGCTACTTGATAACCCTTTCATGCATTTCAGTTCCCGTGGGATATAAATTACCTTAAAACTCATCCATAGAAACAAAGCGTGCGAAGCCGTGGGCTGAATCTAGTAGTGCATAAGCAAAAGTATCTTCTGTCTGTAACCTTTTAACGGCAGAAAGGATTTTAATGAAGAAGGCATTAGCTTGTTCATATAGCTTATTGTTTAACTTTTGTAAACTGTTCCAGAAACAATGTCAATCCCAGACTTGATTTTGTGGATCCACCATCCTTGCAAGCATTTGGTGAGTATAACACAACATTAGAAATAAGGCCTATAACCCTAGAATCTTAGAACCATTGAGATGAATTCACGCTCACTATACAGGGGGTCTATCGCTCGGTTTCTATAATACAGGGTAGCCCCGCGGATAAGCGAGATATAGAGGGATGAACGAAGGGATACTGCACACCCCTTATGTTTCATTAACGATTGTTTGCCGTAGAGCTATAGAAACGACGTAGAAATGGCAAACCTGAAATTGCTTTCATGAATAACGTAAAGGTATACTAGGGATAATGTTTGAGATGGAATTTTGCGAGCTTGGGCTTGTAAGATTACTAGATAGGAAAACTCGTTTTTACTTTGGTCCCCACGGAAGACCAGCGCCATGGTATGATCTGCTCTACCTTATCACATGCTGAGCGGCGATCGAATATGACAGTTTTCCTGTTAATTTAAGGCTTATTTTCTTATTTCTTTGTTCTGGCAAAATAAATATGTTTTTACTTTACTTATATTTATTCTGGCTCAATAATAAAAGCAAGCGCTGTCTTGAGACTCTAACACAACAAGAAACACAAAAAAAACGTCGTGCATGAATGAGTGTTTTGGGTGGGGTTTTTCAAAAATTAACGGGTCGCGACTCGTGGTCCCACTGGGAGTGTACCACTATTACTCGTGGTCCCACTATCCCTGAAATCATGGGTTCGTAACCCTGTATGCAAAGTTGAATTCGGGGGCCGATCGATAAGTGAATTAAGAAGTATAGAATATGTGTGCATTCTAACATTCTCTTTTTGTTATTTTAAATGAATTGTTATTTATTGGTCAATCAACAAATTTTGTTGATAAGTATAAAAAGCAATGTTACATGTATGTTATCTTTGTTATACGTTACGTTGATAGCTCTACATAGTGCAGGAGCCGACACAATGACCCGGCGTAAATCTCCCGCCGCTGCCCTAACACCGGAATTCATAAATTATGATTCACTTGCTCACTGAAAACCTTTTTTATGGTAACGCTTATTCGCTGAAAGGCGGCCATTTTTATTTCTCTCGTTTGTCGTGGTTTATTGAAAGGGATTTTGTAGTTTGGCTCCTGTGCTAAATTATATTTTAGGTTTCCAGTGTTATAGAAGAAACGACAATCGTGACAGCATTTCATACAAATTATAAAGACTTCGTTAAAAATAGCACCGGCTTAGAAGAGGCCGGTCTTAAAGAACTTTATTTTCGTCACAGACAAAATCGGATTTCATTGATCCTTGTCGAAGTCTGTGCTTGCTCTACAGTGCTATAAAAGCTTCTTCATGAGGTAGAGCTAGGTTAGCTTATAGAATAAATTCGCTGTTTTCAAGACGAACTACCTAGGTCTATCGTCGACCGGTTTCTCAGTGAGTCGCGGACACTGTTAGTGTTGTGTGTCGTCCGAGTGTGCAGATGGACATCCCTAGTTTAGAAAACTTAGTGAGGGTACCTGCAAATAATGTTGCCCCTGCTTCGGAGAGGCGGTAGCTCCAGTACTCCAGTCATCCCGTGACCACGGCAGTGTGTAAACCTGTCGAAACGTTGGGAAAAATAGGTAAATAAACGCGATAAATACCCGTTAATTAGTGTTAATAATTATATGAACTACCTAGGTACTAAAATTTGCATTCCCAGCTACATTACCGCCAATTTTAGGTGTACCTTCGTCTTTCAACAAAAGACGTCGCAACACCCCGCTCACCCCATAAACCTGCTACCATAAAAACAGCGCGAATCTCCTTACACTTCGTAAATTTTACTACTCTACATACAGTCGAACAAATAATTTAGAGAATGGTGGGTTGTGTCGTCAACATGGATAATCACGGCGAAAGCATTATTAGTTTACCATAAGCTTTGACGATCGATTCGAAGTCGAAGAGGGTCTACTGCGACGCAAAAGGCTGCAGCTTCGATTCCCGCCACAGGACCAATGTTTTAAAGTGCAATTTTTGGTAATGTTTACTCCAATCCTTTGGTATAGTTAGGTAGTCGAAGGTTAGAGTTAGAGTTATAAAGTGAAAAAGATACCTATACCTATCGTTATGTTATTTTTCGAGCTGCAGCAATGGAATTACCATTCGACTGTACATTAAAATATGTATGTAAAATCTTCGTCGCTCGTGTGTTTTATTGTTTTCGTTGACACCTACATCAGAGATATGACAGGGAGAGATCATAAATGTCTTGGTACTATTCGAATTGAGGTGGTGAGGTATGCTTGCGTTACGAGGCTTGTGACCTTCGAATGTTGGACGTTTTTTAGGCATCGTCATTGGGTTTTGAAATTGAATCTTGGAATTTGACCACCTACTACGAACTTTTAGTACCTATAAGGCCACAGTACAAAGTGCTTCGATTACTGCTTAGAGCCAAGCGACCCGCTTAGTGACGGATCTTCCGACATGCACCCAGCTAGACGCGTCGCTCGCAGTGTGACCTCCGCCATAGTATGCAATACGTTTGTTCGCTAGGATCAGTCACTGAGCGAGTCGCTTGGCTGTACATAAAGTTATACATAAAGTTATTTGTAGTGTGTCATTACATTACATTAGTCTCAACAAATTTTTGAACTTCTTATGTTAAGTATTAGACAAGGAATACTGAGAGTGGCACTTCACATATCGCATAAGATTACAACAACACTACTACACTGAGGGAAAAAGTTAGGAAGTAATTTTTACCTTACTTTGATTAAGGTGGTGTGGACCACACCACCTTAATGGCAGGCAGCAGCTAGTTAATTATAAAACCAGTCTGGTTTTATAATTAACTAGCTGCTGCCTGCGGGTTCGTACGCGCTTTTAGCCTAGCCTATGTCCGTCCCCGGGATGCCTACTACTTACCTCCCTGCCAAATTTCTTACAGCCGCTTAGGCGTAACAAGGTTACAGACAGACAGAGTTACATTACAATTTATAATATCGTATGGATGAGTCTACCCTAGATCCCCAAAAAATACAGCATGCCTCATGAAACCGGGGCCGTATGACGAATGCAAGTACAGAGTGCTTCCGTCGTCGCGTGCCGATCATAAACCGGTTCACATAAAATGATCATAAACATTTTCATATTGTCATCACACGGTATTAACTTTGCCATTGCCAAGTTGAATTTGGCACTATTACAGGCCTAAAACTGGTTTTAGTGCTGAGCAGTAAAAGTCATGTTAAAGTTTAATATTTTTAAGCAATATCGGGATAATTTATAGCTTCGAATGAATCATCTGATAAAGATAGATCTACACTAGCCCTTAGAAACACGAAATTATTAGAAAGATCTCAAAAAACGTGACTTCTATGTATATCTTATGTGTCATTAAAAACACATTAGATGAAAAATCTGTTAGGTTAGGTATACATAATGTATATCTAACGGAGTAGGTACCTACTTTATTTGTTAACTTGTGTGCGTATTGAGGTAACGGCAGTTAGAAATAGAGCCCTGAAACACAGACCCAAGGGGCTTCACATTCTCATTGCCTGGAGTTAATGAGAAGCGTTCTAGGAGCATTCAGAAGCAAGCGGCAGTATGAAAAGAACTTTGACATTCACCGCTTTTTTCCTATCCCTTGTAAGTACCTACTTGTCCCAAAACAGTAAACGAAAAATTAAACAGCCATTCCAAAAACGTGTTGAACCTTTCCTCCACACATGAAATTGGAAAAGAATGAAGGCACCATCCTTTTGCATGTGTCCCCGAACTCCCCAAAGAACCCTAGAATATTAAATTTCAATTCTTTGAAAAGGGTTGCTTTTAATTTTGTTAAAATCAGTCCATGAATCATAGTTATGAAATGTGGGCGTAGCGTGCAATCATAACTTGCAAATGGCGATTTAGTCACAGCACAGCCCCTTCTGTGTTATGGAGATTTTTTTATAGAGGACAATGGGACATGACTCATAATTAGCGAGGCATTTCGCATGAAACTTTGTGACAATCTACCATGAAGAGTTGTCAATACACTTGTCTCTTGTGACCTACTTACTACTACGTTTCATCAGGGTAACAAAACACCGTACTTTGGTATCAGACTAGCAGTTAAATTATGCTTTAAAAACGTGTGTTTGTGAGCAAAATTTTACCACTCTGGCTTACGATCTAATTGACGATCAGAAATTTTCCTACGTTACAATATTTATGTACTAAAATCGAAGAGCCTCTAAGTATGTTGTAGGTACTTTTGAATAAACGAGATAAGTCTTCCGTTACTACTTTGCATTGGTCGTATGGATATTTCAAATGCCACCACAGCCATTTATAAATTAGCTTCATTTCTCGAAAGTTAACACAAAAAGGCCATTTTCTGGTAGTTCATCTACCTACCCGCCAACATTCTTTCAGTTCCTTACGTACCTACGTATCGGCCTCCGTAAACGTAACTCCTTTGTGTCTCCGCCGGCGCGGCATTGTCGCGCGAGTGCTTTTACCGTGACGTGTGGAGTACGCTCATACTACACGCTCTATAAAGATTTGATTAAGATACAAAAAATACAAGCTTCAATCCTTCATTCTACAACTACGAACTACGGGCGAAGATAGGTACAACACCTTTTGAAATAGAAACCCGAGGTTTGACACATTCGGGTAATGGGTTTAAAGAATAATAAATTCAATTCCTAATGAATTCAAGTTCTATATTCTGTTTTAAATAAATAAATATAATTAACTACGAAATAGGGTAAATCAGGAATATCATGTCCAATAATTAGTGCCGTCAACACTTACAAAAAAACGAATGTCAACCACATTAGTTTTTTGTCCCCCGTAGAATTCTACGAAGGAGTATTTTCTTTTACAGCGGAAACGATGCGATTGTTGTAGTAGTTTTCAACAAAACCTATCAGAGCAAAGGTTTGTGCTACTATTAAAAATCGAAAAAAAAATCTAGCTAAACTAAAACCTTACAAAAAATCCTACTTACCGTTATGACTCTTGAAATCGACTTACATTCTGAAAAATATCCCTAAAAAATACCCCTTCGAAAATCCTCAAAAACCCATTCAAAATTCATCAAAATATCCAACTACGCTAAATCTGTACGCACATAGAGGAAACGTCTAGGGCTGCCACTGAAATGGCCTGTCATTTCAGACAGCCATTGTACCGTGGAGCAGAAAGTATTTAAAAATATAAGTATGTAAGTACGAGGGGTTGAGGTAAATGCAGGATGTAGAATATAGAATACGTTGCTGGGAGGGGAGATTAAGGGAGAAAAAAGACGCAAAAAGGCATAAGAGGAGAGACGTGTAACTTAAACTTAAAAACATTGCAACACTGACTGATAAACTGACAAGTAGGTACTACAGCTGTAAGAAAGTAGATGAGGAACAAAACGATTTGTATGTACCTGGGTACCTTACCTATGATAGTTACCAGAGAGCAAGCACGTTAGGCCGTTGGTCCTGCGCCTGACCTCCACTGTCATAAGAATAATATAAATAATTAATTTACTTACTTACTAAATAGAGAGAGTACAAATGCATAGTCCTTGTATACTAATATGACTCGAAACATTGTAAGTTAGCGATACCTAAATTAGCACTTTTAGAGATTTTTCATCATGAACAAAGCCGCGGGAATTCACTATTTAGAAATATTACGGCACAACTAAAGCCAATAATTAAATTAAACTGAAAATCCGCAGCAACAGTAGGTACCTTCTACCCTTTCGCCAATTTAATCACTATTAAAGAGAGGCAGCCTTTTCTTCTATTTTTTCTCCATTGCATAAAGTCCGCAATAAAAATAAATTATGGTTTTTAATTTTGCGGCGCTTGCCCTTAATGATAGGATATTTGGAGGGACAACAACTTTATTTTTGTTTATTTGGGCGATTACGCGGGTTTATGAAGAGTTATTTTTGTTAACATTTTGTTAAGCTATACGGAAAGGGTTGTTGTTTAGAGATAAAGGATCCAGAACAAAATATACAGGGTGTTACAAACGACGGTTACCTGGAGGGGACATACCCGAAATATTTAAGATGGAATGGAAACATTTCTTTTTAATAGAACAAAACGAAAGGCATTCACAGAATTTTCAAAAATCATTTGACTTAACCGGTAATCAAACCCACTAAAACCTATAAAACTTAACACCTTGAATTTTTATGATCGATTTAGTCAATCTTAGGAACCAAACCTTTCGAATAAAATATTATTTTTTACATTAGACAATTAAATTTGGCAAAACCGAGACGAGATGACGCAATTTGGATGGGTCTCTTACACCTGTTACATCAATCTGAGCAAGTCGACTGGTTATGTGGTGTATCGTCATGTTAAAACCCCAGCTCATCAACACATGGTTAAATTTAAAAACGTCAAAACAATGACGTTTTTGACACAAATTTTCATACATTAAACGTCATAGTTAACCGATGAAGCTGCCTAATTTTCCGATTATCTTTTGCTGAACACAGACAGTTTTTTTTTGTCAATACGACAAGGCGGTAGTGTTTTGACAACGTTTTTTAAAAAAGCTTGGGACATATTTTGCTCCAACTCGAAAACTAACATTCTAACAAGGTAAAGGCTTCTTGTTCGCTTCTTTGCTCTGCCTTAAAAAGATTTTAGTGCACAAAAGATCAAAATGATCACTTTATTTCCTAGTTTTACAGTCATCTGAGTTTTGTGACGTGTTCAAGAGTCCTGTAAGGTCTAAAGGAAATGAAGCACTTTGAGTTCTGAGTTTTCTCCACCGCCGTGTGGATTCCAACACGGAGTGAAAGCACGCAGAAAGCAGTGCGGCGAAGGTGCTTGCCTTCAGGCGGAGGCAGTCTAACTGGTGAACATAAGTGAAGTCTACTGATTCGTCTCCTGTTTTTAGGAGATTTCATGTCCCTTAATTTAATATGCAATATTTATTCAACAGACTTGATTCTTATGACTTACTCTGCCGATCAGTGTCATAAAAATAGAGGAGTATTTTATTTTAGTGGGTTCAAGTACCAGACAATATGAAATGTTTCTAAATTTTGAAAATACAGGTTGTCATTTTTTGAAAAATAAAGGAATTTTTCACTAAAATAAAATTTGCTATATTGAATATTTCTGGTACTTCCCCTCCAGGTAACGATCGTTTGTATCACCCTGTATAGGTACATACTAGGAAGTTATAAATAAATTCTTGAAACAATAAGCTATGCTAATAATTATAGCCTTAAATAAGCCTCTCAGGAAAATCTTAGCTATACAATTATTGTGATTTATTTTATTTTTAGCTATTACTGACGCAAGCTGGGCAAAGACCTCCATTATACACTCGAGAGCAATGAATCCGGGTCACTCAAAGAATCCAAAAAATCTCGGTTAGTAAGAATGCTAGGTTAATGCAATAAATTGTATTTAATAGACAATTTAATACTCCTCAAATGAAAGTTAAAAAAATATGAGTCACCATACATTTTATTTACACAAAATTACATAAAGAAAAAAAACTGCTGATCTCTCCTTAAAACAAAAATAGGAAACATGAAATTTTTGAACTTTATGACGATTTTCTTGAATTTCAATACTTCGTATTACCTCCTCGTGCTTCCATTACTGCGTTTACGCGGTTTGGCATGCTGTACACCAAGTTCCTTATACGATTGGGGAATATTCTCCCATTCCTCTGTGAGAGCAATTTTGAGCTCAGGAAGCGTGATTGGGGGAGGGTTTCGTTGTTTTACGCATCTCCCTAGCTCGTCCCAAGCATGCTCGATCGGGTTGATATCCGGGCTGCGCGCTGGCCACTCCATACAAGTAATGTTCATCTCTTGAAGGTAGTCATTCACAATCCTACCTGTATGAGGTCGGGCATTGTCATGCATAAATATAGCATCCTCACCCAAATTGACCATAAATGGACCAACGTGTTCGTTGAGGATTTCTTCCACATATCTTACGCTAGTTAAAGAGCCGTTTTCTATGATCACCAGCTCTGTGCGACTTTCAGAGGAAATTCCGGCCCACACAAGTACAGACCCACCACCGTAGGCTACTTTTTCTTCGATGCATGCTTGCTTGAATCTTTCCCCTGGTCTTCTATACACTCTGTGTCTTCCATCGTGCTTGTAGAGCATAAATTTTGATTCGTCGGAGAACATAACTTTCGACTTCTTACTTTCCGAGATTTTTGGATTCTTTGAGTGACCCGGATTCATTGCTCTCGAGTGTAGATAGATATATAAATAGGAAACAGAACAGTTCACAAAGAATACCTAAATGTTAAAACTAGTATTTACAATTGAAACAATTGAGCTAACTGCAGACTGTTGCAAACAATCTACAGGTAGCTCAACTGATAATTAACTGTGTGCTTATATACAGAATATTCCGGAAATAATGTCCTTAGCGCACCTGCAGTGCGTAAGTCCCCTAATACCGTGTACTATTACAATGGAATTTTCTCAAAAGAGATGAATGTATAACAACACTAAAATTTTGCTGGGACTTTTCAAGTATTCGTAAAATGTTCGAAGCACAGGGCTTTGAGGCAGTTTGTCGGTTGTTTCACGAATATTTTAAATCAGTTTACAAAATTAAAATCACTTCTGCAAAGCTAGGTATTCTTTACCCATTCTCGATATTTTTGAACTTGACAGACCGACTTGATATATTATTCAGGGATAAGGGAAATTATGAATCGACTGAACTAATAATGATTAGATTAGGTGATTTAACGACATTAGCTTTAGTAAAGCTGAATCAGGGCTACCCAGATCAAATTATCAGACCGTCAATAAAAACCATCGCCTGGAACTAGCCAGGCTATAGCTTATCATGATAAATAGCTCGCAAGCCGACAACAGGGTGATTACTTGCAATCCGGTCGGCGGCTGCATCTCTATCTCCACGGTCCATTACCCGCGACGATTCATCAAAACGACATTAATCTTGCCGAAAGAACTGCATTAGACTGCAGACATAGAGGGAAGCAAACAGCTGTGTCACTCCCTACGCTAACCAATTGAAAGACACTGCTAACCAGAAAACATGTAATCGTATTGACTATATACATGATGGATAAATTCATCTGTTATCATAGATAAATTAGTTTTTCCATCCTTATTAAAGAGGGAAGTCACATAGAGTCGTATAGTCACGGGGCGTCATGACTATGTCACATGGAAGGAATTTTTTTTAAATATTGTAGGTAAGAAATTTTAAAAGAATAATTAATTTTTCATTATAAAAACAGTTTAGACTGCATGCAAACATTTTTGAATAATCGCCTGTCTGAACCGGGAATCGAACCCGCCAAATTGTACTAAAAACACCCGTAATCTTACGATACCGATCAAAAGACTGTATCGTAAGGAATATTTTTTCCTGGGAAAATACCTCCAATATAGATAAATAGGTATGTCGTAGATCGTGGCATTTCTATACCTCAACGCTATTTGCTAGCGCGTGTTATCACTTAGTATGTATAATTTTCTTCGACTAAACCAGCCAACGTTCTCTTTCACTGTGGCACCGCACCAGTGATTACCTACTTCCTAGCCAGGCGGGCTCATTGGCGATCAACGGGGTAGCGTAGCTCCGCCAGTAATTAGTGTTTTTATTCGCATCTTCAACGTTTTTCATGTTTTTGTTCTATTTTCCGAAGAGATTTACAGAAGACTGTGTGGCTTTTCTGAACTTCTTGAATGTTTTATCTGTTGGTGAGGACGAAATGCTAATGACTGAGAGTAAAGTTTACGTGGCGTTGGCTAAGGAGCTTCATTTTTTATTATTATTCACTAAACTCATTAATAACGGTACCACGATATGAACGTGATAGTTTCACAAGTTTTATAATTTTGTTCCTCAGAAAAAGGGTCGTGACTTCAAAAGTCAAAAGTCAATAACACTAGCTACAAAATAAGTTTATGTATAAAATTAGACAAGTCAAATTTTATCGCTTCTTAGCGATAAGGCCGCCCATTGTACTTATCTTATGTTATGTCTCTTTGTAATGTTATTTTATGGTGTACAATAAAGCATTTTTGTATTATATTGTATTGTATTTTATACATAAACAGCTTTATAAATAGTAATTATTAACAAATAAGAAACAAAATGTTATTAATTTTGATCTGATGACTTGACAGATAGGCTAACGAAAAGCTCCATTCGTGTTTCCTTTTTTTTTTCATTTTGATGTACGGAACCCAGTACCAGTTCTTAGTAGCTGTAACTGTCACAAGTGACCTCACATTTCATAGCTCCTTGTAAAAAGCTTCAGTTCCTTAGCATGGGTTGCAGTAATCTATGGAGCAGTATTCCCGGCATCCACAACACAAACAGCTGATCGCGAGTATAACATCTGCATGTTTGAAGCGCTTATTAATCGCGGGCCAATCTCCTGCTCAGCATAAACTTTCACTGGAATGTTCCCGGCCTTTTGTAGACCGGGAGCTGGAGAACTGCTGGCCAGATTAGTGATCTAAGTCTTAGGTACACTGAGGTTCATTAATAATAAATAATTAAAATGATTTACCAAAAATTTATGATTGTTTACTAAAAAGTTTAATTAGGTTCTAAAGATAAGATTAAAGATTCTTTAATGTTAAAGATAAAATTACCAGTAGGTACTCTAACCGAAAACCTGTAGCTGACAATGTATTGTCATCTCGCTCTAGCGAAGTAAAAACTAGTGATACGTGAGGCCATTGTTAGGTAACTCCTCGCCAATTTCATTTACAACTGTCTTATTTTAATAAACTTTGGATAACAAGATGTCTTTTATTAAAACACTCTTCTTCTTTGCCCTGGCCTTATGTCCCATTTCTGTTGGGGTCGGCCCTCCTAGTCCTCATGCGCCACTCCGGGCGCTTTTGCGTTAGTTCAGGGCTTACACCCATCGTCTTCATATCCTTTTGGACGGTACCAATCCAAGTAGTTGGGGGTCTGCCTGGTCTTCTTTTGACTGTTTCGGTTCCGAGAGAAAGGATTTTCTTGGTCATATGGTTTTCGTCTCTACGCATTACGTGACCGTACCATCTTAGTCGGTTTTCTTTCAGCTTTTCCTGTATGGGTGCCACTTTGAATGTCCCCCGTATGCACTCGTTCCTAATTCTATCTAACATGGTTACGCCTCCTGCCCACCTCAACATGCGCATTTCGGTGACGTGCAATGGCTGTTCATCAGTCTTGCGCATCGCCCAGCACTCTGATCCGTAGAGAAGGGCTGGTCTCACTCCTCGCTTGTAGACATTTCCTTTTACCTTAATTGGCATTCGAGTATCGCAAAGTACTCCGGATAGTGCTCTCCATTTCATCCAGGCCGATTTAGTTCTGTTGGTGATGTCTAGGTCTATATTGGCGGAGTTAGTTATGACGGATCCCAGGTACTTGAAGCAGTCGACTTGGTTTACCGGAATGTTGTCGATATGTGGCACTTGTCGCACCCTATCAGAGATACCGGAAAAGTTACAGTGCATGTATTCGGTTTTCTGTCTGCTAACCCTTAGTCCTCTTCGTTCTAATGCGTGACACCATGCCGTAAGATCGTCTTGGGCGGTTTTGGCTGTTTCTGCAATAAGGACTATGTCATCAGCATATAAAAGTGTCCACGGCGCTGGTTTTTGTAGTTGTTCGGTGACATGGTTCATCACCAGGTTGAATAGCAACGGGCTTAGGGTAGATCCCTGGTGTACCCCCACTTTGACCTCAAATTCTGCACTAGGTCCAGCCGGGCTGATAACTCGGGTGTTGACATCATTGTACATGTCTTTTAAGAGTGAGACATAGTGCTCTGGCACGTGTTGGGCTCTTAATGCTTCCCATATTAACTTTCTCGGCACCCGATCGAAAGCTTTCTCTAGGTCGATGAAAATTAAGTGTAGGTCTTTCTTTAGGGCTTTGTATTTCTCCATTAGGATTTTAACCGTGTGAATGGCATCAATGGTCCCAACACCGCGCGTGAACCCGCACTGGTTTGGAGTTATATTCACCAACTGTGAAAGTCGGTTCGCGAGTACTCTCTCCCAGATTTTTAGGGTGTGTGAGGTCAATTTTATTGCCCGATAGTTCCCACATTCCGCTACATCGCCTTTGTTCTTATAAAATGGTATGAGGTTGCTTTGCCTCCATTGTTCGGGCATCTTTTCGTTTGTCAGTATCACGTTGAATAAGTGAGTGAGCCATTTTAATCCTGGCTCTCCGCATTTCTTCCACAGTTCTACTGGGATTTCATCCGGCCCGGTTGCTTTGCCGTTCTTCGTGGTTGCCAATGCTTTTTTGACTTCACATGACGTAATATAGTCGATTGGGCCGAAAATAGGTGGAGAATCGTGTAGTTGGTCTTGTGGGAATTCTTCGTTCAATAAATCCTTGTAATAACTGTGCCATCTCTGCGTTATGTCTCTATTTGAAGTTAATAATATACCTGAGGGGTCTTTTATATATTTATTGGCTTTTACATCTTGAGTCAGTTTATTACGCGTTTTTGCTAGTTTAAAAATTTCCTTCTCATTTTTTGCATTTTCCAGATTGCTATACAGATTTCTATCTGTGTCTGCTCTAGATCGTGCGACCATGCGTTTGGAATCTTTCTTGGATATTTTGTACTTTAGGTGATCCTCTTCTGTTTTAGATATCTGCCATGCCTTGAAGTTAGCCTTTTTCTCTGCTATTTGTGCTTTGACTTCATCTCCCCACCAGCTTGGGTCTTTTTGGGTCTTCAGTTTGCCTTTGCTCACTCCTAAGTTCTTCTTGGCAGTGTTTATGGTGAGTGCGTGGAATTGTCCCCATAGAATATCGGCATCTGTATACGTGGTATTTATGTTTTCTTTAATGTAGTCAGCTACATCCAGCAAAACAGCGGCTCCAGTTGCTTTTTGAAGGTTAAACCATTTTATGCGCGGTGCGGCGTTTTCTACGCGGTTTGCGTTCCACTGAGGCATTTTCAGGCAAGCGACAAGAATTCGGTGTTGTGCAGTAAGTGGTTCTCCAGGTATCACTTTACAGTCTTTAAAGAAGCCACGCATAGATCTGTTGCACAAGAAGTAGTCAATCTGAGTGGCTGATCTACCGCTCTTATAAGTGATTAGGTGCTCATCTTTCTTTTTAAAGTAGGTGTTTATGATCGGCATGTCAAAGATACATGCGAGCTGCAAAATATCTTCTCCTTGATCGTTAAGGTTTCCATAGCCATGGTCTCCGTGGATACGGGAATCATGCGGGGCGCTTTTACCCACATGGCCGTTTAGATCTCCGGCGATGATTCTATTTTCGTTGGCGGGGATCCCTTGAAGAACGTCCTGAAAGTACTCCCAAAACTCGTTTTTTTTCTTGTTTAGTGCATCCGGTCTGTGGTGCGTACGCTGATATTATGTTAAGGCACGGTTGTCCATCCATAGCTAGCTTAACACAAATGATTCTATCGCTGTGCCTGTCTACTTTTATGATACGTTGCTTGAGATTTTCGTCTAAAACAATACCTACGCCGTTTCTTGCGTTGGTGGTCCCATGGTATAAAAGTTGGTAACCATATCCTAATTCTCTAGATTTTGACCCCTTCCATTTTATTTCTTGAATTGTACAGATGTTTATGTTCCGCCTCTTTAGTACCTCGGCCAGTTCCTGGCCACGTCCAGTCAGGGAACCCAGATTCCATGTCGCTATTCGCATGTTCGTAGCGTTGCGTCTTCTTCCGTCGCTTACAGGGGACGCCCTATCATTCTTCGCCCTTTGGAGTCTCTGACCGTCGCTTGAGGGGGACGCCCTAGCATTTATATCTCTTTTCTTATGTTGTACTTTCATTTGGACTAGGAGATTTGTTTTTTGGCTTGAGTTTTCCGGCCGGTTGCCACCTGACGCCAAGACTGTAACCCTTATGAAAGGCTATGGTCGCCGCCGTTGACCCTCTTGTGGTTCCTCCGCCGCCGATCCTTCTGGGCGCTCCAGCCCGAACGCCCAGCATGCCTTCAGCCTCTACTCCGGATATGTCAGAGAAGCCTGAAGGCAGGGTTTGGTGACAGGAGTGACCTTCTCCGACCTGTGGGGTCCGCGGGAGGTATTTTATTTCCCTCCAGCCCTCCACCCACCCCTTGCGTGGTGGATGGCGAGCCTCCCCTATCCGCCACCTGGGGACGCGCCCTCTAGGGATGCAGGCTCCCCCGAGAGTACAGTAGTACAGTAGTAAAACACTAATATTACAAAACCAAAACTAACGTAATTACGAGATTCGGAACCAGTTAAGGAGGTTATCTATTTCTGATCGCCACTGTAGAGTTACGAAGTAACAATACCAAATCTGTGGTAGAGTACAAAAAATTGAGAGTACCTACTTGAGTACTACTTAGCAGGGACATGATTCTGGTGTTCCACAGTTCCTCAGTTTCATAAGTTGTTAACCGAACACCACAAGTACGTTCGTTTTATTTATTTCTTTATTTGATCAGACATACTCTACCAGCCTAAGCGAGTCGTGGCTCGTCATGACTCTACAAACATGTGGATGCGCTATCAAACCAAATAAAAAAAAGTGTTTATTGATGCGAAAAATAGAGTTTCTTTAGCTTTTGACCAGAAGTTGACTGGAGACAGCTATCATGATTTCATGATTACTTACTATCAACATCTATGTAGGTTGAACCAAACAGTGAAGTCAAAAAAAGGGATGTGTATATTCATGCAACAAAGTCAAAACCTGGTTAATTTCTCAGCGTATCTTCCATGTCGCACTTTAATATAATTATTTGTCACGTCGGGTTCACCAACTATAGCTACAGTGAAGTCCTTACCTAGAATAACTATACCTACATAAGTATAAGTGAAACTATCCCCTGCAAGCAATATTTCGCTCGCACTCCCGGGCTAGCAGCTCGCGACCCGCCAAAGATCTAAATTCAACGAATGCCTACGAAGCCAACTCTCCTTATTACATCGTAAGAATTTTAACGAGACCCCTAACTTGTTTATAAATTGAATTTCGAACGGCAACAGCTTGTTGCTTGAGTTTGAAAAAGTTGCGGCGATATTTTGTGGCCCGGAGTTGCCTAATAAGGTAATTTCGTTAAGATGCCCTCAAATTGTTATTGTGACTCGATTTGCGGGCGAAGTTTTGATTTGGTTTGGCGGAAGCTATTGACTGAATTTTGCAGTCAATTTATGGAATTCGTCCGCATTCAAATTGTTAATTCGTAACTGATCAATTGTTTGGATGGAATGCCAGAGATTTGAAGCCAATTGTCTTGATTAAGAGTTCGACAAACTCGCTTTAAGCCAGCACCACACAATTTATAAAACTTTGAAGTTCATTTTTCAAATTTCATTAGATTTCTTGAAAATCAAATTATAAACCTAAGAAGTACCAACATAGCATCAACAACATCTCAAGCACGGTACATCAAATCAGTTTTAATATTTCGAGCACAAAATGAAAGGCTCTTATAAAAGGAAAGTAGGTAGAAGAAGTGAAGTGAAAAGGGAAGTAAGATATCCTACCGACCGCTTCGTCAGCAGAGGGTTAGCGTTGGAGCAGACGGACCACTTGAGGTGGCGACCACTCGCTACTGGAAGATTGAGCAGCGAAAACTGTTGCCAAAGTGCGTAACTTACTTTCGTACTAAGTCAAACTATACCTGTTTTTCATTATACGGCGAAAGTTTGTTTCTTCACGCCAAGAACTACAACTGAGCGGATAGGACTGAACTTTGTAAAAACCAGTCTAATGCGTAGTACACTACGAGCTTTTTACAAAAAGCACGGAATTCTGAGCTTGAAACTAGTTTAAAACACTTAGAGAACCAAAAATTATGCTTAAATTGATTCAGTTATTGTTTTTCTGCCCGTGGATGATTAAGATAACGACCATTTAATAATGAAATCTGGCAACAGCGCGCCAACATTTGACCACGACTAGCCTGCATTAGCCAAGTGACGTACACAGATCAGTTTGGTTAGTTGCTTCAAGTTTCCCGTCTGCTCGACCCCAGTGTATCAATCAGTTTATTACGCCCGTTGCTTTCTTGATTACAAGGCCGCAAGGGTGAACTTGGGTTCTCTTCAAATATTAATCATCTCTTGTAAGATCCTTTTTTATAATTTTGAAAATCATGACCCCTGTCTAAAGTCATGTCAGGCACCCTGATGAAATTAAAAGTGAAAAGTTTGTCGGAAATATTAAAATTAATTCCAGAAAATAAGTAAGTTATCAGAAAAGACCTTACAAAACTTCTCATAGAGTCCACAGGTGATCGGAATGCTGGCTTTTATTTCGGTCAACGAATTAGCATTGCCATTCAACGTGGCAATGCTGCAGCATTCTGGGTACTCTGCCTTCTGGTGACGGCTTAGATTTTTAGTAAACAGATATAAGTGTATACACTAGTTGTAATTCATATAATAATGATTCATTTTGCTATTGTAATATTGATAGTTATCAGCTCATTTCCTGTTTGAATTTAGAAGAGTATAAAGAATAACACAACAAATCTAAATAATTATACGAATAACCAAGTTGATAACATTATCTAAGATGACAAGTTAGACGCGTCTCGAATTCCC
Organism: Eupithecia exiguata; assembly: GCA_947086465.1. Lineage (NCBI taxonomy): Eukaryota > Metazoa > Arthropoda > Insecta > Lepidoptera > Geometridae > Eupithecia > Eupithecia exiguata. The sequence goes on along the minus strand of OX352231.1, from coordinate 12,690,928 downwards.
TAGATACCTACACAAATCACACTTAGAGTTATCTCTAATTAACATAATTGCAATTTATTGTACCGCATTAGTTTGATTTGTGAACAGCGGTCAATAATATTAATAATTAAGTACCTAGTTTATTACTAGCATAATAACTGATAGCTTGATAATAATGACGATATTTTGAGTATTCGTATTAAATTTAAGTAACATTTTGAAGCTTGAGCGTGCTTGAAGTAAAAGTGTGAGTCCCTATGGTATTGCAAATTAGTTTTAAAACGTATTTGCTCAATTTTCAAGGCAACAAATTTGATTGCGCAACTAAGCTGATACCAGGTGAAGTACCCTGCATACCACTTGACACATTTTGTAGGTGGCGCGACCGGTGGCGCCACCGTGGTGTCCTAATGAAATAGGGCCTTTAGAAGAGTCACTATAAATAATTATTAAATTACAGTCGGTAAAAGACCCAAAAAGGACAATCACCACCATTGACGGATTGAGGTCGCAGTGAAGTAGAAAAGTGCAGAGGAAGTCTCTCTTCCTCTGGTAGGTCCTCTTAGTCGGATCATACGGAAACCGCAGGCTGGGGGCATAGGGGTCGATTCTTTAACATCCACGGCAAAAACAACTGCTGCATTCAATGAACTAGGCTCTCAGAAAACACAATAAACAAAACAGTACATGAATAGGTAACTACATAGGTACCTCTATATTATAACGACACATCATTACAGAAGCCATTACGGAACGTAATGGAAATCCGATGGGATTCCATATCCATAGAATGTACAATTACAAGCTTTATTAGGAAGGAACAAAATTATAATCCACAGGGTCCAGTTGTGGAGTAGTAACAAACAACATGGCATTTACCTATAACTTTAGTAGAATCATAGGAATTATTTACTTAAAGATTGAAGATTTGACGAATGGTTTGCAGTCCAAAATATCTAGCTGAGAAGTTTTTAAATGGTAGCTTTAGCGCACGCTTTACGGGCGTTTGATCACTGTCGACAAGTAGCGATGAACATTCCCTAAAAGAGTAAATAGGTACGTTTTAGTAGTATGTAACTATATACTTAGTAGTTATTTTCTAAGGTTTATAATACGCTGATCCAAAAGTAATAAGAAAGTAAATGTTTTTATTATTGAAAAAAAAGGAAACACCACCACACCACATTAAACAATGAACAAGAGGCAAAAAAACAGCTGTGGATTCATCCAAGTACCTATTATGCATATGCATAGCTCAGTATCTCAGCTAGATATGAGGTCTCCAGCTTTAGCCCTAGCTCACGTTCATACTACATTGCTCTATAGTGTGTTCGTTGTTACTCCATCGGTCCAATCAACGGAGACTTCGATCCTCTTACGACTATTATGGGGCAAATTATGTGAAAGCCGATCCGCCGTGTAAGGAACACACTTTCACCATTATGCTGCGCGTTAGCCGTGACATGGCGGTTTTGGAGAACTCCTAGATGTTTTATTTACTCGCTTTTTATATTTTTTTGGAATAAATAAATAATTGAATAATGCTGGACCATCCACACATCTCACTCTCATCTAACCCCAAGCTAGATCTGTGTGGATGACTGATTTACTTACTACAATTTATTACATAGATAGACATTTTTACTACACATTGAAAATACCCAGAACAACCGGGACAAATATTTGCAGATCGTACAAACATTTATCCCAAGGCGGAAAGCAAACCCGCAACCACCTGCTTGGAAGGCGGACTTTCGCACGCCGCGCCACCAGCGTCGTCAAACGGAAACGGAATTTTGGTAAACTTCAACTTTTTGTTGGGGCTTTTCGGTGCAGTCAATCTGGTAGATTTTTTCATCCCAGCTGAAAGGCGTCCGTTGCAAACGTCAATAGTTTTCCTTAAGTCATCTCCACATTTAAGTTCTATGCATCAAAACATTTATGTAAGGTCCATCACGTACGGCATATTCATTTGACTTAGCCAAAACTAAATTATGAGTGGGATTTGCAATTTTACACCTTGACCATGTTAGCATACCATTTGTTTGTTCATGGTATAACTTTAACAATCGCAGGTTCTTCCATATTTTCCTAGGTAAATCTGTCAAATAAGCCAGGAAAACTGCGCGCCAAATTAGAGTAGACTTCCATAAATTTAAAATATTCTTAGGCCCGTATTATGAAAGCTTGCTCAGTCATAGATACCTATATGCTTGAGTGGCGTTTATTCCATAGGAAAGCGTTACTCAAACATAGATCGATGACTGAGCAAGCTTTCATTTTGCGGGCCTTAGAGTCGATTTTATAAAGAATCATCTAGAATATTATAAACCTGCTCAGATTCCTACTTCGTCCGCAGCATGCCATCGGCTATCCTAATTTGGACTCGACTCACTAATCCATGTTCTTCAATAAGAATTAACGAGTCAGATTTGACATTCAATTCGAATGTCTCTCCTCTCCGAAATAGGCAGTGAGATTGGGAAACAGTCAGACAGCCATCTATCTATCTATCAAAGACAAGTTTCCTACCCGGCCTAACTTGGTAAGTACTTTCTTACCAGTTGAATCTAAAGTGTATGTCAAGAACTTTTGTACACATTAGTCATAGCCTGGCGTCGAGGAAACACTAATTAAACGCTATTTTGTCCTTTTATAACAGAGTAGCTTCTGGCCGCGGTTTCACTTGCAATTTTCCGGGATAAAAAGTAGCCTATGTCCTAGCAAATTTCATTGAGATCCGTTCAGCCATTTAGGCATGAAAAGGTTACAGACTGACAAAGTTACTTTCGAATTTATAATATGAGTTTGAATAGTACGGATCTTCTGAAACACGTACAACATGTTTGTAGTATCGACTAAGTGCGAAAGCAGCCAACTATTATTATTTTATTATTATTATAAATCATATTATAAATCTTTATTATAATTATAAATTTTACCGTCTCTGCGCTGTACCACTGTTTTTCCATAAAGTGCTGAGCACATTGTCAGATTTTCGAGATCATTTTTCCATCATTGATTTTTTTAACCATTTTAGGTCAGACAAACAACGTTTATGGTTATGATACACACATCCTGTACAAGATCTAAGGATTGCCACAACTCGGGCTATTTTGGCTTACTTAGTCATAAACTAAAATAAGTTTTAGTTAGCCAAGAGCACGAATTTTTTACAATCATTTTACTCAGGAAAGCGAGAAACCCTACCAACGCGGCCCAAAATAAAATAAAATCCAATTTCATTAGGCAAGGTGGACTCAGTGCATGCCCGAGAGCCTTACAAACGGCTGAGGTCAGGGCGGCCTTTGTAAATTTGGCAACGGCAGCCTGTTTACTAGGCAAAAGCAGCTGGTTCACTCTACAGCAGGCAGTTTTTGTACTTAACTGGGCCTTTTTATGAGCTGCTTTCAACTCGGCAACTAACGGGTACCTACGAGGTAACAGGAAAGACTTTGAAGGGTGCTTTGAAGCTTATTTTGCAGAAAATTTTAAACCCCTACTACTACTAGGTACTTTACTTTTAAACCAGCAGCCCTTTATGTCATCCACTACTGATTATAGGAATGAATGAATGAATGAATGAATGAACACATTCTTGCACTTAAAACATAAGGCTTCCTTTAATCTTTGCCAGCCTCCTCTATCCTGTGCCGTTCGCATCCAGGTGCGCTTTTAACTAAACTAAAGTTAGTTTGAGTTACCCAAGTGCACGAACTAAAGTTACTTTTAAACTCTGGTATAAACGTTATTATTGTTTAAAAAAGGCAGCATCAAGTCTCAGCTAAAAACATAGTGTTTTTAGCTGAGAATCGCTGCTCGTTAATTCTTTCAGTGTCCATGAAGCACATGCCGAAGGAGAGGTCCTACATAGCAGCACGCACTTCTTTTAGGCTAGGAGTTATTTCTAAGATACTTCCAGCAAAAGCAGCAAACAACGAAAACTGAATCAAAATCGTTTTGGGAGCTAAGCTGAGAATGTTATTTTTGTCTCTCTTGATCTGTGTGCACTTTGACGTTCTTCCAACACAACTAAGGTTCGTAGTCAACCCGCTTACATCCGTTATGATTTCGGTAAACAACGATAGTTTTAATAGTAAAAGTGAGCTATCTGTTCTGACTCCAAAACAGAAGCAACTTACTGCACCGGCCATGGGCAATAAACACAGCCTCCTTTGGTTAGCAATAAAAATAAATTACCTTCGGTAATGTGGCTAATGAATTGTGGAGAGCGGATTTACAGGTTTCACGCTTTCCGGTTGCATTCTGAACTTTATTACAACTGGTCATGGTTCATAGCCTATTGGCGTGTTGCGATTTGCGATAATCATTCTGAAAGAGCACCTAGGTACAGTGCTGTATTTTCAAATTTCGTTCTAGGCTTCGCCTGAAGCTAACCTAAGACCTAAGTAATAAGCTAAAAAAATCATACATAGTTTTTTTAATCTATAGAAGCTGATCAACATAACGTTAGTCATAAAAGCCACTTTAAACGGATAAGTATGCTTTTTTTCTAAATATGCGACTTAAAATAAAAAAGGTCAGTTTCCTCGACGGGCGTCTTATGGTCAAAGCACACTACCACAAGGTGCCTTGGATAAGATAAACTAATGAGACCCTCAGACAATATATGTGAAAACTGTTGTCGCTCCTAATCTTAAGTAACGCTAATCCCAATATTCCTAGCCATGCAATTATAGCCCTAATTACTATCATGTTACGGGTTAACGAGCCCCATAAACCATTAGGTCAGGTGTCCTGCTTGGGTAATGGCTGTCGTTACGAGGTAACAGGACTTTGAAAGTCCTGAAGTTCATAGATTTATGGTCATTTGGGAACTGTAAAGATGCGCCTTGATACTGATTATTTCGCAATATACCTGCTACTCGTAGTATGTTATCGTATCGTAAGTGAGTCAGGTGACTTTCTACATTTGTATATAATAGTAGGTACGAATCGTACCTACTATTATAAACAAATACTTCACACAAGCTGGTGATATCGTACCGTACGATATCACCAGCTTGTGTGAAGTCCGCAAAGAGACGCCATTGCCCTGCAGTGGGACAGCGATGGCTGATTAATAATAACATTCGTGTTAGCTCAAACTTAAACTTTGAAACAACAAACTTTGGGTTTCAAGCAGACCTTCGCCCACTTGCGCCATAAAGGTCATCTCCTACCTACGGAGTAGCTCGGCTGTAATTATCCAAACTTTCCTGTAAGCTTCCGAAGCAGCCCGCCGCCCTCAGCCTAAGCTCAATAATGCATGCTAAGCACCTCGCGCAAAACGACTCGCGACAGATGTTCGAGAGCGCTCGTGTGGAGGGCTCTTTAACACCGAAGGTGGCTGGCCTACGTCACTCTTCTGCTCTTTGACACACAACGTGTCATTCTTGTCCTCTTTTACAGGGCATCTTAATCCTTGTGACTATTCTGTAAGGTTTTTCTGTCGTAATTGTTGTCAATAAACTACTTTCAATAAAAACGTGAGAGTATAAGTGACAGATTACAGTAATTAAGTCAGAAATGATTAAGTTATCAACTGAATAAGGGACGTTATGATCCAGGTCTTTCCGTTGTCTTCCGGCTACACCTAAGGTGTCATCTGACCATTTGTTTCTCAAGTGACAAGAAAAAAATCTACGAAGGCTTGTTCGAAGAGAGACTTCGCTCACTGGCAAAACGCGTGTTCACATCAAATCGAAGCTGCTTCACGAAGCAACGATCTCAAATAATCTCAATATTCTGATGCCAATAATATTTAGATTGACACGGATTAAACGAATTCGTCTTTCATATATTTTCGTAATGCTTAAGTGGAAGTACACTATCCAGTTACTAGGCAAGCTCTGTGGCAACACTAGCGGCGGCACTCGACGTCTCTCGCGGCTGATTATGGAACATTACGGATTCGATGGGGGTGAAATTGCAGGTGGCAAGTGTAGCTCTTACAAATGTATGCGAAAAATGTTAAGGGTGCATGTACTTTTGCTTGCAAAGGGGTGACTTTAATATTAAAGTCATATAGATATCTGTATGTTTACTAGGTTTTGCCCGCCGTTTTGTATGTCCCTTATCCGTAGGTAGTTGTTAGAAGTTGTCTCATAATAAGATATTCTAGGTTCTAGGTAGGAACCTAGAAAATAGCAAAAGTTCAACCAAGAAAAAAGTTAAGGTTGATTGTTTCGTGTTGACGCATTATTTTTTGTTTTTTTTTCATTTTCTATTAAGTTATGAAAAAGTAACTTCGATTCATTAGTCGTTTTGGAGCATTTGGGAAGATTTTGAACTAAAAATCAACATTTTCTCAAAATCTCCAAAAATACAATTAAATCGAAGTTGGTTTTATGATGGATTCATAAAAAATAGTTAACAATTCGCAGCAAATTACTTTTTCGTTTGTTTTAATATTGTGAAATCGCAGAAAAATCATCACAAAAAATAAATCAATATCGCGCCAGCACGAAATTATCAACCAAAAAAATTCCCTACAGCCATAGAAATAAACTATTCGGTTTAAGATACCTTACTCAGAATAAAAAACTTCTTTAGCATTTTTTCTCTTTTTTAAAAAGCAAAGGCGGTAAACACAAACTCCCAAATTTTCCCCAACTGACAATTACGAATATTAAAAGCAGCAAGCGGCATGAAACTTGAAAAATCCCCCATATCATTAGACTACCCTCGTCCATCTTAATTCACTTACGTTACGACCCTGTTCGGTAAATCTCGAATTATTCTCGAATCACAGCGTCTCGGGAGAAATGAGTCGAGCTCTAATCGAGTTACGGCCCTTCGGAAGCGCGTTTTGACTTGTGGTAGGCGCTACGCCTTCAACTTTCGAATTGGTGAAAAAAACAATAAGAAAGATGGTCCATTATCACACTAATATTACAAATGCGAATGTTTGGATGTTTGTTACCTCCTCGCACCAAAACTACTGAACGGATCCGGCTAAAATTTTGCATACAGGTACTTAGTTCAAGGTCTGAAATAATTATATCCCATGGGATAGAAATAACATTAAACAAAGCGTGCGAAACCGCGGGCAGAAACTAGTAATAAAAATGTAACGTTTCATACGTTGGTGTTCTTCCAAGGTTCGTTGTTAACCCCTCATCAGGGTGAGTGTTTCGCGAGTCGCGCGTGATCTGCGTCCCTGCGTGCAATCGTCCCCCTCCTCTTCCTCCTCACAACCCTATAATGTTCCACTGCTGGACGCAGGCCTCCCCCTGCGTGCACTCGTAATGAAGTAATCAACCTACGATAGTTTTGTAGCAATTACGATTGTTTAAAATGATGTTAATTCATAGATAGAGCCTGAGACCGTGTTTATATTGATTATATTTAATTTTCATAAAAACTCATAGCTAAGCAGCAAATACATAAAAATACTTTTCATGTACATAATATGTACGTAGGAATCAAGGAATCACGCTGCCATGTTCATTATGAACATGGCAGCTTGATTCCTTGATTCCAAATGACATTGCTTTTATTTTATTACACTATTGTTTCAACTTATATTTATTATTCTTATTACCTTTATTTTGGGTTCTAAAAGATCACCTCCACGGGCGACGATGTCAACTTCATGGAACAAGAATAAGTCCAGATAATAAAACGTGATCGTAAATCATAATTCACAAGAATACATCTTGCTGGGTGGTCGCAAAACTGCCAACAGAAAACCTAACGTTACTCTCACGAACTGCGATCTCACACCTCTGTGCTTAACTAATAATACTATCTAATGTTTTCACGGACAAGCCTTGAATAAAACTCTACCTTTTTAACCAATAATAAGTAAACAACCGCAGTGCAATTGTCAAAAACACATAATATTGTTGATTGTATTGATATTGAATATTGTAGATTGTTTGTAACAGTCTGCACCTTGCACGTTCTAATTACTAATAAATAAATGACTTAGCTCAATTGTTTCAATTGTTAATAATAGTTCTGATTTGTTTCAATTATTTGATTGTAATATTCTTTGTTAGTAAATAAACTCCTCCATAATATAGTGTTTGTGAATGATACTCAGCTTAAAGTCGTTATTTATGCCAAATTATTAAGGTGGTTGCGGGTTGGCGCGAGATAAAATTTTGATTGTGGTTTTTATTGGAACGAAATTTTTTTTTCTGCGTCTTTCCCAGATGCTCCAAAAATACCAGTGAGTCGAAGTTGGCTTTATCATGAGTTCATAGAAAATTGTTTACTATTTGCGGCTAATTACTTTTCCGCTAGTTTTATTGCTTGTAGAAAGCAGAATTTTTTTTAACTGTAACCACGCTGCCGCTTCCTGTTTAAACCTACTCTACCTAGACTGTAGACTGAGAGAGCTTAGTTCGCTCGATGAAACTCTATTTAGTTAACATTTATATCAAAGAGTGGGTGGAACACTCGTCATAATAGTTAGATCGTAAAGTACCAGTTAAAAGTTAGCAAAAGTGCAAGTTGGCACGTTTTGGCGTTTGTCTGTGACAAATGAGCGCGCCGTCATAGATTTATAGGGTTGCCATTTGGCAACGTATGGAATGGCCGATTTTAGGTCTTAAATGTGAGTATTTTATTGTTTTATTTAAAATATTGATGAACAGTCTCCATGAGAATTATACTCGTCTTTAGACCGAGTAGTATTGTTTTAGATCAGAACATTATTAGTAGGGAAGATATGTCACTATACTCCGATTTAGAATCCCAGATATTTTATGTCAACAAAGACATAAGAATGAAAACTTAACAAAAACTGATACAGACAATAACAGAAAACAACAAGGTAACAGTGACATTATCATTAAAAACTAAAACATAAACTTCGACAACGGATAATCTCACATGTGCAGTGAAAAATGTTAAAATTTGAATGCGAAAACGAACGAGAGATAATTAAATGATGAATGAAAGCTTTCAAAACGAAAAACTGTTTCGACCTTCTGTGCTTTGCTTCGATGATACCAATGTCGTTAAATATTTTCCACCAATAATCATTGGGGTTTTTTACCATTGTATACAAAAATATTCAGGTTTTTTTTTAATCGGCGTATAAATAGATTTTACTCCCAGGATCGCTCAGGCAAAAATTTTACCTACCTACTACAGGATGGAATATGTAAGGTTCAGTTTACTTTACTCTCTAATACAATAAAATCCACGCGTCCACGCCCCTTTTAAAAACATTTTTATCTCGCTAAAATCCTTTGTTCTACGCTAAAAGTTGAATACCAGGGCATATTTCAAGCCAGCATTGTCCCAGCACAGGTTATCTATAAAAATAAAAGCCAGATCCATTATCCATTAATCTCACATGGTCGACACCCCTGTACCAGAGAATTTATAGCGTCAAGTACTTGCCCGGTTTTGATAAATGCGTTTTTAGGGCTTGTTAGTTGGATAGTGGCGCGAGATATTAATTTTACGAGTTGCTAACTTCTGCTGTGGAATGGTCGATTCGATAGGGAAAAGATTAACCTCTCAGAGGTCGATAGTCCGCCGACTTGTACCTAGCTATAATAGCCGACTGTAATGATGATGATGGTGTCTTCCTAGCCGAATTTCGACAACGGTGTCCAGGCTCAACTAGCCAGGTGCGCAGGACATGATATAGTGTACAAGTGTGTGCGCAAACACATGTGCACTCTCCCTGCACTCGTAATCGTGTCGGTATGACTGTAATAGCTATTAAGTGAATCCTACTAATAAGTTTGTGCCGTTGTGAGGACGTTTGACGGAAGATACTGAATAGATCGAGCTAAAATTTTACACATAATACTTCGATAAAAGTAAAAAAGGAAGATACACTCACTCAAAAACTGTACCGTGTTACAGATGAAATAATGATAAGGTATCGGATTATCAGAAAATTTAAAGTTTGGTGTATCTACTTACGCGGGAAAATATGTGATGCCTTGGGCTTTGTTTTTTGTTTCGGAACTATTTGTACACCTGGTGAACGAACACGAGGGCATAGTCGTGGTGTTTTAGTCGAAATCACACAAAATTATACGTCGTAGCAAGCACGCGCAACACATACACCACCGCCCGCGCCGCCCGGTCCGACTAGACTGAGGTAAGGGAACATAGTTGAACCTAACTTGAGCCATACACTTTCGAGATGGTAATGCCTTATCTCCCTTTTTTACTTTTATCGAAGAGATAATATGAACTTCTAAGCCTGGAATAACGTAAAGGGTAATTTTATTTTGAAATACGTGTGCGAATCCGCGTGCAATAGCTAGTTGATCATAATCGAAGTAACATTTATTGCTAGGTATACCGACATACTTGACTCCTTATCTTCTACGTCCGTCAATTACTTAAAAATGAGTTGATAAACACTAAAATTGAACTTTCCGTGGATAAAAGTAATAATTCGTTGATTTCCAACCACCGACAATAATCTCCGTAAATCCTGAAAATGACAGTTCCACAAAAAATCGCATTTTTATCGTTCAATCAAACTTCAGTTGTCATTTTCAGATTCGATTCATTTTCGCTGTTGGTTGTCGTTCATATCTATTGTTTTAAGTCGACGGTGAGTTTAAAATTCGAATGGAATGGAATTCGAATCTGAAAACTTCGAATGGATTTTACTGGATAGAAAAAACATGCAAGTGGTAGAATTTTCGTGCAGTTAAAATTGGCGTGTTTTAAAAACTGTAAACTGATCAAATTCTTAAATAGTGAAAGTGGGTTTGGAAGGAACACTTCTATAGAGATCTTATTTTTCAAGTGGCGACATCAACTTGAAGTTCGAGTATAATATAGTTAATATGATGAGTGATGATGATGGATGCAACGACGAATGAAAATACCTCTTTGTTACGCCCGTTGTCATGGAAACCAATTTTGTTACCTATTGTGATAAAGGATCATGTGTTTAGATTATGTTTTAGATACGTTGAACGGCGCACACTGCGACAGCAGTGCGTTTTTAATCTAAGGGCGCACTTAACAATTCCTCGAGGGTCAAACTATGTGACCCCTCAAAATCAACCTATACCTAGACAATAACGAAATAATCATCACAATCAAGAATTGGTGAAGATATCGCCGCAGATTGTTAGAGCTAGGCTTAATTTTTCAAAAGTGTTTTGTTGTTGACGGGATAATTATCAATCCCTAGGAATTTTTATGTGAACAATTCTGTATATATTTCTCTTTACATAATAATAGCGTAAGAATTTTCTGAGAGAAATATAGAAATCTTACAGCCAAACGAAATAAAATAACACACAGACGAACATAGAATTTTAATGTAGTATTTTTACTGAGTTCAGGAGCCTGCTTCTGTAAGTCAATAAAAATACTACATTACGGAGCTAGATTTTTCAGATTTTCGTTTAAACTTTCCGCCAGGAATCTGTTTATTTAAATGGCAAATGGCGTAGCTGGTTACCGTTGTTTTTCATTAGTAGAGATTTAGGTGCGCTACGAAGAAAACTGACGTAAATTAAATACCTAAGTACCTACTGTAAGTTTGTAGAAGTCCTGTTTGCTTGGGGTGCCCGGGTTGAGGCTTTGTGCTTTTCTTTTAAAGTTAAAAGTGTTTAGCATTACTTTTTTTAATTTTTAATTAAACTTAAAATGTTTGCTTTGGAATATTTTTTTGTTTATCTAGTACCAATTTTTTTAAGTTTACCTACATAAAATTGATTTACCCTATATATGGCGTGAATAGACCGTTATGAATTGAGTTTGAAAACTTTTGCTCAAAAACTTATCTACTATTTTCAGTACTTGATACGGATCGCCAAAGTTAAAAACTCGTCCAAACTCGTCCCAACTCGTCCGAATCTCCGCCTCTGAGGAAATGATTAATGATCTGTCGGATTGAACCCAATACTGTTGAAAGGATTGAAGGGTACAAAGGGCTCAGTGTTAAATTCCTTTCCATTTGAATTCTGCGGTTGGTTGGTAGCTTAACTATATCTTAACGATACTTGCTAAAGGAAAACGAATGAAGAGGTAGATAGAACCAAGACTATATTAAAACAAAGTAAGTCAAGACAATTGACTTTAATAAAAAAAAGGAAGCAAATTTATTAATTTTATTTAATTTAAAGACCTAATAAATATTTTTAAGCTTACGCGATCTGAACACATCATTATTAATACCATTTAACGGGTATTTATCGCGTTTATTTACCTATTTTTCCCGACGTTTCGACAGGTTTACACACTGCCGTGGTCACGGGGTAAATTAACGCGATAAATACCCGTTAAATAGTATTAATAATTTAAAGACCTACTTCGAAAATAGCATAGCTACCTACTGAAACAATGAGTCTGTTAAACCTACGCTTAACCTGTGCGTCCTAAAACCTAAGTAAAGAGGTAAAAGGCCCATAGGCCGTAGCGGTTAAACCTTCCTAATATCAGCCATCGACTTTACCAAACGACACCAAAAAAGCGGAATGGCTCATTTCTGTCGTCACCCGCACAATAAAGCCGATGGAACCTGTAAGCCGAACGACAAAGGCGTTTACGCCCCGCAGTTTTACGTCCAAAGCCCGAACACTTACCGACCGCTGTTATCTTCCCATCGGCATATTGTGAGTTTCAGCGGGCTTGTTACGATCGCTGAAATGCGTTGGGTGGGAAACACACGGACGGTTAAACAGGCTCTGGATTGAGGCATGCTCGCTCAGAGCAGACGCAAAGCACATTCACAATTTCATAGATTTGCTTGTCAAGCGTACAGTACCGACAACCGATCTGGGGTAAACGTGACTTGAGTGGAGACCGCTCCAATCGAGATGACTCTGCAAACGTACTGTAGGATGCCCTCCGGCCAGATGAGATAATGACCTGCGAAAGACAATAAGCAGATGCTGGAAGTGGCAGGCTGAAGACAGGGCGCTATGGCGCTCAATAGGCCTCCCCTACTCTTTGTCCAGCAGTGGACTAACATAAAAGGTTGATGATGAAGATTTTTGAGGTAACGTTTTTAAAGCCCACAGATGTTATAAGAAAAATTCATGAAGACTGTTTAGGCGGACAAGGTCCTGAGATTCTGCATCTCAGGACCTTGTCCGCAGGTGATGGATTCTTGCAGCGGGACAAATGTTTGTATCATCTGCAAATATCTGTTCCGGGTCTGAGTCTTTAATTAGGTGCCTTCATAGTTCAATTGATTTCTTCCGTGCTAAATAGTTCAATTTTTTATTTCATCCATGTAACTTAGTACTTCTATTATTTTCTAAATAGTTTCTCTTTCAAGTGTGATGCTGTTTTCAAGATTCCCTCCCGTGTATTTCAATAAGGCTTTCCCTGCAATAAAATTTGCATAACTACGCTCTCGGCAGCCGCAGCTTCTTATTAAATTTCCACCCCTCGAAAAGTCATTAATGGTTTGTATTTAACCACCTACCGATGTTATCGTGCCATAAATCATAGGGATCAGAACGTGCCTCTCACTGCTTCAAGATATTGCTATAAGCTTGCCATGAGGTGCTTCTGGTTTATGTATTGGTAGCTTACAAAAACTGCAATAATAATTTTAGAAGCGATTAAGGTTACATTTAAATTAGGGTAGATAAGTGGAAGATTTCGGTAAAACTCTTAAGCAGGAGGCAGGATTGAGGTAAGTAATTATTATTAGAAATTTATGCTGATTTTCACTAAAAGGCCTCCAGGCCAACAATGCCGACTGTGAAGCGCAAACATTAGCCAAAAGCCAAACTCAGTGGCTTGTAAAGATCACGTTGGCTCGAACCAGTCATGTTTACACCAGATTCCGCCCACAGGCCTGAATCAGATCGCACATGTCACGGACATCAAACAATCGCGATAAACAGACAGACGTCCCGTATCGAATTACAATACATTACCCCATTCGTACGTCGCCGTTCGATCAATATGGACAAGCTCATTTACAAATTAATCATTCTGAGTCTTGTGTCCTTTACATCCACCGCTGTCGTCAAATGGGTTCCAAACTCAAGCTTCAATCTACCTATAAACTTCAAGGATGGGAAGCTTCCCTGCTCGAAGGAAAACGTGGTCTTCCCGAACGTGATTTCCGGGTCTGTTGGATTGCAGTCTACCTTGGAAATAGGCTCGCTCATCCTCCCTGAAACCGGAGAAATAATTCTCGAAGACACTATTATAGAACTCGGAGGGACGACAGAGGACAGCAACTGTACAGAAGGTAACACATACTATCTGGATAAAGCTACATCCACTTGGACTCAAGCCGGTGTTTGGAGCTCGTCGAGGTTCAACGAAGCGACGCCCGACACGGAGCGAGTGCCTTGCTATGATGACTTCGTGGAATTCTCTGCTGATGCGAAGTATACAGTGATACTGCCGGAACAACCGCAGGTGATTCGAGGACTCAAAATAGGCAATGAGAGCTACACTTCCTACATCAACTTTCTGAGAAGGGTTGCATTTCAAACCGATGAATTACAGCAGTTTGAAATGAACTCCTATCCGGATACAGGTTTGGTTATTGCTCCACCGAACTGTCATAACAAGTTCGGCTGTCCGTGCCAGCGAAATACTCCAACCATCGACTGTACTGTGAAGTTCTGTCCGAAGCCAACTTGCATTGCCCCAATCAAGCCAGAAGGCTTCTGCTGCTCTTTTTGTGGGGGAAATATAATGTTTGCGGCAGACGTCGGGTTCGATATGATATCTTTCAAAGAGCTAGTTGATAAAACCGTCAGTGGATACGGTTCTAGTGTAGTTGACCACATCGGAGTCGTGTATAAGAACAAAAAATATTATGTGCAACTAGTGATCGTTGACAAGGGAGAGTATGAAGGTAACAGCGCTGGAGCGGTGAATGCAATCAACAATGAGATCCAGGGCCATTGGTACACAGGGGAGAAGTTATTCTACATCAGTGGCTCTCCTCTTTCGAAGCAAGGTTTGGGGTGGAAGATTTTTGTATCTATGTTCTTTGGGGTAATGATCGTTATGGGTTTGATATACGTGTACTATTACAAGTTGCCTCAAGTCCAAATTCCTTCTATGGGAGGAGGGAGAACTTCTGGAATGTTCTCCCGATTCCAGTACAGGTCTGACAGTGTGGTGTCGCTGACCAGGAGGGATTCCAGCATATCTGCAGTATTGCCATCTCGCACAGCGTTTCGGAACCCGCTGTATGACTCGAAAAGGGGACGGGTGGAGGTAGAAGAGTCTTTTAACGAAGAGTGAAATGTTAAGTAAGATTATTGTATTTGGATAACAATCAATAAATGAAAACACGTAATTGTATACGCACATTATATGAATTTTCATCATATGTGTTTGAATGTAGAAATTTTACCTTTTCAGTCAATGTGAATAATATCATTCAATATACCTGAACCGATTTCTCTTTTTATAGGTTATATAATATAGTTAACTCCGTTATTTTGTGAGACTATAAAATTAAATAAACCAAATACCACAAGTTCACAACTCATTCATTCCAAAATTTATGACAACAATAAAAGCGTCATCACCATTAAATAACGAAGTTTTAGCGCGAGAACAGTTTCTATTCTAAAAGCTAGATGTTTGAAAGTTTTCTAATTAAAGCTGTTAAGAGGGCATGAATCATAGGATTTCAGGCCCGCCCAGGCCGCGCCGCGGGGCGTCGCTATATTTCAGTTATTCGTTGACATGGATTATGTGTTGTTTTGTGTTGATACTTCCTGTATTATTTTGGTGCCGAAAACTTGCTCACCACTTCACTGTTGGTAAGCTAGAGTAGTAGTTATTGGATGTTATACCATGGTCGGATTGGTCGGTCGTTTATTGCATCTATCAAATAAATAGGGTGTCTAGGGAAGCCCTACTGCAATCTAATGCTGCTGTTCTGTGAATAAGACAAGGCTCATTGACCGCTCCGTCACCGATAACGAAAATGTTCCATCGTTCCGAATAAAATTATGCTTTGCATCCGTCATTTGTTTTTCGACAAATGTGTCGTTATCGTCAGCCTCTCGTCGTCTTTGCTGTCTGTGATAAATTCAGTCTACAATCTAAATCGACTTTTGTTGTAATCCCTACCCGCATTCCAAACTACAGTAAACTATGACCGAAAATAGCTAATCACAATTAAGGTGACATACAGATAAACAATAAAAACTCAAAAAATCAAAACTCAATAACTTTATTTCTTTAGGCTAACAAAATAAGCACTTAGACAATGCTTCAAGAATTTCGAAAGTGACTCATGACCTTTGAACAATCACAGTGAGTAGGTAACCTGAGTATTCTTTTTTATTTAATTTGTATAACATACTTAAATGGTTCTACTGATAATTTAAATAATAATATTTTTAATAATGTTAAACATTCATTCCAGTTAAAATTCACTAGGCAGTGAAACTGTCGTATAGTTTTAGAATGATCCAAAAACCAAAATTCGAATAACCTATAGATTTCCTTTCTTCACTACACACCTACTTGAGGTAACTAAAGTCAAGTATATGTGGTGTACTTGACTTTAGTTACCTACTAAAGGTAACTAAAGTCAAGTATATGTGGTGTACTTGACTTTAGTTACCTACTAAAGGTAACTAAAGTCAAGTATATGTGGTGTACTTGACTTTAGTTACCTACTAAAGGTAACTAAAGTCAAGTATATGTGGTGTACTTGACTTTAGTTACCTACTAAAGGTAACTAAAGTCAAGTATATGTGGTGTACTTGACTTTAGTTACCTACTAAAGGTAGCTAAAGTCAAGTATATGTGGTGTATGTTTCTCTATACATGTTTGTTTACCATCAATATTGAGTACCAGCACAATGGCAGTCATTGGAATACCCTAATTGATTAAACCACCAATAATGTGTTGATTGATTGCAGTCGTGATAATAAACTTAATTGAATACCAATCGTTAATTTAGCTATGCTTAATAACTTTGATTAGAGTATGTTAACGTTAACAGCTATTCATTATCATGAGTTATTTATTGTGGCTTTTAGCGTAATCGTTAATTTAATTCCATACCTTCCTACAATCTGAAGTTCCATATCGAATAGAATGGTTTGTGGGTGCTGGATGGATCTTTGATCGATTTGTTTAAAAGCGATAACATAAACACAACTATTTTGAAGAAGTTATTTATTATTATTTGAAGAACTTTTTAAGCCTTCTTACTACCTTTAAGTAAGGTTTACTTTCCTAAGATAAAAATTCACAAAAATTTACACCATATTGTCTTTGGTGGTCACTGACTTCTGGGCCATCCCTTGGTATACCGGATAGGATACCAGATTGGTGCATGGCTTTTATTTCTTAGTTAAATGAATAATAATATATGTATACTTAATAAAATCTGTAAAGTATGTTATGTATTGTATTAAGTACCTACATTATAGCAGTTAAAGTACCTACCGTAGTAAGTAGTAGCAAGTATTAACTCAAGGTATGCTTAGCTTGAGGCTAGATGAACTTTGAATTGTCCAGCATTATTTATTTATTTATTATAAGCCCATAATATCACAACGCAATGGAACGCGCAACCTTCTGCCTAGGTAGGTACTTCTCTGGTGGGTCTTCAGGCCTTCGCCCCCTGCCCCACAGCGATCGTCATAAGAGTTAGAAGCTCACCATAACCTTAGACAAAAGAACCAATGACTACCCATTAACTGGATAAGAAAGGTCAATTTCTTACCTCTATAGATTAACTTTTAAATCCCCATAAGCCCCACGGGGGGCGCCCCTGATCTTTCAATAGCCGTGATAAATTGATAGCGATCCTCCTGGAGTCGTCATTAATCAATTAGGGGAGATTTTGAAGTTTCGCTGAATGAGGTATCGGAGAGGTTAAGTTATCGTGAGAACTTGAAGGGTTCAGATTGAGAAAGTGCTTGTACTTGTAACACACAAATAAGAGGGTTATTCCCTGCGTCTCACGTGAGACGTTGCCTATTGCCAGCGTAGTGTCACGAAAAGTATTTTTGAGTCAGAGAGCTTTTCATTACAGTTAATAACATCTATGGGCCAGAAAATTGAATACAAAACATACAGAAATGTAAGTGTATGTTTGTATTGTTTTAGTAGTATGACAGTGATTCAATTGTTTAATTCGAACTCTTCTTCTTCCTTATCTCACGACTAGTTTTCAGATGAAAAATAAGTTTGCGTTTTATAATAAAAATTTAAAATTTTTAGTTTTTATAGTATACACTCATATTAACCACTCAGGTAAAATCCATAGTTAGATAGATAGATAGATTATAACTTTATTGAACCATCAACATATACAAAAACAATTAAACATAAACTTAATACTAACTATATCTAATGGCACAATCGGCGGCCTTATCGCTAATAGCGATTTCTTCCAGGCAACCTTTAGTTTACGCAGTTCTAATTGTGCATAGACAAATAATCACGTGATGCTATTTACAGGCCTTCGTCAATTAAAACAATACTCTAAATCAAAACGCCCTGAACGTATTCAGAGGTAACCATAAAAGGGCTGGAGAATTAATCTATCAAGAGCCCCGCGGGAGGCCTATCAACCCAACAATAATCCTGATTCTAAGGATTTATTGTGATTTCGCCTCTTGAGGTTGCAAATTGATGATTAATTTTATTTCCCTGGTAGAGTTACTAAGCAGGATGGTGAAAAGTTATTTCTAGAGGAATAGTCGTGATATTACTGTCAAAGCTCTGCTTAGCTTGGGGCTAGATAATGCTGTGTTAATTGTCTAGCATTATTTATTTATTTATAGTTATAGAGCTGAGGCACGCAGCACGCAGATTGGTTTGTTTATAGTATCGATAGGCAAATAATATTGTATCACATTTTAAGGATTATACAAACTTACTTAGTGGTTTATTTTTCGTTTGTTCCACTTGTGGACAAAAAAAAGATGATATAACCTTAAAACTTTACCATAGCTACAACGCGCGTGAAGCCACTGGCAGAACCTAGTTAACTATACCCCTTGCCGTTATTCTCTATTTATTTTTAATTACTCTATTCTATTTTTGTAGTCCACTTGTAAATACAAGTGGACTACAAAAATACAGTTAAAACCAAAACGTCCAGGAGTCAGTCAGGTCAGGTCTATGGCTCAATTCACTTTCTGTACAAACTTAGACTTGCCATAGTTGCCATGCTTGATCAACAACGCATGGTGCGTTGTTGGTCTTGTGTAAAATGTTATCGTTTTGAATATTTGTCGGTTGCGTTACGGGACAGAGAAACCTTAAAAAGGGGAGGTGCCTACAGTGGGACAATGCAGGCTAAAACTAAATAAAATATAAGTGAAATAGGTGCCTACATTTCGCGCAAACATTAAATTACCTAGTCAAGAATAACAAGGCACACCACCCAGCACCGTACGATAAATTCCAGCAGATATTCTACAAAACGAAGCCGCGGCGAAGATTAATGTGGCTGGTGGCAACATTCCTGATATTTTGTGTGCGGATTTATGGGAGCGGCTATTTGCGACTAATTGTACGTCTGTGAGTGTCCCTAGAGATCAGTGGCGTCACTGGACTAGCGCATTGCGCTTATGCCCAGGCTCTGACGAGAGATCAGCGCTGGCTAGGTCTCTTACGGGACCTTTAGCCAGCATTGTGATGTGTGATTTTTGCTTGCTTTGCTTCTATTCTTTTGTAGTAATTATTTCTTTTATTATAACACGCTATTATTATAAATGCGAAGGTTTGAATGGATGGATGTTTGTTGCAGCTTGATCAAGCTGAAATTTGCAAAGATGAAGGTATAGCTCTAAGCCTGGAATCTAAAATATGCTACTTTTTATTCCATAGAACAGTTCCCATAGGAAAGTATTTGATTTATTTTATTTAAACTATTTGATTTTAAATAAATAAGTTGTTCATTCATTTAAATGCTTTTAGTATACTTGGCAGAATGTGGAGTTTCTTTAGGAATCGATCTATTCGGGTCTCTACATGGTGAAAGATTTTTGTTGCATGCTTTCTGGAATAAATGTCCATGATTCGTAACAAAATTCGCTAAATCATAAATATAGAGATATTCGAAAGTTTCAAATTGTTTTGAGGATCCTCAAAAAGGCGACAGCTTCTCTTTAGTATTGATAGAGTGAATTATTGACAATTCTTAAAAACGTGATACTGTAACTTAAAGACTTACTGTTTGCGCTCCGCTATCTTTCCAGTGGAGATTTTCTCTATACGCTGGAACTGGTTTCAGTTGTAATTCCATAAGTCACTGCAATTTTATTTATATCAGTTACATGCAGTAATTTAGAGCAAAGCTAACGTTAGGTCCCTGCATTATGATAAGGAAGCTTAGCTTGATATCAGCAGTTTCTGGTGAATCTCTCATACAATTTTCGCCGCACCTTGGAACAGTGCAAACGCACTGAGTGGAACTAGGCACGACGATGACGCGGTCAATTATTCATCGTATTTTTAATGAATAGCCGCGTAGTAGTAGTTTGTTATAGCTCATACGATTCTCCGTATGAGCTATAATAACGCACTACTTTTGGTGCTATGTTATAATTTGACGCGCAATGCAGTAGTTGTCTCGCTCTGTCCGTCCTCCTTCCTTCTTGAATATCTCAGTAAGTAAGGGGGGCTACCTACCCGAGTGGGGTATCAAATGAAAGGCATCGATTTTTACATGTCAAAAAAAATTGGAAATGAAACCTAGGTTTAAAAATTTTTGAAATGTACGAGTATGTTGAAAAAATTTACCACTACCAACTAATCTCCTAATTTTCCAGAGCGATCCATCTGAAAGGTTTATTTTTCGGTATTAATTAAATAGCTAATTCACTGACCGCTACCTAAAGTAGATACATATGTTGTATAATTGACAAATGTTAGAAACCCTCGGCGCGCGAGTTATACTCGCACTTGACGGATCTTGTTTATTCATAATCAAACAGCAACGACAAAAATAGTATGAATGATACTCTCACGAGTACATCTGAAGCGACCAGCTGCTTATCTTATTAACCGACTTCAAGAAAGGGGGAAGTAATAGGTCTGCCTGTAGATATTATATATGTTTTTCAGCTAAAAGATAACGGATTGCCGTTTAAAATGCACTCTTTCGACAATGGCTTTTTCAGGGAGCATTATTTATTATCAAAAGTAATTGTTAGTATAAAAATCTTTTAACCCTTAAAGGTACAAGCAGTTAAATCGGAATAAATTATTCACTCTTGTCTTCACATTGAAATTATTATACGGAACAGAGATGTTACCAACTAGTATTTAATTTAGCATATTCAATTTCAATAAAACTTACACCCTAACTCCGTTAACTAGAGTTCAAATTGGAAATACCTCTCATTTCATTATCTTCTCCTTAATTGTAACAGCCATACCGTTTAGTTCGGTTTGTTTTGCGATTTCGGTTGTGCAATTTTGAAGCTAAAGTTAAATTGTTAAAGTTTAAATTAGTTTGTGCTGCAGTTTTTGGCCGCCCGCTGCGCAGGAGAGATCATAACAAATCATCGAGACTGGAGGGGAGAGGGGGGTGCGTTGATTAATGAAATGTTGTGATACAAGACTGATGAACAAAGACTGAACAGTGAAATATACCTACATTATTATTATATTCAGTATAAACTTAATGTAGGTAGGTGCATCATAACTTTAATAACACCAGCCAAATGCGAGTCGAGTCGCACTCGGAGGTTCCGTAGGTACCATCGTACATAACTATTTAGGAAAAGGAACCCTAAAAATATTTTATTTTAAATTGAAAATAGAATAGGACTAATAGGACCCCGTTTTCACCTTTTGGCTACGGAACCCCATAAACTTTATTAAACCTTTAAGCAAATATTCAGGAAATGCAATCGGCACTCGGCAGCCTTATTGCTTGAAACGATTACTTCTAGGAAACCAATGGGTTTACACTGCTGTTTTTCTTTTCAAGTGAGCGTGTGAATTTGCATCACTTTGCCTTTACAATGGAATCCTAAAATCCAAGTGATTTCTCCGAAAAAACAACCAAAAATATCAGCGAGGCCTCTTGACAAAACAGTGAAAGACGCCTTTGTGTATTGTCTTACATTATAACAAAACCGTTTTCCTCAAACAAAACAATAAGCTCTAACGTCTGTTTACCTCCAAAATCAAAGCATTATTCTGTAGGAATAAGTTAATGAAAAATAAATACGATAAAATGAAAGACAGCAAGTTGCTTATAAAACTCAAGTGACGTAACGGCAACGTAACTAACGCCAACGTAACATATCGAGAACGTAACGCTATGGTTATGGTTAGTCCTACGACCTGAGTCCCGAGGCCATTTGACGATAGTGTCGAGACGTGATCGTGACGTCTCATGTTTGTATGGGATTTGCTTAGTTCCCTGTCCGCACGACAGAGGCGCTGTACAAAAACTTATGGAAAAGAAACACGTCACGGTCACGTCATGATACTAGTCAAATGGACTCAAAGCTCTGATCTCAACGTAAGCAAATCTTGTATTGTGTTCAAAAGTCAAAAGTCAATAAGTTTATTTCTTTAGGCTTACAAAATAAGCACTTGGGCAAGTCAAATTTTATACAATCATAAACGGCTAATAAAATATTTATTAGCCGTTTATGTATAAAATTTGACAATTTGACTTGAATTATTATCAAATAAGAAATCAGCCATGACACGGTCAACAGCTTCTGTTGACCGAGTCATCAGAAGCTGTTGATGACTTTACGAAGTCAGCTAGTCAAGACTACACATATATGGTATGTAAATGTATAACCTTCTATTTAATTGCTCTGTTACATTTGAGTCTGTACGTTGAATCTTCATCATTCGTTGATGCAAAGTATGGGTGATAACGATTCTAACACCACCTACCTGTTGGTACTGGCTAACGAACAACAACAATAACGACCAACAAGTCGGTACCTCAGGTATCTCCTAGATCGAGCTGGATGGTTGGCTGTTTGTGACTCACACAAAACACTCAAAGTCAGAACAGAAGTTAGTTCACAGTTTGTTTATAGAACGTCTCTTGACAACTTAACACGGTTAGTAACGAGAGAAAATAACGTCAGAGAACTTTTACTTCTGCTGATATTTTGATGGTAGTTTTACACTGTCGAGCCTTCGGCAAAACTACGACGGGTTCAAAACGACCGTTTTGAGCGAACCGATGAATGGAAAGAATAGAAAAGACTGAAAAGATAAAAAGGTCTAAAAACACAGTAAAATCAGTGTGGTCAATTATTAAAGCTGAGACTGGGCAAAATGATTCATCGACTCGAGATTTTGGACTAGAGCAAAATGGTAAGATTGTAAATGATAAACTTGAAATAGCGAAAACCT
This sequence comes from Eupithecia exiguata, assembly GCA_947086465.1. Taxonomy (NCBI): domain Eukaryota; kingdom Metazoa; phylum Arthropoda; class Insecta; order Lepidoptera; family Geometridae; genus Eupithecia; species Eupithecia exiguata. The sequence continues at coordinate 12,667,698 of OX352231.1, read as the reverse complement.
TTAATGACTATTTCACTAATATCCCTTATGAAATTACTAAATCACTTACTATATCCCCAGAATTAGCAGTTGACCTACTATGTGCTAATGTTACGTGTGAGTGTACTGATGAATTTAGATTTCACCAAGTAAGTGATCATGATATAGTGAAAACTTTTAAATCTTTAAAACTTAAAAACTCGGAGGATCGTTGGGGCTTGTCAGTTAGTCTTGTAAACAATCTAGTTCAGTTGCTAGCGCCACATCTTTCTCTCATTTTCAATAGCTGCATCGACAACAAAGTATTCCCTGATTTGATGAAATATTCGAAAATAATACCATTGTTTAAGTCTGGGAAAAAAACAGACCCAAGTAATTTTAGACCCGTCTCTATCTTACCAACTCTCAGTAAAATTTACGAAAAGATTATGTTGAATCAACTTGTTTCATATTTTAATGTTAGAAAGTTGCTTTTTGATCAACAGTACGGCTTTTCTAAAGGGTGTTCTACAACCGATGCCATAGTCAACTTCGTTGAATACGTCTATGCCTCATGGGAAATATCAACTGACGTGCTGGGAGTCTTTTGTGATCTATCGAAAGCCTTCGATTGTGTCAATCATGAAATTCTTCTATCTAAACTACGTCACTATGGGGTAGACGGTGATGCTTTGGCCTTAATCAAATCGTATCTATCAAAAAGAAAGCAGTCTGTTGATATAAATGGTACACTTTCGAACGCTCTGGACTCCAATATCGGTGTTCCCCAGGGATCTATTCTTGGTCCGTTCCTATTCTTAGTGTATATTAACGACCTACCTTTTCTAGTCAAAAAATTCGCTGAAATAGTACTATTTGCCGATGACACGTCACTATTATTTAAAATCAATCGCAAAAATCCTGACATTTCTAATATTAATTCGTATTTAAATATAATTGACAATTGGTTTAATGTTAATAATTTAATGCTTAATTCTGACAAAACTAAATGTATAAAATTCACATTGTCAAGTAATATTCTGACAGTACCTATTCAAATTAATAATAATACAATTGACATCTCTAATTATACTAAGTTTCTAGGAATAACAATTGACGCAAAACTTCAATGGGGCAAACATATTGAATTTTTAGCAGGAAAATTAAGTTCTGCGGCATATGCCGTATACAAGATAAGAGACCTTACTGATATTAAAACAGCTCGATTGGTTTATTACAGTTACTTCCATTCTCTCATGTCGTATGGTCTTCTCTTGTGGGGTAATGCCGCAGACTCGAATAAAATATTCGTTTTGCAAAAGCGAGCAGTAAGAGCTATCTATAGACTCAGAGCAAGAGACAGTCTCAGATTAGTATTTAAGGATATAGGCATCATAACAATGCCATCGCTTTATATATATTTAAATATTATGCATGCAAGGAAACATATTTTAAGGTATGTACAGTAAACATTCGGACAGCCACCAGTACGATACGAGATCCAAAAATAGACTTGTCCAGCCTATTACACGGTTTACGAAGGTTGACAAATCGTTTGTAGTGAATTGCATTAGATTTTATAATACTTTGCCTGAAACATTGACTGAATTAAACGAAAGAATGTTTAAAAATATAATTAAAAAGACGTTGCAAGAGAAAGCATACTATAGTATCAAAGACTTCCTTTCGGATAAAGATGTTTGGAAACATATTAAATTTAAAGAATGTTAATTATTTTTATATGTTAATTAAGTGTGTTAATTATTATTATTTGACTAATTCTAAGTGCATTTTCCATGTATGCCTATTGAATTGAATAAAATAAATTGAAATTGAAAAAATTGAAATTGAATTGAAATGGATATGTTCTTGTCTCTCAAAACTAACCGTTGTTGCTATTGCAACAACGGTTAGTTTCGAGATATATTATATATAATATATATTTTATATTGATAGAAGTTCTACTTATCAACAAACTGTGAATATTTGCAAGTTCCCTGGAGTGTTGTGTCTGACTTCCAAATAGGCAACCATCCAGTTGGATCCAGGATACTGACTGACGGATGTCCCGATTTATCGGTCGTGTTACCAGCAATAGCTAGCAGTTACTTATAATATGTAAGAAAGATGTCGATGCGACAAGCATCTGACAGCAGTCTTTCGCAAATCGTCATCCCACCTAGTCGGAGTACGTCCTACACTACATTTGCTGAGTCGCAGTCTCCACTCAAGGCTCACTTATCGGTTCTCCTCGGGATATGGCCAGCGCTAAAGTATATTTTTTATAGCTCCCAAACGGATGATATTGATTGTTTATTTTGTCAAAAGCAGACTTGATCGAGTATTCTAAAAATGGAAAGTCCCAAGAGTAGGTATCTGCAGATCGCACAAACATTTGTGTGTGGCATCGAACCCACAACCTCTTGCGTCGCAGGTGGACATTCGCCCGCCGCGCCTCTCAGGTCGTCTTGCAAAACGATTTTTCTTGAAATAAGTACCTAGGTACTAACATTATTTCCACATTTGGAAAATCCCGTGACCTCATCCATTACAAATAAATAGCACAGTCCGTCGAGTCAAAGCAATCTCCGAACCTCTTTACCGAACACCACAACACAATAGGTACCCAATATCTTTCCCGCGAATATTTCCAGGGAACCCCACAATACGCACTCCACAACAATAAGGTCCACCTGTCCAAAATAAATTACGAACGGACGGACAAAGGCCTCTTCACTGCATTAACACGAAAATCTTTTGACACTTTTAATCGTGAGGGCCCGTACGGACCAACGCGACCAATCAACTAAGAACCCTAAATTAAATTGGATTATACGAAGAAGAGGGTCTTTTTATAACGGCAGTGTTGCCTGATCTTGAAGAGCCTTAAGGTTCATTATTCTAATTGGTTTTTCATTCGGGAATCTTTCGAGTGGTGCTTTCTTTGCGAGTGAAAACGCGATAATTTAATTATTCAGAGACTCGTGAGTCCAAAGAGGTTTCACACACCTTCTGTGAGGGGACGGAGCCATTCCGACTACTTGTTTAGGTACTAAGTATTTTAGATCTAACAACTATTGGTTCTGGGTGTTCTGGGTATTTTCTATGTATCTTATAAATATCTATCTATGTGCTTATGTAATAACTAGCGGCCCGCCCCGGCTTCGCAAGGGTAGATAGAGGTATTTAACAAAAAAAATAGGTATTTGTTCCGGGTGTTCTGAGTGTTTTCTTTATAAATATAATAAAACATGTCTATCTGTGTAATGTATTGTATTTTAAATATATTTTAGTATTTTGTTATTACAGCGCGTAAGTCCTCTCGCTCTGGGTTATCTCTTAGAAAATAAATAAAACTCCCTATAATTTTATATTTCGGCGGGACTTAAACCCGCGCACAACCCTCAGTACGGGTACCAACTAAGTCACAAAATCAAGTATTGATAAGGTTTAAATAAACTTCAATGTTTCCCCTGTAGGTGGAGCTAACGGCGCTAGAGTCCGTAGGTAATCAAATCACAGAGATTTTCGACTCGGCGATTACTTGTGAGTAGGTACTTGTTTTTAATATATGAATTAACTATTTCCCATGACACAAGCTCTGCTTAGCTCAGGGTTGGTCGAAGCATTATTTAAAAAAAAAACTAATTGTAATCAACAGAAGCAAACTTGACAGCAATCCTTACGGAAGTCTTTTGTTATAGAAACCTACAGTTTTCTTTTACAACGTGCGAGTCTTTAAATAAACATTTTTTTCTGCAAATAAATACCTACGCTTCATTTGAAAAGTCTGTAATCTTAACGACATCCTGATTCCATCGATTCCCCATCGCGACATAAAATGAGTAAAAGTCAAGGCAATCCAACTGAAGTCGCAAACAAGGGTACTCGCGAACAAAAGTCGTTGCGATAGAAAGACGCTTTTCCAATTAAATTGTTATCGACATTACTATAGCGTAGCAAGCGGAATTGAACTTTATTGAAATGGTTTAAGCTCCAATGTCGATTCGATGACCGTTTTATTGTTCCTACCGTCGGATTAGGTGGGTAGTTGTACTGGATGTGACTTTAAGATATCGTTAATTTTAAAACCGAAAAATGCAGTTTGCATCTTTGGTTTAACGTTTTACAAAACATATGCCTGCGAAAGGTATTTTAACATTTCCAATTATTACACAATGTACTCCGTAGCCGAGTTTCAGCCACGGCGGCCAGTCTCGACGGAGACTGATAGTCATGTGCGCAGGATATGACATGGTGTACAAGTGTATTCGCAATCACAGGTGCACTCGGTAAGTATTCCCTCGCTCTCATAATCCAAGTGGACGGTGGCAGACCCACATGACCGAGCAGGACCAATGGCTTAGTTATAGTAATGAATAATACTAAAAATATTGCTAATATTATACATTCAAAAGTAACTCTGTCTGTCCGTTACCTTTTCAAGTCGAAAAACGGCCGAACGCATATCAATGAAATTTGCAGGGAGATAGATGGTATCCCGGGGACGGACATAGGCAGACTTTTTATCCCGGAAATAAATTAGGTATAACCAGTGGTTCTTGCATTTTGTGACAGACTCTTCTGTAATCTGTAGGTCCACGTTAGCACTCGAAGTAGCTTTTCAAACGGACCAATTAGGAAAATAATTGATGGCCAATGAGCGAGTGCCAGAGGTGGCATAAACGGAAAGCAATTTGGCGGGATTCTCTACCACCGAATTCGAAAAACGAACACTACAAAGGTGTTTCGGCATGTCTGCTATCTTGTATTATTTTGTTGCTCCGGTTTTCAGTGTCGATAAAACCTTTTTCGGTGGAATGGAACAAGTGCATTATTTGTTCTTTGTTTTCAAATTCGGAACTAACCGGCGTTCTTCTCTGCAAAATGCTCCAAACTTTTTACCATAGTGTCAGTTCCAATTTCAAATTTCTGGGAAAAAATTATAGAGTTAGGCATTCTAGAAAGCTGGAATTTTAAGAAACTTGTGCTCGATTTTGTGAACCAACGACCCACCGACCATCAATTCAAGCATTCCCCAACGTCATAATCGTATTCCATAGCAACCAGGTTACGCCATAAGCCTAAAGCTCATTACGTCTCAGTTAAATCTGCGTAACCCCGCCAAATTCAAGAGGCCATAAATTGAGGCGATTGTTCCCAGAGGCAGGACCCCCCGAATGATTAGCATAATACCCCGCTTACTACGCGTGACGCAAACATGGAGGCTCAGGGGACCCGTGGAAAAATGGCGTCAGCATGGCGCTCAGGTGAGTGACAGGAATTGAAGCGGGTACGGCGGATGTAGACTTTGGTTCAGCGCTGTTGGTTCAAAGGTCCTCACGCGAGAATGCTTGGGAACAGGAACTTTGACTTGATCACCATCCTTCCTTCCACTACAGGATAAGCAGACGTACGGCGCTTTTTGTTGTGGATACCTTTTCCCGGACTAAGCAGTTCTCCTTTACTTTTATCATTCGTACCGCTAAGGATAGAACTCGCCGTTACTTTTCCCGCCAACTACAAACTGGGTCTCTTCAAGACGAGGGTGTAGGTATTGAATAGGTGTTTTCTTGACCTTCTTGATATATCTTCGGCCACAGCGTTACTTATAACGCTATGGCTGATGGTACCATCAGGTTATATGTGGTCAAACGAAGGTCTATTCATTATAAAACATGATCCGTCAAGTGCGAGTGTAACTCGCGAGAGTTGCGAACATTTGTCAATTATAAAAAGTTACCTTTTATTCGACACATCACTTATACTCCGATTTAGAATCCTAGATATTTTATGTCAACAAAGACATGTGAATGAAAACTTCAACAAAAACTGATAACAATCATTTCAATAAACGTTATTATTATTAGGGTAGTGACGTTATCACTAAAAACGAGCGTCACGTCTTCATCACTCCCATTTTCATATAGGTAGGTACAAAATTTCTCTCTACCTAATATTTCTAAATATGAACGCCCGTTGTTGCATCCTTAGGGTCTATTGAACGGATTTTTGGCAATGGCACGCTTTTCAGATAAGCGAGATTTATAAGAATTTATATAATATCCCAAAACTGTAGATAAATCCTAGACCATGTAGCGGTGTGTGCTGTGGGTAAGCACTATAAAACCAAAAAACATCCAGACGAGATATTTTCTATAAAAGCTGTCGCTTTTCGCTTTCGCTATTCCCTGAAAATGCAGGCAATAAAACCTTCTCATATCGCTCAGTATCGCTTTGCTCGGCAGTCCACCGCTTAAGAAACGGGAAACAAGGTCAGTTGCTTCACGTTCGCTTTCTTTCACTTACAGGAAACTAGAGCACGCTGCGGAGCCAAATGTGAAAACAAACCCTTTACAATTCCTTTGCAAACTTTGCCAAAGCTAAGTTCTTGGTTTACCTTCACATTCTATAGACAAAGAATCTAAATCTTGCGATGAAAATGTTTTACTTGACTACCAGCTTTTAATTTTTACTATAAAATATTGCTAATTCAGGATTTTTTGCTAAAAAGCTAAATATCATAGAGTATGCACGTCGTGATGGCCCATTACATCGGTTGTTTAAAAATAATAATAATAATAAATAATGCTGGACAATTCACACAGCATTATCTAGCCCCAAACTAAGCAGAGCTTGTGTTATGGGTACTAGATAACTGATATACATAATACAATACGTTACATACATAGATATTCTTTATTATACATACAAAACGACCAGAACATCCGGAACAAATACCTGCAGATCGTACAAAAATTTGTCCCAAAGCGGGAATCGAACCCGCAACTTCCTGCGTCGCAGGCGGGCCTTCGCCCACCGCGCCACAAAGGTCGTCAAGTTTAAAAATGTAGGTGCACAATTCTTATCCGCACCCTGTCTACTAATAAATAGGATTATAATCATCCACCCTGCTATGTTGTGGACTGTAAGCTTCTTGAATTTTTCCAGTAAAACACTTTTGTTCTTGTTTCCAGCTTTATTTACTTCTTCAGGTTTTCTTGATCGCGTCCGAGTATAAACTAAACTTATTCTAGCTAGCGTGCCTATTTATACAAAAATCTCCCCTACATTTTCCAAAATTAGAATGAGAAAAAACAATAGACGATCAAATGGTTCGTTCGTTCGCAGGTATTTGAATTTTTGAATGTGCTTGCGGCCAGCATCCATGTTGAGGTATTTCAACCTCCTTTGACGTTTCAAACCTAGACTATTATACCTATTCTAAGAAGGATCTTCTTCAACCTATCCTACGAAGGCTCGTCGTGTCCAGAACATCCTCCCCCCGGCGTAGCTCGCGCAGCCTCCTTTTTCACCAACACGACGAGTTTGCTGGTCGGCCGCTTGAAGACGCCAGTCTTCGTCCGGACATCCGCCACCCGTACGCCTCCGTCAGGTCCCTTGTAGGTGCGCTCGACGACTCCCATTGGCCACACATTTCGGGGTAGAGTGTGGTCTACGACCACAACGATGTCTCCTTCTTGAAGTGGTCGTCTGTTGCTCGTAGGCTCGCCGCGAGGTACCAATGTCGGAAGGTACTCTCGAAGCCAGCGCCGCCAAAAGTGGTCAGCAAGCGCTTGGCTCATTCTCCATGTTCGTCGATCTGCCTCGCTGCACGGACCAGTGGTAGGTAGACCGTTGGATGACCCTAGCAAAAAATGGTTCGGAGTTAGCGCCTCGGGTTCCTCGGGGTTCACGCTAACGTGCGTAAGTGGCCTCGCGTTGATGGAGAATTCCGCTTCTGTCAGGAGGGTGATCAATACTTTTTCGGGTGGTTCCTTCTCGTTCAAAGTGGCGGCTAATGCGACTTTGACTGATCGCACCAGTCGCTCCCAGGCTCCCCCTGGTTCGGTGCGCCAGGAGGTATAAAGCGCCATTCCATTCGATGCAGTTGTCCTTCATCTCGCAGAACTGGTGCCCATTCCACGTAGGCAGCCCGCAGTTCTTTGTCTGCACCTCGAAAGTTCGTTGCGTTGTCGGACATCATGATACGGGGCCAGCCTCGTCGCGCAGCCATTCTTCTCAGTGCCATGATTGCAGAGTTGACGGAAAGTGTAGTAACGACCTCTATGTGTACGGCGCGTGTAGTGAGGCACGTATAGAGGGCGCCCCATCTCTTCTCCCGGCGTCGTCTAATCTTTACTATCATGGGCCCAAAATAGTCAGTTCCGGAGTGGCTGAAAGGGCGCAGGAACGGCGTGAGGCGGGCTCTCGGCAAGTCTCCCGTAGCTGGTGGTAGAGGCTTCATCTTCCGTACTTGGCAGAGTTTGCATTCCTTCTCGATGCCACGTACTGTCGGTCGTAGATGAATCACCCAATATTTCTGTCTGAGGTCGTTAGTCACGCGCTCCCTGTTAGCGTGACCAGCTGCGCAGTGTTCTCGCAAGACGATAAGTCTTGTGATGCGGTGACGGCCGTCGAGTATTATGGGCCGCTTCATCTCAATCGGTGCGTCGGAAGCTCCAATGCGACCTCGTACTCGTAGAATGCTATCTTCTAAAATCGGGTCCAACCGGAACAGGCGACTCGATTTCGTGATTGGACGAGACGTTTTCATTCGCTGCAGCTCGTCTGAGAAGCTCTCCTTTTGTGCGTGGCGAATAAGCGCACGTTCCGCATCTTCGATGTGCCGGTTTTCCATGTTCGTGGCTCGTCGTCGACATCTCTCGATGAAGAAGAGTACTCGTGCTGTAGCTCTGACTAGTGTCTCGTACTTAGAGAAGTGTGATGGATCTGGCAGCCATCCATCCGTCTTGTCTTCTTCCACTCGCGTGTGCAGAACTTCCTCCTCGTGGTTGCAGTCAGACGTCTCCTTCGGCCACTGATGCTCTGGGCGGCGAAGGAAGTCTGGCCCTCGGAACCATCGATCTTCTGCCATTATGCGTGTGTTCGTCAGCCTGGTCGCGTCGTCTGCCGTATTCTCGCTGGTCGGTATCCACTTCCAATCTTCTTTCTGGGTAAGTTCAGATAGCTCCCCCAGACGATGCGCGACGTAGGGCGTATATCTTCTTGCATTGTTTCGTATCCAATGTATAACTGTCATTGAGTCACTCCAGTAGATCGTTCTCTTGACTTCGACTCGATGTTCATGTCTGATGGCGTAGGCCAACTTTGCTCCGATGACCGCCGCTTGTAGTTCCAAGCGGGGAATGGTTTGCGTTCGCTTTGGAGCAACCTTGGACTTAGCAGCGACGAGGCAAACACTGAAGCTTCCATCTGGTCTCGTGCTTCGCCAGTATGCCACGGTCGAGTAGGCTTGTTCGCTGGCATCACATAGTACATGTAGCTCGAGGTCAGTGTTGTCTTGAATCTCGTAGTGTCGCTCCAGCCGAAGGCAAGACAGGTCGTTCAGTTGTTCCAACCACGTGGCGAACAGCTCATTTTCTTCTTCCGGAATCGGTTCATCCCATGACATCTTGATGCGCCATAGCTTCTGAAGCACAATTTTTGCTCGTATCGTATAGTGACTCAGCAGTCCGAGCGGATCGTAGATGGACATCACCGCGCTGAGTGCCTCTCTCTTCGTTGGCGCGCGGACTCGTGCACGTACTTCTGCGGGAACTCTATTCATGGAGGTGTTGAATCCAAGTTCATCTTGTTCGGCGTTCCAGTAGAGTCCAAGGATCTTGTTCTCTGACCCCCTTTCGTCAAATTGCATCGGTGTTGTAGCTCGTAGTTCAGCCGGCACGTCTTCCAGTACGCTATCCTTGTTGCTGTTCCATGCTCGCAGTGTGAATCCAGCAACCGCGTGCACTGTGCGCAGTTCCGTCACGGCTCGATGGGCTTCCACGTCGTCATCGTAGCTCGCTACCAAATCGTCCATGTAGTGGCTTCTGGTGATGGCTTCGCAGGCGAGAGGGTGAGTTTGAGCGTATACCCTCGCATTGTAGTTTCGCACGAAATGCGCCATGAATGGGGAACTCGCAGCGCCGAATATCATGCTTGTCATCTTGAATCGTTGAGGCGTCTTCTTTCTCTCGTTGCCTCTCCACAAGAATTGTTGTGCTGGCTGGTCCTCTTGACGAATCTTAATCTGTAGAAACATCTCCTGTATGTCTGCCGTAATCGCGACTCGCTTCTCTCTGAATCTGAACAGGATGCCTGGTAGGGACATCAAGAGGTCGGGTCCTTCCAGCAGGTGGTCGTTCAGGCTGACTCCATTGCTCTTTGCTGCTGCATCGAAGACAAGCCTTATCTTCCCGGGCTTGTTGGGGTTGCGTACTGCGAAGTGAGGCAAGTACCAGCAGACGGTGCTAGACTCCTCCGATCCATCGCATGGTTCAGCGTACCGCTTCTGCAGCAAGTTCTCAATTTGCTTGGTATATTCTTCGGCGAAGACTGGGTCAGCATCCATCTTCTTCTCAATGCTTTGAAGATGACGAAATGCCATGTTGTAGCTCTGAGGTAGTTTCGTGTCTTCTTTCTTCCATGGTAGACCAACTTCATATCTTTGGTCAATCTTCTTGATTGTCTGTTCGACGATATTTGTAGCCCGGAGATCTTCTTCACTCGTACGTGGCTTCTGGTTGATGCCAATCGCTTCAATGCTAAAATGCTTCTCTATTAGCTCATGCAGCTCTTGGTTCTGCTTCTCAATGGCTTCAGGTGTGTAGATGTGTAGAACGCTGTCTTGGTTCGCGATGATGCTGCGTGGTATGGTTCCGTGGATGACCCATCCCAGCTGTGTTCTCGATGCAGCTGGTTGGTTCGCTCTTCCGACTCGTAGCTCCTGTGAGACTATGTACTCCCAGTGGTCAGCTCCAATCAGGATCCCAGGTTGTGATGACTCGTAGCAGACTTCATCTCGTTGTAAGTCCCTCAGATGGTCTTGATCCAACAGTGTTGCGGGAATCGATTGTTGCAGCAGCTTCATGTTCTTGATGGTGCGTGCCCGAAGTGGATGTAGCTTGCTATCCTTGCCCTTCAGTTGTACGGTGACAAGTTGGCTTTCTTCCTCCCTTTGCGTAGTGTTGACTCCACGCATTCGTAGTGGCAGTGAAGGTCCTTTTGCTCCGATAGTACGCGCCAACTTCTCATCAATCAAAGTGACTGTGGACCCTTCATCCAAGAGAGCGAGCGTATCGATCTCCCCCCGTGGACCGACGACGGTGACTGGACACATCTTCAGCAAAACTGCCATGTCATTCGAGGCAGCGGTGGTCACTGTCATGACTGCTTCGGTTGGGCTTGAACTGTCTTTTCTTTCTTGATGTAGAGTCTGATGGTGTGGACGTGAACATTGGTTGACTCCACATGATGTCGCCTTGCAGTTGGTGCGTCGATGCTTCTTCACTATACATTTGAAGCACAGCTTGTTCTTCTTCACGTGTTCCCATCGCTCGTCAGTTGTCATTGCCTTATATTTGGGGCAATCTGTCAACTTGTGTTCCTTCTCGCAGCATGAACACTTCTCTTCAGCTTCAGCGAGTTCTTCAGTAGTGTTGTACACGGCGTTCGTCTTCTTCTTGAATGCTGTGTTCGGTTTCGGCAGGTTTTCCTTCTTGCTGGTCGGTGGTGCATAGCTGAACCGCAGGGCTCGGTCCGCTTCGCGCATAAGGAAGCGTGATAGCATAATGATCTCGGGCTCGATCATTCCCTCTTGTTCGGTTGCGTAGTCACACCAGCGAGAGCGAATGTGGGGGCTCAGCTTCTCCAGTGTTTCTCTGGTCAGCGTCGGATTGTACAGGTAGCCTCTGTTCCCGATGTTGCTCAACACGCAGACCACGTTCTGAAGCTTGACGGCGAATGAGTTCAGTTCTATTGCAGATGGTCCGGGTTTCGGTAGTCTTCGAAGGTCATCAATGGCCCGGTCGATGATGATTTCTGGTCTTCCGAAGCATTGTTCCAGGGTCTTCATGATGATTTCTGGATTGCTTGCGGTGTACAGGAGTGAAGCAACTAGCTCTCTTGCTTCCCCTTTAAGGCTGCTTCTCAGCCTTTGGATGTTCTCAGCCGGTGTCAGCTTGTATGTTCTCGTTGAGTCGTTAAAGGCAGCTTTGAAGGGCAACCACTCATTCGGTGAACCGGAAAACGCGTGCAGGTCTGGGCACTTCATCCTCGGTCTTGCTAGCTTCTCTATTGCATCAGCTAATGCATCGACGTTAGCAGTACTCTTAGTCTTGACCGGCGTAGTCGATATGTTCCTGACGTTGAATCGGATGTTCTTCTCAGTTCTTGGAATAGTGTCACTTTTCTCCCCTTCAGTTGTCTGCAGCCACTGCTCAACTCTCTCACTGTGTTCCGGTAGTTCGTCTTCATGTATGCTCCTTTCCTCGTCTTCTAATGCTGCTAGGTTAGCAGCCAATCTCTTCTTGACGAGATCTGCTTCTATTTGGAGTTCTTTACGCCTAAGTTCGGCCAGTTTCTCTTCCGCCTCCAGTTCCGCCGCCCGCGCCCTGGCCGCTATGCTCCCGTTCGATCGTAGAGAGCGCGCAGTTCGGGCGGGAGATTGTTCATCCCTATGGCGTTCCGTACTCGTTCCGGCGCGGGTGAAGTCGGGTGCGAACCCTATGGCTGGGTCGCGATGTCTGGCTACTTGATGCGTAGCGGGTGTCGCCGGAGCTTCTTGCGACAGCCTTCGTCTTCGTTCGTTCGCGATGGCTTCCAGTTCGGCGGCTTGCCGTACAGCCTCTTCCTCAGTTTCACGTCGTTCGGACGTATCCACTTGGCTTCTGGTTACAACCATACTGCGCGAGCGCTTGATTCTTCCTTCTCCAATCCGGTAGGTGCAGGATCTCTTCACTCCGATCCGATGGGTGCAGGATCTCTTCACTCCAATCCGGCTCGAAGGACCAGGAACTGTTGTGGACTGTAAGCTTCTTGAATTTTTCCAGTAAAACACTTTTGTTCTTGTTTCCAGCTTTATTTACTTCTTCAGGTTTTCTTGATCGCGTCCGAGTATAAACTAAACTTATTCTAGCTAGCGTGCCTATTTATACAAAAATCTCCCCTACATTTTCCAAAATTAGAATGAGAAAAAACAATAGACGATCAAATGGTTCGTTCGTTCGCAGGTATTTGAATTTTTGAATGTGCTTGCGGCCAGCAAGCCATGTTGAGGTATTTCAACCTCCTTTGACGTTTCAAACCTAGACTATTATACCTATTCTAAGAAGGATCTTCTTCAACCTATCCTACGAAGGCTCGTCGTGTCCAGAACACTGCTAGTTACGACTACATAATATATTTAGGTATACTAGGTGACTAAAACTTATAATCTTAAATTACATCTTAATATATTAAACTATGCACAAAAAATATTTAATATTATAATTTAATGAGTCTGTGGCTTTATTGGAAAGCCATTTTCATATATCAAACCGGACCATTGACAAGCAGAACCATTTCCCAAAACTAACAGATTTTCCTCAAAATAATTTTGCGGTGATTTGATTTACTTCAAGACCCCTCTGCGGTTCCAATTAATATTTAGGAGCGAGTGTCTCGATAAATCCGCTTGAAGCGATCAAAGCGGCTTTAAATATCGCTGAGTAATACCAAGCCTGGGCCGCTGTCGCTGCCGCTGCCGGCTTAGCGGCCCCGAGCGGACCACAATCAGGTTGCCAGTCCGAAAAACGAAAGATGATTTGGCGGATTAGATGGGATGAAAAGGGTCGATAAGTTTAGTTTAGGAAGATGTTCGTTTCTATCTTTCTAGAGAAATTTGCCGCAGTTTTGCCTAAAGTTTCTTTTCTTTCGTATAAAGAATGAATCGGCATTAAATGTTGTTAATATAAATTATGCTATTCACAATAATTATTCTGATAACGAGGGCTCTTGATATAAAAACATCGGTATTAGTTACTTCCAACGTCTTTCGTGAGACGCGCCGCGCCTATTCCCAACGTTTCACGAGAGTCAAAGCATCAAGATTTACAATCTATCGGCTAAATCTAAGGCCTGTACTATGAAAGCTTGCTCAGTCTTCAATATGTGCTTGATAACGATTTTGTAAAGCATATGCGTTACTCAAGCATAAATCGATAACCGAGCTAGCTTTAATAATACGAGACTAGAAACTAAGGCTGTTTAAAACTAAGATATTTAAATGCCTACTATGCAATTTGACTTGTTTTAATCCTAGTCAGTACAGTACAACGTAACAAAGCGTAATCGGGTGATTTTTATTAAAAATATGCACGTTTTAGGTAAAAAAAGGATTAAAATTACACATTTTATGATATATGATCACGTGACCGAAAACGCTCTGCGTTTGGTAGGATCACTGGTGACGTCACACTATTACAGATTACAGTGTCAATGAGTTCTTCTTGTCAGGTGTGGTGTGGCGTGTGACGTCATTGCTCAGAGCACGGGAGCCATGAGTCATGGCACCCGCGCTCTGTGCGCCAAAACGATAATCTCTGTCATGGCCCATGACAGAGATTATCGTTTTGGCGCGCCATTATTTTATTCAAACTTTAAAATTAGTTTTTATAACTAGTACAACTGGCCTTAAAGAAATATTAATTACACTTTGCATTATTTTTATCAGGCAATACGTTAGAATTATTACTCAGTAGTAGTCAAGAAGCCTATTTGCTGTAGCATGATTGTTTTTTTGCTATAAATAAATATATTTTTTGCTATGTTATTTGTTGTACTTAGATCTGAATCTCCTTGGAATCTCCTGGATAAGCCGTTACACAGTAAAAACGTGTGCGGCGACCTTAAAGACCCCTAATGTTTAAGGGACTAGCCCGTATGTGCCATACGAGCTAGTTCGCCAACAACGCACGTCACAACTCAAAAGAAATCTCGAACATTTCCTGAATCCCAATCCACCATCACTCTCACCTGCCAACCAATTCGCACGCTCAACACGCATATTTTCATATCAATGGTTTTCCACCACCCTTATATTTAGGAGGGTAAGGTTGAAATTGAGGGGTGTTGGTAGGTTGGCCATGAAAATTGATGGTATCGGTTTGCAATCACTTGAATGCAAACGTTACGTGTAAATAGGGGCGACGTGGTTTCGGCTGGTAAAGAGTAAAACGATCTATGGAGTAAATTTATTAAAACCTATTTGTTCCTTTCTAATATACATATATTTCCACATATTGTTGTTATCTCTGTTCAAATAGTAGATACCTAAATAGCAAACTTTGCAAATACCATCCCAAAAGTCTAATCAAAACTTTATCATCGCCCAAACTACTTCGATAGCACATAAAACGAACTGATTAGTGCACTTTTCCCAACTTAGAGCTTTATTCCCCCCGTTCCCCATTATCTCCGATAACGGGGATAACGGGTAATGGGAAAAAGGTTGTATTTATGTTGCTTCTTTTGATGGGCCTCGGTAATACGGTTTTCTGATTAGATCCTACGGCCGAAATATGAGCTATTAATATAAATCTTTTGGATTAATGGTGGATATTTGTTTAGTAAGCACGATGAGGCGTTTTGTGCTTAGAAGGTAGAGCTTCGAAGGTAGAGCTTAGAAGGTAGAGCTTAGAAGGTAGAGCTTAGAAGGTAGAGCTTTTTCCTCCCAATATAACATGTGAAAATTATTGCATTTGATTAAATTTTAATTAATTGACACACTAGCAGCGCCTCGCGGTTTCACCACATACCACACACTAATGGTGAAACAATTTTTCAAGTCGGTCTAGTAGTTTCGAAGCCTATTCATTACAAACAAACAAATCTTTCCTCTTTATCATGTTACTAGCAGTACCTCGCGGTATCACGTAGTTCCCGTTCCCGTGGGAATTCCGGGATAAAACATAGCCTTTGTCACTCCCTGAAAAGTCAGCTTTCTAATGGTGAATGAATTTTTGTAATCGGTTCAGTAGTATTTAAGTTTATTCGTTACATACAAAAATACAAACAAATCTTCATTTTATCAAAACTTTCAACAAATTCAACACTGAACCGAATTCAGTTAAACATTTCAACAAATCAAATCACATAAAATAAACGGAGGCATCAATCAAAACTTGGGCCATAACGTAACTTTAAACCGATCCTCAGTAAAAACGATCATAACTCCCGCGGGTTCGGGTTCGGGCCGATACCGAACATGTGTTCCGAGTTATAGCTGAACTTTATTTCAGTACAAACTGTTTAATAGTCACTGATAATGTATGAAGTTTTATATTAGAAACAGTAACACATTGGAATTACTTAGCTTTACTAGTGTAGAGTCGGTAGAGTTCGTAAAACTTTAAAATTTTACGAATAAACTAGAACAACATTTTTTTTACAATCGAAACAGTTATGCTAACTGCAAACGGTTGCAAACAATGTAGACGTAGCTCAACTGATTCATTATCAATACCGTCGGAAGCATTCAAAAGACGCTCTAGCTGCATTGCCCCGCTGAATGGCAATGCTGATGCGCTGCGTCAGATACTCATCAGCTCTCGGGTCACACGTCGCTTCAACTAGAGGTTTTCATAAATTTATGAAAACTCGAAGTAAGTACGTAGGTACCCCACCGTAGGACCTAGGATCTCGACTCGAATGGGAGCAAATGCGTTGGCTCTCTTGAGGCTCTATGTATGTTTTTTTTTTCTTTTTTAGCTAATATCTAAAATTTGTCAGAGTTTAGCTATTGCGAACTAGATTCTGATAAGGAATGGTTAGTGAGATAAAGGAATGGTTCCCGTTTCGTCGCGAGACGTTACGTAGCGAATTTTATTCCATGCAATTTTTTATCTTATCTGAATCATTCCCGTCGCGTAGCGATCTGCTGTATGACGTAGCGTCAAACATGCATTTTATCGACGTCCGCAAATATTTACATCGGGATACCTGAAAAAAACATTCGTATCGAGCTAAAGTAGAGCGACTATTAGCTGACAAACTAATCTTGGTGGGATTAGATACAACTGAACCAAAGTAAGGTAGGTAGGAAGTACTTACATAGAGACTACTTCACCTCACTTCAATAGCCTATAATGGTCCAAGGCTGGACGCACGCCTTCCCTGGCTTTCATCTCATGGGGGTAGTGCCCATAATCCCCACGCTGGGCATGCGGGTTAGGGATCGCAGTTCGATGGTGGAGCTTTCTGCAAGAGGCGCTGCTGCCCGCCCCCCGGTGTATATTCCTTAGTCGCCTCTTGCGACACCCACGGAAGGAGTTGGGGTGGTGCAAATCGTAAGCCGGTACCACACGGTTACCATAGAGACTATTAGAGGCCAAATCCTAAATTGTCTGTTTTCGCTTATTCCCAGTAACTCTGCTCTGCTGTAACTCTGTACAGAACTACTGCAACATAAATTAACACTACATCGTTGGATATAGGCATTCTTTTACCATAAACCATAAACCTTTTATGAGATCCCTCCCTTCCACGTAGTCAGTACATGTTCAAGATACAGTTTCCCCGAAGCCTGGACCACCCAGGCCTCGCGTGATGACGTCAGACACGCCACCGATCTCAACCCTTAATTGGAAGATGTGCGTGCGCCTTTGTTATATGATTACATCTTATTTGGTAGCCTCGTTACCGATGAGCTGAACTTTGAGCCCACTCGAATAGAAATAAGGTTTTATGAAATCCACGGGAGCGGAGCTTTACCTTAAAAGGGGTCTATCCGGTAGTTATAATCAGGAAGGATTGGTTTTCATTGTTGTAATTTAATTTAATAAATTTATACTTAATTCTCATTTTATTGTTACTTTTTTTTATCTCTAATCTTTGTACAATATTACTTAAAATTGGTTAGTGTAAGTGGTTCTGTAGGACCGTTCTAATTAAATAAATAAATTGAAAGTGAAATGTACCTACCGATACACACTATTAACCAACTGCTAAAAAATTAATAAATCCCAAAAATTTACGATCTCGACGGGATTCGAACCCGCACCTTCCCCTTCAGCGCAGGGTTGCTCTTTTTCCAACTAAGCTATGTGAGGTCTTATCTCACGTAGCTTAGTTGGAAAAAGAGCAACCCTGCGCTGAAGGGGAAGGTGCGGGTTCGAATCCCGTCGAGATCGTAAATTTTTGGGATTTATTAATTTTTTAGAGATTACCCAGAGTACTATAATAAATAAAAACCTTAGAACTGCTAAAAATTTATGAAATAATAAATAAGGGCATCGCGATCATGTCATCTTTCGAAAAAAAGGTGATAGCCCTCGCGATTTATCTGGTTAAGTTAACCAGAGAAGGCAAACCTATCTCAATGATGTACACTACAAACAGCGACATTTATTATTTAATATAAAGGTATTCTACATCAAATTATTGCTACAAATGAATAAACTTATTATTAAGAAATTAATAAATCCCAAAAATTTACGATCCCGACGGGATTCGAACCCGCACCTTCCCCTTCAGCGCAGGGGTGCTCTTTTTCCAACTAAGCTACGTGATCTTATCTAGTCGGCCCGAAAATCTTTGGGAGTTCTTTCGGCACTTACGCCGTCAGCGCCACCTACAGAGGAAACAATGAAGTTATCCAATTCTGCTCAAAGACCAAATTTACATTTAGTTCTTTGACGAGAGGTTTTGCCGTTGCTTGATTCTAAGGTTTTTATTTATTATACTCTGGGTAATTTCTAAGAAATTAATAAATCCCAAAAATTTACGATCCCGACGGGATTCGAACCCGCACCTTCCCCTTCAGCGCAGGGGTGCTCTTTTTCCAACTAAGCTACGTGATCTTATCTAGTCGGCCCGAAAATCTTTGGGAGTTCTTTCGGCACTTACGCCGTCAGCGCCACCTACAGAGGAAACAATGAAGTTATCCAATTCTGCTCAAAGACCAAATTTACATTTAGTTCTTTGACGAGAGGTTTTGCCGTTGCTTGATTCTAAGGTTTTTATTTATTATACTCTGGGTAATTTCTAAGAAATTAATAAATCCCAAAAATTTACGATCCCGACGGGATTCGAACCCGCACCTTCCCCTTCAGCGCAGGGGTGCTCTTTTTCCAACTAAGCTACGTGATCTTATCTAGTCGGCCCGAAAATCTTTGGGAGTTCTTTCGGCACTTACGCCGTCAGCGCCACCTACAGAGGAAACAATGAAGTTATCCAATTCTGCTCAAAGACCAAAAAAAATTTTTGGGATTTATTAATTTCTTAGAAATTACCCAGAGTATAATAAATAAAAACCTTAGAATCAAGCAACGGCAAAACCTCTCGTCAAAGAACTAAATGTAAATTTGGTCTTTGAGCAGAATTGGATAACTTCATTGTTTCCTCTGTAGGTGGCGCTGACGGCGTAAGTGCCGAAAGAACTCCCAAAGATTTTCGGGCCGACTAGATAAGATCACGTAGCTTAGTTGGAAAAAGAGCACCCCTGCGCTGAAGGGGAAGGTGCGGGTTCGAATCCCGTCGGGATCGTAAATTTTTGGGATTTATTAATTTCTTAGAAATTACCCAGAGTATAATAAATAAAAACCTTAGAATCAAGCAACGGCAAAACCTCTCGTCAAAGAACTAAATGTAAATTTGGTCTTTGAGCAGAATTGGATAACTTCATTGTTTCCTCTGTAGGTGGCGCTGACGGCGTAAGTGCCGAAAGAACTCCCAAAGATTTTCGGGCCGACTAGATAAGATCACGTAGCTTAGTTGGAAAAAGAGCACCCCTGCGCTGAAGGGGAAGGTGCGGGTTCGAATCCCGTCGGGATCGTAAATTTTTGGGATTTATTAATTTCTTAGAAATTACCCAGAGTATAATAAATAAAAACCTTAGAATCAAGCAACGGCAAAACCTCTCGTCAAAGAACTAAATGTAAATTTGGTCTTTGAGCAGAATTGGATAACTTCATTGTTTCCTCTGTAGGTGGCGCTGACGGCGTAAGTGCCGAAAGAACTCCCAAAGATTTTCGGGCCGACTAGATAAGATCACGTAGCTTAGTTGGAAAAAGAGCACCCCTGCGCTGAAGGGGAAGGTGCGGGTTCGAATCCCGTCGGGATCGTAAATTTTTGGGATTTATTAATTTCTTAGAAATTACCCAGAGTATAATAAATAAAAACCTTAGAAACTTATTATTATTTTATATATACAGAGATTCTACATAAAATTGTTATCGCAAATGAATAAACGAAGGTCAGTGGAATTAACCATCGGGTTTATCCCCATAGAGAACCTGAAAATCATTGGATTCACCTATCCAATTATAAGGAAGGTGCCATTTTGAGTTGGTACAACTATTTAGCACTAAATCTCGTTCACTTCACTTTATCATCATAAAAATTGTAGAGGAGAGCCGGTAGAAACGGCACCTACGGGGAAAACTCTCGCATTACAGGTCACACTTGAGTAATAGCACCTAAGCCGGGGGGCGTGAATAATGACGTCACGCCGTTCCACGTCACTGTGACGTATGTCTACGTGACGTATACGTCAGACAAATGGCGGGAGACAATAGATATTCATTTTTATGAAAGGTGATAGGCGTTATGTTTTTAGGGAAGGTTTTTGCAATTTTTGGTAAAGCGAGGAGCAAAAGTTGATAAGGGATTTAAGTTTCTCACGCGGTTTATTTATATTTTCTAAATTTTTTTCGAAGTTTAGATAAACGTCAATATACCAGTTAATCTATACTGACATTATAATGTGGAAAGATTTGTATTTTTGTAAGTAACGAATAAACTTAAAAGCTACTGGACCGATTTCAAAAACTCTATCACCATTAGAAAGCTTTCTTTTCAGGGAGTGACATCTTCGATCAAAAATAAGGAGTTCGCGGCCTCCCCCGTAGATACCTAGAGCCTTACAAAAATGTCACTCAAAATTGGGTTCGTTTTGTTTTGACGCAGACAGTTTGCGCAGAGCCTGACAAGTTTTTTCCATACGGAACAAGAGATTGGTGGAGTCGAATTCATTTTATTTTATTTTGTAAGTAGGTAGGTACCTACCTGAGAATTATATACCTACCTACTCAGTTTATTTTCTATAAGGATTAATTAACAGAATTCAGGTAAAGATAACGAATCATTTATTGATGAAACTATAAATTGGTGTCTCAACAGTAGGTATTTATACAAAAGGGTCATTTCAGACATACAACAATTTAAACTTAAAATACAATTTCAGGCAGGCACTCTAGATTAAAAAGAACTGGTTCCTGTCTGCGGCTTTGCACGAGTTTTTTTTACGGGAAAAAAATAAACGTTTTATAAATTCATACTTCTGGTAGGTAGGTAAGAACCTAGTCTTTCTTTTATTAGAGAGTCTACGCAAATGAAATTTTAGGGCGGGCCAACTAGTTATTTTAAAAATCATCAACTAGTAGGTAATATTAAACTTATTTTTATGAAAAATATATTAATACATACTAAAAATGAAAAAAAAAATTTAGAAGAAATAGCCTCTCCATTTATCAATTTAGAACCAAATTAATATTTTAACATAGGCAAACCAAACAACAATATTTTATGCTGATTTCACAAGTATATGACTCACATCTCAATATACGGGTAAAAAATATATATAAACTTACTGAAAATAAGAAATTCCATCCTTTTTCAGCACTTTGGACGAGTGATTCTTGCATTTTTTGTACCCATGCTTTTTGTCTGAACGCTAAAATGACACTAGTTGAAAAGCTTTCCTAACATGTCAAAATGTACCTCTTTTGCTACTGAAGGTTGTGGCGTGCGCATTGTGAATCTAAGGGGGGCCGGCAAAGCCGGACATTTTTGATCGATGAGTGACATACATTATTATTTATAATTTGTAAACCTAACCAAACTGTTTAAAATATTTCGAAGAAACATTTCAATTTTATTTTTTTATTCAAATGACACTTTTTTGGTGATTATCCTTTTCAAACAACATGTGTACCTATCTACTTCTATTGTGCTTTCAATTTATTAAAAGATGTCCGGGATAAATTCGCTTTTCGTAACCATTATATAGGGTGTAACAAGAAAGTGGCACTTTATTAACTAGCTCAGATCGTATGCACTGGACGTGGTGCGAGAATTACTGCACTGCATACAAAACTCGCCACCTGCAGGGGTGGGACACCGTTTTTTTAATAAAAATGTGGTTCAAATTTAGGTCAAAATGGCTCGAATTCTTCGAGATACAATAATATAATAATACAGACATAACATAACGTCATATTCATTTAGTTTCTCTTCTCTACAGATTGCCTGGTCAAAGATTCATGATTTTGTAGATATTTCTGTATTAACTCGATGTAAAACATACTGCACCAGTCATCGGGGTCATCGTCATAATTATTGTTATCGTGATACCAAGTGGAAGTATTTGAACTTGACCTCCCAATAACATTAGCGTGTACAACACCGAGTTTTGTATCAAGTCCTAGGATCTTCAATATTTCTAATATATTTTACACCATAAAATTAATTGTTTAAGACCCCTGGATTTGTTAGTGAAGCCAACTCTACAATTCGCGGCGGACGTGGATAGAGCGAAAGCATTAGTCTAATGTTCAGCACTTTAGAGCTAGAATGGCGTGACACCGCGCCGAGCTAACGCATTCACTTCATACGCCAACGTTGACGCATTGATAGGCGATTATGACCCCTATTGAGTTGTTAGTGAGATACAGTGTCGAAGGCGGCTGACAATATATTAAATTTATAGAGTTCATTTGTTACGTTTGCTAGAATGTATGTCTATAATTAACATATTGGGTCTGTGCCCTACAAAGCTTGAAATTCAATTTGTAACTGTTTCAAAACGTACTAAACATATGTATATAATACGTACGTAACGTACTATAGGCATATAGTAAAATTTACATCACGAACGGATTGAAATACGTTTCGAAAAAAAGGAATCTACAAAATAAATACTTGAATCTGCCAATTCCAATATTAAATTAAACATTTATTAATTTCCGTTCCATTTGCGGGTATTAAAATATAATTTTATTTATCCTGTTGTTTCCCTGCCTCCCCTGGGTCCGCAAATCACTCGTATAAAATGTCCGGGACAAAAATAATATGACAGGTTATGGTCTCGTGTTGTCGCGGGACGCGCCGGGAATGTTCACATATTTTGTATCCTTTTGAATTGGCCGTTTTACAGAATAATAAACTTGATTTGTAAGCGAGGATTCACCAGTATTAAATTGATATTACGTAGGTATTATACAGCTGATTCCTAATATGTTAATATGCAACAATAATGTTTTGGAATTCTGTAACTTTTTGTCAATATTTTGTTCGGGTCGCCAAAGTGTCACTTTCCCATACATAAAAAATAAATAAACGAAAATAAGAACCTATTTCACGCGTTTATTTTCCTTGGAATTTTCCGTAGTTTCACCTCTCGCCGAAGTGGTTTTTTGTTGACAGATATTTTATTAGAGGTGTTCCGTGTTTGTCCTACCAGCTTCGGCCCAAAGTAGTCCGAACACGGAAATTCAAATTTTATGCTGAAATTTTATCATCCTGTGTCCATGTATCCTCCCACTTTTACGTGCTTTTTCACATGTAAAAATGTAAGAGCTAAATAGACAGCTTTGAAATGGCACGGCGCGCAGCGCGGTCACCGTGACGGCCGCGCCGTCTCCGTATGCATGTGAGAAGAGCCTACCTCGTTCTATTGCCGTACAAAAGGTACTATCGCAAATTAAGTAATATTAATTCGGTACTTTCACGTACATACCGATTAGATACATACCTACAATTAGAGCTATAGATGAGCAACATAACAGAAATGCCTTAACTAAACAATGATAACTGGGGGCTGGAAGTCACGGGGCCACAGTCCACCACTCAGTGATATTTCGTGCTAGGTAGTGGCAGCGGGCAAGTGGTTTGATTTACCGCGCCTGCAGCGGACTTGCAAAGGACTCCATCCATTGTCCCTGCGTTGGACATGACAACTGAGAGCTAGCCACCTACGTTGCTATAGCAAGTGCCTGTAAAAACTACTAAGCCCGTGATTCGGTGACGATTTAGTAGTAAAATCAAGCATTTTAAATAGCCACCTTGTAAATTAAGTATTTAATAGTAGGTAGTGTCCCTTGTCTGCGCTTGTTCAGTACGTTTGTGTGCAGATGTGTAAGGAAAGAAGTGTTTATTCTGTCTTTGTTTTATTTGCGTTTTTGAATCTAGCTACTACCTATCTATTTTGAAAATGGCTTCAATCCCACGTTGTCGTACGAAGTTCATGTCCTAAAAGACGATTAATTCCCTCTGCTCTAGATTATAGTCTTGTAGAAAGAAAAGATTAAGTAAAATTAAGTAAAGATAAATTAAGAAAGATGTTGCGATGAGGTAAGGATAACAAGAAGCAATCAACTGCAACATTATTTTGTAAATCTTTGCTCTACGACGAGACCAACAAGAGTACTAGATTTTTTCCTCGTGTTTTCGGTTTAATAAATCTCCGAGGAAAAAACCTCTGTATTTTTCTGTGGAAAATAATAATTAGGTAGGCTTAATTTCATTAATGAGTCCATTGTGTAACGACCCGGCTTATTTGATTTGCGTCAAAATTTCATTTAAAAGTCAACGTGGTTGAAAAATTACAGCCATTTTCTTTTGTACCTATTCGTTTCCACGTGATTTTATAATTTTTTCTGCTTTAAATAATTGTGTGGGTTTAGCACTGAGTTTTTAATGCAGGCATTTTTATTATTCAACTGGAATATAAATAAATAACCTTTTTCAGAAAATGTTCTTTTCTTTTTACATGAAAAATAAATATCCTATATATTTCCCAACATTGTTTCATTATTAAAAGGTAGTATTATTAATCTGCCGAGAAGCATGTCCAATATTTCTACACTTAGGCAGACGTCACTCTCGCGTCGCTCGAGGAAAAATGGCTCGAACACAAAGAGAAAACATATTTTTTTCACAAAACTCGCGTTACGAATTTTCCTAATAATTTTTCACAGGGGACCTTTGTGGGTTCAGATTTTTCGCAAATGAAAATGCCTGCTTTGTCAGGTTTTGGGAAACGCTACATAATGAGGCCCGACACTTTGTTGTGACAATTTTGATTGTGGAATTATTGCGATGGCTGTTGGGAAGGTTTTTAATAATGTTTTGTTGAAGGTGAAAGTAAGTAGAGCTATTATTATAGTAATATTAATAATTAGAAGAGCTAGCTATTCGTAGTTCAACACAACTCTTCAACAGAATCAAAGAAGTATTATAACTAATATTATAAAGCGAAAGTGTGTTTGTTTGTTTGTCTGTCCTTCACGTCCTAACTAAGCAACCAATCGACTTGATTTTTGGCATAGAGTTAGTTGAAAAGATGGAGAGGCATACTTTTTGTCCTATATTACTCTACTTACTACGTGATCAATTTCCATTATGAAAATAATCCACCTAGTAACGTGAAATTCGAATTTAACGCGGGTGAAACCGCGGGGAACAGCTAGTAGTTAATAATTGGTTTGAATCGAGGCTAAGCTCCGGTACGGAATGCTTCTCCGTGCGCTATAAGAAAGGGATGGAACTATTTCGAACTGAAACAAAAGCGATTAGGCTTTTACTTTAACAAGCTTCCATCCCAATATGACAACGCGCGGATTATCTAAGAAATGTGACGTAAAATATTTACTCTGACAAGGTCCCGTCCCGTTCCGATCGTGCGGATCATACCAACAATGCAAACCAACCGCAAAGGCTGGCTAATTGAATGCACTGTCTAAGAAATACCTGCAAGGTATGCACTCCGGGAGATTTCCTCCGAGATGCGAGCGATCTGCGGTTACTCAATCAAGCCGTGCTTTATAGATTGTCTGGCGTTTGGTTTGCCGTACTGGAGCGTTAAACTGGAAATATTGCAGTTCGAACAAGATTCCAACTTTTTTTTAGTCTACCCTCTGTTCTAACCAGTTAATATTTCGTTGTGGGTGTGATCTCCAAGGCATTTAATTGAAATAAGTAGGTAGGTACCTATCTTATTATATATTGTTCATGATCTAATTCTAAATTTACCTCGGATACAAGTAACCATACTCCCGAGAATATTAGTAGGAATAAAGTGATTTTGGAATTCTAAACCAGAATATCTTAACAGAATAATAATAATAATGCTGGACAATTCACACAACATTATCTAGCCCCAAGCTAAGCAAAGCTTGTGTTACTAGATAACTGATATACATAACCTACATAGATAGATATATTTTATTATACATAGAAAACGACCAGAACACCCTGAACAAATGTCTGCAGTTCGTACACACATTTATCCCGAGGCGGGAATCGAACCCGGAACCTCCTGCATCGCAGGCTGGCCTTCTCCCACCGCGCCTCAGAGGTCGTCAACTCCTCGATTAAATTATTTAGCAATACCGGCACGGAGTCCATAAATGTGAGGAAATACCTACTTAAGTACATTATTTTGACCAGTGCCTCAAAAGCCCACATTGTCTCCGAAGCCCGGCAAATCATTCAACTGCCTTATTAAGGTAGCGTGAATAAATAATTCCATCTCCTCATATGGGTGTGCCGACGCGATAATCAAACCCACTCCTCACGCAGGCAGGCCATCCATTACAAAGGAATAAAGCTCACCACTCGCAGCGCGACGCGACTTTATATTATACTAGCTGCTGTCCCTGATTTTGCACGCGCTTTTCAAGTAGCCTATGTCCGTCCTCGGGATACCATTTACCTCCCTGCCAAATTACTTTAGGTTCATTTCAGCTGTTTAGGCTTCAATAGGTAACAGACAGGTAAACAGACAGACAGAGTTACGTTCGAATTAATAGTAATATTAGTAAGGATGACTGGCTAACAAAATAACCCGCTTCAAATGACCTGTTTGGTCTTAAAATAAGAAACATTTTTTTTTGTCCTGATTCTTTGATTTCCATGTTCATCTATTTAATGTATCAATGTTAAAATTTAAATGAACCATTTTTTGTGTATTTTTCTGCATCCATCATTCCCATTCAATTGATCTTCTTTCTAGGTATCAGCCGAATTAAACATCCAAGATGAGGATGTTTAATATAGATTACAGAAAAAATTAGAATTTAATATAATGTGGTTTCGTTCAAATATAATTTCATATTTGAACGAAACCACATTTTAAGAGACCACCAGACCGCGCGACTTTATGTCGCAGTAGGAATCTCACGTCAAGCCTTAGGAAGCCAAACAATAGCTGATACTAGCTACACCATCAGCACCTCTAAGTGGCGAGCGCCATTCACACGTCCATCCGCGTCAAGCCGCTTGACGCTTGATGCCTGACGCCTCACGCGTAGAACGTGCCAGACGTTTCTGGGATGTTCTAACAAAACATGGAAACTGGAAGCCTGTTTTCAAATTTCGAATCTGTGAACGAACCTACTTTAGAGCAACATTCCTTTAGTAAATCCTCTATACTCAGTTATAGAATCCATGCCATTTTTTGTTAACAAAAAGTTGTATTTTATGCTCGTCAAAATCAAATTTACTTTTTAGACCTCGCTTGCTAAAATGTTTATCTTGGGGCTAGATGATGCTGTGAGGATTCTCCAGCATTAGGTAATTATTTATTTATTTCCTTTAAAACTTTTAAAAATTCGCTCTTAATATGCATCGAAAATGCAACCGAAAGAGAGAGACTAGAGACCAGATTAAAATCTAAGAGATGAAATCAACAGAGACTAAACGGCACCTTCATCGAGTCATTCGTCAACTCACACCATCCAACTCGTCCCAACTTCTATGAGTTGACGAATAGTACACTCGACCAAATCATCATATGTATCAACTCCTCAGCCCCAAAAGCAATTGTGAGGACTATGTCGCTCAAGAATGAAAAACCGGGACATAATGAGTACACACACCAAACAGAGTTTTAAACATGATTTAAGCAGCGACAATGAATTCAATTAGCAACGCAAACAAGGGTCCTCTGAGCCCCACGCGGCCATAACGGACTCATAAGAAATGGATAGACCAAAATATGGACTGTACACTCATGCTGTAAAAGTTGGAATTCGAACTCAGATTCACTCAAGTAACCAAATTCGATCGCTCCTTTGAAACCTTTTATTTGACAAGTAAGTTCGAGTTTCAAGTATCGAGATGATTTGTGAATTCCCTTACAGTATACCAATTGTACGTCATTCTTTACCGTAAATGTTCAAATACTACTACTACTACTATATTCTACTATGTTCTACTTAGTTCATTTCATTACTACGCTCGTCACCGAGCAGGGAGGGAAAATCTGGAAACTACTTAGGCAAATAGGAAAATACTTGTTTCCAACAATGCTGTGTAAAATGTCCTGAAATAGGTGCTACCTATTGAGACATATTGAGACATATTATTCTGACGTAGGACAGACTTCATAATCCTTGGATTAAAAAAGCCATGCATGGCTGAGTTTGGCTACACAAAGACTTCGTAGCTCAAATAAGCCTTAACCCTATTCATCTAAACATCAACCCAAGGAATATCCATATGTTCATGATCCGAGTTCAAGCCACTGTTTACCGACTGGACATCCTCTCCGAGATTAAAATGTACGAAACCTTTTAAATCTATGGGAGACATATTATGTACACCCTTTAGGAGCTGCTAGGGTAGAGTCATTTAAGGGACAGCTACCCTCAGGGTTTTCAATTAGTAAAGTGCAAATTAAGCCCAAATGTGTCTACAAATTTGCGTTATAAACCGAAGTTTTTTTTGGAGTCGCCAAAAAACTTATAAATGAGGTATTGACGACGATTTTTCAAATTTATTCTGAAACTCCGAAAGTTAAGATTTGAGAAAAGTAAGAAATCCTTGATAAATTCTCGAACGGTTTTACGCCTTACGCAAACAACGCGTATAACTTTCTGAGGCCGTAGGGTGGGGAAATGTGAGGATACATATCGATGATTCTACCTGAAAATAAGTACCTATTTGAATCATGCCTCAGATATGTGTTATCGACATGATGCAAGCAATATTGAGTCATCCGATCACTTTTGTTGTAGTGTAGTGTGCTGGCAGATAAATGAGTGGCAGAAAAATATTGTAGCGATGATGCTTTTTTTATTGAAATTATTGCGTCTGCGATTTATCTTCGCATTATTTTTAACGTCAAACTGATTGATGTTGAATGCGAAATGCTGTCAGGATTATATTGCTCTTGGTGTTCTGTTAAGGTTTGTATATTTTGTTTTTATATCGATGAATACGGGTCGACCTAGTCGTCAGCAGTAATATTGATTGCGAAGGAAAGATAAGACATTAAGCATGACTCTGGAAAGTTTAAATAATAAATAATGCTGGACAATTCACAAAGCATTATCTAACCCCAAGCTAAGCAGAGTTTGTGTGATTGGTACTAGATAGCTGATATACTATTTAATACAATACATCTATAGTTTTGTAATTATACGTAGGAAAAGACCATAGCACCCAGTATAAATCTTCCTATCCTTGACTATGCTGATTTCTGCTACCTTGACCTCACTGAGGAGCAGCTCAATAAGCTTGAAAGACTCCAAAATGTCTGTATACGGT
This sequence comes from Eupithecia exiguata, assembly GCA_947086465.1. Classification (NCBI taxonomy): domain Eukaryota; kingdom Metazoa; phylum Arthropoda; class Insecta; order Lepidoptera; family Geometridae; genus Eupithecia; species Eupithecia exiguata. The sequence goes on along the minus strand of OX352231.1, from coordinate 12,638,370 downwards.
TTGTTTTTGGGCTTCGCAAATACGACCATATTTCGGAGTTCCGCTCAAAGCTCAAGTGGCTCCCTATCCGTCGTCGCCGGGATTCTCACATCCTTTCTCTTCTGTATAACATACTCTTCAACCCTCACACTCCACTCTATTTAAAGGAGCGTTTCAAATTTCTCCATTGTTCCCATGCTCATCCTTCTCGCATCCTTCGGTCATCAGAAAATCTGGTTTTGAACGTGCCTCTCCACCGAACCAGTTTTTATGGCAAATCCTTTTCAATCCAGGCCGTAAAGCTGTGGAACGCACTGCCTGAGTCCATTAGGAAAGCTGGATCTCTACCCGTTTTCAAAGCTCGCGTTAAAGACTTTTATCTGTCACAAAAGTGAATATTGGTACTAAATTATGTTTTTTTCTTTGTTCTTGGTATTTATTTATTCCATGTATATTATCTATTTTATAAAGTATTTTTATGTTAATTTACGTTTCTCCTTGCTTATGAATATTTAATAATTATTATTATGTATTATGTTGTATACACCCCTGCCTTTTTTAAATTTTCAAATTTCTTTCCATCCAAAGGTTGCCTGGAAGAAATCGCTGCTAAGCGATAAGGCCGCCCATTGTACGTTACGTATGTTTAATGTTTATATCTGTTTCTTTTAGTTTTATTTTGTGGTGTACAATAAAGAATTTTGTATTGTATTGTATAAACATCTGCAGATCGTATAAACATTTGTCCCGAGGCGGGAATCGAACCCGCAACCTCCTGCGTCGCAGGCGGACCTTCGTCCACCGCGCCACACGACCTCTGTGTCGCGTCTATGTATGTAGCGTCTATAATTTTATTTAAAGAAACGAGGTCTGTAAGGTATTATGTTTTTTATTTGCTGAAAATATTCAATATTTGAGAAGGGTGGTTTGTAACGCAGATAGAAATCTATATATTGTTATCCATCATTATTAAAGAAAACTATAAAAAAACCCGACGCGACCCTTGCATTTACACTTTTTACGCCAAATGAGAGGACGAAGGCCTACACAATGTAGCTAAGAACCATGTAGGAGACTAAATGAATAATTTAATTATTTTGATGCTTCATTTACCAAATTCATCGGACCTCCAAGCATTTAGATGTCCGCCAACCACATAAAAACAGACAAAAATATAACCTAACTAGATGCTGCCCGAGGCATGTTCTTCTGTCCTATTGGGGGGATACTATTTACCTTTCTGCCAAATTTCATTAAGGTCCATTCAGACAGACTTACTTTCGAATTAATAATATTAGTATGGATTAGTATTATTAGTAGACTTTAGGTATGTACCTTATAAAAATGATTGATATAGATTTCACTGACTGTTTATAACTTAGGTCGGTTATACGATTACTCATCTATAAGTGTATATCGATAAATACCCATCCCATCCCTCAAAAAGTTCCACCGTGTGGGATCGTCGAGTGTCCTGTTTGCAGGTGCTCCCCAGCTCTGGGGTGCCATCGTCCCAATTCTTGGGTAACGTGTTTATTTACCCACTCGCTATGGAGTTTTCCCCAATTTTTTCCTCAACCTAAGCACTTATTTGACTTCGGATCTTCGACTTGTTTACTCAAATGATGATTATGCGGGCCCCCGTTTACCTCAGTTTTTTTTAGTTACAATGATATATAGTTTTATAGTTTCCTTTTTTCATTACTATGTATTTCTTTTTTAATAACTATACCTAAATGAAGCATTGTGAAGCATAGAGTTATTATATGGCTAGTACTATAATAACTCTACGGTGTGAAGTGTGTACCATCAAGGGAGGGGATTTCTTCCGTCCACGGTTGACATGGTGCTGGTTGACGAAAGGAGTTGTGACGTCATCGAATCATGTCGCCAGAGCCATGAGCGTTTTAGGGCGCCATTATTTTATTCAAACTTTAAAATTAGTTTTCACAGCAAATACGACGGTCCTTGAAGAAATATTAGTATCATTTGCATTATTTTTTATCAGACAGTACGTAAGAACTAATTCCCAATAGTACCTAGTCAAATAGCCTATTTCGTTCGTTTCTGCTTAACTATCGCGACCACAAATCATTTTCACAGATCTCTATAAATAAAGCAAATAAACGAGAAGGCACCTGGCTCCACTTATTGTTCTGCTGACAGCAGCTTCCTCCTGACAATGATCGCGTGCGCAGCCGCTGGCGCTCGTTAGCTACCGACAGGGGACTGTTTATGGTGGATTGGCGATTGGTTCTGTAATGGTCACCTGGAGCATATTCATTAGGTCCCTAGCTGTTCCAATAGAGGTTATGATTATCGACGCCGAGCTTCCAGAAAAGCAAAAGAAAGACAGGTCATGTCTACTTTTCACTTTTCTGGAAGAGTGTACAAACAATTTAACAAAACCTTGAATGGATTTCTTGAATTTAGATGTGGACTAATATAGGCTGATGATGACGGTGATGATCTATGCATTTTGAAATTTGGACTTTAGTAATAATAATAAATAATGCCGAACAATTCACATTATCTAGCCCCAAGTTAAGCAGAGCTTGTGTTATGGGTACTAGATAACTGATATACATAAAACAATACATTACATAGATAGATATTTTTTATTGTACATAAAAAACGACCAGAACACCCTGAACAAATACCTGCAGATCGTACAAATATTTGTCCGAAGGCGGGAATCGAACCCGCAACCTCCTGCGTCTCGCAGGCGGACCTTCACCGCGCCACATAGGTCGACTATGTCAATACTTTGACAATATCCTCATCCTCACATCACCTCAACAGCCTATAATGGTCCACTGTTGGACGCAGGCCTCCCCCTGATAATCGTGTTATTGGCTTTTATCTCATGGGGGGCAATAATCCCATAATCCCCACGCTGGGCAAGCGGGTTCGGGATCGCAGTTCGATGGTAGATCTATTCTGCAAGAGGCGCTGCTGCCCGCCCCCGGTGTATGTCCGTTATAAACCTCTTTCGACACCCACACGGGAAGAGTTGGGTGGTGCAAATTCTACGCCATGCGACTACGAAGACTCTCCAATAAGCTTTAATAGATACCGGATCTAATAGGCAACACAATACCTAATGATTAGGCATCGATCAATGATCCACGTTATTCTTATAGGTATGTACCTAACAAATGTTTGTTTGACATAAAATTTCAGAAAGAACATACCGTTGGTCCGACGAGAACTAACTTTCAGATTTGTAAAGCTGTTGGCAACCAAAGGGTTATCGAGCGACCCAAACAGATGTTTACAGGCATTTATCAGCCTGTAAAACTGCCTTCATTTTACGTTTCTGCCTTTCCAACGGTCCGTACCGTAATTTTTCAAAACACCGCCAATTGAAGCAAAAGTCGTAATAAATTCCACTCAGCGCGACCTACGTGTACGTGACCACGTATCCGTGAAACAGACGTTACGTGGTTGGCACTTGTCCCTCCAAACAACCTTGAATCGCTATATATCAAGGAAATATGACTCTTATATGTAGGTAGATAAGGTGTATGAAGCTGCAGATGCAAGGGGTTAAATTGTTTAAGAAATCTTTGTCTGTTGAATTTGAGGTTGTTGAAATGTAATCCCTGGTCCTGTCTCTAACAGGAGCTATAGGGACATGGGTCAATTCTACGCCATTGCTGCTTGACTACTTAAGATAAGAGGGCGCAATGCGCGCCAATTTGTGAAAGGATAGCCAGAGGATTTCGCGTTCATAGAAGCGGGACAGAGCATACACTTCACTTTAGGAACGGCGGCGTAAGCGCAAAAATTTAGTTTTTGCTTATTTACAAAAAAACTACACTTATTTAGATTTTTTCTTTATTTGGTCTACCGGTGTTACAATAATTCATTTTACATACAATTCAACATTTTTTCTTCGGTTCCTTGAAAGTGAAAACACAATAGAGAAAAATCATGTTTTTCAATGACAAAAACCGAAACGAACTGGATTCCTATCATCAAGGAATATGTTTATTGCATACTAACTGATCCTGACTGTGCACATTTATCTGACAATAGCCTCTGTCCATGATTTACGCGCGTGGTATATACCTGAATACAACGTATCCGCTAGCTTAGATAATGATTTCAATCATTTCTGTATCTATTAAGGAGTAACTCTCTTTTTTTTATTATTTATTATAACCGGCGACTTATATCCTACATGACATAATAAACACGTCCAGAGCATTGGACGTATTACGAAATGTTTTTTCTTATAAATGTAGACCTTCATTTGACCACAAATGATAATGAAAGAACCGAAGATGAAAGAGAGAGAAAGAAAAACAAAAACAACGCTCGAATAGGATAAACTAGTACACCGAGTTACTTAAAAAAACCTCGAACGCAGGCACCACCAGTCAAAACCTCTTTGTCCCGGATAACACGTATCCACCCGACACGTGAACAAAGCCAGCAAAAGCTGATTTTTTATCGCGCGTTCTAAACGTCGGTATCGCTCGTCACAAGCCACGCGGGTAGTTTTAGAAAAATACCACCGCCTGTATCTGACACGGAGAGCTACGGGTTTGGAGGATGGAGTTTAAATAAAATAAAAAAATAGAATACAACATAATCTGGCGAAAGATTTTTAGATTTACTCGTAATGTACAGAAACGACTGTCACGTTATCTGCTTCTGTTTACAGTTAGAGCCATTACGTACTGTCGTGTCGAGTGGTCACCGGCAACTCGGTCGACGGCGACTGTGACTTACTATAATTTAAAGAGGTGTTTACGCACTTGGTCGTCGTCGCCGAGGGACTAAGTCGCCGGCGACTAGTCGACAGTGCGTAATGTCTCTTATTAAAATGCATTGTACCCATATTATGCGATTCATACCGTTCCAGAAGATTAAAGGTATCAAAATTGTCAGGCTTCAACCGCGAGAGGTTGGATACAGCTAAATAACAGCTCTAGATAATATTGAAATGACGTGCATTCAGAATCAGCAAATTATTCCTGTGCTCTACCAAACAGCTGGGAAACGGCACTTATATCTCTTTAGCTATTCTACCATGATCCTAAAATTGTAGCCAGAGCCGGCTATCCTCCTTATCCGTGTGTCCGTACCGGACAACCGGACATCCGTCTGGTACAGTTTGACAGCGTGTTCTCTAGCCGAACCGGAGTTTGCTATCAAAACTGAAAGAATGGTAACGCTACGAGATGATTGAAATAAAACCTTGTTTTCAATCAATTACCTAACACACTGGTACGGTCGACAGTACGTAATGGTACTAAAGGTATACTAAAGATTGCCTGAAAGAGATCGCTTCTAAGTGATAACTGATAAGGCAGCCCATCGTCTTGTCTTATGTAATGTCTTTGTGTACTATAAAGAATTTTTGAATTGTATGATATTGTAATACAACAGGTATTCGATTAATGTTTGGTTGAAGGAATTTTATGTATGAACAAAGTAACCATAAAGATATGGAATTTATGGATCAGTTGAGCTACCTGTAGATTGTTTGCAAATCTTTTGCCAACAAGTCTGCAGTTAGCTCAATTGTTTTAATTGTAAATACTAGTTTTGGTTTAATTCTATTATTTGATTGTAATTTATGGATCATTTTTTAACTCAAGAATTTATTGTTGTAAGCTAGGTATGTCTAGTTTGCCGGTTAGGCTTACAACTTAGGTTGGTGTAGGTTGGTGTGCACATGCAAATTAATAAAATGGTCGAACTTTCGAATATTTCTTGGATAATCTATTGATTTGAGGTACAAATACTAAGCTAATGCGACTTTAATGGCCCAGCCAGACTCAGTACCTTCATGGTAAAGTATGTGCCCCACCCCTACTCTTCTGTAAAAGGCGATTGTCGGGTATAGACGCACCTATACCCGATAATTGCCTCTATTTTCATCTTTTTTTTTATTCAGAATAATAATAAATATTAATGTTCAATATTGCTGGACAGTTCACACATCAGAAAGCAGGAAATAAGCGGTAATAATTGAAAGCGTGAAAAACACAAAAACGTGCATTCAAATGGGCTCAAACTCGTAATCTTTACATAAACATTTTACCATTATACCATCTTTATAAAATTCATCTAACTATTACGAGTTAAAGCCTATTTTTGAATGAACATTTTGTGCTGCCCCTCATAGTGACCTATACTAACAAAACCTGCAGGATCACCTGCGTGGCTTGCGCGACGACGTTCCAACCGGAGGGCTGGACTCAGTCTGACTGTGATACAGACGTGGTATTTTCTGCAGTTGAAATCTTCTACAATGATTTGGTACACTATCACAACTGGCACAAGAAAATTGTAACGTTCTTTTCTCGTAAATTTAGTTCAAAATTATACGTACCATTTTATTTCATAATCTTGATTTACCTAGTTAGATAGTTTATTTAAAAAATAACAAATAACCCCTAGGGTTGCACAGATACTTTAGCTATAATTAGGTTACCATTGCCTTCCATAATTTAACTATCTATTTGTATGTTACAAAGACTCTCTCTATTTCTAAAATAACCCCTAAAGCTGTATACACAGTATTGTCCTGTACTTATTACCAACTAAACTTACAAACTTGTATACCTCCGCACCACCGAAGTCGTCAGCATTCCGCGCTCACCTTGCCATCATAAACCCGTGAACCTCGCTGATCCCTCCCTCTGTTCGCCATTTGCACTTGAAGCCCTCGATAACGCCCTCAAACTGCTAAATCTATTACCGGGGAAATAAAACGGGCGATAAAAATCCACTCAGCATTGTAGTAGACGCTTTCTAGCTGAAACTTACGGCTTTAAAGTGGGGTTTGACTGGAGGCGAGCAATAGGGTCTTATGAACACAGGTGCATTCTCGCACGATACTTGACTCTCATAGGAGAGCAAGCCCATCAGACAACCTGACTAACTGTAACAACTTCTGGATGGATTGCCAATGGTGGACCCACCTACCTAATTGATTGTATAATCAAATTATCCGAGAATTCATTATTTGAAACATTACATACATTTTTCCGCGCTAACCAAGTCGTACGAATTGTCAGAATTAATTCGAACTTTGTCTAAGCGTTAATATTTTGTAATAGGTCAGTCACCGTGGACACAAAAATCGTATAGATCTCAAAAAATTGCAAGGTTCTCATTTTTTGGGATGTCATTAGGTTAGGATAGTAATTGGGTTTTCCAATAGTGTAAAAGCAAACTTGATGCTTTCTATAAAACAAAGCATCAAGTTTGCAACTTAGAAAAACCTATGCTTACTTCGTGGTGCTCGAAAAACCTAGACTTCTAAAAAATGCTTTCTAGGGCAAAGTCATCCATATCATTTTTAAACAAGACAAAATTAACGACAATTTGAGCGCAATTCCAGCTCTATATCTCGAGACACAACACTTCAAAGATAGGCCAATTTTTCAAAATTAAAAATTTGTAGGTTATTATATTAGATTAGAAACAGTTATTTGCAATAACATAAATAAAAGTACAGTGAAGCAAACTTGATTTTACACTATTGGTCTCTGGTCTTTTGGTAATCTATCTTAACAACATCCCAAAAAATAGAACCGCGAATTTTTTTCGCGCCCTAGAATTGTTTATATGACTGGCCTGTAGATTGTAGATATTAACTAGTAAATTAGTTATAAGGTATACATTACTATGGATCGTAGCATAACTTTAATAAGATCTGTAACTTTTCTATGGTCTAAAATAAATGATTATAAATGATATTATTGTATAGGTAGGTACTAACTACCAATTTGACCATATGTTTTATTAAACCCGGGCAAGAACCACTTCTGTAGCGCGCTCATTCATACCAAACGCCTCTTTACCAGCAAAACATCCCTTTTTCACCGTTCTAGCGTTTAATCCCGTGTGCACATTGCCAAGCTTATAAACAGTGGAACATCAGCACAGACGCATAAATAACTGCATGGCCGGCAGCCAAGGAAATAGATTTCTCAGTGAAACCTAAGAGAACGAGATTTGTATGGCGGACCAAGCTGTTACCAACTTTGTAGGGTTTAGCTTGTTGAGACTTTTCTAAAAATGTAAAGAGAGCACTCCATGCAATGCTTCACGGAACTTTATAGACGACTTGGACGACTTCTGTAGCGCAGTGGGCGAATGTCTGCCTGCAACGCAGGACGTTGCGGGTTCGATTCCCGCCTCGGGGCAAAGGTTTGTACAATCTGCAGACATTTGTTCAGGGTGTTCTGGTCGTTTTCTATGAAATTAGATATGTATTGTATTATAATAAGTATATCAATTATCTATAACACAAGCTCTGCTTAGTTTGGGGTTAGATAATGCTGTATGAATTGTCCGGCAATATTTATTTTAGGTCCATGGCGAGATTGAAAAATTCTTTTTTTATGAATAAACTAGCAGCGCCTCGCGGTTTCACCCGCGTAGTTCCCGTTCCCGTAGGAATTTCGGGATAAAAAGTAGCCTATGTCCTATTCCAGACTATAATCTATCTCTGTGCCAAATTTCATCCAGATCCGTTTTGCCGTTCTGGCGTAATAAAGGAACAAACATCTATCCATCCATCTAAACTTTCACGTTTATAATATTAGTGAGACTACAAATTTACGTTTTTTGGATTTTTCCCTTTACTTGTGCTGTAAGACAAATCAATCAATCAATCAATCAATGTCAAATGTCATGATTCTAGCTCAACGGGAAGTACCAAATAGGTTTTGGTCCAATCCGAAAATAAAAAAAATGTTTTTTGGTGATAAGAGTACAGTATTACAGTTTTTCGATTTATCCCTCTACTTTTGCTATAAGACCTTTCTTTTTGCCAAATTTTATGGTTCTCGGTCAGCGGAAAGTACCCTATAGGTACATTTTTTTTGTGTATAAACTACAAATTTACTTTTTTTGGCTTTCTTTTAAGTTCTTTCCCAGCGTTTTTATCACTCGAAACTGAGTGCAGTTTTGTTTTTCGTTTAATTTTTTTGTAAAAGTTTAAATATTTTTTTTCGGTGATGAAAGAACATAAATAATCTATTTAAAAATCGATGCATAAACCCTTTCGTAAATCTAATAGGTCATCATCATCAGCTTATATTAGTCCACTGCTGGACATAGGCCTCCCCTAATGAGCGCCATAGCGCCCTGTTTTCAGCTTGCCGCATCCAGCATCTGCCTACTAGGTCTACCTTATTTAACATATCTATGTATCTCTGCCTGTCTTAATGTTTCCACACCTTTATGTTGCATGACTGAAAGTTATCTTGTCGGTAAACTTTCAAACACACAAAGTTACTCCTAACATTACGTACGGTTTGCAACCAAAAGTTTACCTTTGTCGAGAGCAGTTCCCTATTGAGGTACCGATGGCAATGGCGATGGCTGAAAGCCAATGGTATCGATTTATTAAATTATGCATTACCTACCAAGATCTTACTCAAGAGCTCCAAAGAATAGAAACGAAATGTCTTAATGCATAATAAAAGTATTAAAGAGTTTTGTAAGTAAGTATTCATGTACTTGTAGAATAGGGTGTTGCAACAGATCGGTACTAGGGGTTCCGATAAAAACTTGTTGAGCTAAGTAACTATACTTACTTACTCCTATGGCTCAGCGACCCAAAGTGGATCTTGGCCTCCGACACAAGACTTCTCCAGGCATCTCGGTTCTGAGCTGTCTCTCGCCAGCTGTGGGCGTCGAATTCGCGGAGATCGGCTTCGACTTCGTCGATCCAGCGATACCTAGGGCGGCCGACTGGTCTACGCCCCGAAGGTTTTCCTAAGTAACTATAGAGTTTCAAAATAGCAAGTAAAGATCATCAACGTTTTATTTGATGTCAACACATAATCATCTACCTACCACGCTTCACGCTGCTTTACACATTCATTCCATCAAAACTTCGCACACTGCACCTAGAGTCTTTTAAAATGTCCTGTTATATGAAAATATAAAAATAAGGACCTGTTATGGATAGATAATAGATTCAGGCGTTACTTTGCGGAAATCCATTGCAAAATATAAGGATGAAAATATTTAGTAACAATTCCGCGAAAAAAACCTTCTCCGATAAGTTCTATCGAAATGTAGTCCGCATTGTAGAAGAAAAACGACACCAACTACAAAATGAAAAAATACCTATCAAAGCAAGACGTCTGCTTTGATAGGAATTTTTTCGTTTACTAAATATTTTCATCCATTTTCAATTTCAATTTATTTATTTAATTAGAACGGTCCTACAGAACCACTTACACTAACTAATTTTAAGTACCTAATGTTATACAATGATTAGAGATAAAAAAAAGTAGCAATAAAATGAGAATTAAGTATAAATTAATAAAAATTACAGATTTCAAGTAAATACACATGTCATGCAATAGCAAAGATTAAAATAACAATAAATGTTGTCAAATTACAAATAAGAAAAAATAAATTACAAAATTAATTTCACTAAGTTAATGTCAAATCACAGTTAATTATCATCCGTCAATCTCACAAAATATCATGCATTCACTGATAAAGTCCTTCCATTCATCATCAAATATGTCTGTGTGTGTAGGTTTATAATCCATAAACCTGTTATGGAAACTAAATGGCAGAAAATCAAGGATAAACGATCCCCATTCGCTTTCCATATCCATTCCGCACGTAACACACCCTGTATCTGTTTACTTCTATTTACCGTCTCCACATCATATAATAGTCTCCAAATTGACTCGAGACGAGAAAAGTACGACTATTTCGACGTATTTGCATTTCATTTCACTCTCAACTGGGAGTTTGAGTGCTTCCCCGCGGAACACGCCAGGCAGAACCATGGAGATGGATTACTGAGTGGAATAATCAAAACATTGCCAGGGAAGAAGGAATCCTAGGGTTCATTCTTTTTTTTTTTTGCTAGTTCGCGTGTACAACAAAACTCCTAGTGAATTGCAAAATCTATCAATAAATAAATTCAAACAAATTGTCAAAACCTTTCTGTGCAAAAAGGCTTACTACAAAATATCAGATTATTTAGAAGATAAAAAAGCTTGGGACGGGTTTTGCTCCAACTCCAAAAATAACAACTAACAGGTTTCTTAGTCGCTTCTTTACTTTAGTCTACATACCGAAGCGACAGAATTCAAAAGTACCAGTTTATTTCCGTGTCAGTGTTTTATATAAAGGAAATAAAGAATTTTTGATTTTGATTTTGATTTTTGTGCCCAAATTGACACGTACCTTGAACACTGATGTAGGTACAATTAGGCAAAAAACTACAAAAATACCTGACTAGGTAATGCCTATAATATGAAAGTTTGCTCAGTGATCAATATATGCCTGAGTAACGATTGTCTATGACATAAACGGCACTCAAGCATATATCTACGACTGAGCAAGCTTTCATAATATGGGCCTAAGACCATTCTCTCAAATGCTACAGAAGAAGTTACCTGACGCACGCATATTGAAACTGATTACGACGTAATTTTTTTTGAGCATGCCTTGGGCTTTCTTTGAACAGCAGGTTACTTACATACAAGCTTTGCCTTAAAAAAAGCACCTTTTCGCGATATATAATATAATCCAACCTCGGTGTTTTTAAGGCCGGCTAGGATTGTCAGATTGCACGTTTGTTTTATCAAATGAAGTCAACAGAGAGCAAAAAATTAACTAGGTTCCAATTATTTCGCAAAACGCCTTACAAAAATGTGTTTTTTGTTATTTATTGTATTGAATTCTATTAATATCAAGTCAAACTGCGAATTGGTTTAGATATATGTAGGATCTTTAGTTAAGTCTAAAAAATTTCCTTAAAATATAATTAGTTCCGTCAGAATATTAAAAAAACATTTTAAAAAAGGGGAAAATTGGGATTGTTTTCTTTCGAGTGAAGATCATTAGATCTTGTAATTAAATGTGACTTTGACTAGACTGGATGCTTAACTAATATATGTCCTATTTTCAGATCTCTAAATACTATATCGTATGTCTCAGATGGTTTTAAAAATCACAAAAGCGCGGCCTCAGTTGGAATACCTGTCCTTAAGATTCAAAGTGGTACTTCATGTGGCCTTGGTAGGTCTGATGCTCGCTATAAGGATTTCAAGTTGACTGTACTTCAGCAGATCGCTACGAGACGGGAGTGAATCGTATAAAAATTTGTATGGAATAAAATTAGCTACGTAACGTGACGGGACGAAACAGGAACCATTCATATAAAGCTGGAGCACGACAGAGGCCTACCTAATTTCTGACCTCATAATATCTCGCTCCAAGTCCAAATAAACCTTATATAGTAATGAGCAGAATAATTCACACTCATTTATGAAAATTATCTCCAAACTTGCGAGACATAATCACACACAGACATCCCTTGGTTCCCGGCAAACAGCCCGCCCCGCCGGACATCCGGTCTGCCCCCCTCTCCCACTTCCGGCCCCCATGAGCCGACTTCCGCCGCTGACGTCACAATTAATCTTGCGAGCATCTTCCGGTAAGTTTTTCTGTTTTATGCGTTGACCGGCTTTGGAGATTACGTGGGAAATATGGCCGTTTTGAATTTATTTACTGTTGAAAGGACGGGGTTTTCCGCGTTTTGTAATGGTGAGGAAAAGCATTTGAAGCAAATAACTTCATACAAGGTTATTGTTCGTATGCAGCCAGATAAATAATTAATCTAATAACTACCACTTTACACAATAAATAGTATAGTATTTCTTAAGATGATTGTTATAGATATAATAAAATATATAATAAAGAATCCATAGGGATCCATAGTCCACAGGGATTAATAGAAGTAAGGGAATAGAGAGCGTTCCTGTGTTTCGCAGACACTTGTGCACTATAGTGTGTCCTGCGCACATGGCTAGTGTCTGTTGAAACGGACCGCCGTAAAGTTCGGCTACAATGACGCCATCATCATTATACTAACTCCTAAATCATTTAAATCGTTCTCAAATTGAAATCCATCAAGATTCTATCACCCACAATAATCAGGCTAAATAATGAAGCGAATGAAATGATCAATTCTCCTCAATTCCGTTTGTTCGCTTCGTATCCTCAAAGCAGTATCAATATTGTCCAGCTTCCCCTTGCAAGGACAAACAACCTCTGGATACGGCTTTTGACTTTGTGACTGGGCAATGAACCGTTCCTTTCCAGAGGTGGAAATAAGAAAATACTGACACATCCTTTGAATGTAGGCGTATACCGTTGTTCTTCTCCTAAAGTTCAAATTTTCTTCCTGAAAAATTATGTAGACATAATAATTTCAGACAAAAAATTCACCCATTATAATAATTGCTGGACAATTCACACAACATCATCTAGCCCCAAGCTAAGCAGAGCTGGGGTTATGGGTACTAAATAACTGGATTACATTATATATTAATAATACATTGCAGAGATAGATATTTTATATTGTTTATTATACTTATAAAACGGCCAGAACACCCTGATCACAGATCGATAAAACATTTGTTCTGAGGAAGGAATCGAACCCGCAACCTACTGCGTCGCAGGCGGACCATCGCCATCCGCGCCATAGAGGTCAATTACATTACAAAATGTGAAGTCCGTAGTCTATACTTAGTTATTTATCATTTAAATATGTTGTTTTACCCACAAAAAACTTCCAAAGCAGCGAAATTGCTGCTACGACACGACGGCGTGCTACGCTTTTCGTAGCACTAATGTAGTCATGCTACGAAAAGCGTAGCACGCCGTAGCTGCCATAGCGTATTTATTACTAACGTATATTTTATTTATCAACAAAATAAAATTTGTTTATTTTATTAAAGATTTTATCTTTAATTAAGTGCAAAGCAAATTACACTCATACGTTTTCACAAAATGTACATGTATTATATATTATATAAATAAATAATGCCAAACAATCCACAGAGCCTCATCTAGCCCCAAGCTAAGCAAAGCTTGTGTTATATATAAGTACCTACTAGCAGATGATCTTCTTTCTAGAAGTAATCCTATGACTGACTGCTCCTTTGCACTGGCTCTGATTGATCACTTCTCCTATCTTCCCGATTTTCTATCATTAATTTTTTTGGCCAGCCTCTTGCCCGATAGATGGTATGGTGTCTAATCAACGGAATGACGTACATTTATTACCTTATAGCTGCGATTTATTATTTTTTGTTTTAGGGTTTCTTAACGGGGCTAAGTGACGATTTAACCTTATTTCCATGAAATATATCAAAGACGGTTCATTGGATGGAAATAAGGTTCGATAACCTTCAAACTAAGAAACTAAACTAAATCGGTATCGACGGAAAACAAACTTATAACACCCTTCTTGTTGCGTCAAGGTTTAAAAATCATCATCATATCTGCTCACACACGTCCACTGCTGGTCATAGGCCACCCCCATACGACGACACCACAAACAGCCTACCTGAGAAGTCTCCATCCATCGACTCCCTATAATAATAATGATAATTGAATGTTGTGTGAATTGTCCAGCATTATTTATTTATTTTATTTGTTTAATAATACCGAATGTTAACACGGGATGTTTCATTAAATTTTTCTCTCAAACCATACAAACTGTTCTGTAACTCTCCTAAGCGATACATTCCCAACTTTTCCAATTCCCCTTCGATCCGCAAGTGACCAGTCAATGGCGTCTAACGACTGCCTCAACTCATAAAGGCGACGTGTAACTCTGCTTTAAAATTACAAACAGTCGGACAAGTTTTACAAAACTCATCCGTGTATGAGACAGAGATATAGAGCTATAGATGTGGCTATCAGATAGGCATAAACGTAGTTTTTTTGTGATCGGTAGGTACTCGTACACCAATTAGTGGAATAAAAACACGAAATTTCGTGTTAGAGAAATAAATAAAGTAGTCCCCGAGCATTATGTTAAAAATATGGTGACTGATTGGCTTGTCCGCTCAGACACCAATTTTTTTATCACCATGTTTCTCGCCTATGCAAATGGTCATTTTTACCGACTTCAGAAGGAGGTTCTATGCTCGGCTTTATGTATTTTTTATGTGTGTTCATCATTTCTCCCAATTATACAATACAATAAAATACAAAAACACTTTATTGTACACCAGAAAAAGAACATTACAAAAAGACATTACATGAGACAAAACACAAACACAAACACAATGGGCGGCAATTATGGACTAATTTTAAAAAAATCGCTTTTATTTCGGTAATTATTACAAATTGCACCAATACATTTTTCTTCCCAAGACAACATAATTCTTTATAAAATCACGACTAGCTACAACAATGTTGGTCATATCTTCACCAATTCATAATTGATTTGGATGTTTCTTTCCTTGTTGCATTGATTGTGTTGTGGTTCCCTAAAAGTTAGATCCTCGAGGAATTGATATGTGCGCCGTAAAACTTATCTAAAGCATCATATATCACATGATAATTTTCACATTACTCGTAGGAACTGGTTTCCATGGGAGAGGGCGTAAACAAGAGGAGTTTTCATTCGTCGTTTCATCCATACCATCATCATCAATCACATTATACTAAATTAGACGCGAGTTTTTACGCACTAGCGGCGTAAGGGGGGGGGCGGAGGGGCGGTCCGCCCCGGGTACCGAGCTCCAAGGGGTGCCACCTCGGCACCCCTCGGGGCGCGCAGATGGCACTTCAAATCCGAATCCGAAGGGGTGACACCGAAAACTCACACGCACACATATAAAAAAATTGCGGCTCGCTTCGCTCGCCGTTGTTTTTTATTATGATTGCAAAATAAGTACTTGAATACTTTAAAATTGGGTGTAGAAAGGTTGCCTAGCAGAGATCGCTCAAACCGATAAGGCATTGTACATACAACTTTATCTGTATTAGTCTTTCCCTGCCCTGTGTAACTATTTTATTTGATGTGCAATTATGAGTATTTGCTTTGTACTGTGCTTTATTTTGTTGTAAATCGTAAAAAAAATATTTTCTCATTCATTGTCATAGCTTACTTTTTTGCTAAGTATGCCTCACCAATTTCAAAACAGGTTGTGGCTCACTCCACTCGGTGATTTTTATTTTGTATTTGCTTCATAACAATCTTCGCAGCCGCCGCAATTTCTCCAAACGTTTCAGGGCTCGCTGTTATGAATTTTTTCATACTCTTATAACTTGTAACTCCCCTTCCCTCCGGACCTCGGTTGAGAGCAGACGTCTAAAGAGTTCCTTTTTGTTTTTATTTCAATTTATTTCTCGAAAATCAAATCAAGTTATTTCCCCGAGCTACCAGGAGCGCATAGCATAAAGGAGTTACGCGCAAAATCGCTTTCATACCTACGAGCCGTGTGACGTCGTGACTGCACCCTGCCGCGCGCTGCCCCCGCGCCGCTGCCTCTACAACGAGCTACCCAAGTGAGAACACCCACACGCACGCTTTGCACTTACCTCTAGTGCACCTGTACTCAACCTTATACTACTGTTCATACTGCATTCCAAGTAATCTGTGGCGCAAACGCGGCTAACTGCAGTACTGTGTTATAATCTGCGGTGCAAACGTGATTTACTGCAGAACTGTGCACTAAGCTGTGGCCCAACATCAACACTCCGAGGCCCATCTTCGACAAGCGTCTACAAGCGTCCACGCATTATCATTTTTTATAACGCAGTGCCTACTTGCCTGCTGACCACACCTCACTTACACGCGCACTCTGCTTCTTCTGCTCGCCGTACTCGTATGTAAAGAAAAGCTTGCTCCCTGCGCTTTGCTTATACATTCCTCCCTATTAGAATGTTGCGATCGCCTCCACCTCAGTCTCCTTCACCGGCTGGTTTGGAAGTCCCAAGCCTTACGGTAACCCAACTCTCTTCAGAGATGAGCCATCACGACACCGACGGCTCTACCGAACCAACATTTTCCAATCCTAAACTATCTATTCGGAAGCGGAAACGCTCGCAAACGGTTGAATGCATGATTGCTAGCTTTACGGCCGACATGAAAAAAATGTTTGAAGATTTTAAAAAGGAGCAGGACGTTAAATATGACAAACTGTGTGCCACAGTGGAAGAGCTCCGATCTCCTATAGACTTTCTGGCAAATCGGTTTGATCTGCTTCAATCCAAAGTCGCCCAGCTCGATAAGGATCGACAGGAAAATCTGGAATATATAAAATCCCTTGAGGAGAAAGTAGATAGCTTCGAACGCTACCACAGGTCTACCTGTATAGAGCTTAGAAACATTCCAGTCCGACAAGGGGAGTCCAAGGCAGACTTGGTGAGCACGGTGGAGAAAATCGGGAAAACTCTGAAGGTTGAAATACCGGCAAGTCAGATAAGGGATGTCTATCGTATCAAATCCAGGAATCCGGCAGTTAAGACTATTATCTTGGACCTGAATAGTGTTCTTCTCAAGGAGCAAATCATAAACATGAATAGGAATTTTCATAAAGGTGGATCCAAGCTGACCACAGATTATCTTAAGATCCCTGGTGCTGCTGTACCTATTTTCATCTCCGAGAATTTGTCTCCAAAGATGAAAAAGCTATTCTTTCTGGCCCGAGAATTTGCTAAAGCAAATAATTATAGATATTGCTGGGTATCGCACGGGAAGATATTCCTACGTAAATCTGATAACGGACCTCTGATCAGGATCATCCAGGAGTCCGATCTCTCCAACCTGCTGATTGCAGATTGACTAATAGAAGCCTGCAATGTATTAGTATTTAAGGATATCTATGTTTGTTTTATACTAACTCTAGCATTACTTTTCCGTATGTTTATGCATTGTTTTTTGCTCAGAAACTTAACTTTGCACAAAAGCTGTATTGGGATTCCACACACACACTTTTATTCAATTTGCTTTGTACCTCAACTTTTTTATTTTAAACTATGCCGTCACAATGAGACATTCACATTTTTAAGTAAACCATACCACGATTTAGGAATTTCCACTTATTTCCCAAGCCTAAAAAAACCACAGAATCTATCATTCTTGCGCCACTGTTCTGCATTTTTCCCTTATAATGGATAATCACCATCTCAACTCGATCTCAACTGATATAGATAGTATCGAAGGCTCTACCTCGTCTCTATGCTCTACCGAACAGGTAAGCTCCATTATGACTAATCCTCGTCATTTGAAACTTCTACATGTCAATATCAGAAGTATAAGTTGTAACATTGATAAATTGTTCATACTTTTAGAAAGAATCAAGATAAATTTAGATATTATTATTTTGACAGAATGCTGGCTACTTAAGTGCCCCCTTCTCCCTATTATCGATGGTTTTACTAGCCATGCATCTACATATTCAAACCAAAATGAAGGAACAGTTGCATACGTAAGGCAAGGATCCTATACAGTGGATATTCCTGATTTTAGTGATGCAAACTGTATATTAATTAAAGGTTCTAATAAATTCTGTGTTCTAGGTATATATCGATCCCCATCTTACAAACACTTGCAACCTTTCTTTCAAAGCTTGGACAATACTCTTAGTATATTAAAATCATATAGGGTAGCATTTGTCGTTGGTGATTTAAATATCAACATTGCTCCAAATTCCAAAGATAAAGACACGGAAGAGTATTTGAATCTCCTGGCTTCTCATGGAATGCTTCCGGCCCATACCTTGCCTACTAGACTTGACCGCTGCTTGGATCATGTCATGCTTCGAGCGCCTAACAAAGCTAATACCTTAGTCCTTGATTCTTCTATAACAGATCATGCCCCAATCTTAGTAAGTTATGACTTTAAAGAAGTTTTGATAGATGGTAAACGGTCTGTTAACCAAATTGACCTGCCAGCCATAGTAATAGCCTTAGAAAACGCTGATTTCTCAGAGGTTTTCTCATACACAGATCCTAACATTGCTGTTGATGCACTAGTAGTAGATCTTACAACAATAGTTAAGAATCATACTAAAACCAGAGAAGTTTCCAGTCGTAAAAGAATTGTTAAGCCCTGGATCACTCCAGGCATCCTAAGATGCATTCGCAATAAAGACAACATGTATCGCAAACACAAAAAACAACCAAATAATGAAATACTTAAGACCACATTTACACGCTACAGAAATTTTTGTAATAATTTAATAAAAAGTCTTAAAAAAGAGTACGAGCGCCAAGAGTTACATCTAGCAAATAAAGATCCAAAAGCCACTTGGAAGATTATTAAAAAAATGTCTAATATCCCAAACAAGCAAACATCATCGTCAGAACTTCTAAAACTGGCTGTCTCACCTTCTGATTCTGTGAATATTGTTAACAAATATTTTGCAAGTATTGGCAAGTCCCTAGCCGATGATATTTTTAAATCCAGTTTTCATGAGCGAGCTTCAGCTGCCAACATTACTTCTATATCTCAACCCCCAGTATCTTCTATGGCTCTGTTTAATGTTGAACACTTAGAACTAGAACGAATTATTACTAATCTTAAAGATAACTGCGCCGTCGGCTGGGATGGTATCCCAAATACTGTCATTAAATCTGCCCGCCATGTTCTGATACCAATCCTGGCTCATATTTTCAATAACTGTCTGATTCAAGGTGTCTTCCCCAAGTCTTTTAAAAAGGCGATCGTTCTTCCAATTTTCAAGTCTGGGGATAAAAATAATATATCTAATTATAGGCCCATATCTGTCCTCACAGTTTTGTCAAAAATCTTTGAAAAAATCCTAAATAGTAGGCTAATTAATTTCTTACATTCTAATAATATCCTGTCTCCCAATCAGTATGGTTTCAGACGGGGTAAGTCGACGGAGGATGCTGTTCTGGAACTGACAAATAACATCGCTGGTAACTTCAATGACCGATATAAAACCATTGGTATTTTCATTGACCTTTCCAAAGCCTTCGATACTGTTTCTATCCCCTTACTGCTTTCGAAGCTGGAGGCCATGGGCATTCGTGGAACGGTTCTGGATCTTTTTACTAGCTACCTGACTCTCCGCTCACAATG
This sequence comes from Eupithecia exiguata, assembly GCA_947086465.1. Lineage (NCBI taxonomy): Eukaryota > Metazoa > Arthropoda > Insecta > Lepidoptera > Geometridae > Eupithecia > Eupithecia exiguata. The sequence goes on along the minus strand of OX352231.1, from coordinate 12,618,530 downwards.
CGTGATTATTGATGGACATGTTAGCAGCGATGAAGCGGTTTGTTATGGTGTCCCTCAAGGAAGTGTATTGGGGCCGACGCTGTTTCTGATTTACGTCAATGACCTGTGCAATCTCCGTCTCCCTAACTGCAAAATCTTAACCTATGCTGACGACACAGCTTTACTCATCCGGGGTCAAACTTGGGAAGAGACTTATCAGGCTGCTGTTTCTTCGCTGCGTATAGTGATGATCTGGATGTCAGCTAACCTGCTTACTTTAAATGTCGACAAAACCAAATTTGTAACGTTTTCGCTAAATTCATCTGGTCAACCGCTCTCCATCACTAGGTTACCCGCCCATACATGCGTTAATGCAGATTCATGTGACTGTCAATTCGTCACCAGAGTAGCTTCTATTAAATACTTAGGTGTTATGATTGACAGTTGTTTATCTTGGGACGATCACATAACACAAACAGTAAAAAAGGTTAGGAAACTGATCTATGTTTTCAAAAACCTGCGACACTTAGCTGACTTTCAGTGTCTTAAAATGGTTTATTTCGCCCTTGGACAGTCAATAATATCGTACTGTATAACATCTTGGGGTGGAGCTGCAAAAACGCGCCTACTGCGATTGGAAAGGGCTCAAAGAGCAGTCCTAAAGGTTCTAAGCTGCAAACCTAGACTGTTTCCAACTAATGACCTTTACTCACTCTGTCAAGTTCACACTGTACGACAACTGTTCATTCTCAACACCCTAATACGTAAACATGGCCAAGTGCCGTACGACCCTATACCTAGCAAGACTAAACGACGCTTCCACAGAGTCTGTGAAATAGTTTCACACAGGACTGCTACAGCCAGTCGACAGTATCTTCACATCAGCTCGATGCTCTATAATACAGTTAATAGAATACTTAATATTTATCCCTTGTCTCTGCGTAATTGTAAATTTAAATTATCTGCCTGGCTTTTAACCCTTTCTTATGATGATACAGAACTCCTTATTACGAAAATAAATTAAATTCTCATTAAATTGCCCACACTTTTTCTTTTTTATTTATCTTAAATTTATTAATATTGTCTACTCACCCAACTCTGTACTCCTCATCGATTGGTACCTAATCGTTGCCCTGACTCTCATGAGACAGGTGTCCTCGAGGGTACTGAAATTTTCACTCCTACATTTATTTATTTATTATTTTCCCCAACTACAGTCATAGCAAATTAAGTTGAATTATTCAAATTAGTCATAAGTACTTTTTCAATTGATTGTGTATTTTTACTAACTTTAATATTAGTATTAACTTAGAGAAATTATGCCTATCTTATTGTAATAATGTTCCTTTAATCCTGTCCAGAGGAGGGCGATACTGAACGCAACACAGTTTTATACTTTTAGCGTCAGTATCGTTGCATTATGTTTTAGTTTAAAACTATGTAAATGGTATCAAATAAATGATTTGTATTTGTATTTGTAAATGATTTTGTATTTTGTAACTTATAACTTGTTTGTGATCACCAGAAAAAGTAACTAAAATTTCGGCGGCTCGCTACGCTCACCGGTTCGTTTTTAGCTTTGTTGTAGATCGCCAAAAAAAAAATTTCGTCGTGGTTTTAGAATACTTGTATTTTTGCTAACCTCACCGAACTCCGAAATTACCTATTGTGGCTCGCTCCGCTAGCCGTAGCCGTCACAATTAAGTCAATTATTAAAGTCACCTATGACAAACTTATAAACTTTTCACCAAACATCCGAAAATCCAAAAAAATATCGCGGCTCGCTTCGCTCGCCGTTACTTATAATTCCTGTTGTTAGAAATTGAGGGTGCGGATAGTCAACCGACCCCCAAGGGGGGGGGGGGGTTGCTTGGTAGAAAAACGCCCCGGGTGCCAGCCCACGCTACGCCGCCACTGTTTTTACGATGACGCCACTTGAAACAAGATAAAGTTAAAAACTACAACCCGACTACGTGAAAGTTATAAAAGTTTGAAACATTTACATTGACAAAATAGAATGACGTATCGGTCATATTTGATAGGCATAGAGTTGAAAATTAAAATAGGTCGTAGGTATTGTAATTTTTCTCTATGGGCCTGCAGCCTGCGGCTACCTAAATTTTAATACGCGTTTTGAAGGCTTATTCGGGGTCGGAGCCCTAAATCCTATAGCCTATAACCATCGGGGTATTGAGACGAATCAATCGATACATAATTTGTTGAAATCGAACCAGTAGTTTCAGCGCTACGTGGGAACAAAGAAATCGGCCACATACATACAAACATACAAACATACAAACATACAAACATACAAATATACAAACATACAAACATACAAACATAGGGTGCTAACCTCACAACCCTCCCCTGTTGGTAGTCGGGTAAAAATAGATTGCGCTATCGAAGTGTTCCTTCCAAACCCATTTCCTTTCACTATTTAGGAATTTGAATTCGGTTATTCACGCCAAATTATCATGTGACACGTTAAAGCCGCTGTACCACCGCCACGCACGGAGCGGCTACGAATGTGTGTCTAATAATTATGATAACGTCCACTGCAACGTCTGCAACCCAGGCACAAACTACACATGCATACGAGATTGTCAAACAAACGAAATCACGCAGTTAACATGCGCCCCGTGGCCGTGCACAGCGTTGGCGGATCGCTGAACGCTGAACCCAGACCCACCTCTGGGTCTGGGTGGTATCACATTCTTAGCGGGGACAAAGAACATTCACACAAAACTTTCCGGTTTTTTCAGTTCTGCAAGTACCATCTAAAATAATTTCACGACTTAAGCCAGTTCCAATCCCATAGATCCGGGTGGAAGTAGAAGTATTTTCCAGCACTTCGCATGTAGAGCCGAAGTTGCGAGTTGAGGATATAATGGGGAGAAGATTCATAGCAAACAGGCGTCTTTGCTAAGCCTGCTGGTTTATTATGAACTAAATTTTAGACTGCACTGAGGTAGGTTATGTTGGCAGTTGGTTGCCAAAAAACATTACTAGAAACGCTTGTCAAAATTATTTGTGGGAACTATTTTTGCAACTTCTTGCAATAAGTTAGAATTGTTCGATGTTTTTTGTCCATTTCTTTTTCTTGCTTTGTAAATATTTGTGAATTTTGTTTAGTCAAGAAAGTTTTATGTGGGCACGTTTTTGTTTACATCTTAGGCTTGTGGAAAACAATGTGAACCTATTTACCAACTCTCGAAAAGCCTGTACGAATTCGTAGACCCAGTGTATAATAAAATTCTAATAATTGACTTTTCCTGTACCTACATTTTAACTTAAGCACTGTTCATTTGTTTAAAACTCTTGCGTCAAAAACCCTTACCGTCGGAAAAAATCCCAGCAACTTAAAATGTCAACATTCAAATTGAATCGCTAAAGCACGCTCCGTAACAAGAAAGTTCCAGAAAGAGCTATAAAAGTGAGGGATAAATTGAAAACACGAAGTAAAAAGCGGCGGCGTTCCATCGGCGGTCTTCATTACCATTTATATAGAAGAACTTCTCCACTCTGATAACTTAGAAACTTGCTAATACATGGAGCTCCAGTCCCCCGCTGGCTGGAACATAGACACTTCATTTTATGATCAAAAAAAAACTAAATTCTATCAGTTCAACTTCATAATTCGTCTGGCTTCTAACGGTTTTTAGCCGACGTCAAAAAAGGGATAAGGTTCTTAATTCGGCGGTGGATTTTGTTTTTAATGCTTTTGATTAGGTACCTACTACCACAGACCAGTTAAATTAACTGGTCTGTGCTACTACTGCATTCTCAAGTATTAGAGACATAATACCATAAATAAAACCGGTCAAGAGCGAGTCAGACTTGCGCACGAGGGGTTCCGTACCTACCATTATCTATAAAAATGGCAAAAAAATCACGTTTGATGTGTATACATGGAAGACCCCTTAAATATTTATTTTATTCTAGTACCTATTTGTTGTTATAGCATAGCGGCAACAGAAATACATCATCTTCTAAAACTGTCTAACTATCTCGGTTCGTGAGATACAGCCTGGTGACAGACGGACAGTGGAGTCTTAGTAATAGGGTCCCGTTTTTTTACCCTTTGGGTAGGAAACCCTAAAAATGAAATGTAACAAGGGGCCCCAAAATACAGCCGATCATATAGAAGGCAACATAACCCCATATCATCGGATCTTTATTCATAAATCCGTAAGTAGGTCACCGTTCCACCACCCCGTCTTAGTAAGTACCTGGCATAATATGAAAGAAACGCGAAAAATTACAACGTAAGATAGGTAGTACATTATCAGATTTACACGCAAACTTTTGGCGTCCCTCGTAAGTCGTAGGTGCCTACTTATAAATAGATGCCGACAATCCACACAGCATCATTTAGCCCCAGGCTGAGCAGAGCTTGCGATATGTTTTTTTTTAATAGTAGATAGGTACCTAACTAGTCAGGGTATGATCGGACGCTCCTATATGACAAAAATCGGCGAAGGTAGGGTATATGATGCATTAAACCTACTAGGTACCTAAATTCGCGTATGAAAATCTTATTTCGAAATCCCTATTTCATATCTACTCAAAAGAATAGAAAACTAATTTGGTATATATCCCACTTGTCTTATAAATACACCTACCTAACTAATAATCCAACTCAGAATTACTGACTATACCTACTTACCTACATTTTTAGCACCATAAGCACAACAGAACGGCTTCGCTATCATTTCTCAAAAGCCCGCGTTTATTATCACCTCCGGAATGGCGGGAAACTATCTTTATTTCAAGCTTTCAGAAATACCTATTGCGTGAGTCACGCAACCTGCCGTGAGGCGCTAAGTTCCCATCTACGCACAGCCTTCATAAACTTAGCGATATGAGTGGGATAGGTAGGTAGCTACTTACCTAGATAGATAGGAATACCTAGATACCTATTTTGATCATGCATGACAATATTTGGCTATATTGAATCGTCTACAAATACGAAAAAACGGAATTCGTCTGAGCGATTGATGATCTCATTTTGAATGGTCGTTTTTGAGGATTCAATCAAATCGTCAATGAAAATATTATAACGCGCCATCTGCCTAATATTGCTTGAACTTAGTGACAAATTCCAAACCTGGCGCTTTGAACCACCCACCATCCACACCAACTCAAACCGCGGGGCGGCGCGGCGCGGCGGCGGCGACAGGCGCGTATCCATTTGCCTTGACTTTCTTTTGTTTTCTATTTGTTTACTTTTGGTCTCGATCGATAGATGGCATGATGGATGTTCGAGTTTGTCATCAACTCAATTATTTTTTGAAATGCAAAAATACAGCAATCTTAACAGCAATTACCTAATCTTCTGAATTCATAAAGTTGAATTATATATTACTATATATATCTTATTCTAACATAGATAGACAGATATAATTTTTTTTTGCACACATAACTTAATTAGAACAGGCAAAGATAAAAAGAAATAAAAAATGTGATAATTGGCGGTTTTATCGCTCAGGCGCGATCTCTACCAGACAACCGTGAATGGATAGGATCGTTGGATTGAACGGGGATTTGTGTGCATTAGTAAGAAGTAGGTACCTAGGTATATTTTATGTTTGTTGTATTGTTGTATTTAGAATTTTATTCTAAATACAACAAACATAAAATATACCTAGGTACCTATTTACTACCACGTAGAGTCGGCGACGCGACGCGGCGTGTGACACATTATTGTTTAGTTACTCTAAGATGGCACACATGTTGGCTCTCGGTAGAGAGTATTATGTTCCTTGCATGTTGGCCAACGTACCCAACAGAAGATGTCGATAGGAGGTAGAAATCAGGTAAACTAAGAAGTCATTACTAGTTACTCAGAAGCTACTTCTCTGAAGTAAATATCAAATGCACTCATCTCACGCTCATCTCGGATAATCGTTGTTTATTGGACATCCGCCGACATACGGTAAATCATTATCATCATTAAATTTTTTACTGAAACGTTGCCATTATCTATCACTCTCACTAGTCCGGTGATGATCCTTCTTTATAACTGGGTGAAAAAGATTTAGCCACACACGACAGAAAAAATCATACCACGGTTTTTTTTACCATCAGAGTACATAGGTACCTATGTAACATTTGTCTCGATATTAAATTCCGCGCTGCTAGTGAAACAGTCTAGAGTAGAGTCACGAGCGTAGCGAGTGGTTATAAGGTAGACTGCTGAACTAGCGAGGGATTTATACGAAACAAAAAACATTTGCTCTCGAGTTAAACACAACCTCAACTAGCGAGAAAATATTTTGTTATTTGGAAAAGAGGTTGAATGTCTGAATGAAACTCATTCTGGTCTACAACCATGGAGAGTTCGCATGTTTTATAAACCTTTTTCAAACCGCGAACGAAGGCAATTATTTTATTCTAATATGAAGGTTGAATGCGGTCTAACCTCCTTCTCTTTGTTATAGGTACTACTAAAATGCGTAGATTTGGATTGTTACTCAGGCTAAAGATGAGATTGAGAGGTGCAAAGAGTCCATCTACCTGTTCTTCGGAGATTATTTAAAGATGGCGCTGTTTGCCTAGAATAATGGTATCACAAGCCAAGTTAAGTCAAGGTAAGTACCTACTCAAAAAATGCCGCTGCCTTCCGTGAGAAAGTGCACCTCCCCTGGGTGCAGATAGCGTATGTTATTTGTCCATTGAGTAGCAATAACTTATTACACCATCGACATTTAGTGCAACATTCTCAATTCAAATTACTTTTTTCAACATGTTGAACAATATCCTTTATTCCATATGTGAGCAAAACTCGATTTTGCTCACTGTTTTTGAGCAGGAAACTCGCCGTTTTCAAGCGGGAGTGAAAAGGTATGATAATGATGTGTTGGTTTAATTTTGTTTTTAGTAGGTAGATACTTTATTTATTTATTTATTTAAAACAAGATCAAAACAAAAGATATCTCCGAATAATAAAAATAAGATACAAATATCACCTTCGATACTGGCCATGTCTCAGCAATTTGTGGTTTATAACATCAAATTTTAATAGCTTTCGATAGTAATCATCTTGAAATATATTATTTTATCGTAAGTACCTACTTGTCCAATATTTTTTTTACACCAGAGATGCTTGATTAGACATACCAGTTATCAAAATATTTGAAAGCGTTTTCATGAGCTATTCCTATTTCCTTAAAAACTAAATTAAAAAAAATGTGAACAGAGGGGTACCTACAAAATTATCCAAATTAACTCCGGTAAACGCTAAACGCTTCAACTTTTTAATTTTTGTTTTTGTGTCTAAAGAACCTTAAACCAGAAAGTTTGTGAAAAGCGAAGATGACTTTTAGTTACGAAAGTACTAGGTACTAAGCGGATCAGGCTGTAACTTTAGGGTACCTAGTCGGAAAAACGCGCACGAAGCCACGGGCAGAAGCTACCTCTAATAAAACAAGCTTGAAATGCTTAAGTCAATGCCTGAGATGCATTATTCAATTAGAATGATAACACTTGAGCAAGTTACTGGTAAATTGTAATGTTTCGTTTCCGACACGCGTGGGTTGGGTGTGTGTGACCCTTCTCTCCAAATTACTGGTCTCTTTATGAGTAATCTACCTAGGTCACCTAGGTAGGTCTGCTAGGCTGTTCTCTTACGCTAACGCATGAAGTACCTAGGTATACAAATATGTGCCTATCGTCTGTCTTCTCTTTACTAAGAAGGAACATGAATGCTTAAAAATGTGTTTTTAACTTTGAGTTGGTATTTATAACTTTCGACGCGGTTTTGAGTATCTACTTATTTGTGTATTTTTTACTCCGACCGCTACTAATAATTATTCTAAAATCTTCTTTTCAAAATAAAAAGTCTTTAGTAGGATTCTTTGCAACAAGTTTTTTAAAAAATCTCATTGCATCCTTTATGTAAAGAATAAATAAAACATATACATAGATAAAATTAAATATATACCTACCTAACGTAGGTATATATTTTATATTAATTATTACACAACACTCATATAAATACTTACCCGTTGGTTTATCAAGCCGGTGGTGGTGGGTGGTTGTAGATAATGGGGGAGCAAATTAAAATCAAAATAGGTAGGTACTACTACTTGTAGCTCCTTGAATTTAATGTTATTTCAAGTGAACAATTCATCGCCACAATCTGAGCGACTAAAATCTGCATGAGCAATCTTAAGAATTTCGGCTTAATTGGTACCAATTAGCTGAATCCCGTCAAAAAAGCAAACTGCTCTTATAAGCTTATTTTTGAAAGAAATAGTAGAAATCTGCCTTTACCAATTTCTACCAAGTAGGTAGGTACTAATTTATTTATAAGTTTAAGTGAATGTCCCTCAAACGCTGGATGCGGCAGCTAGTTTCTTGGAAAATCTCAGGTTATTTCTTATTATGTTATTAGAGGAGTGAGATAATCGTTAAATGGGTGAGTTGGGTGACGTTATGGCGGCGGCGGCGGCGCCATGACCTTACAATCAACCCCGAGTTGCTCAAATGCAGCTAAATTGCCTGCTTACTTTCTTTGTGGAGCTGGACCAACAAGTGTAAGTTACAATTTTGTCTCAATATTTTAGTTAAGTAGCTATCGTAACTAAACCATCGCCATAAATAATCATTAGAGGCAGATCGAGGAAACAAGGCAATTAAAATTTATCCAAATTACTAATAGCTAAGGGTCCAAAGGATATTTAATTAGTCACCCGTCACCCCTAAAGAAACCAATTTGTCTATCAAATAAAATTAACGAAAACTAGTGTCCACAAGAGGGCCGATCATCCAACGGTTAAGTGTTAGGTTAATAAAACTGTTAATTAAGAGCGGCGCGCTGGGTTGTTTGAGGGCGCAGTGTGTCAGTCGTTCACGATGCGAGCGCGCACGATCGCGCTCCTCGCTCTCCTCAGCTGCGCGAGCAGCATGAGGCAGATGCGCAGTATCAACATCACAGAGTTCACCGTCCCTCGTCTCGTATACGCGGGCCAAGCCGAAGACGTGCAAATATCATGCCACTACTTTGGGAACTTTACGATGCTGCAAATTTTCAAAGGAACCGAAGAAATATTCAGGTTCAAGCCGAGCGCCTGGCCGGCTATACGCGGTTTTCCGGTCACCGGTATCGGCGCAGTCGGCACCAACCACTGCGGGTCTACTTCGTGCCATCTTCAGCTCAGCAACGTGACGGAGCTGGCCAGCGGACTGTATCGATGCGATTTGGAGCATGATTCACCTCCATACCTGTATACAACCCGCTCGGCGAACATGACAGTGCTGCCGACTCCAAAACGAATGCCATTTGTGGATGGATTCGCGTCATCGTACAGCGAAGGAGAGGAGATACAGGCTGTCTGCAGGATCGAACCGGGAAGTATGGTGCAATGGTATTTGAACGGGCAAATCATTATTCCGATGTACGGATTGCGAACGTTCAAGAAGAAAAGTACGAAGTCTCTCTTCCTCGGAGACCCACCGATGGTGAAGCTTCAGTGTATGGAGGAACGGGGCTACACCACGCTAGGCTCGAAGATAGTGGCGGCTTACTGGGTGGATGGAAATACGACAAAATCAATAGAGGCGTCAGAAATTACGATAGCTTCGGAGAGTGATGGTGCTAATTTAGCTAGTTCCTTGTATTATTTCCCGTTATTATATTCAACCACCTTGATTTCGAAACTATGCTTATAGTTAGAATTTTAAGCTTGAAGACTGTATTTATTTTGCCTATTTATTTTAAATTAATTAAGTAGTGTTCAACATATTTTATGCAGGTTTTTGATTGAGGAAGATGGATAGTAAGGTACCCAAAAGTCAGTATGTCCCTACCTACTAATGGTCTCATAAAAGTCCTCAAGTCCGACTGCGTATGCACTTAATAACATACTTATATTATGTATGGTATTAAGTAATAATAAACAAATTGAAAACTTTAAAGTAATGGGTCCTGTTTATTCATTTGAATAATTTACTAAACTTGGTAACTGGGTGCCAACTAACAAATGTAAATAGGTACATACAATGTTTTGTAAGTATGTTGATTGGCATTAATTTGTCATTTAATGCCAATTTCACAGTCATTAATTGTCTTAATTTACTTAATACATACAATACATAGATCCTGACACGGATAGTTTTTTTTATTAAACATAGAAAACAACCAGAACACCCGGAATAAATATCTGCAGATTGTACAAATATTTGTCCCGAGGGGAAATCGAACCCGCAACCTCCTGTGTCGCAGGTGGACCTTCGCCCACCGCGCCAAAGAGGTCGTCATCATTATCATCAATGAATTATGTACATCATCATTCATCTTAACATTGAGTATATTATAGAGTTTAAATTATAGATACATACGTACCTGCCTTCCGACAAATAATAGCTGCGACTAATTTCTCTATGATTGCAAGAATTGCAACATTTTGAAACATTTCTAAGTATTCCCGGATAGCGCTACTTTACAAGGCAATTTCAACATCTATTAAAGATGGTGAAATTGCCACTAGGCCGTTTAGTGTAGGTGTAGCTAAGATCAAGCAGCCTAAGTTCCGTGTTAATAGGACCCTTTCCATATCAGATAGGTACCTAATATTATCATATCAAGTAGGTACCTGCAGGTACCTACATTACTTTGAGATTGAGAAGAGAACGTTAAATACGTGCCAACTGCCTACTTTACCTTACCTTTTTTTTTTTAATATGCCGTGTTTAAACCCCGAACAAAATCATCAGCAGGAACGGTCGTCCCGTAGTTATTGTATACTCTTTGGGTCGTCCCTCGTATGCGATCCGACATCCGTCAACTTTGTAAGACCTCGTGTTTACGCCCGTTGCCATGGACATTGACTAAGTGTTCCCTGTGAATCTATTCTATAGTTTATGGGGCAAATTCGGGATATGTAAAAAATTATGACGGAGAAAACGAAGAAAATACATTATAATAAAAAAATACGTATAGCCGAACATAGAACTTCCTTTTATTAGGGAAAAATCCAGCAGCTGCAGCCTGCATCGCAGTGGAACCGTTAAACATCCTACATCAACATTATTTTCATCTGTGATCCTACTTCGTTAATAACAAAGAAAATTACAATCAATTCCTCCTTCGTAGAATTTCTACCATTTTTTTCCCTATAAAGATTTTAATAGCTGGCAACAAAAATTTTAACAAAATATGGCGCAAGCGAGGCGCAAGAAATACCCCTTCACCCCCCGCGCAACGAACAAACTGACAGCGCATTGCGCAAATCAAATCAAAAGTTATAAAGCGTGCATGCCAGACGGTCAAACATGTTAAAAAGTTTTTCTGAAATTTTAGTTTTATGTTGTATTCGGTGCCCAAATCAAACAATAAGAACTGAAATAGTGAACTTTTCACCGTCTTGATCGGGTGTGATAATTTTAAAGCCCTAGCCTAATTGTTTAGTGAATTTATTTTATATTTTCTGTGCAGTGCGCTTATTTGGTTATAACCATGCCTAAAGGAAAAAGAAAAGGGAAATACGGTGAGTTTCATAGTGCTTCTGATGAGGTAATCAAGTAAAAGATTTGGTGGATTTGGCAGTATGGCCAACAGATCACATCACGCGGCGGCCTTGTGACTGCTCGTTGTGGCGGGTTTTTCGCAGAACGTAACGAAATGACGTCTGTAGCTGCGTATTCACGCGACTTAGGTTCACCTAGAAAGGTTCTAGAGCCACCATATGGATTCAAGTATACATTAATTACCTATCCAACAGACATGCTAGACACACAGTCTTGTCTACTTTCACGAGTGCAAGGTTACCACATGTTTTGCAATGCAATGACCTTTCTTTGTGCCTTACATCTTTATTTATCCATATGTCCACTGCCTGTACCTAAATTGTACACAGAATTTAGGTTTGCCCTTGGAGGCTGGCTGGATTGATAAACATTATGTAATTTTATGTAACAATTCAAGTAACAACTCCATTCACTTCCTTGTTTGAACAGACATATGCTATGTTTTACTCAATAGAATGGAGTACAAAAGAGAGCAATAAACATGAACCAATTAATCTTTTCAAAACCCTTACTGTAGAAACACTACATGGGACATGATCACTCATGACACCTATAAACTAGGAAGATATCTAAGTTCATTTGACCGCAATATGAAAGGCTATACAATTAGGACATTGGGGCTGAGTCCGGAGGTCTAGGAAAAGTATCTAATATTATTTTATGAAAGAACCAAATTCCTAGCTATGTTACAGAGTTCTATATTGGTAAACAAACATACATTTTGTTATAATGACTCATCATGTTTGTTTTGAAATCATTAGAATATTTTCTTCAACTATCCGTCCTTAGCAAAGATATATAGGTACAAAGAATGTCCTCCTTAGTTTCTTTTTTAAAGATGAATATTTTTATAATGATTAACGTCTTACTTAACCCCTACACTCGTTTGGACCAAATCAGGGGTTGGTTTTATGACTTTGTAGACCCTGGTCAGGGCTTATGTGAGTAGACTCACATAAAAGCAAGCCCTGATCTCACAAACCAGTGTAGGAGTTTAAAGTTCAATTGCACAACTAAAAAACAAGCGGTTATTTTATAGCCATATCAACTTTTTTAATCAAATGTTTTCACAATATTTCAGAGCACAAAAGAACGGAGCAGGCTTATTCCTCAGATGAGGATGCCGGGATAGACATGACTATCGATAACATGTCTGAGGGCTCCCTGCAGTCGGATGTCAAGAGCAACCACGATGAGCCAGGTAAGGACCATCACTTAATATTATTTACCAGGAATAGATAGTCTTACCTTCTCACTAAACTTTAAATAATTGCTGGTTGTTTGTTTTGTCTGTTATTACTTTACACTGCCTATCAATTGATTAAAGTGGTGAAAAGAATTACAAGTTAGGAGCTGTCTCTTTTATTTCTTAAGAAGGTTGCAAAAGTTACTCAAATGTGGTGAAATAGGCTTTTAGTCCCAACTAAAATGTTAATGCTTAAGTTGCTGGTAAGCACCATATAGGTTACGTGAATATAGTAGAGCTAAGAAAGTCATTTCATGTTTTTAATTTTTGTACAAGTTTATAGTTATAGCATAGTTTATACCTATTGTTCAAGGTTCAGTTTATTCTTAGATAAAGTTAAGAAATTTATAAGAAACTTGTTCTTTTAAATACTTCGATTATTGCACAACTTGATGAATAATACCTTACCTATAACTCCTTTCAATCTATGACCAGGAATTTTGACACTTCATCACACTTCACTCATAGCTAATTTGGGCATGTTGCCCAACAAATAATATGTAGTGTGCCAAGATTAGTTAACATTCCAAACTTTTTGTTTACATCAAAATTTCACAAATAAAAGTAGTCTATTTAACTCTATGTCATAAATAAATAATACAAGACAATTTCACAGTAGATGCTCTGTGAAATTGTCCTGTATTATTTATGTATGCACTGCACTGAGAAAAGATTAATAAGATGGCACAGAGCTTGTGTTATGGGTACCTTATGACTGGTACCTGTCTAAGGTACTGATGCAAAGTTCCTAATAATAGTCATCCAAATTATCAATGGTAATATTTCTGATACCACCATGAGTCATTGTTGGCTGATGTTTATTTGGTCAAGTGTGAGGTGATTGACCTGGCAAGGACATGATTGTGACTAGTAGTTTAGTGAAATATCTGTCTTCAATCATTATCAAGTTCCCAGAGATGAACAATGTATCTTTGAAATTTCCTTTTTCTAAGAATGTAGTAGTCAGTCAAGTAATCAGTGGGTTCTTTCAAATATTCTGATACCTCATGCATCAGGTAAAGCGAAGTGCGAAGTACTCAATATATTTCCATTAACGAGCTAAAAATAATTAATCGATAACTTTTCCACCATAAGTTTATTTATTGTGAAATTCAATGCCAAGACTTCGCGGAAAATGATTGCTTCTTGAACCAAAGTAAAGGAAGTGAGTGTTCTAACTAAGAGGTTGTGACGATATTATTATGACTCACGCAACAGCTGGCCACGCTGGGATCAATGACGTAATGACTTATGACGCGGTCGCTGACGTAGTTCGACATTGCGCTACATTGCAGTTTCCGCGGATTCTAATTTTACTTTTAAATCCAAGGTTTACATTTTTGTTGAATCACGGTAGGTAGACTAAAGTTCTAGACAAAACTATGCTATTAAATTATGTTGTGCAAATAGAAACATGAACTAAATGTTTAGGAAAAGGTGACTGGGAACTTGTACGCTTTGGTTCATATTTTATGTGTGCTTTATAAACATGAATTGGGGTGGAGGCTTCATCAGCTTAGGATCCACGAATTGTCAATTCTGCAATCATACAATCAACTATCAACATATTTCTGTCTTCATTACTCATGACCTGACACAACCAGATGATTGTCTGCCTGCACGCCTGCACCTACATCTGATACTAACACGCTTCTTCATTTGTCATCCTTCATCACCCTGACGGGACCTACAAAATCATCGCCCATCCATGTAAACACCTGCTTTCAATCCATCCATTGGTGGGTAATGCTCCCAAACCCTGAATGAATGGCACAGTTATGAATGTCGAACAGAGCCATTGGAACCATCGCTTCGCCACCGTGGGAGGTCCAGGCGCGACATAAACAGGGTCACGATACCAGAGGTGCCTGAAGAAAACCCAAACCCAAACCCCATTAACTGGTGGCAGAAAAAAGAAGAAGAACCTGTGCCGAAGAAAGAGAGTAAGGCATTTTGCAGGGTTGCCGCTGTGGCGGTTAGAAGCAGTCAGATTGTGGATGGTTGACTCCTTCTTTAGGCAAGACCGAAAGGTTCTAAAAATACTACAAGAGGCATAGAATTTGCTAGACCAGGTCTAGCAAATTGTCAATGTTATGCAATGTTATTATCATGCAGACAAAGTGCTTTGACCTTTAAAATTATAATTTGTAACGAAAGACGAATGAAAGGTATTCTCGAAATCCTATTCTTATCTCACACTTGCATTTTATTTACCATTTTATACGCGTTATCTTATCGCCATACCGCAAGTAAACAAAGTACTGATGCCATTTCTAACATTAAGTTGCTTCATATTATTTTAATATTTTTATCAAACACGTGTCGTAACGAATTTCATGCATCAAACTCAAATTCTAAACAAAAATGTTTGATATCACGCAAATTGTATTGGGGCAGCAAGGTTATCTCAGCCTGATAAGCCGTAGATTAAGTAATAACAACCAGAAAGGTAACTAAGGGCCTTGAACATTTTATTGGTTCTAGACTCGTAAATCATGTCCCCGAAATGGCAACGGAATGTTTTAGCCTTTTTGTCTGTTAGCTGATCGATTATCATTTAACGTCATGTTCATGACAAAGAATATGTGTGTCCTTTGTTTCCAATGGAATAGAAATATTAATAATATAGAAATTATTATAGAATGCTACCGTTGTTGAAGAAAGGAAACGTTCAGCCTTGAATGGAACTTGGAATTCAATTAAAAGATTGTAAAAGCGAAAACGAATCGTGACATGCGAAGAAATGCATTAACCACGACAAGAAATCAAATCAGTTGTTTTAAGAAATTTAATATTATCCCAAATATTTTCAATTTCGGCGGGACTTTTTTGGGATATTATTTAATTTCTTATAGATTACCCCGTGAGGGAGCTTGCGCACTATAATAACAAAAACTTCAGTTGCTTTAAGTCTGTATTTGCAAAAATTTTGTAACGTAACCTAATTGACGTCAATGGGGTTACGTTAAAGCCATCAAATTTTTCCATCTTTATCGAAAAAGCTTCGAAAAAATACATAGTAAAATAAACTATGCGAAACAAGGGAGGTCCCCTCCGGTTCAATAATGAATTATATTGTTATAATTATATTGTCATCACAGTTTTAAACAGTAAAATACCAAGGGAATACTCGGCTTATTTTTGCAAATAAATGTCCTAATTAATAGATATAAGCAAAAACTATGACTTGATATTTGCGCTTACCTGCTCTGTCCTGCTCCTATGAACGCCAAATCCTATGCCTATTCTTTTCACAAAAAGGCGTCATAGATCTTAACGCCAATCGCCAATACGAAATTCTGTGATGTAGGCAAACATTTAACATTCCACTATCCATTCCAGAAACAGACATTGAGAAACTGGAAGAGAAAGTTCTGGAACTGATCGACGGTCTCGGCGCCCGAGCCAACGCAGCCCGCGCCACCGCTCTCGTGTCACTGCGGGCGGCCCTACAGCGACGCTACCTGGTTGGGGTGCTGTTCTCGCATAGAGCTACCTTGGCGGATCATGTCAGCAAGGCGCTGCGGCGAGGCAAAGACGGGGAAAAGAAGGCGGCGGCCGCGTTAGCACCGCTGCTGGCTCTACAGGTCAGTAGTTAGAGTCGCCTCAGTGCTAGTAACAGGAGTGCTGCTCTCGCATAGAGCAGTGCAGTGTGTTCTAAGACCTCATTATCATCCGCAACCCGACTTCACCCACTGCTGGGTATAGACCTCCAAATTTGTTTTTTATGACACCACACAGTCCTGCGCCAAAACACGATCCACCAAGTATTGTGAAATATAATAAAACCCCTTTTGGAGTAACCTGTAAATTTTTTAGTTACCTGATTTATAACTTGGCAAAACACGTAAAATTTAATTATTATTTCTGATAATTAGAGCAAAATCACATATTAGTTGATCATTGATTTGACAAGCGCGTGACCAAATAAAAATGCCTAATTAGCGTTCTGGAAACCCATTTTGATGTTTGACAAGAGATTTGCTTCAATGATTTGACAGACTTAAAAAAATCTCTGTTCAAAATCAAAGTACGTAATCAACGTTCTAGTAATCCAATTGACACTTTAAAGATATGATCATTTATTAGTTAAATAAGAAGATGATCTGCGTTCGAGAAACCGGCTAAGTCTAGCTGGTAGAGAAGTATGAGTAATCGTTTTAGCCCTGAGTTACTTCATAACGGTATCAACAAGTCAAATGATCTAACTACTTTTGTTTTATACTCTATTCAAAATAATGCTGGACAAGGATGCTGTTTCATCCAGACCGAGACATAGAAAACATCCGGAACAAATATCTGCAGATCGCACAAACGCGAGAATCGAACCCGCAACCTCCTGCGTTGCAGGCGGACCCTCGCCCGCTGCGCCATAGAGGTCAACTTTTCTTCTGTACTCTTTTCAAATAAATAAACAAACACGAGATTTATTTTACCCCATTTTATACGGATTGCGGAAATGCTATCCAATGCCGTGCCATAACGCACGTGTTTATTTGCATTGAAGATACACGCAATAATTATATGCAGCTGGTATTAGAAGGTCGTTTTGACTGGAAGTAATTGTTGCATGTTTACTATTAATATGGGAGGATTTTCCAATAATTTACCGATTTGTCCTTTGTCTGTAGCATAGATGTTTACCGTCAACTTCTTAATTCTGAAATTTTATTAAATCGTGAAATTTTCAAGTGACAGTGGAGCCTTGAATGGCTAAATAACTTAAATTTTGCTGAATTGGATTTTCTGTCCCCGAATACACAATAGCAGATTATGCACCGAGTGTGTAAAGCAGTGTCTTACATCACGAAGGATTTAAACACTCCCAAAATAACTACTATTGTACACGAGGAGAATACTCTACTTTAACAATGTCAACGAGTAAATATTAAAAGTTTGGTAACGTGTTTCGGAGCATTCCTTTTTTTCCGTCTTCTGAACAAAGTTTAGTTTGAATTTCGAAAAAGATCTCATTGTACGGATCTTCTTAGTAAAAAAATTCATAGATATGCTGACCTCAAAATATGTATAGAAATGTTGACCATGGAGACTCGCACTAAGAGATCACATTCGATTTGTGTGAATTTTATAAAACCTTCACTTTTTCAGATGACAGGGCTGCTAGTAATTAGCAGCAGCTGCTTTCGGTTTGGTCTACATGAAATTTAGCGTGCGTTTTACGAGCATAGAGTGTGAAAACTAGATAGTTTGTCTGTGACTGCGGGGTATTGCGACACATAAAACGTTGATTCAGGCAATCGACAGCCTTTACTAAAGTCTGAGCACACCTGCTGTCATACTAATGATAATCACAGCCTATTAACTAACAATGACTATCCGTTTCAGATTGGTGAGGAGGGCGCAGAAGAATTCGTGCAAGAGGTGCGGCCGGCGCTGGTCGCTGCCGCCACTGACAAGACGGCCTCGCTCGAAACACGCGCTGAGGTACCTACATTACATGCAATACTCGGCTACTTGATTTTATGCAGCCCATTTTCTACAGCTGGCCTGCCCTAAAATCTTTCCAGCTGTCAGAATCAAGTGCAATCAGCCCTGTCCGCATTTCCGACTATCTTAATTCTCGTACTTTATCTACATCAACACATCCCTAGGAAGTGTAATTTAGTGCCTTCACAATTTCGAAATTTATTTACTACCATAGGAATGATGGAAAATGGTGAGGTCGTCCTACCAACGTTGTCAAAGTCAATAACTTCAGCCAAATTTTATACTATAAACATCTTTATAAATAGTAATTATAATCAAATAAGAAGTAAGGTGTTTTTGATTCTATTCACTTTTTTTTTGTCCTACAGAAGTGAAAAAGTATCCCAAAGTAGAGTATTGAAAATAAAGTTAACTCGGTTTTGCAGTGCCCTCCCAGGGTGCATGTATGTACCTAGTAATAACCATTCACCTTTGACCTAAGAATGAATGTACTTACATGCAATCAAGCCCCGACCCCGACTTTTTTTCGCCGACTCGAGAAAAAGCTAGGCATCATTGATAGATCTTCAGGTTCTTGAGCGATAAGATCGCCAATGGTCACTTATATTTGTTTCATTTGTAAATAGTTTTTTAGTTTAAGTGTGCAATCAAAGTATTTTCTATCTATCTATCTTTTTGTTTACACTAAGCTGAGTAATACGTTTTGTATTCAGATTTGTTCATCATTATCACTGCTGTGCTATTTACTTGAGGAGGACCTGACTGAGATCCTGGAGGTGATGCGCATGTTTGAGACCATCTTCAGTGGGAGCTATCTCAAGGTAACATTTACTAACTAACTTAACAAGGAAAGCTGTAATCCTTTTCTCTTTGAAAAAGAAGAAAGGCACAGTAGGCTGTATCTTTAAATAAATATGTACATGAAATCACTCAAAGATGTGGTATTGGATGATCTGATAATTTTTGATTCTTGTTTGGTCGCTGAAATTTCGCGATGAATCACTAC
Organism: Eupithecia exiguata; assembly: GCA_947086465.1. Taxonomy (NCBI): domain Eukaryota; kingdom Metazoa; phylum Arthropoda; class Insecta; order Lepidoptera; family Geometridae; genus Eupithecia; species Eupithecia exiguata. The sequence goes on along the minus strand of OX352231.1, from coordinate 12,599,322 downwards.
AAGGTCAACAAACGCCTTTTGAGTGCAAATAACTTGCTAAAAATGTTCAGTAATTATTTTCTTTGATAGTATCTTTTTTTAGTGACCACTTTTGTCGATGCTTTTATATTCAATGAATAACCAACTTGTCTACTCCCAGGGCGACGGCAGCGTGAAAGTGTCCGGAACAGTGATAGAAGAGGGCGCCCTGCACGCGGCCGCGCTCGACGGGTGGGCGCTTCTGCTGCCTCTGCTGTCTCCCTCGCACGCCGCTTCGCTGCTCAACAACTCGGCGCCCAGCTTCGCCAAACTCGCGGAGTTGTTAGAAGCCGTATCGTTAGAGGTAACTCACTACATTAATAAAATTCAGTTTGCTGTATCAGGGGCGCAGCTGCTACATGAAAGGTCTAAGCAGCAGTATGGAGTGTGTCTCGCATTGCTCGCCTTGCTGTAAGGATGGGTGAGCAGCTCGCTTCGCTCGCCGGACTGGTGTCGTGAGCTTTCGATTGAAAACGACCCTCGCTCGGATCAATTAATTATAGCGCCATTTACGCTAGCGACGTGTGCATTGCGCACTACCGAGTATTGGCTTCTATCCTCTAATTTACTATTGTAAAATATATTTTCATACATAAAACTTGATGGTCTGTTTCGAGGCCGATCAGTCAGACCCCGCCGACCCTGTCCTAAGTCAATGAAAACCTCGTTGTTAATTATAATCTGTGTCCTCAGGTCCGAATGGCAGCCGGCGGTGCCCTAGCCATCGCTCACGAGCGCGTCACCGAAGAGTCTGAGGACGCCGACGTGGCCACCGCTATCGAGGCCTTGCTGCCCAGGCTCGACGAACTGTCCAGGGATTCGCACAAGTACCGCGCCAAGCGGGACAGAAAACTACAGCGAGCCACCTTTAGAGATATACTCAAGTACTTTGAGGTTCGTTTCTTTGAAGTTGTAGTAGAAATAATCATAGAAGTACGGAGATGCCATCCTCAAGCCTCTATTAATGCAAAACCCTCGACAAAGATCATTCAGAAAAACCTCCCATTGACCTGTGAAAGCTTTCGTTTTGTAGTTGGTTGATGATATTAGGCCTTAATCAATACCGGTTTAAAAAGCGAAGTTATAGAGTTATCTTATTTTTATAGATACAGCCATTCTATGTACATCGTATTCTATGGAACTGAAGGTTTGACTCGATGTAACTTGAATTTTCATATTTCCAGGACGACGAGGTCCCCAGCATCTCGGTCCGCGTGGGCAGCGAGTCGGTGCGCTGCGGGTCCTGGGCAGCCTGCGCTGCGTACGGGGCCGCCGCCGCCACGCTCGGTGGCGGCCTGCAGGCCCTCGCGCCGCACTGCGCGCCGCTGCGGGCCGCGCTCGGCCTCAGCGATGCGCCTCCACCCGCCATGCTCCCGCCACAGACCAAGATGAACAAGTTGCAACGGGTATGTCAATTGTCACCTCAATGCTGGCTGCTGCTGCCGCCGTGGGTCGGCGGCGTAAGAATATCGACCCCACCAACTCGGCCCGTGATGATCTTTAAGCTGCAGCTCATCACCCAAGCTGAAATAACGACTGAGCTGAGTGTAGCTCTGCCCTACTTAGATGAACAAACTACAATACATAAAGTGCATGTCAGATGACGATCTCTGTGGTGCAAGTCCGACCAACTCTCCTAAAACGCAGAAGTTTTAAAATTCGATTCGGACATGAAAATTTAATAAAGTATATTCGAGCTATGGAAAAAGCTGCATAATGCAATCAACATAATTTCTAATGATAAAATGTTGCAGAGGTTAGTTTGCAGAATAAAAGTAACCAATATCAGGGACCACGGCAGTGGCCCTGCCAAGTCGAGTCGCCACTGGGATGGGTGGTTTTTAGCCAAACATCCGTCCAGGGCAAAGGGCTCCATACTTCCCACATCTCGACACAATTTACTGCGATCACCAATCCGCCTGCCCAGCGTAGTGATTATTATAAGCCCCCCTTATGAACCTCCTTTTTATTATTAACTAAGATCCACATTTTGTTCCAGCACCTGCAAAACAACGCAGCCAACAAGGCCCGCACGGTAGCTCGCGGCAAGAACCGCGACAAACGCTCTGCAGCGCTCGCTATCTGATGACGTCACCATCGTGGCGCACACTTCGATTGTCGACTGCTAAATTGCCCACACCTACGGTTATACGACCACATTTAGTTTACCCTGTTTTGAAAACCATTGCAATACTGGTTCACCCTAGTACTTATTGAACGCATTCTCTCACTCTAGAAGCCCTGACCTGACCACAGAATAGAGGACCTTTACAAATAGTAGTCCACATTAATAATACCGGACGTTGAGTCATAACCACAAAAACTTGAGTACTTTAATGTTTAGTAGTTTTTTTTCGTTATGTTAATACATGTCAGTCGGATCCTCATAGAATTTTTCGCAGTATGTAAAGATCTTTACTCTATGTTTTTTCGATTTATTATTTCGCCGACTTCAACGATATCACGTCACGCGTGGTCAACACCTAAAAAAATATATAAAAAGTATTAAATTAAAAATAAATAACCCTGACTCGGTCAACGCTTTTTATTTCGCAATATGAAAGCCACAAAGGCCTACAAAATGTAACTATTTTGATACATTATTTATGAAATGAACTTTAGCCGTTTCTATGTTTCGAAGTAGTAAGTAGTGATGGATAACCACATAGGAGGAAAAGTTATCGATTGGTCGAATAACCGCAGCTGTACGGTTTAGTTAAGTCGCTTAGTTCTCGCTAGACCCACACCGCCTTATTAGATAAGATAGAATTAGGTGGTGGTGTGATAGCAACTCGATCGGAATTGGAATGTGGCGGACGAAGTCGCTATTCGGTACGCCAATTCTAAACTAACCGTATTTTTATACAGAGCAGATTTTTGTATAGAAATTACATTATGTATTTGAGCATTTATTTTGTAGTAAATTATCAACATCTTTTATTTTTGTTTTTATGTATATATACAACTAGCTGGATTGAAGACAAAATTGTATTGGCGTATCGTGTAGTGACGGAAAGTTAGCGTGTGCTACGTTTTCGAACCAAAGAAATGTTTTTCGAATTGGAACCGTTTGTCGTTTATCACTGTTATAATTCGGCTTTGTTTTGTATAAAATTAATGTAATTCATATCATTTTGTAAATAAGTTATCGTTCTTACTCCATCTGACTGGGCGTTTTCGTCTTGTTTGTTATCGTCCCTGCCGCGGCGTAGGCGAGTTGGGCCTGCACAGTCGACCCCTGCTCTAGAACCTTCTACAATCTCTACAACTAACAGCCAAATAGGCTTTCACTCGGTGGGGCTCTAGACCACGGCTCCCTGTGTGGGCCCTTTAGCAAATTATTTTACTATAATTATATGTTAAAGATTATTTTTGTATTTACATAGATTGACAGTTTTGTGAGTAGGTTTATTATAAGGCCGATTTTATCATTTTATTTACGTTTTGGAGATCAAACTGTGGAGTAAGGGTTATTTTAACAGTTGATAAATTATAATGTTTTGATGACTTGTACTGTTATGCTCGGGGTGGAAGTTATTGATAGTTTCGTGGCAGAGCGACTCATATTTATATTTATAAAGCTTCTCTGTAAATATTATTTTTAGTTCGGATATGGCGTTGTAACGAGGCTGTACTTAATGTTGAATAATATTTATGAGAACAATTCTGTTGTATTTTTTATGAAATTCCTCCCACTCTTACCCGAAAACAGTTTAATCGAACCATTGGTCAAAAAGTCGAAACCATGGATGGATGGTGCAGTAAGAGTAAGCTCTCATATTACGTACTGTTTGTGGATGGATCAAAACATAGTTTGGAAGCTAGAATATCAAAATGGTAGACCATAGAATACCTAAGGGTAGGCACCTACTATGATGGAGGGCTATTTTGAAATACGAACTAAGTTGACAGATGACGTCTATCGCACGGATTGAACAAAGCAAGTTAGAGTTCATCAACCTTAGGAGTATAGGTAAATTCTCAATCTACGTCATCAACAGATTGTTATTTTGACGTTTTTGACAAATTTTCATAAATTAAACGTCACAGTTAATCGATGATTGTCCGATTATATCTTTTGGTGAATAAAGACCTTAGTGGCTTCGGGCGCGTCACTAACCAATGAAAGAAGAGTACCCCTTGGTAGGTATATCACTAACCGAAACCTTCGTTTAGGATAGGATCTCTTAAGAAATAAATTTCAATCATTTTCAAAGTAAGGTCACCGAAAGAACAAATCGGCCGTTCTTCGTTGTTTGCGATCAGACGTATTTCGTTAGTTTTTCAAAGTAGATCTCCTGCTAAAAACACACCGTATGTAGGTACATACGGTGTGTTTTTAGCAGGCAACATGTTCATAGTAGATAGTTTTTCAAAGTAGATCTCCTGGTACCTACATACGGTGTGTTTTTAGCAGGCAACGTGTTCATAGTAGATGGTTTCAAAATAAAACACGAATATAAACACATGACTAGGTTTATTATCAGACATTAATTCCATACTCCTTACAATCGCTCCTCACAACATTTATACAACAACGAATACATAATCTTACGCTAAATGCTCCTTGGACCACAATCCTGTGCTGCTTTGTTGACAAAAGGTACAAAAAGGCAACCTGAAGGTACTTTAGTAACACCTCGCAAGCTATGTAGGATTTTCAAATAACCATTAGGGTCCCATTCCACTCACCCAATATTTGATCCAACGTTTGATCAAATTTCTTGGACGGATGCCCATTCCACTCGTCGAATTTCTTTGTCCAAGATACGTTATTAATTTGCGTAGTTGAGTTCAAATGAAATTACATCACCTCACTCACACTAACATTATAAATGCGAAAGTTTGGATGGATGATTGTTACTTCTTCAGGCCAGCGTTTGAGCAGGAATAAAACAGGCTACATTTTAATCTATTTTTCTTAAATTTCAGTTATAAGAAATGAATAATCTTTTAACTTTTTCACAGAAACAACACTTGCTGAGTTGCGGGCAGAAACTAGTCCAAATCTTTGATCAAATATCGGTGTTGCTAGTAAATTGGATAAAGTCATCCAATTTCTTTGATCAAATACATTGGACAAAGATATTGGATGAGTGGAATGGGTATCTTAGGTACCTACTTGCCTAGTAATAGGTTAATTGTTATAGATTACTTTAGGATATTCATCCAGTGTTCAGAGGACCTTTAAGTACAAACTAAAATAGTTTGAGAAACAGTTCACAGGACTGTGACCCTTATCAATTCGTTGTTCGAAACATTCCTAGACATTAAATATTGAAACGAGTAAGCTTATCTAAGAGTTACAAAATAAGCTCGCGTGTTCAGACACTACTGTAGCTAATGTGGTCTTTGTACTCTCCACGCTGTGCCTCCATGATCGACTACTTAGAGACCTCCAGCTCGTGGGCTTAACGAGCGAAACTTACGCCAACTTTGCGAACATTTGCTCTTTGATAATTTCTTTGCATCACTCTCGTAATCCTATTAAAAAGGTGTTAGTTTTGCTACCACCAGTTTCGACACTCCATAGAAGGTGGTTCTCAGCAGTCGGTAGCTGAACCAATTCTATGGATATTTACTTAATTGCAGAGTGCAATGTACAAGCGATATCATGGATTCACCTGCTAGTAAATCATAGAGGCACAGCATTAGAGCGGACACGTTACAAGATGATATCCATTTTCCTACTTTGAAAGTTTAAGACTGAATTCTTCAAAAATCTTTCCAATCAAAACTTGCTTCACTGCCATCGTCATATCTAGATAAACATTTTTTTATGAGAAAAATAGATAACACACCAACTACAATAAATACCTATAAATAGAAAGTGATAAACATGAATGATTATTTAATGTGCTAGGTACTTCTTTCTGGTAGAAAGACCTCGCAATTTTTGTTGCATAATGAACCTTGTTGCAAAAAGCTTACGGCACTGCAAGTGTTCAGAGAAAATCTTGATTCTTTTTCATGAATTGATACAAATAAGTGCACATCACACAGTCAATATGCGCTAACAAGGACCAGCGGGTCGCTACAGTCCGCCCTATAGCAATAAAACACTTACTACACATTTACTTAGTTTCTAGACGAATATAATGGTCAGATAAATAACATTTAGAACGCGAATCTCACCCAATAGTAGGCACGCACCAGAATATAAGTTCTCATGGTATATTCTAGTGGTAAGTGAATCTATCAAGTGAAATTCACATTTTTACAACATCAATATTTTACCTAACATCGATAATACACAATTAAAATGATAAAAAATATATAGTTTTCTAGTAAAATTCAATGAAAGGCATTACTGACAAATTGTTAGATTTAAAATGAATTTTAGTAACGCTAATTTATCAATATCGATTTTAAAAGAATATCGTAAATCAAGGTACCATTTCATGGACGAAAAGGGCGTTTTCCAATCAAACACCAAGATCAAGCTGAAGTCACGTTCATTAAGAATCTTTTCTAGACTCGTTCAAAGTAGGTACAGTGAACGACAAAATGCTGAATATTGACCATCATAAACGCCTTTTAGAACATCTTAACGCTTTTGGAAACTGACCCTGCTTTTTCGTCGTTAACTGTACCATTACAGTTGTTAAAATTGGTAATTAATCTGGTATCTGATTTTTCAACAAGATATTTTGTTACTTTACTCTAATCACAACAATGACAGTTATTTGCTTGGAACACAACCTGCGTTGATTCCCGCGTTATTGAGTTTAAGGCAACACGTAAGGCTTAAATTGGTATGCAGAAAAAATATTGATAAAGATATTAGTTAGATTATGCTATGGACGCGACATTTCTTAATCAAAATATTTTTAATGTTTTGTCATTAGAAGACCCATCAACATACATAAATACACTAGTATAATAAAGTCCTTTTAAATAACAAAATAGGTAAAGAAATAAAACCATAAAAATACTTTACAATTATTGCAAACCACAATTTTAGGAATCTGTTTGCGTCCATAGATTGGTCATGGGCTACAAGTACCGAAATTAAAAATTAGACGTAAGGGTAATACAATATCTAATACACAGATAATTATTTATATTCGTATACTATTTTAATAAAACATTTTAATACAACACCAATTAAATTTAGGCCTTAAATGGTTAAAAGATACATGTTCGATAGATACGTATGGCTGACTGAACCTATACCTTAGCCAAACTCCTTGTAGAATGTATGTAAACAAACCACGACACAAATAACTTAATTTCACTTGCTTGGCGTCGCGATTCAGATATTTCAAATCGACATATAAATTGCGTAAACAAAGACGAAGCGACAGATTTAATTTTGCGGTTTGTTTACAAAAATTCTACAACGAGTTTCGCTAAGGTATATTAATAAATATATTATGATATCATATAAATGAGTACCTACGTAATTTCATATAATTGCACTGTTCAATAAGCTTATACATACTTATGGAACTATATGTTAGATTCATAATATTTACTTATAAACATTTGCAGTAAAATGTTTGATAAAATTAGTTTTTTAATCTATTCTTAGTTTACTTGGTAATTTAAACGTAAAGTGCTTCTAACATTGAATAGCTCTACAAAGTGATTCTTTATCCTAATAAAATAACATGTAACAGAAAAATACGATATATTACCTAATTTATCCCGAGATCGTGGAATAGCAAAAAAAAATTCTAAAATAGAATGACAAAAATAACATGAATTTTCTCTAACTTCTTTGGTAAGAATAACTATTTATATTACGGGTTAATAACTACATATAGCTATAGGCCTTCGCGCAGCAGTTAGACGAATTAGGTTAGTAATTAAAAAAACTCATTTTTTTTACATAAAGTTTTAGTGCACGCGATGTGCTTTAGGTGAATTAATTTTTATTTATCATACCTAATTGATGAAAATTATATGAAGACTTCATATAATTCATATTAACGAACTTTGGTTAGGATAACCATGGAGTATTACGTACATGGTAATGTACATAATGGAGATGTTATTTATATTATAAAAAGTAAGAAGTAACAAACAACAAAATATACAAAAAGAAGTATTTACAGAACTAGCGAAATAACAATAGGTATATTAACTTCTAAAATTTAAAAAAATACATTTAAAGCATATCCACAAAGTTATAATCATCTAAGACCCGTAGCACACCTCTGCCGCGAAATCGCAAAGCGAGTTCTCATTATACATTTGTCGCTGTTCGAGTAGCAGAATATAACATTTTGATTGCTACAAGATACATACGAAACAAACGCGGTATTGCAACGAAATGGCGCATGGCGGACTGAGCGCGGAGATAGCGTTCGAGCAGATCGGCGGAATCGCGTAGGAAAGAGAACGCCGTTTCACCTCTGTTTCGCTTGTCGTACAACGGACAAGTCAAGGCGAAACTACTGCGGTTTCGCCGCTATGCTTTCGCAGTGGAGGTGTGCTACGGGCGTAAGTGTTTAGGTAGGTACCTAAAAGTTATATTATACCTAGTAGCAGCTTACTAAGGAAACAATGTAAAAGTGTTTCCTTCGACAAATTTATGGGTATTTGACTTGACTTGAATCCAACAAGTTGTCTTTTTGAGATTAAATGTCTTTAACCCGAATCTAATTTACAAGTACCTACCTACTATAATAAGACAAATAATCCTACTTAGACCCTGATCTCTGAGTGTACAATACATATTTTATATATTTACATCTTTCTTAAATCCTTTCTTCGATGGTCTCCCAGACATATCCACACATAGACCGACTACAAGGATACAACTAAAATACTACTAGTCTACTAGGGTTATATTCGTAAAACTATTTGCTAATAATTTTACTAGGATAACTTATCGCAAAATAATTAGTTTTCTTTTTGCGTCAACTACAGAAAATATATGCAGGCAGGTCCAATCCAAAGATATCGCAATCTAAATAATTAAAGTTTTAACTAAAACTAGGTCGTAAAATGGTGGCTCTAAACTGAACTACGAGTATGTGCCGCATTATTGTCAAATACAGCAGGAAACAGGGGAAAATACACATAATAACTCCTCAAGGGGTAGGTAACTATTGTAATAGAGCGAACACTAAAATATACATACTGTTTTAATTATAGCGAATGATTAAATATTTTGATGAATTTATATTTATCTATCACATCAATTTAAATTCTACCAAATATGTGATTTAATTTGGAAGATTTATAATGTGGAAGAGGTGTAAGGACTTGCCCTGCAGCGGGAAGACCGAATACTGAATAAAGTTGTTGTTTAGAAATATAGTATTTTCATTTTATTTCAATGTTGCAGAAAGTTATAAATTAAGACTATTAGAAAATAAACGTAATTTTGAACACGCTGTTACAAAAACTAGATTGCCAAAAAGCTAAAATTTCACGTAATGTACCTGACTTAAATTTAACCTAATATTCTAGAGCTAAATTTATAGCAATAAAAAGAATAACAACTACTGTAAATCGCAGTCCAACATCCTCATCGCACTGGCGATTTGCCAGCGATTTCAAAGCGATACGATTGCGCAGCGATTTTGAGCACTGGCGTCAAAGGCTCTAATCGCGTCGTCGTCGCGGCGTGATCACTGCGAAATCCGATTAGTCCACCTTGCTCCTAAAATATTTCTACCAGGAGTAATACTAGATGTCCATATCTACTACATTATCCAAACACCTTTAGTATACCCTTATTCCATCGTCGCCATTCCACCATAGGACCTACAGACACACAGAAAAATACCACCCGTACCTGGTCGATACACCTCAGTGTCGCACCAAAAAATTCTGCTCTACATTCACAACAAGCACGGCCAAAGAGTGGAATGAGCTTCCAGCCTCTGTTTTCCCGCCGGAGTACAATCTTGGACTCTTCAAATCCAGGGTGAATAAGTTCCATCTTAGGAAACATCATCGCGCAAGTGAGATTGGTGGTCAAACGCTTGACCATCAATAATTTTAAAAAAGTAGGTTTTAAAAGTTTTCAAAAGTCGGGTCGACAAAGCCAAGCCGTCTCTATACCAAGTAGATATTAAATGAGTACTTAGGACAGGTTTATACATCTCTCTCTCTCCCAGTGTTAGCACATGACTGTGTGCCATTATACATATACACACCCTTTCACAGTCATAGAGTATGTTTGATTGTACCAGTCAGTATATTTATTAAACTGTTTTTGTATACAATTTGACTTGTCTAAGTGCTTATTTTGTAAGCCTAAAGTAATAAAGTTATTGACTTTTAAGTAAAACATAGACATGTATTACTCCTGGGAGAAATACTTTAGGAGATGGACTAACCCGCGAAACCGCATCGCTTTAGAATCGCTGACAAATCGCCAGTGTGATAAGGATGTTACTTGTTAGGTCGAATACCCTATTCTTCAATAGTTTAATACTAGCTACATCACTACCTTTGGTTGATTCGAAATGCATCAAACGAGTGCCAACGATTTGGACTAACTTTTGTCATTATATACATAAGAATAACATAAATATTTATAACTGATTATATTTAGCGATTTCTGTGTCTAAGTATTACCTATTTACAAATACAGTGAATAAAGCTGAGAAAAATATTTACATGGCTCGATTTATATCGAAATAAATTACGTTTTGATTTTTTTGTTTTTAATTGGGTATGCATTTTAAGATGAGACAAATAAGCAAGTTCGGAGGCACATATTTCTAAATTACGTAGTAGATCTACACTTGAACAATAACATAACCCTCCTTGTTACGCAGTCGGGTACAAATCACAGTTAGGGCACTACTCCCAGCTGCTGTCCCGCTGCCACTTACAATCCCATTCTTTATCGACACAGCTTATACAGTAATTTACACATTGCGTGACTTTTATCTTTTACCTTCTTTTAATTTGGCGCGACCGTCTTTTGTTTTTGGAGTTCGCGTCACGAGAGCGTTAAACAAAAGACAAGCGAATGACATTAAACAATGATTCTCTGCATATCAAATGTTTGTCTGGGGTGTTGCGTAGATGCCTTGTACCCACTCTCTGTGGGGTGAAGTTACTTATGTGCCTTATCTGTGAAGTTACTAATCATTTTTACCCCTCATAGCATCGTCTAGTTTAGGATACCTACTGTTGATGCCTTGTACGTAATCTCCGAGGTGAGCTACTCGGTCTTAACCCTCTTATTGTCCGGTTCATCTTCTTCGTCTTCGTCCTCCCAGTCCCAGTCGGGTTCGTCGTCAAGAGGACGCTCGTCGTCAAGAGGACGCTCGTCGTCAAGAGGACGCTCGTCCTCGAGAGGACGCTCGTCATCAAGAGGATGCGCCTCTTCGAGAACCTCTTCATTCTCTTCGACCTCTTCGTCCTGGGGAGAAGAGGATTTGGTTAGTCGGTTAGATAAAGAAAATAGAGTTGATAAAGGGCATAAAGTCAACGACAGAAACATGCCGTTTTTTGGGGTGCCGTACCTCAAAAGGATTTTTCCTTTTGAGGTAGGAACTCTTCATCATCACTTCGTTGTCACTTTGATCTTTATATAATATATATGCACACAAAACCCAAAGGGCACCTCCCGTTGTAATGTCATTAAATTCATGAAATTTGGGAGGAAACGGAAAGGAAAGGAAAATGCTATAATACCTTATAGCACAAGTAAAGGAAAAAATAAATATTTAGTTTAGAAAACCGTAAATATTTAGTTTATTAAAAAAAAATTTTGAGTAGACCGTATCGGCATGAAGCAAAACTTATAGGTACTTCCCGTTGACCTAGAATCATAATATTTGGCATGAAACAAGGTCTTACAATTATACGGAACCCTCGGTGTTTCATATTCACTTTTAAAAGTGGTCTTGACTTACCGATACTGAAGGGGTGTATTTTTCAGATATTTTATTGGTAAATCATCCCTCTCTGCCTCCCTCTTAGACCTACCTCACCCTGTGCCTGTGCTAGCCAGCTACGGATGATGATGATGATGATGATAGATACCGAAGGCGTTTGCCCACCCGGCTATTTAGAGTATGGATCCGGCTAACTGTTGCCCGCGGCGTCGCACGCGCTTCAAGTACCTTATGTCCGCTAAATTTCATTAAGATCCGTTCCGCCTTTTAGGCGTGAAAAGGTAACAGACTGATAGACAATCGAGAGTTACTTTCGAATTTATAATATTAGTATGGATGTTACCATTGGCGGGTGCATCACTGCGATGGTCGGCTCGGAGCGGTACTCGGCCACGCGGCGCTCCACCAGGTACGACACGTACTCGTCGTACAGCAGGCGCAGGAGGTGGAACGAACCGAACGATGCGGCGGATCTGGAAGTTATGTCTTTTTGTAAATAAAATGTAGCTATTCGAAAATCCTGAAGACAGGGCGCTCAATAGGAGAGGCGTCTAGCAGTGGAGTAACATAGGCTGATTATGATAACTAAGAACTGGCTGGGGCGGTCGCAGCGCAAGAATCGACCCCCCCCCCCCCCCCCCCCGAAGACGCAATTTAATCCCTCACAAAGGGTGGCAAGTGAAGCGAATCGCACTTTCTTAATGCCCCCGGCTCCACGCTGAGTGTATTGACACACCGCGCAGCCGTGCTACGGTCACACACAGCTAGCTCCAGCCAGTCCATTAAGAGTACCTGAGAGTGAGCTCGCGTATGACGAGCGAGGAGTAAAAGGACCAGTCCAGCAGCAGCCGCCGGGCGCGCGGCACGAAGTCGCTGCGTCCGTTGGAGCTGCCGGCGTTGTTGTTGTTGGAGCCGAGAGCGCCCTCCACGCAGCGCTCGAGCCAGGCTGCCCATTGCTCCAGCGTGGCGCCGCGGCTAAGGGTCGCCTGGAGGGGACAAAATTGTAATGAGCCTTGATATATCTTAGGGATGTATAAAATCAAAGCGACGCGAAGCGGAGATATGTGAAAACTATCAATAACATATTGTGAAGTCAAAGTATGTTCTTAGGTGCAGGCCATACAGTTTGCGTGTTGTGTAATGTTACCTTGAAGTCCTGCTCCAGTTTGTTGGCGACGGCGGGCGAGGGACAGGCGCAGGCCCACCCAGCCTGCTCGCGGACCACACGGAAGTCCACGCGGTTTAAATCAGACACCATCTGTGCAAATTATTAGGTATGATTTATTACTAGGTCAGAGATTCGGAGGCGTCAGTATCCTGAAAGGGGGAAGCTTCCAAGGGGGGCGAATCAGTCCTGGGTGTGCGGCAGAGATGGACAATAGCGACCTAGGGGATCGGTAGGCTACATAAGGACGGACGACAAAGTACGAATGAATGGAAGCGTCTTAGTGGAGTTGGCAGCTGTACGATATTTGGAATGGGGAGCTAGACACATACGTAACAGCAGCGATCTAGGAGGGGACGACCGTTAAGATCTTGCCAAGGGGCAAGCTTTCAGTGAGACTAACCTGTTTTTAAAGCTTGTAATAAGTATAGTATACCTGGTGTATCTGGTGCTGGTTGGTAAGCACGGCGCGCGCGGCCTGCGCGAGGTGGTTGAGCGAGGTGTAGCGCCGCAGGGCTCCGGCCAACGCGGCGGCGGCGCGGGCAGCGGCGCGGGCGCCCCCGGCCGGGGCTGCGGTCGAACCGGCGGAGACGGAGCTTTCTACTGACTTCGCGAAGTTGCGGATAGCCTGGAGATATAGCAAGGGGGGGATTTAATCAGTCACTTCTTGATTATGACTGTTCTTTAGGGACAACGTTCTTGATAGGAAATAGGATCGATGAAAACTTTAATACAGTAACCTATTTATAAACTACTAGCGATCCGCCCCGGCTTCGCACGGGTATATTCTACCGCCTATGTTCATCAGGGATAATGTAGGATTCTAATGGTTTAAATAATTTTTCAATTCGGTCTAATAGTTTCGGATCCTATTCAGTTCAAACAAACAAATCTTTCCCCTTTATAATATTATTAGTATAGATGATAGTGAAGCGTTGTTAAAGCTGCACGGAATTTTACGTTATTTTTTATTTGTAGTTTATGGAAGAATTATTTCAAACTCCGGCCTACAACAGAATGTGTTGTAATATGTTTACAAATTATATTAAATTTAAAAGAACTAAGCTTAGTTATATTTTGCACCCCTAGAACAAGACAGCTCTAAGACAAAATATCACATTTTCTTTTTTTTTCTTTTGACGTTTTATTTAAACAATACTGAACTATTTTGAAATAATAAAAAAAACTAAGACACGTTCGTAAACAATACTGTATTATTTCGAAAAAGTCACAAAACTAAGATTTATAAAAAATCTTCAATACTAAATATGATCAATAAGTCAATACTAAACATATTCAATAATCTTAAGTTGCAAAATTTTTCGTACGCTATTCACCAACACCAGATTATTACTAAATAATTCACCCTTGTGTAAACAGATCACGTAAATTTACCTTGGAAGACGAAAATTACAAGAAATAAATGCAAAATAAATTCGTGTTCGTGGTATGAACTTGCACTCTTTTATTCAAAGAGTGATGTAGAGAAACGCCCGTTAGGCATTAGTTTTTACGATACGACTGTCTTGTTTGTACACTCGGAAATAATTTGCCGATTCAAATATACAAAATAAATATTGACATAATTCCGTCTAGTTCTAGTAGTGCGATTTCATCGATGCACACAATCTTTCACATCGATAACATCAATCAATCCATTGTGGCTCCATTTACAAGATCTTTTATTGTACCTGTGTGAGTTGCGGCGGGATCGGCCGCAGTACATCCGGCAGTAACATATCCACGGCACGTTGGTACAACGCTGTGTCAGCAGTCCGAAGCCAGGCGCAAACGTCCTTCCTGAAAGATAAAACTAATATCATGACAAATGGGTTAGCGTTAAACGTGGAGACTGTGACTTGGTAAACGTAGTTTTGTAGCAGGCAGGACGCCCTATGGCTAGGTGGGATGACTATCTGCGAAATACTGATAGCGATGCTTGGTGCGGCATGCTGAAAACTGGGCGCTATGGCGCTCAATAAAGGAGCCATGCACCGTCCAACAGGGGCTAGCATACGATAATCATGATGATGATTTCATGAAGCATAGATCATGCTAAAAGCCTCAAGTGAGGCTTGTGTTATTGGATCCAAGAATATGGTGGACATAACGGCGTCTATAGCGATTTATCAAAAGCATTCGACTCTGTAAAGCAAGAATAATGCAAATTTTATACATTTATTTATTTAAACTAGCTAGGGTTCAAATACAAACTAATCAATACTCAGGAACAATCTCAGAGACATAAATAGAAGGCTGTCATTAAACCAGTCTACATGTTGGAACTCGGGTAGAAACTCATTTAGGAGTTAAACCTTTGTTCTGAAATAAACGCTTATTTTACGTATGCGGGATGCTATACGAGACATCAGGAAATTACATAACTATGAAATGAAGAACATCTCATTACATCTTCCTCCTCGTTATTAGAGTTAACTTGTTAGATAATTATAAATAATGTGTCTTAATTTTAAGTAACTAATGTAATTGGTTTTATAAATCGTGTTAGTTACTATATTTAATAAATAAATAAATAAAATAAATAAATAAATAGAGCGACAGGCTTCGATCAAAAATAAGGAGTTCGCGGCCTCCCCCGTAGATACCTAGAGCCTTACAAAAATGTCACTCAAAATTGGGTTCGTTTTGTTTTGACGCAGACAGTTTGCGCAGAGCCTGACAAGTTTTTTCCATACGGAACAAGAGATTGGTGGAGTCGAATTCATTTTATTTTATTTTGTAAGTAGGTAGGTACCTACCTGAGAATTATATACCTACCTACTCAGTTTATTTTCTATAAGGATTAATTAACAGAATTCAGGTAAAGATAACGAATCATTTATTGATGAAACTATAAATTGGTGTCTCAACAGTAGGTATTTATACAAAAGGGTCATTTCAGACATACAATAATTTAAACTTACAATACAATTTCAGGCAGGCACTCTAGATTAAAAAGAACTGGTTCCTGTCTGCGGCTTTGCACGAGTTTTTTTTACAGGAAAAAAATAAACGTTTTATAAATTCATACTTCTGGTAGGTAGGTAAGAACCTAGTCTTTCTTTTATTAGAGAGTCTACGCAAATGAAATTTTAGGGCGGGCCAACTAGTTATTTTAAAAATCATCAACTAGTAATATTAAACTTATTTTTATGAAAAATATATTAATACATACTATAAATGAAAAAAAAATTTAGAAGAAATAGCCTCTCCATTTATCAATTTAGAACAAAATTAATATTTTAACATAGGCAAACCAAACAACAATATTTTATGCTGATTTCACAAGTATATGACTCACATCTCAATATACGGGTAAAAAATATATATAAACTTACTGAAAATAAGAAATTCCATCCTTTTTCAGCACTTTGGACGAGTGATTCTTGCATTTTTTGTACCCATGCTTTTTGTCTGAACGCTAAAATGACACTAGTTGAAAAGCTTTCCTAACATGTCAAAATGTTTCTCTTTTGCTACTGAAGGTTGTGGCGTGCGCATTGTGAATCTAAGGGGGGCCGGCAAAGCCGGACATTTTTGATCGATGGCGACAGGTTACAAAGTATTTACCTGTAGATACTAGATGGATATTTATAAAGGGTGCACCGCAAGGATCTAAACTGGACCCATTCTTATTGGTAGTTTATACAAACAACATGACTAGTCGTCAGCACATTACCTGGCACATAGCTTGGCGAGCGCACGCCGATCAAGCGGTTCGTGTGCGGCGCAGCGACGCCAGAAGGCGCGTCGGGCCGCTTCGACGCCGCCCGTGTCTAATGCCGCTACTGCTTCCAGAAACATGGATCCGTGCTCGCTGTAATGTACACAGAATATGAGTATCATTAAATTCTAGATCATGGCTTATACCGAAACGCTGCACGAGTCTCGCCATAAGAGGGAGAATCGAACGACAGAGTAATCTCCCTTTGAAGTAGACAGATACACGTCCGGAGGCCACCGTGGCAAAGCTATGCCTGTGTTCATCCGATTTCTTGTTTACTTTAGGAACTAGGTCGAAGTTAAATTCACTTGCTAGTGCACAACCTGACTGACAGTTGTAACATGTTGTAGTTACCGGTGATGTTTTCTCAGCAGCTGCAAGGCTTGCGGAGGCAGGTCCCCGCAAGGCAGCTCCATGGGCGGCGGCTCGGGCGCTGACACGCAGGCTAGATACTGCCGGTGCAACGCTGACGCGGCGCCGAGCGGCGACCGACCGCCGTTTGAGCTGACGGAATTGCGGCGGCTGCCTGTTGACTCCTAAATACAAAGGGACCTTAAAAATAGCCTAAAATGCAAACAGCCCGGTAGACAGTTTTTTATCGATAGCTGTTCAACGGAACTCCCGCACTGAGTTTATCCGGGTCTCCAGTCCCATATGGGACCGAAGGCATGTCGTCGCCGTGACACGGCTCGCTTTGCTCGCCATACTATCGCTCTAGGCCAGTACGGCGAGTAAAGCAACCCGCGTTGTGAGCTATAACACGCACTAAACGTTTAACGTACGTAAGGCTGTGACCAAGATACAGACTACCCGATTTTTCAAAAATTTCATTTTACAAGACTACCAAGTTCAACCGAAACTTGGAGTTACTTGAGTCTAGTTCGTGTCTATAATTAATCCAAATTAAGCGACCTGAATTTATTCAATTAAAATTTTATCTATTTGGAATACAAACACTTTTTGCAATAACGTTACCTGTTTATCACTAAGCTGCGCGCTATCATCCGCACTATCATTGGCGTCAGGCGGTTGGTCCGAGTTAGGCTTGGCCCTTATCCCGTAGTAGTGATACTTGGAGTTCCCGCGGGTGCCGAGCCGCCGCGTGCGAAGGCCCACGAACACGGATCGTATGAGTTTCCCAAAAGAGGCTGCATTGACCGGCTCCAAGTGATGGGTTGAGCAGTGACGGAGATAGTGGGCGTAGAGGGTTGAACGGGGGAGCGAGACGCCTGCGAACAACATTTTTTTTATTGTAACTACGTGGTAAAGCGTTTGACCATCTAATTGACACAAAGTGAACACTAGTAAATTAGTTTAGAATTTTATCTCAGTCCGCGAGTAAGACTTTATGCCCGTCACGGGTAAAACCTACTGTCAGATTTTTGAAGGGAAAAGAGTATGATGTTCTTTTCTGAACAGTGAACCAAACCGAACCGTCACGCTCGATTCGGTTACGCTGAATCGGGTATACGCAGCTCCAGTAGGCACCTCCTTTGCACGCACAGCGGCTGCGGCGCGTCCGTGGCCTGTCCTACATCGTACAATGTCGGAGGCACAACTTGTCTTACCTTCTGCAGTCTCGTAGTGGTCCAGCAGCCACTGCACGGTGGCGGGCGGCATGCGCGGCTGCTGTGGCGCTCCCGTGGCCGGCGTGGCGGGGGATGCGGGCGCCTCTGCTTCATCGCCTGCCACCTAAGCCATAGACAGTTAAGAACTAAAGTACCTATAAAAGGGTATATAAGCATAGCAGAGACAAAGGAGTCTCTCACGGGTCAAACGTAGAGCGGCATACATTCGGATCGTTCGTATGACTTTGTTGAGCATAGCAAGGCGTCTATCGTCGCGTAGCATACGCCCAAAATGGGAGAAACGAGGATGAAAGAGGTTTAACCTTTTTTCTTGCTTATAAAAATAAATGAAATGGTTGAGCGTTTGAGCAGAGACATACATAGGTAAGCGTCCACCGTCCTGTGGCCCGTGAATCCTGTGGCACGAGAAATCGATTCAACCTTTATTCTTGCTTATCTTATCAAACACAGGAAGTGATTTCCGTTAAATCTATTCATGTTTCCATCTATTATTCAATAGAAAGGTTTTGTTTCGTCTGTACCTATTACGTGGTAAAGTGTTGTATATATAATTTATTTAACGATTTAAAGAGATAAAATTATTTAAAAATAATTCGTAAGAAATATAATTTGTTCGGTACCGTGAACGTTTTAAAAGAGCAAGAGTTACTTACGCTTCCGACGGCACATGCCCGCATCTCTGCCTAAAGCCGGCCGTCGAAATAGCAACTTTTGAGAGCGTTTTCATATTTTAAAATGCTAATGCTTGTTTGATGTAGGCTTTAAAGGCCAAAATTTAGCATAAGATTTTGGACCTGAAGAGTTTAAAACTTTCGATAACTCACCACAACGCCATAGGCCGTATAATCCGCGGAAGAAGCCCCGCCCCAAGCGCCGTCAGCGTCGCCGCCTCCATTGGCGACCGTCGCGACGCCGTACACCGGGTACGAACGAAGAGTTTCCCTATTACAATCATCAGTATTACTACCAAATCTAACCATACTGCGTATATAAATTCAAATGGACTAGGGTTCAGACATTTATAAAAGGCATCGTTCGCAAGTTGAATTCCTGAAAACAAAATGGCCGCTCTGATACGCCCACTGCGTATTAATCGCTAAAGCTGCGCGATGCTTTGCCTTTGTCTCCAAACGAAAGCGCAATTCAGAAATGAAAAGGTTGTTTTTTTGAAAATAAAAAGATATCTTGCAGATTTCTACAAATTACCGTAAGGTAATTTGTCCGTAAGGTAATTTGTCCATACTGACACTGTTTACGATACCAGTGTACATAATTATCACTAAAAATTCTGTTTTAAATAACCCGAATTTAATGGCGTCAAATGTCACAATTCCTGTAAAATGGTTAAAAGTAGGTACATATAAGTAGAACACTCACATCTGATGGCCCTGGGTGTATATCTCCTGCGGCTCGGTGACATATTGCACATGATAGTTGACGCCGTTCCCGCCCTCACCTGCACCAAACAAACCACTTAAAATGTCGAATGTAAAGCTAAGATGTCCCCAAGAATGTCTACAGCCACCAAGATCCATGTTAGAGCAGGCAGTGTTAGCACAGTAAGAAAATGAACACCACCAATGAATCAATGAATAACCAGTCGAAACAATCCCACTTTTCTAGCAACATTTTCAGGAAATTTAATGAGATTGTAATGCAATTTTAGCAGCCCATATTTTTGTTATAAATATAAATGTCCTGCTTCATGCTTTTACGGTTAAGTAAGCAGGTATGTTACCTATGATCGTGGAACAATGTAAATTAGAGGACAATGACGAGTTTCGGGAAGAAAGAACCCCAGAAACGTTCTAAAATAGTTTATGCAAACCCAAAAATTTTAATAGCTGCCTAATTTTGATGATGGAAATTTGATACAGAGGCAATTCACGTATAGGTATATCTACCAATCAGTTAGTACCTAGATAAGGACAAAGAAATTCAAACACAAAGGTAGGCAACCCGTTAACAACCAACTACTCGGATATCAAAGAAAAACCTCGCTGTTTTATCGAGAATTTGGTTCAAGAAGAAATTTAAAAGGCGCGAAAAACAATGGCTGAAGGCTGAGATGAAAGAAACTAAATGCTTGAAGTGAAGTCAAGTGTCTAGGCAACTCACAGGGGTAATACGACCGGTAGCGCGGCACCTCCATAGCTCGTGAGGTCTCCCAGGCAACTCGCCTTGCTTCCCTGAGCAACACAGCATCCGATGTGCTTTCTCTGTCTCTCGTTATGTGCGATTCTCTCGCTTTGGTATATAAACCCTCCCCGCCTCCTATGGATCTGTGCCTCTGTGATTTGGTGTCTAATGGAGAGTTAGCTTTATTGCGAGGACATTAGATGCAAAATGGAGTAACCACTATTAATACGCTCAACCTTACCTCCGTAACTAATTTCGACAGATATAGCTCTCTCTAGGTCTGTTTCTAATTAAACCTAACATAGGCTTTAAGGCACTTCTAAACAAAATGCAATGTTGTTTGTTTCTTTTACTTGAATAAAATTATTCTTATTCTAAAGCAAATCTTTGAACTTAAGATATCCAAAACGTTTTCTAATGTGTCCATGTCACATTTAATAAAAATAAAAAATTTAGAAATTTTTATCAATAAAGAAAATTACCTACCTTTTCGATTCTCTTTCAATGGAGATTATACTGAACACCCATCAATTTACTAAAAAATCTGTGTAAAAGTGAATAATTCCTTTTCATTATCATAAGGTACTTATTATATATTCCATACCACGAGCACCCCACCTGTTTTTATACAAAGCGATACGGCAAACTTCCCTTTTGATTTGATACACCGGTAGATGCTTGAATTGATGAAGGGATTGTAGACGCTAATTGATAGGCACGTGGCGGAAAGTCGATACGCGTTAAACTAATTGATAGCGAAAAATTTATATGAAATGTACGTGCGCGAAAAGGAACCATTTCTAATAGGCCTTTCTAATAGGCTCATAGAAAAATTTTAATGATTGGCGTTTCTTAGAGATTTTTTTAATGTTTATTTGTATGGGACATGAAATCACTAAGATCAGAGATTATTTTCTTGATAGGCTGCAAAAACTGCCAATCTTTTTGTTCACTATCTCCCTCGCTCGCACGGGCTATCGTACTTCCTAGTGTCTCCTTGCTAATGTATGAAAGAGCAAAGCTTGGGAATTATGTAAAAGTGTATTTGGCCCTTTTTAATAAACTAGAGTAGGATTAGGAATCCCAATGATCAAGCTTGCCAAAGAGCTTTGTGTCACGCTTTTTAATGGCTGAGGCTAAGAGAGATCTTAGTACCTCAAAGTTAAATTGGAAGAGAAAAACCTACCACAAAAAAAAAACGTGACTATACATTTTTACCGAAGCTTCGTCAGCTCGATATCCAGGGGCCGCAGTTTCCATTTCAATCGATCGATGCGTCTAGCCAAAAGCCATCCTATGTACCCCGTATTGAAAGGAAAATACAGATATGTCGGTATATAAGCAGGCGCCGCGCAGAAAACCGTCCACCAAAGGTAACCAAGCAGGTGAATTTCCAACAGATAATGGCATATTGTGATATAAAACGGCCCCCTTGATAATGCACCATTGATAATGATCACTCAGGTAGATAATCCATAGGGGCATTTGCAATTATCCTGCGATATTAAATTTTTTCTACGTCAAAGTATTAGGGTTCATTTTTGCAGGTGAAAAGCACCCCATTTTAATATGGTAGTTGGACAGGTGAGGATAATCAGATCGGGAGATGTCAGGGGTGATGTTTGGTCACCATCAAAGGTTTCTGAAGTCTTTGAAGATTTGTTATTGTGTTAGCAACTGCAAACCGAGGCTTAGAAATTATAAAGCTGTCTTTCCATCAGAGATGGCGCAGGATGCATTGTGTTGTGAGATCGTTTGATTTCATATCTCAAACGTCGCTCGTAGGTATCTGATGGAAACTTATTATTCTTGCAAGAGGCGACCAAACAGTTGTAAGAGGGGATTTTCTTCCCACAACATAAAAATTTATTAAGAGAAATATTTTTATTTGATCTTGAAACGAAGATAAAAATTGTTTGGTAGCCACTCAAACAGTCTCATGAAGTCAAGCAAAAATTTACCAACGCATTACGGTGATATTACATACAAATGCAGGTACTGAAAAATAAAATTTTGGTACTAAATGTAATTTTTTACTAAAAGAAACGGTCCAAAAATAACAATAACTACATAAATTGTCTAGTCTATTCTTTTGGTATATCTACAACCTAATGCGTTGGTTAACATGAGGTAGAGCAAAAAAATAAAAGAACTTGCTTTCGAGGTCGTGGAGCTCCTGTTTCAGTCGATATCCTTCTTCATTCACTTCTTCTTTTATCGAAGGTACTTCACACAACACAAATACATAAATAAATATCAAATATTGTGCAAATAAACAGCCTTACCTATAAACTTTAATGTTTGTCCCATTTTACTGTAAAAACTATTGAGCAGTTTGACGATTTCATTATGAATTTAACCGGGTTAACTACGAACCTTGTTGTTGTTCGAAGAACACCAATGTTTTATCCCATATACAGTATTTAAAAAAAATGCAAAAAAAAAACGCCAATTACACACACAAATACACATCATTTATTCGCGAATTTTGCTTATGTGTATGATTTCTTCTTCTTTCTTGTTAATTGTGCGCAACTAGCTCTCTAGCGCAGTGCACGCAGGGACGCAGAACGCGCGCGACTAAAACTTAACTCATCATGAGGAAGTACCTCGTTAATGGATCAAAAGTTGGTATTCTTCCAACACAGGTTCATAGTTAACCCACTTACATTAATAATGAATGTTTGTACCCTTTATTTATAAAGTTCGAAAGGGAATGGAAGTTGCTTCATTATAATTTCATCAATATGGTCTGATAAAGATTTCATAAATAAGGCCTGTGCTGTTCACAAAAACATGCAACTTCGTGTGCAAAAATTATCTTGAATCCAATTTTTCTCTTTCAGCTTGATCGCTTATTGTCTAGTGCAGTGGTGTGAGTGCACATGGACATGCAGTTTCAATTCAACAGACATATAAACTACTAATATATAATTTTCTTATAAAATCTTCTTAGATAATACTTGAGGTAGCAGCAAAAAAAAATACATTGTCATCTAATTTGCATCAATACGAGAACTTATATTACCTAAATAAAGATAAACAAAATAATAAAAAAATGCTCAGTCAGTTTACTCCAATAACTAACGAATTCATTTTAATTTTCTATGTGTGGAAACGGCTTAGCACAATTTTCTCTCTATATCTAATGTGAATTGTTTAATTTTATAGTTTCAAAGGTTTTTATTTCCCTAATATAAATCTATAAATATGAAAATTAACCCCTATTTCTCCTGGTCATGCTGTAACTTGAGAACGGCTTTACCGATTTTGTTCATCTTTTTTTTAATGTTTTCTTATATTTCTTAGGTTTATTATGACATAAAAACATTTAAGAAAACTTGACAACTACCTTTATTAATAAACTTTTTTAATGTAACCTTAGGCCTTAGCCACAGCGTTATATACTCTTTTCGAAGCACGTTTGAAATAACTAGAGAAAGAAGTTAGAAAGACTAATGTTTTATTTAAGTAATCGTTTAGTTTTTCTATTTCATGCTTATATTTTGAATAATTATTAGACAATAAACAAAAACATGATTTTTGCACTTGCGCTGCTCTGTCCCGCTCCTATGAACGCGAAATTCTATGCCTATCCTTTTCATAAAATGGCGTCATAGGTCGCAGCTTTAATCATGCTGACTATAAAGAAAGTCCTTTCATCTCTAATGAATATACGGCTACGACAATGGTACCAAAAGTTGCTAAACATAGATAGATTTCAAAAACTCATGAGCTACGTATAAACTCTTTTGAAAGACAGTATTTGGCGATGGAAGGCTAGATGACTTACTTGCGACGGTGATGAAGGTGTGTTGGTGCTCGCCGCTGGGACTGGACTGGCCCGAGTTGTCTCCGCTCACTTCCACCACGGTACTGGAAACCTGACATCGAGGCACCAATTAATAAATAAATAGATAGATAGATATGCTTATTATGATTTTCTTTTATGCTTAGCTTGGGGCTAGATGATGCTGTTTGGATTGTCCAGCATTATTTATTACTTTTTATTATATCACCGACTGAACATCAGTTAGACATTAATGAGTCAGACTAATAAGTCTGATAAATAAGTCAAAACCCTTAGTAAATGTTCAGATTATAAAATACGATAACTGGGGGAAAACCTGTAGAAGTCGAATAATCGAATAGAATTTATGAAAATAAACTGGTTTCTTTATTATAAAAATACAAAACTAGCATAAAAAAAATTGTTTTAATTGAAATGCTCTAAATTAACAGCGACAACACCACATTATTTTTAACGAAAAACATAGCCCGCCTTATATTTTATTTATGTAGGTAATCGTTTAGTTTTTCTATTTAATGCTTATATTTTGAATAAATAATAGATAACAAGAACTTGATTTTTGGGCTGACGTTGCTCTGCTCTGTTCCGCTCCTATGAACGCCATAGCCTATCTATCCTATTCACAAATTTTTGCATTAAGCGCGCTCCTAAGTACTTTTTGTTATCTTTTTACTTTCAAGTTATTTATGAATACATGTTTTTATTTTATTTCTTTTTATGTAATTAGACTACACTGATTGTGTGGTTGGCATTCAATCACCTATTCAGCTTGAACATCCCTCCCCAAACAAGGGGGGAGGGGTGCCATAATCACTACACCACGCTGGTAGGCAGATTGCTGACCGCAGTAGACTAGTTAAAAATACAGCAGCTAGTGCTGCTGTCGACTGTTACGCAGGGACCGCTCACGAATTGCGCAAAAATCCCCAAATGAACATCGCTTAACACCCGACTTCAACTTGACTGATGGTTCTAAGGTTTTTATTTATTATAGTACTCTGGGTAATTTCTCTGGGTAAGATCACGTAGCTTAGTTGGAAAAAGAGCAACCCTGCGCTGAAGGGGAAGGTGCGGGTTCGAATCCCATCGAGATCGTAAATTTTTGGGATATGTTAATTTGACTGATGGTGTCATTGGCATTAATTAAAGCTGTCGCAACAGTTCGACGCCGTAGTCGCAGTCAAGAAAGCCGACCTTCTCTAACGTTTACGATACCCTGAGTCTTCTTTGAGTGCTTTAAATAAAGTATTCATCGCGTTCGTACATTTCATTGAGAACTATGCAAAATGTCAAAAACGGTCTGTCACGCTATCGTTCTTCCTGGCAGCCGAAAATGAACCCTAATGGCAGTACACACTCGCCGAGTTCTCGTTCAATGTCTCGGGCGCTAGGTCTCTCAGCCGACCACCGAGCACCAAGTAGGTACACACTCGTGGTTTTACTTGAACTATGGCCGAGACAAGTGCAACGTGTAGGTAGGTACTTACACTGTATTGTACACACTAGTGCTCGGCATGTCTAGGGGTGTCTAGCGTGTACTCCCGCCAAAAAACTAGCAGTAGCAAAGCATTTTTCAACTCACCTGCATGGCATGTTGCAGGTGTATGGACTCCGGCAGTTCGGGGATCACGATGAGCTCGCGCACTGTGCTCGGCGAAGCGCCGCCCGCGCCGCTCTGGACACAGGAAAAACAACTTTTACATTAGGTATTATTAACGTAAGGTCTCGGTCTTTTTATCGAGCGAGTCGATCCATCAGCGATTAACCGATACCACAAGCTCCAGTTTAGATCTGATGTGCAATCTCCAATGGTAAGAGCGAGCACTGTCGTCTTCAGGTATACAGGTCAGTAGTGCGAGAGCACTTTTAATTTTATTAGCGAAAATAATCTTAAATATGGTAATGACTAATGCAGTCAAAATCTGTTAATGACTTCGAAAAAAAAGATAGATATGAAAATGTATACTCCTATTTTATTTTATTTGTCATTAATACATAATAGATATATTTTAGACTACGATTTATCTTAGTTCCAAGGTTGCACGTGACCGTGAGTGACGACGCTAGTCTGCAATAATGACAATGATAAAGATTCCCTGCAATGCAACTTGGACGAACGCGAACGGGTTGAAGCTAGTTTGACTGACCTGCGCAGGCGCCGCCAACCGCGCCGCCATGTCGGGGGAGGCGGGCGGCGAAGACTCCACCAGCACTTCGTCGCCGGCGCACTCAAAATCTGCAAAACCACACTTACTGTCAAACATAGCCGGGTAGGCTGTCAAGGAGGGACGGTACCTACTTGTATATAGGAATACCATCAGGGCTAGGTCCAACCCTTCCACCTTGCGCATGGTCCTGCCACCCTTGCAGCTATACAAACCGAAACTGCGAGAAATGAACCACTCGGGTGACTCACGCAGGACTCTACAAATCCTACGCACTTTGTCCCGAATACGTCGGCGGCCATAGCTTTGTATAGATTGACGGAGAGGAAACTCACGAATGCACGCGAGGGAAAACCGTCGCGGTGTAGACCAGTCGGTCGCATTAAGGTTTCACTGGGTTGAGGGAGTGGAAGCCCAGAAAGGCGTATGAGAGAAAACTTGGGCCCAGAGATCAGTCGGCCGCGCCTTATCAGTACCTAGATAGATTGACGAAATGGAAGAAGTTCACCGTGAATTCGACAGAGTCTTATCTATTTTATTAAGCTTACATAAGTTCCCATGACATTTAAATAGGGTTCAAGGACTTTCTCCATGCAGAACAAAGAAATCACATCAGGCTAAAATAATAATAATGTAAGTTTACTAGTATAAAACTGTTTTAGTGTATTTTAAGACCCCTTTACTTACTGAGAAAACACTCAGAATAAAGATTTCATTTGTTTTCATTAAATATGTAGGTATAATGAATGATTATTTGACTTTGACTACTTTACGTTTCTAGAAAGGTGCTGCTGAAAATGATAAGCATTTTTTTTTCTTATTCATAAACAAAAAAATAATCATTCTAATCATTGATGCAAAATAATACTCCTTTTCAATCTACCTGCCCCATTGTGTCCATCATGCCAATACCAATTAAAATAATTTGAAAGGGGAAGCACCCTATCAAGGGGATTAAGTTACCTGCACTGCACTTAATTGCGAAACCTTATAGCTTAATAGTTGAAAAGATTATATTAACATCATGTAATGTTTCTACTTATATTATTTTCTGAAATTTTTAACTGTGTGTTGCTTGAGAGAATTTGTTACGATAATTTGAAGTTTTTGAAGACATACTGAACTTAACTACATACTACTTACAAGCATTTAGATTATGCAATTCTATGTCTAACTCCATTAGCATTCAATAATGAAGCACCAAATGGTATGAAAACTGTATAAAAGTATTAAAAAAACATTTGAAACTAGCAAAAACTGAAAATAACTCCAAACAAGCTGTAGTACAGCAACAAATAAACAAATATTGTTGTTAATGGTTGCATAACACCATCCCAGCCGCTCGGAGATCTTATTGATCTGTCCCGGGCAGAGCGTGGTGTATCCAGGCAACACCTCATCCCTCCGTACCTTTACTCTCACAAAGCAAGCATTAATACTCACTCTCCAAGTAGAACACATTTTCAAAGCCCATCTCAGACATTTTGATGTAACAAATAAGTT
This sequence comes from Eupithecia exiguata, assembly GCA_947086465.1. Taxonomy (NCBI): domain Eukaryota; kingdom Metazoa; phylum Arthropoda; class Insecta; order Lepidoptera; family Geometridae; genus Eupithecia; species Eupithecia exiguata. Next base: position 12,571,395 of record OX352231.1, on the reverse strand, counting down.
TACACAGAGTTGATACACATAGTTGTGACGGAACACTGAGCTTTGTGATATTGAGTATTGATCAAACAACTGTCTCTAGGCGGGTATTATGTACAACTGTTCACAGTAGAGGGTAGTGTGGCTGTGTGATAGGGAAATGGGAGGGTGTGCAGGTGGCGACACGCTTGGATAGTGCCACCTGCTATGTGAGGTAATGCATGGGTGAACAATACAGTAATTTGGTTAATACTGCTCTGGTTGTTAGTGTAACAGAATGTTTATAAGCTTTGTTTGTGACCTTTTCGTTTGATTTAAGTAACTGAACTAACTTTTTGGTTTAAGTTTAGTTAAAATTATATGAAATCACCTATAAAAATCATTGAAAGTTCATTCAGCCATTATTTTAGTTTTGAGATTTATAAATTAGTTTATATACCTAGGCGTTGGTTGTAGGTACTTACCTATAGCTAAGTATTATGCGCAAGATACATGGAAACCAGCAATTTTATAAGTAGGTACCTACCTACTACACTAGGTAAGTACCTACCTAATGATTTTCTTTTTCTAGGGGAATATTCGGAGGGCCCGTCAGCGTGCCAGGCACCACTATCTCTCAGCCCCTTGATAACTTTACGGGATCGAGGGGGGCACGATCGGCAATGCAGCATACTCCCGCCCGCCGATCGCACACGGGAGCGTCGTTACAAAACAATCCTGGCGCTTTATCGCTCTTATCAGACGGATAAATCAAGTTATTTTCGGAAATATGCATTTGAAGTTAGAGCTCACCTGCCAGCCATATAATTCAATCTGTCAAATACCGCACCCGATACGAATCCCCGTATTTCAGTATTTTCAAAGGGTAGAACTTGAGAACTAAACTAAGTTGGATTGCTCAATCAAAGATATTATGTTCTCATTATGATAAGAATTGGAAGATACAGACAATGTTGTTGTTCTGTAGCTACGCCCGTTTCCTTGGCTACGGAAAAGGAGACGACCCCGGCCAAAATTCAGCTGGCTGGCTGGACGTAAACTAGACTAGAGATGTCACCCAATCGATGCGCTTGCACCTTACCGATTTTGCCCTCATAAGAATGGAATCGATTGTTTATTTTAATATATGATACTTAATAAAGGACATCCAACGTGAGATCATGAAGCTATATAATATAACGTGTTACTTGGGTCTAATCTTATCTCTATAATACAGAATAAGAGAACGTCTCAGCATGCACATTTTGTTGTGTAAATACTTAATGTTTTTGAAAATCCGTGGTATTTCCTGAATCCAAAGCTATTATGATGGATAATTTAATTATTTTGCTAACGTAACGTTAGGCATTTCTATCCTCTTCAAAAGACTTGCAATAAAATAAAAAATACGTAGGCGTACCTAGCAAACACTGCTGTATCATAATTCTGTTATTTTGCATGCTAGGTGATTTTTTTTACTGGGAGCCCTTATTAAATATTAATGATATGCAGATTGGCAGATACTTGGTAGACAAGCTCATCCGTTACTGCAGTGTTTAAGCATAAATAATTCTGTTGACTTCTATTACCTACCTCCTTTAGTTTCCATAGCGACAAGCTATCTGGCAAGATATCAAAAAATACTATCGTGGCTCGCTCCGCTCGCCGTAATTATCTGTAGGTCACATTATTCGTTGCATTTTCTTTCATACAAACAACACTTAAGGCTAGAGGTTCGAGGCCCGTCATCGCCGCGGTGAATTTGAATTGAATTTAACATTTATTTTGATATTTTATGAACTCAAACCAACATTTTCCGACTGATGTTTTCCAAAGCTATCGCAATAATATATTTTTAGATGTTTTCGTATTTATAGCAAAGTACCCTATTGTGAGTAGGTATATTATTATGGTTTCTAATATTCATTAACCACCAAAAAACACGAGGCACAAGCCCCTCTTTACAAATAATATTTGAAAACTTTCGGGGTTCACTCTGCTCGCCAGCTCAGTGGGCTATTGTCATTGTAATTGCCCTGCTGGTGTTCTTAATCACTTCAATTCACTGATACTTTTCTCCGTTACCTATTGCCATACCAGGTCTCAACTATCATAATGAAAAGGTGAAAGCGCCTTTCATATAATCGTAGAGCAGCTCGGTACACTGAGTCGATCTCTTTCAATAAGTTTGTTTACCAACCGTCGTCGCATAAAAGCTAACGGCTCGCTTTGCTAGCTCGCAGATAACATTTTCTTGTTTTTATAAAGATACACGGTATGCTGGTAGTATATCAGTGTCCTGGAGTTCCTGGTCACATTCAACTAAGCATTAACTTTTTCTGATCATCACACACGATCTGATCATAATAATGCGTTAGTATTCATATTAGTATATTGTCTGACAAAAATAAATAATATTAATATAAATTGTTAAGTTAAAGAGAGATGTATAGAGAGAGATAATAATAGATAGATGATATAGAACAAGGTGTTCTATAATCATTTATCTATTATTATAATTTTATCTTTGATTATCTCTGTTTTATTTATATGATATATCTTCTAACTGTCTGTTTTAATTCGTGTGTCGTGTTTAGTACTCTAGCTAGATACATAAGTTTTCTTTTATATTTTCTTATACATGTAGGTACCTCCTGTACTATCACAATAAATATATTTTATATGCCATGTGCGATAAATGGTGGTACTAAGATGACGGCCACGTTCGCAAACATAGGTTGGGGAAATTGTAAGGGCGTAGTAACGCAAGCTCGCACCTAGTGTAGAACTAGGTGCGAACTTGCGTAAACTACGCCCACAACTAGTTTCAATCAACTATTATTTTTGGATTAGAACATAAACGAACACGCACCTTCTTCATCTGTGGGGCACTTCAATTCGAAAATGAAGAATTCACCATTCGAATCAGTCGAGTTATCGAATTCTATATTAGAATTCATTTAAACCTCAGTGAGCGACGACGTAAGCGTCTTTCCTTTAGACAGAAGCCCAAAAAAATCTGCTGAATCGAAGAAGCTGCAAGTCACTGGTTAGCAAAACTAATAGTTAGTTAGGTAGTTTCCACCGATTACCGATCAAGAAACCGGGCCTCTATCGCATTTAACTTCATCTGTTTAATTCAGTAAATCACCTTGGTAATTAATTTTATTTATTATGCTTACTCTGAAAAATTAAATTGACACAATGTGGCAAGTCTTCAAAGTTTTTTTTTTAGGAATCAGTATGGTCATGTTCATGTTCCAATGAGGTTTTATAATAAAGTCTTCGACCAATGAACGCGGGGTCTTTACCCCGCGCCCATGGGTCTAACACTAAGTCCTAAGGTTATAAGACTTGAGTAAGTAATAAATATTTTCAGTACCTACCTATACGAACTGCCTCTAAAAATCTTCCTCTTTGCTACCATCTACGGTACCTAACTCTAATGGTGCCTACGTCAGGCGCAGACGCAGCCTAAGACTATGAGGGGGTCACATTTGGTACCTAATCAGCCTAACAGTAAAAAAAGTACAGTTATTCGTATTTTATTAAAATACTAGCGGTCCGCCTCGGCTTCGCACGGGTAGATAGACGTATTTTAACTTAGGGGGCATCCATAAATTACGTAAGGTGATTTTGGCGATTTTCCGACAGATATTATTATTACTTTTAATTTTTGCTTTATTGTCTAGTTTCAAAATGGTGAAAGAATTTTTCAAATAGGTCCAGTAGTTTCGGCGCCTATTCAATTCAAACAAACATAATTTTTTTTCATTATAAGCAGTTATTGTACCATAACTGTAATGTAGTTAGACATTCGTTTCAGATTTTTTTGTAGATATTTATGTCTTCTATGAAACTGTAGTACATCACTTTGCTCTAATGTCAATAGTTTCCGCAGCGTACGCGATATAAGGATTTTTCATGGTATTTTTTTCACACCTTGGGTTACATTATCGAAGTTTTCATACGGATCCCTAACTTTTTTGAAAATATTCTATAACCTTTAACCATCAGAAATAATGTAGAATTCTAATTATGAAAGAATTTTTCAAATCGGTCCAGTAGTTTCAGAGCCTATTCCCGTCAAACAAACAAACAAACAAATCTTTCCTCCTTATAATATTAGTATAGTATAGTTTCTGCCCCCGGCTTTGCACGCGTTGTTTCTATGGAAAGGTTTAAAGGTATTTCTATCCCATAGGAACTGTTCTATGACAAAAAGTAGCCTATGTTTGATTACAACCTGATCCATTTCATAGTTTTAGGGTGAAGAAGTAACACACATCCATCCATCCATCCAAAATTTCTCATTTACAATATAACTATGATAGTGTGATCAGTGGCGGCGAGCGTGGGCACCCGGGGCGATTTTCTACCAAACACCAAAAAAACCCCAAAAAAACGATGACAAAAATACTGCTACAACTAAGTCGACGGTGACCGGACACAACCGTAGTACTTTTGCAATTTTTATTCGTTTAGACGCACATTGACTAATACGCATATGACAATGACCAATTAAAAAATATCATGATTACGCAAAACGACCAATCGCAAAATAACCAATACGTAAAATAACCAATAGAAATAACATCATGAATACGCAAAATGACCGATCGCAAAATAACCAATACGAGAAATGACCTATACGCCAAATTTTATCAGCAAAAAAGTGCGCAATACAAATAAGAGCTAGCGGCGAGCACAGCGAGCCGCCGATTTTTTTATTTTTTCGGGTGGTCATAAACAAATTAAGATGAGTATGAAAAATAAATAACAATAATTTTATTATAAATTAATTCAAGGTTTCGGAAATTTGCAAGTAAATTCAAGTACCTGCACTAAGATTTTGGGAGGGGGGGTCATGACCCCTGTGACCCCCTCGGACCGCGCCTGGCCTACGTTCGTTGGTATACTTATAGAATGACCTACGACTTCTTTTTGGATAACTGTCAAGGGTGTTTCCTTCATTTGATCGGTAAATAGAGATGTGTACATACGGTAGGTACCATAGGTACCCAAATATGATACAGCAACGCAACGATCGTCAGGTAGTTTTTGAAACAGACAGATTCTAGTTTATGTAAGTCAACTTTCACTGTTGCCTGCCGCGTCTTTTTAGACGCTCGCTTTGAGATTCATACATTAAAGGTACACATAAACGGAATTAATTTAACAATAATAGGATATAAACATACAGAATTAATGTTTGGTAAGGGTTTATCAGGCTTGCTATCCAGTGCCTTTGCAGGTAACTGCAATGTATATCAGCCAGAACAGAACCCATATCAGACAGTGAGTGCTGCCCAGCATTCTGCGTTTCTTTATGTTATTTTATTTCGAATCACAGCGTAAAACCCCTTGATATGTGCGTCCGATATTGCTTACAATTTATAATAAAGCAAAAAAGTTTTTTTTTTACTTTCATCTATAGCTTACTCACAGATGAGGTAATGTTACTTTGCCTCTAACTGAAACTTTTTTTTGTGTCGTGGTTTGTTTCAAACATTCCACATCGAGTTTATTAAAGTATTCTGTGCAAGTAAGCTCGTGCAAACTGGACTGCGTAAAACTGAACTGTCAGTACGGAGAGGTTAAAAATGTTTTTATTTCGGTGTCAAAACACTTTGCCGGACTGAAGCGAATCTTCAGCATGTTAACGATTGCACAAGCCACGCTTCCAGGCTTGCGCGAGCTACAGTCTTGCCATCCACACGCTCGTGTGGAGTGTGGCCAGGCTAAAAGACAAAGTCACGCAAAAAGCTTTTTTTTCAATCAACTGCAAAGGAGGAGGAAGTTTATAATTCGGCTGTACGTCTGTATTAAGCTGTTAGAGATTTGTTGATTATTTTGAATGTGTGTAGATAATGATTCCAGGTTGGAAAAGTTTAATCCGAAAGGACAGTGAAAATTTTTGATGTTGGTTACAAAGTTTTCGTATAAAAAACGCTTATTCGATTTGATGTTATTGCATCCATGTCGCATCTCTACCAAGGACGTCGACATCGTGCTGTGTCATTGTCAAAAAACCTGCGAAAATGTCAAAACAAAATCTGAAAATTTAGAGTCAAATCTACGTATAAAAAAATCGAAAAAGTACCTAAAAATTCCAAAAAATCTTGTTCGAAAATAATCCCAAAATACGGAAAATTATCTAGTTCATCAAAATGCAATTGATAGTAAAACAGCTTCAAGGCGGTGAATGTACCGTAGATGTACGTATCTAAAGATTATTTGTAGTTAGATCTGCAGATCTTTGTCCTGGGTGAAAAGCTGCTGGTGCTTGTAGGTATATTAAAATAGCTTGGGGCTAGATGATGCTGTATGGATTGTCCAGCATTATTTATTTCGTAAAATCCTTAGGTAACAGCATTTTTTGAAAGCTGCAAAAGTGTTCATCTACTTGTTTTCTACATTTTAAGAGCTATGCCTAAAAGTTTTCTCTCTTTTAGGCAACATCAGCAATGACAATAAAAGAATTAAAAAAGCAAGTAGCTGAGAAACTCGACATTCCTGTTGCAGACCAGAAGCTTCTTTTCAATGGACGGACTTTAATTGATGATCTGGTTGTTCAGTCGTACCCTTTCAAAGAAGGAAGCAAGCTCAATTTGATAGTGAAAGTCAAGAAATTTGAAAAGACTGTGGGTCTCTATGAAGTAACATATAGAACATTTAAAAAGTTAGGCTTGTCCAATGAAGATGCGAGTGCTAAAGCTAAGAAATATATACAAGTTATAGAAGAAAGATTCAAGAAGTATTCCTGGGACGATATTGAGAGACTTGCAGAAGACTGTATGAAAGATGAATACTTAAGACTAAATATATCTTCATAATTTCAATATTTCTACCAATGCGCGATTACAATCATGTCATGTATAAAATTATTGAGTACCAGTTAACACATGCTCTCAAAGGGCTAAAATATTACGAATTTGTTAAAAATAAAACAAAATTTGTTAAAAATTGCTATTTTTTATATTGATACTATAATTCCTAACTATAATACAATTGATGGCAAATTGGCACAGCCCTGTGCCTAGTATTCATTAGGAGTAAAAATAAATGCAATTTATTTGTATTGAAGAGAGAACAAGAGACTAGTAGATCTATACTGTGAGTAGACATTGATTAACTTTTCTCTAACTAAACTTAACCATTAACACATTCACTGCCCAGCCTCTGTGGTGAGATCATTATGACAGGGCACTGCAGCTGGTAGAATCAGTAACACGTCAATCATGGTCAGTGAACGTGTTAATAAGTACCTAGTAGTGAGACAAACAGGCTAAAATAAATCAGGTGCCTAATTCTGCTTATCCACTAGCTTCACTATGACCATGATCTTTGCCACCATAGATAGACGAGTACTGCTGACAAATACCTTTTGGTATTTGTCAGCAGTACCCAGTATGTACCTATGTCATAGTTAATATAATAAGTAAAGCTATTGGTTTCGCACAATTGACAAAAAACCAGTTGCATACGAGTATTGGCCATCTTTTCTTTCCACTTTGGTACAAATAGAGTGTTCCACCTTATAGGCAGGTGCTACATAAGGTCAAGGCACACTAAAAGGGAATCAAGAAGAGGTGCTCATTCGTCGGAATGGGACGCGTCTATAACCGACTTCAGGAGGAGGATGACTTCTATGTTCGGGTCTAAGTAATTTTTTTGTATGTTCGTTGATATCTTCGTCAATTAATAAGGACCGAATTTAAAAATTATTCTTTCGCCTAATTTTGGTGATATCTTCGCCAATTCTTAATAAATTTTGATGATTCTTCCCTTTTTGCATAAATACAGGTTGATTTTGAGATGGTTACATAAAATGTTGACCCTCGAGCAATGTGTATGTGCGCCGTAAAACGTTTCTAAAACATCATCACATGACAAATTTTCACAATCACAAATGGTTTCCATGGCAACGGGCGTAGACACAGTAAATTGGACTCTTATTTAAACTAGATGTCGACAAATGTAAGAAAATATATTTTGCGCTACCGAAGTGTTCCAGGTCTAAACAGACTTCCAAACCTATTTTCATAATTCAATACTCAATATTTTTATTGCTAACATGTTGTACATTATAGACAGGAATTTGAAGTCGGTTTAAGGCCAACGCAGACCGGGACGGGATAGCAAAGGATTTTACCGTCAGTCAGCGCACACTAGTATGCCTCGGCAGTTCCTGCTGCCCGATACACATTCGTTCGAGACGTGGGTGCAAATAGTGTGCATCTCCCGCTTCTCTACCCCCGCCACATAGCAATTTATGTCGTATTTTTATATAGATAAGTTTGAATTACTAGCGGTTTATTTTCCATTTCTTAATAATTCAATCATTTTTTGCTTCGATAAAAGTAAGTAATAAGTTCCTTTTTTTACTTATATCGAAGATTTTTTGTCAATTATTTTTATCTTACATAAATATAAGGCGTTCATTACGTTGCGGAGATATGCGTCAGCATGCTACAAAATTTTCAAAGATCCTTTCGATTCCCTTTCAGTATGCTTCGACTCTTATCCATTAGCTGCGCAATATTTATTTCTTTACGGTGCAACATAGCCTTACTCTGGTAAAAGGGCACCGTCTCATGTTTGTGGTCTCTAGGGTAAGCTAATTACAAAATGTAATTCCATCATTTTCTCTCAAATTAACCATCTGTTCAGTTCAGATAGCGCTCTAGCTAAATCGAAAAGTATTGGTACATTAGAAATAATATCTCAGGCACTTCTCATAGACAAAACTACATTCAAACAATCACAACCTTACATGAGCCAAGAGTTGGTAATGAAGGTTGACCGATCTACATTGCGCGGGAGATTTTATTCTATTATTTATTTTCAAGAAATCAAATTAGCCACGTAATTTTTATTACCCAATGGTAAAATTAACTTTGATTCAATGGTACTTTTGAAGCATTTGTTGATATTGAAAATATTAGAGATCAAATGCTAAATTTACTTAACTTTTCAGCTAGGTTTATTTCTTGTAGAACGCAGAAAAAAACCCGCAATTTGCATCTCCTGCGCAATGTAAATTACACCCTTAACAAAAATATCATAGCATATCTTAACTTACAGTTAGTTCAGTTACTAGGTTTTAGTTTTTTTATATTGTGGTTCAGTAGATTGTAACAAAATATTGGCATTTTTGGAGGTATGGGCTTCAACCAAATAAATAATGGAAATCCACTTCATGAAAGGCGTAGTTAGCTACCGCAAATTCAACATTTTTCCAGTTTTTAAGAATTCTGAAAACGAGTTTTTCGTTCACAATCAATTGTGAGCCATTTACTATGAACCTAAACTAAAACCATCCAAATATTTTTTAACTAGTTAAACCTGTAACAAATCCATTGACATGTATGATTTATTGAAATGTAATCAAAAAAATATAAAAAAGCTTACAGTGCGCGCAAAACTTCTTGTCGGCTATCTTAAATGCTCATGGTAAACCAACTTCGATTCACTGGTATTTTTGGAGCATTTGGGAAAATAAGAGATTTTGTGCTAAAAATCATCATTTTCCCAAATTCTCCCAAAATACAAATGAATCAAAGTTGGTTTTATCATGAGTTCATAGAAAAAATAAATAAAATAAAAAGATTTCTAAAGAGTATATAACACTGGGACTAAGGTTACATTAAAAAAGTTTATAATAATGGTAGTTTTCTTAAATTTTCTAAGTTTCTGCGCAATTTTCTTAATTTTTTTTAATGTAAGAACCTTCTACGAATTATTAGAAAACATTTTTTAAAAAGATGAATGTAATCGGTAAAGCCGTTACCAGGAGAAATAGGGGTTCATTTATTTACATAAATGTATAAATGAAAAATTAAAACCACGAAAAAAAACAATCTTGCGCCAACCCGCGTCGAACCACCACGACTAACTAACTACGATCCTATTGTAAATTCCGTTACCACATTATTTCAATTGGTTGAAGATATTTGATCCTTTAAATGTGTTCCTATTTGTGCAAAAATCTAGCGTCTACCTATTTTTTTACGTATTAATTCATATTTCAATAATTTAAATTCAGTTAAACATTTAACTGTTACAAAGTTTTAAAGATATTTCTAAAATAAAGTGGAGATAACCTTAGCTTATTTGGTAAAATATTTTTATCGAAAAGTCAGTCAAAATAAAGAGCACCATAAAGGGCAGGTATCCACATAAGCGAAGTTGTGTTAAAAAATCAAGAATCGACCCCTACAGCTCTGCCTGTGGTTGTCGTAGTGAGAGTCGACTAAGAGAGTCTACCAGAGGAAGGCCAGCAGCTTCCCGAGTAGGTACTTTCAATTCTGCGGTCACCCTCCTCCTGCCAATGGTTTGCGGCAGGCATATTCAGTAGGTGGGCTGATGAGGAAGGAACCAAAGCATTATGTTCCCACGGGGTCACATGACCAGTGCGCCAAGCACAGTGATCTTTGTCCAAGTTAGGATAGACAAAAACGACATCGCATCGTCATACATTGCGTAAATTAATGAAGTTTTAGGAATTAATCACACTAATATTATAAATACGAAAGTTTGGATGGATGGATATTGTATGTTACTTCTCTACGCCAAAACTGCTGAACGGATCGGGCTGAGTTTTTGCATACAGGTAGTACTAGGCCTGGAATAAAACATAGGTTTTATTCCAGGCCAGGTACTTTTTATCCCATAAATCAGTTCCTATGGGATAGAATTAACACGTTGCCATAGAAACAACGCGTGCGATGCCGCCGGCAAGCGTTTTTTTTTAAATAATCGATAGACCTTCTTTGACCTTAGTTTCAAATATTTTACGCATTCGATGTCGATGTAACGTAATTGTTCTCCATTCTACCCTAGACAACAATCGCCGTGCTTGACCTACTACTAGACATGTATTCGAGATCCCTTTGGTTGTTTAACACAATCACTTAATCACTTGGTGGAATGTGAGCTTAAAAAACTGATTAAAATGATATGACTACAATCTAAGCACATTAATAAAGATTTCAGAAAGATGGATTACAATAAATAATTTATTGAGTAACATTAAAAACGTTTCGTTGGTCGTTTCACACAATTTACATTTAAGAATATCAACATTTATACACAAAGTAAGAAGTAAAAATTTACCCTATAAAAGCGTAACTAAGTAGTGTTTTGTCATTTTCTTAAGTGCATCATTAGAAGGGGACAAAACACTGCTTAGCTCCTATGCAGCTTTTACATAGGGGAAATAGCCTTGTTTCCTAAAAAAATGTAATTAGTCCGACAAAAGATATTGGACGTGTATTTTTTCTTGTATCAATTAAACAAAAATATATGAAGTTAGCCAGTGAAAGTTCCGCGTGACGTCACGCCGCCGCACTCCTAAACTTTGACGCACTATAACTTTTCATTTTATGTTAGATTGTCAAAAGAAAAAATCCACGTCTAATATCTTCTGATAATCTTACTGACGGACTAATTAGATGTTTTTAGGAAACTAGCCTATTGCATTTGTGCACCAGTATTATTAATAATACCCTAGATAACATAGAATAGAAATATGCGTATTGATATAATAGAAGTTAAATGGACGAACTTGAAATATTCGCTTTCCATGCCATTTTGTTGTTATCTATTCTACCCTAGACAAATGTCTGTCTGGGGTAATCAATAATCATGCTAAGCTATCTGACCACATTAATACATTATTATGAATGAAATATATCTTATTTCTTCTATATTTCTTTTGTCTAGCAAAACCTGTGACTGCAAAATAAACTTAGATGCATTCTCATAAGGTGCATGGTTCCTCTAACTAGCTGCGAGTTGCCACCACACAATGAACTAAACGCATTCTCAAAAAGTGTATTCCGCACGTTTCTTTAACTAGCTGCAAGTTGTGACCGGAAATAGACCTTGATGGGTTACCATAAAGTATATTAGGTTGTGTTCAGTCGGAATCACTGTCTTCCTCTGCCTCTGAGCTGGCCTCGGACTCCGAGCCTGAGCTGTCGGGGTGGTTTTTTGTGATCTCGATGCAGTTGTCTACGTCTGTCAGTCTTTTCAGTGATTTACCTGCAATAGAGCAAAATAGAAATTTAAGAGTTTCCACACATTCCTGTATTTGTATTACAAAATTAGGTAATGAAAATGGGCAATGTTAATGAAATGCGTATATTGTCGACGTATTTATAAATAAAACTCTTTTGATTAACGATTATTTTAAGGCGAATAGTAAGGCAAATGACCTTGGGCATGTCCGCGCGCCTATATGCAGCAATGAGTGCTTGTTTTCGATTCAGCATACCATGTAGTGCCCTAATCAACCAAATAATACGATCTTCTGCGGTTAGGTGACGAGTAACTGGTCAGGTTTGTATCACAGATTTTGTAGGCAAAAATACGTTTTTACGTTTAATATCGTTATTTTGACTGCTTTTCGACGATAATGGACCGCCACGAAATAGGTATGTACTATGTGAATCACTATACTGAATTTGGTACTGATCGAATTTGAGACTCCGATAAAAAGTGAGTTCGAAGCAACTAAACACACACTATAACTAACACTATAACAACTGAACTATAATTAACGGCAAACATTTGGGACCGCCAAGGACTTCTTCAAGATATGTGTTAAAGGATATATAAATTTCAAAGCTCCACAATCAATGTTTTTGTCAGAAAACGGGTTCAAAAACACCTAATTTTCGTGTTTTTGCCTTCATATTCGCCTTAACAGGAGCATTTAAACAAACACTGTATCTATTAAATTCTTCCACTACTGGAGTAGTGACTAGTGAATTTAGGTGAAAAGAATCAATTAACAATTTATTTGTAATTAGATAATAATTCTGATTAACACAAGTGCCCAGTCTCAGGGGCGCGCCGCCCCCGCGCCGCCGCCGCTACACGGACTTCCGGATGAACGAGTGCGTCGAGGGCCATGAAAGCGTTAGTTTCGTTTAATAAAATTTGACTTGTCTAAGTGCTTTTTTGTAAGCCTAAAGAAATAAAGTTGTTGACTTTTGTTTATAATTTGACTAGTTTTGAGCCTATTTAGTAGGTTAAGTAAAAGACGTTATTGATTTCGATTCCACTTAGACGGTTAACGCATTCACTGCCTAGCCGCGGCAGTGCGACCCGCTCCGCTGTCTGGAGGACCCTCCGCAGGACATTTGCGTCGTAGGCCATGATGGAGTTAGTTTAGTACATACAAAGATGGGGGTTCCAATCTGCATGGAATGGACCCCCATTGTACTAAGGTTTTTGGGTTGGGAAGCAAGAGCTTATTTTTGACAAGTACAAGGATTCTCGTAAAAAAATTGTGGAAGCAGAACCACCAAGAGTTAACTGTTGTAAGTTGTTATCGGAGGTCAAGGCACATTTCTCACTGACCCATAAAGGAGGAAAGTGCAAGTTCAGATTGGATACATTGGTGTAACCTGCGTACGTAAAGATTAGGGTTTATTTCTTTATATATTTATATTTACATTCATTTAACACATTCATTGCCCAGCCTGAGCGTTGTGGAATGCAAAGGCAGCTCGCGCGCGCTCCACGCCTGACGCTAAACAAACACTTACCGGTGAGAGTAGTGAGCAGCCGGTTCTCATTGCCCGGAGGCATGCTGACGGGGCCCAGCTTCTTGGCGAGCTCTCGCTCGCGCTCCACGCCTGACGAAACACTTACCGGTGAGAGTAGTGAGCAGCCGGTTCTCATTGCCCGGAGGCATGCTGACGGGGCCCAGCTTCTTGGCGAGCTCTCGCGCGCGCTCCACGCCTGACACTAAACAAACATATTAATGTTATTACCTAATGACAACCTGCAAGGGCATTTCACACCATACATAGAGAAGGAATTTTATTTTTTGCAATTCCTTTAAAATAGAGAATGGTTCGGAAATAATTTTGTTTTTATTTGCCGAAAGCTAATAATTTTATCGTAGTAGTGCACACTGCTGTCGCGCAGTGCACGTTTAAACATCTACGTGAGCAACACACCTCAAACAAACCCGTTTAGTTATAAGTGCCTCTACCTGCATTTGATTCATGCGAAGTGAACGTAACATAATTTGATAGTACTGTAAAAGGTTCCTTACCTCTGCTTCCTTCTTGGCTGGAGTCTTCAGTCATGGAGGCGCGTTCGGTTCTATACACGCCGCTTTCGAGGTCCCACACGAACAGACACTGCAAGGAACGCAACATAAACATGATTCGCAGAAAAACAACCTTTTAGAATATTGTAGCTGTACCTTAGGGTTAGATTAGGTTATCATAACATCGATTATGATCGAAGACATCCAGCAGAAATACTTTGAAATAGTACGTCACTCACGTACCTACTACAATAGTTTTGCAAAATGTTTTAGCGCAACATAACAACTAACTTACTGCTCAGCTCATTATAGCCAGAGTGTTCCAGTGTAATCGGACCCAGATTTTATAAACATCAACTCCTTTACATTTATAATGTAGGCAAAGTATTCTTTCCTTCGAGAAAGAGAAATCTCCATAAGTTACCTCTTTTTGTTGTAGGGCTCGCAAACTGTTTGAGTCCTGTCTTAAGTGGCTAAACAGACAACAGACCAACAAAGAGTAATGTTACCTCAGCCGCGTACTGTAACCTATGTGTCACACAGCCGGTGCTCGCGTCATTGCAGGCCTCGCAAACTGTTTGAGTCGCGTCCTCTTCAGCGCTCGCCCAAAGCCACATTGCACATAGCTGTACGAATAATCAATCAATTAATAATAGTAGATTGTACACCTAGGCCAGAACGTGCCTGATTCCTATCGAGTGTGTCATTTGGGGCCCCAGGCGCAGCCGAGGGTTTTAAAACGAGGTAGGAATCGCACTTTCTACTCCTGAGTGATACATATTGCTTTATACACCTACGAGGAAAAATCTTCAAAACCACTCGTGTAAATTGAAAATGTAAAATCGTACGCATTAAATACGCGCGCACGATTTTCACATATAATTAAAAAAAACATGGTTCTTTGTTTCAATTATTGTTCCGAGTAGTACAGAAGAGGCCAGATCATACGGCGGATTCGAAGTAAAAACTTTTTGTCATTATATTATGAAAATAGCCATAGCTACCGGCTGCTGTTTCAGAAAAAAAACAAAAACACAGATTTCCATAGAGTTTTCCATCCCGCTTTTTAGTACGCTTTCAACTTGCAATGACGAATTTTCTAGGTTATGTTTGGAATAGGAATAATCAACTTATTTATAAATACTATTAAACGGGTATTTATCGCGTTTATTTACCTTATTTTCCCGACGTTTCGACAGGTTTACACACTGCCGTGGTCACGGGATGACTCTGAGTCATCGTCAACGTCGGGAAAATAAGGTAATTAAATGCGATAGTATTTATAAATATGTGTTCAGATCGCGTAAGTTTAAAAATAATAATCAACTTTCTGAGTAGGTGTAGTAAAAAGGGAATTTAAAAAAATCTTGGCGTCGAAACTCCTGAACGACTCAGGCTGTTTAGAAAAGAGTAGTTAGTGTCAATTCACAAAATCCTACTATTTATCCTAGCTAGAATAACACGCGCAAAGCAGAGAACAGAAACTAGTGAGTGATAAATTAGCGGTCTATACCCATCAGTGGATGAATGTGGGCTGAGTAGATGATGGCAGTGGTTGAAAGATGATGTGAAACTTACCCCGGAGAGACATCCGCTGGACTGACAGACGTCAATCACGTGGCAGCCCCAGTCGAAACAGTAGATGAACTTCTTCCCATTCAATTTACATAATCTCCCGCACACCTGTGACATTAATACCAGTCATTAGTTAAAAGCTAACCAAGGCATGAAGGATCGCAGGAGACTGAATGAAGTCAGTTTGGCTTCACCCAGGGTTCTGCATTTGTGCCGAGCCCCGAGTACGGTTAACGCAAGTATCGAGATCTCATCGTGACGTGACGTCTATGGGATTTGGTATAGCGCCTCTATCGTGCGGACCGGGAACTACGTAAATTCCATACTAAAATGAGACTCCACGTATCATGATCACGTATCGTCAACTCTCAGGTCTCAGATAATAATGAGATTGTTGACCTTGTAGACTCAACTGTTTTCCTAGGGTTACATACTGCCACAGTGGTTCCTATTCTACTCTATTCTAGATATATCCACTACCTACTTTGACAATTCTTTTGTTATGTTCCTATTTTCTTATTTTTTATGTAAATAAGGGTTTCGCTGCTTAATCTTAGTTTTGTACTGCGTATAACAGCCGAATCAATCACATCAAGTTGAGCATGGCTACCTGTCGGGGAAGCCGGCGCGGAGGGGGGCTTACTGCCACCTGAGATACAGTACCAACTAGTTCGGGGGGTAGTAGGCTACCAAACTGCTGTCGGACTCACTGACGCTGGCCTAGCCCAACTTCTACACACAGCTAGCTGCTCTTACGGAGCATAGGATGTAAGCCTAGCTGGCTCATAGTGGTCGTCTGGTAGAAATCCCTGTAAGGGATAAGACCGCCAATTGCAGGACAGGATACTAGTTAGTTTGTTTTAAGAACTTCTTAAAACCTAAACTTTTATTTACCCATCTATTGTACATAATGTATTTCCATCTTTCCTGCAATAAAGCTTATTATTATTATTATTATATTGATTCTTCTCTTCAATGGAGACCACAAATTGATGCTCTCGCAGGCAGACTTAGTTCAGCAGCCTATGCGGTTCGAACAATTAGATATATTACCTATGTAGATACGGCTAGGTTAGTTTATTTCAGTTACTTCCATAGTATGTCTTACGGTATCTTGCTTTGGGGACGGGCAGCCGACATCTTTGTTCTTCAAAAAAGGGCTGAACGCGCAATTTATAAATTAAAGCCACGCGATTCTTTGAGAGATCTATTTCAAGACATAAATATTTTGGCAGTAATATCGCAATACATCTATGAAAATCTAATGTATACGCACCAAAAATAGAGATAGTTTTTTGAAAAAATGTGATGTTCACGACAGAAAAACAAGAAACAAGAACAAACTACACATTCCATCATATAGATTACGAAAGGTAGGCACATCATTTATGGGAAATTGCGTACATACGCTTCTATAACAAGCTTCCATCTGAAGCAAGTGAGCTCCCTATTCGTAAATTTAAACAGTACATAAAACGAAGTCTTATCAAGAAGGCCTTTTACTCCATAGCTTGGCCAGATGTCGCCCAGTTCCGTACCGACAATAGTATTATGGGAGAACAATTTTAAGCTTAGTTTTATATAAATATTGACCTGTAGCTAAATCACATTATATTTAGACTTAGATAGGCAAATAATATTGTATTACATTTTAAGGATTATACAAACTTACTAGTGGTTTATTTTCCGCTTCTTCCACTAGTGGTCAAAAAATTGAAGCGAACAAAATCAATAACCTTTTGTTTCTTATTTGATAATTTCTATTTATAAACTTGTTATTTAAGTATAAAATTTGACTTGTCTAAGTGCTTTTTTGTAAGCCTAAAGAAATAAAGTTTTTGACTTTTGATAGGGATTTCACAAAGAACATCACCATCTAGATTCTAGCTAGTCTAAATTACACGGCATACATTGCACGGCGGGCGGCGCAGCGTCGTCGAGGATACGCCCTGCAGCGGGGCGTAGCCTGCGCTGTTAGACGAGGGCTACCAGACATAGTTACCTCATTACAGAGTAGCTCTGTGTCCAGCGAGCGCTGGCGGGTGGTGACAGCGCGCGGTGGCGGCACGGCGCCGGCGCAGAGCCGCTCCCAGGCCGCCGCGGATACGCCTTGCAGCGGGGCGTAGCCTGCGCCGTGCGCCGATAGGTGGAGCGCCACGTGATAGCCAGAGATACAGTCATCTGGGGGAATGGAAGCTATGAGGATTCGTGAGTTCTGGACCACCGTGGTGCGCTGCCATCCCGCACTGATGCGAAACGAAGCGGGATCGCCCTATCACGTCCGCTGTCTCCGCAGCGTTTTTAGATTGCTTCCTAAATAAATGTCTGTGACATTAAAACAGCGGTAGACGAGTGTATGGATTTGAAATCAATGTTTCAGGTCGATTCCGCTTCGTAGAAAAGAAAGCACAATTTGTGTCCTTTACTTTTAAAAACAACTTACGACACAAAAATAAAACCGGCCAAGTGCGAGTCGGACTCGCGCACGAAGGGTTCCGTACCATTATCTATAAAAACGGCAAATAAATCTCGTTTGTTGTATGGGAGCCCCCTTAAATATTTATTTTATGCTGTTTTTTAGTATTTGTTGTTATAGCGGCAACAGAAATACATCATCTGTGAAAATTTCAACTGTCTAACTATCACGGTTCATGAGATACAGTCTGGTGACAGACGGACAAACAGACAGCGAAGTCTTAGTAATAGGGTCCCGTTTGGGTACGGAACCCTAAAAAAAGATGCCGACCTGGCCTCTTCACAAAAATATATACAGATTTTCGAACTTAGAAAATATAACAAAGGAATACCTACACACAGTAGGAATCTTACCTTCAGAATCCGTGATTATAGATGTTATCTCATCGTCGCTTTCAACGAAATATCTCGTGAAGAATTTACTGCAATTTGAATTCCCTGAATGTACTAAATAAGGGTCTTGTGCGTCGACGGGGCAGTCTGAGAGTGTCTTCGAGGCATTATCGTGCACGGAGATCGTCTTCATCGAACCATCCTCCAACATTTCCTGAATCCTGTATTCCGCTTCGCTGGTCGCTTCACTCTCTATAGAAGAGAGCCGTTTCTCACAAGTGGGGGACTGAGATCTGTTTATACGATTATGTGCCCTTAAAACTACGCTTTCTACGGGAGGTGACTTCGCCCGCCGTACATTTTTACTCGTAGACCCGGTGAAGTATTTCCTATTACTTCTCAATACACGGAACGGGACGATATTCTCGTTGTTGTCTTCCGAGAATTCATATTTCTTATCCGCGAGGCGTCGTTTCCTAAACATGCTGAGTTTCTCACATTTTGTGTCCGCTTCCTCCACGAATTCGTACGCCTTTTCTGCGTTCAATCTGTGAGTTTCGTTGAACCGGGACATGCTTTCTGCGGGCCGTCTTCGGGGCGACCTTAGAGGAGGACTGATGAGCGTGCGAATGGACGGAGACGGGCCTTCCCACTCCTCCATCAAGTTATGTGATATCGACGACGCCTGGATACACAACTCTTGCCCCATCACATCAGGGAGCTGCACCGGACGAGATAACTGATAGGGCTCCATCTCAAGGTCAGAGAAATCCGCTAGAATATTCTGCACGACATTATTCTGATACTTCGGCGATTGAAACGGCGCGGAAACATCCGAAGCCGGCGTACTCGGGTTCGTATCGACCGAGCTGACTTCGATTTCCCTTTCTAACGAGTACTTTTCCTCTATTTCCGTCCTTGTGTGAGGTTCGACAAAGTCTATTTCTAGGATGTGTATGAAGTCCGTGTAGATGATGATTTGGTTGGAGTAGGCTAGTTGGACGACTGGCTCGTACATGCTCGAGTCGGATGTACAGAAGAATTTCGTGTGGATAGCGAAGTTGTGTTCGAGGCAGCGCTTGCCCCATTGGAGGTCATCTGGACGGGAATACATATGCCCCAATTAAAATTCATACAATGTGAAGTACCTATAGATAGAACGCGTGCGAGTTTATTTATTAATAAGGGCAACCAACTTTAGAGGTACAAGAGATCTCAAAATTAATATGATAAAACATACAAACATAGGGTGCTGACCTCATAACCCTCCCCTGTCGGTAGTCGGGTAAAAACTTAAAAACTATAAGCAGAGTTGATGCGTTCTGTGATAAAAAGCAAATTAATATGTTTATTAATATGTTTAGTTGATAATATGTTATGGAAATTGTGAGATTTTTATATGATTATTTTTTATCAAAAAATTGTAACTTTGACTTGCCTATGTTATGTTATGTAACGGAATGGTAAATAAATAAATACAAATACAAATTAATTTGTGCAATAAAGTGATCTGTGATCTGATTAAATCATTTGACGAGGGTTCGTTTTTTCGCGTACTACATAACTACACATTGACCACAGCCAGTTGGCTGTGGTCAATGTGTAGTTATGTTCAATAATTTACGTAATGTATGAAATGTTCTTCATTGTAGGTTTCTTCAGGAAAACTGTTAAATCCTTCAGATTAGTAATATTTACCTTCATTCTTGGAGTAAGCAGAGCACTTTCTGCATCCCAGTCTGGGCACGCCGAGCACGCTGAGGTAAGAACGTTCGGAACACATATCTCTGTAAGAAAGTGGTTATTTGAGTGGCTTTTGTTGAGTGGAACACATGTATATTTGGTTGTTTTTTTTTTGTGGAACAGGTTGTATCCTTTAACTTTCTCTATGATGTATTTTAATTTATGAACTGCAAAATAGAGTAGAAAGACTGAAAGGAGTCTTTGCACTGGACTGTGACGGAAAAAGGCTTCTTGCGTAGCTTCTTGCAGAGAAAGTTTTATTTATATATACGCAAAATAACATCTCAAAGTGGCATTAAAGCTACCCTGAACCCAAGACTGCAGCCTCCATCTCCACTCCAGCTCTTCTGGTTCGGGGTGCGTTCTCTTGTCTCGGTCTCGCACGCGAACTGACGTACAAAAGCCTAAAAACCCTAAAGTCAAGTATGGTCTTAGTCTAGAGTTGTCGCGAACCACCAACTTAGCCAAGCACTTGGTAGAATAGCATGGCATAGAGGAACATGCAGTTTCATTATGTGCAGTACTCACGCAATACCATAGACGACAATAACATTGGCGTTGTGCTTCCATTGCGCCATGGAGATAACGACCTTGCTGTCGACGGCATCGTCTCCGAACAGAGGCGTGCTGTGCACCAACCGCACACTCTGCCCAGGCACCCACGATAGGAAGTGCAGGCTGGAATGGAAAACTTATTTGAACCTCCATATGAGGCCATTCAATTATTACGTAAGCACTAAAGGGGGTCCCCAATCCCATGTCATCAAAAATTTGGTTGATTGATTTGAACATTATTATTATTTGAGTACACAGGCAGCTCTTAAGCTGATGCGTGCATATCAGTGTATATGCGTATATGCATATATGCGTCTTTGTCAGTGCACTTTAAATGTTTGTCCAGTCTATTTTTAAAAGAGTTCACTGAGGGGGCACTGATCACTGATTCCGGTAACCGGTTCCAAGTCTTCACAACGCGATTTGGCTAATAATTATATATTACTACTCGTTTTCAAGTAGAGTTTTAGATTTTCGAAAATCGTAGTACTAAAATTCGCAAAGTCCATATAGGTACATGTCGGGCCATGCGCAATGTAGGGTTCCGTAGTTGCATGGATCAGCTCGGGAAGGGTTTTCATACATATACTGTTCTTCACAACTAACAACTTTATCTGAGTCTAACTGCGATCCCCAACCCACTTGCCTAGCGTGGGGATTATGGACACTACCATAATACTTTGTCATATTTGTTCTTGTTCATTTTAGTTGTATTTTGTTATATGTATAAGTAATGTATTCTATTAAGTATGTATATCAGTCATCTAGTACTCATAACACAACGTCTGCATAGCTTCGGGCTTCATGCTGCTGTGTAGATAGTCCAGCATTATTTAATTATTTATTGACTAAATGCCAGATACTGTACTCAGAGTACCCTAAGGGTGCACTTTCATAGAAGGGTTTCACTTATATAATTATTCTTTCCTTACTTCCCTGGCATTTTATTTGCAAATTAAATTGACTAGTCGAATCGATTCTATATCAATATATTCTATTCAACTAAATCTAAGACTTACGTAAATTTAGAGCTCTCTCTGAAGTAAACCTGTGTGTTGCTCTCAAACGTGAAGCTGAGTAAGAACTGTCCGCACTGAGAGAAGCCCATGAACACATGTTCCCTGAGAAAGTTCATGGGAACAATATCCATAAGGCAGAAACGCAATCGCGGCGGTATCCGCTCGAAAACCTTCCGGCTGCGACCATTTCGGGATGTGCTGCCGAAATACTGGAACCAAATAAAAACTTGATATACCTTTATAGCGTAGAAGTTGGTTCGGTGAGAAAATTTCATCCAATATTCGCACAAAATAAACACTCAGGTCGCGCTCTAACACGTCCTGTGTTAGATTTACCTCGAGTTCTATTATACAAACGAGAAACAGCTATTTGTTTAATAACTATATAAATATTGAAATAATCTATTCAAGCAACATGAAAAATAGTGCAAAAGGATAAAAACAAAACCGAAATTCAAACACAACATCCAGTGATTGCGTCTTTGGCGATTACACGGGATATATTATTACCTCTCTGTTAAAAAGTTTGTGAACTATATTACTACAAGTATCCATTACGGTTCCAAGTGTTGACTTATCGTCTACATTCTCATTCTTTAAAAATATCTTGCGATAATCTGATGCAGTATCCATAATCGTAGGTTTGTTTTTTGACTGATTTTTGGTTTGACGTTTGAGTTTGTTTGAGCCTAACTTCACATCTAGTCTAGTGTTGCGATGCGATTGGAACCTGAATCCTGATCATTAAAAAAAGGCTCGCCCCAACAATGAGATTATCGAGATTTTCGGAGTTAGAAACTTGATGTTTCTTTATTTCATTTTAGTATTTTAGAGTTAATTTTGTACTGTGTTAGAAATGTTAGAATGTAATTTTGTTTATGGACCATTCTCTTTTTTTATTGCGAATCACTGATGTCAACTTTAACTTCTTGATGATGGTTCATTGTTAAACCCGAAGCCTTCGGGCCGAAGGGGATCTCTTCTTTCATTGGTTAAACACGTTAAACCCATACCATATCATATCATACATCTGTGCATGTACTCTATGCCATAGTTATCTAATAACTCTATGCCATAGTTATTATAGATATATGTACTGTTGTTCAGCCAGCACGTTAGTGGACATAGACAAACTAAATAGATCTGTCGTAAGGTAGTCATGGAGACGGAGTTGTTATAGATTCTAATTCATTGGTGTTAAAATATAATAGTAAACTGTTGGTTGGATATCCACGTGAGTGTAAAAAAAAAAAATGACATCGGCAACAAATAGCCGAACGTCGATAGAAACATTGACCAAGTCAAACTACGACACCTGGTGCCTACAGGCACAGGCGGTGCTCATCAAAAATGATTTATGGGACATCGTAAGCGGAACAAAAACTTTGGCTCCAAACGCTGATTCAGCAACCACCGCGGCATTCAACAAAGAAGACTTAATGGCCAGAGCTGAAATCATCTTGTTGTTATCGCCCTCCGAGCTAAAACAAATAAAAGGTTGCGGAACGGCGAAGCTGGTATGGGAAACGTTAAAGAAAACTTATCAAAGCACAGGGCCTGCCCGAAAAGCTACATTGTTAAAACAACTAGTCCTAAAGAGGATGACACCAAACGAAGACATCCGCGACCACCTCAACAATTTCTTCGACATAGTTGGTCAACTTGAGGACATGGAAATAAAGATTCCTAAAGAACTACAATGTATCATGATTCTGTACAGCTTGCCAAAAACTTTCGAAAACTTCCGAATTGCCATCGAGTCAAGAAACACACTGCCAAGTCCCGAAGACCTCAAAGTCAAAATACTTGAAGAGTCACAGGCAAGAAATAATAAGAATGCTGAGCAACCGGAGTACGAAGAAAGATCCGAAGCTTTGTATGCAAAGAAAAAGTTCTGTACCATCTGTAAGAAGAAATCACACAGTACAGAAACTTGTTGGTCCAAGAAGAACCTTTAAAAGTTTCTCATAGAGGCAACAAGCAACAGCAAAAAGGTTTATATACTTGTTTAAATATAAATAATAAAACAAAGTCAAAAATGACGTGGTGTTTTGACAGCGGATGTACATCACATATGACAAGTAACAAACAAATATTTGTAAATATTTCTGAAGACAACGGTTCTGTAAAATTGGCTACGAATGACCATACAACGCCAGTCAAAGGAATTGGAATGGCACGGGTGAGTCTAAGCAACTACTCATGTGACTTACATGAAACCCTATATGTGCCAAATCTCTCAACAAACCTACTTTCAATTGGGAAAATCACTGACAAGGGCAAGAAAGTTGTGTTCGAAAAGGACAAGGCCTACGTCGTGGAACCTAATGGCAAAATATCGCTAAAAGCACGAAAAACTGATGGCTTATACTATATACATAGTACCGAATCCAAAGATATGGCTAACTCAGTAACAATCGAATCTGAGATGATGACATGGCACAAGAAGCTAGGCCACATCAACGAAAAAGACCTGAAACAAATGGCAAAAGACGAAAAGTTACGAGGACTTGGATTCAAGGAAGACAAGCTTGAAGCGTGCGAAACGTGCATCAAAGGAAAAATGACACGTTTACCTTTCCCTAAGAAAGATTCTATCAACAGCACTCAACCACTCGAAATAATTCATACAGACGTATGCGGTCCATTCGAAACTGAAACGTTAGCCGGATCAAAGTATTACGTCACATTCATTGACGATTATACAAGATACAGCTACGTCTACTTTATGAAGAAAAAGAATCAAGTCTTCACACTATTCAAAGAGTTCAAAGAAGAAGTTGAGAATTATCACAAGATAAGAATACAAAACTTACAGTCTGATAATGGGACCGAATACATAAATAAAGAGTTCGATCAGTACCTTAAGGAAAACGGAATAAAGCGACGATTAACCGCTCCGTACACGCCTCAACAAAATGGCATTGCTGAACGCAAGAACCGGTCTCTACTAGACAAAGCTCGATGTTTACTCATAGACGCAAATGCGCCCAAAAATCTATGGGCTGAAGCTGTAAATACTGTAAATTACCTTGCAAATAGAAGCCCAACAAAACTACTCAAAGGTAGTACACCGTATGAACTGTGGGTAGGGAGATCAGCATCGGCAAATCATCTACAAGTGTTTGGAAGTAAAGCTTTTGTACTGCGAAAGACACGACGTGGGAAACTGACACCTAAAGCCATAACAGGTGTATTCATGGGATACGCGTCAAACGCAAAAAGCTATCGTATTTTTATTCCTGAAAAAGACGATATAATAGTAAGCAGAGACGTGAAGGTAGTAAACCAAATGTACTATGAGAATAAAAATGAAAAATATGAAAATCTCGTCAACAATGAAAACGAAGAGAATGAAATTAAAGGGACGAATAGAAAGGAAAATGATAAGAAAGGCAAAGCAGAAGACATTGAAATAGAATTTGAAACGAAAAAGCAAAATGACTTAACTGTACAGCATCTTGATCATGAAAATTTTCCTAACTTGAATGAAAATTCCCCTAATCAAAATGAAAGTCAAAGGGAAGAGATTGAAAATGAAATAAATCCAAATGTACGCCCCCAAAGAGAACGTAGACCGCCACAATGGTTAAATGATTATCATGTATCACGCGATAATAGCCCAAGTGAGCCCGAGGAATTCTATGATGTTTTTATGGCTTCACACAATTGCGAAGACGATGATGAAAATTATCATGATGCAATTAAGTCAGAAATTAGAGCTCATATTAAAAACGGCACATGGCGGATAGTTCCCAAAGATAAAAACATGCGACTTATTGGATATAAAATGATTCTGAAAAAGAAAATCGGCCCAGATAATAATGAAATTAAAAAGGCTAGACTTGTCGCACAAGGTTTCTCGCAAAGACCGGGCGTGGATTACAATGAAACCTTCGCACCAGTTGCAAAGCTAAGTTCAATTCGAACAGTAGTGGGAATGTCCTTAGAGGAAGACTTAGATCTATGTCAAATGGATGTCACTACAGCATATCTAAATGGTGAACTAGATGAGAAAATAACAATGAAAGTTCCTGATTATTTAGAAGAATTTGTAACAAAGGTGATGATAGACGAAAGTGATAAGGAAGATCTCACTGTTTACTATAAAGCCAGAAAGATGCTTGAAGATATAAGAAGCATAAAAAGTGAAAAAGCGTGCTTACTAGAAAGAGCACTTTATGGATTGAAACAGTCGGGACGTCAGTGGTTTAAAAGATTAGACACTGAACTTAAAAAGATTGGATTTGAGACATCATTTGCGGATCCGTGTGTGTACATATCAACGAAAGGAGGAGATAAGACAGTGATAACAATCTATGTTGATGATATTTTAATGGCTTACTCAAACCCGGAGAAAGCAAAGAAAATAAAGGCTCAATTATCCAAAGAATTTGAATTAAAAGATATGGGTAAACCAAAGAAACTACTCGGAATCGAATTCGAGTACACCAATGAAGGCATAAAGTTGTATCAAGAGTCATACATTGAAAAAGCACTCAAAACTTTTGGTATGACTGATTGTAAAGTCTCAAAGACGCCTATCGAGCCGGGTAACTGCCTCATGAAGAACCTCAAGAAAGGGGGGCATACTCTACCGTATAAAAATCTTATTGGCACGCTGATGTATCTTGCGGTTGCCACAAGGCCAGACATAATGTTCTCAGTAAGCTACCTGTCACAATTTAACGATTGCTACGGAGAGGAGCACTTCAAATGTGCAAAAAGAGTATTAAGATACTTAAAAGCAACTAAGAGCATGGGAATAAATTACAAAAAGACAAACGAAATGTTAATTGGAATGGCCGACGCAGATTGGGCCGCATCAAAAGATGACAGAAAATCCTTTTCAGGATACGTATTTAAATACGCAGGAGCAGCCATCAGCTGGGCATCCAAGAAACAGCGATCAGTAGCACTCTCGACGGCTGAAGCTGAATATGCTTCACTAACGGAAGCCGCAAAAGAGGCAATTCACCTACATTCGCTGCACAAAAACCTAAAACTACGGCAAGAAAAGCCAGTTATTATATTTTGCGATAATCAAGCAGCAATTAAACTAGGGTCGAGCCCAATAGTATCTTCTAAGTCCAAACACATTGATATGAAGATACATTTTATTAGAGACTGTGTTGGTGAAAATAAGATAGAGCTGAAGTTTGTGGGGTCAGAGGAAAACGAAGCCGACCCCATGACGAAAGGAATGCCTGGTCCACGCCTTTCAAGATTGAGAGAGCTGTGGGAGCTCAGGGCATGAAGCAAGCATGCAGCATGAAGCGACACTTGAATCCTGGACACCATCTGTGCTGAGGAGGAGTGTTGTTCAGCCAGCACGTTAGTGGACATAGACAAACAAAATAGATCTGTCGTAAGGTAGTCATGGAGACGGAGTTGTTATAGATTCTAATTCATTGGTGTTAAAATATAATAGTAAATTGTTTCTTCGATAAAACCACACTCTTTTTATTTCTAACATGTACATATATCTATAATATTAATATGGCATAGAGTTATTATAATGCTCTATGGCTTGGGGCTAGATAATGCTGTGTGCAATATTTATTTCTATTCACAGTCTAGTTCGTTAGCGAGCACGGTGTAAAAGGGGGCTGATTTCTTCCGTAAAACCACTCTTGCTCTATTAATTTAATGGTTTTGCGCATAGACGGTTTTGCGTCTGGTTTGACCATAGTGAAAAATTCTATGTCTATGGGTTTGACGCAATTTGCCAATGTCAACTTCAACTTCTTTTATATGGCTCTGCATCTGTTTTTTGCCAATGTCTCTTGCACCTCAATCAGCTGTTAAAAGAAACTAACTGTCAGTGTCACATTTACAAAAACCAATCAAAATAAAATTTGTGAAAAACGGTTGGTGCCTTTTTTACTTGTTTGTATCTTTTTTCACCTATATTATTAAAACAAACCGATAAACGCTACGTGTCGCTTTTAGTGTTTTCTATTAAAATATGGAGCCAATGACTCTGGGCAGCCCTACGCACTCTCCTTCAGGAAGTCCAAATGTTATGTACTTGCCGCCTTTCCTGCTCGGTGAAATAAATCCTCCAACCACTCCAAGAACGAACAGTCTTTCTCCTACCAAAGGCCGCAATCTAGCATTCGGTAAGCCTAACATACACTTACTGTGATGGAATTCTAACCTAACCATATTAATCTTGTCACATATTATTTACCTACAGGATCTCCAACTAGTCCCGGTCAAACATCGACCCCGGAGCAGAAGCTCTACCGGCAGAATGCCCAACAGATGTCCATGCACCAACAAGCACTATACAATCAACAAAACATGTACAACAACATTCCTGCATCACCCAACATGTCATACTCCAGCAAGCCAAATGGACCTCCCATCGAAGATCTGTTTGACACAATCAAGAGCAATGAACCTTCAATAAACAAATCAATATTCCAGGATAGTTTTGGTGCCTATACTAATAACTCTGTTCTGCAACATTCCTATGCCAATGGAAACATGTCTATGAACAACCAGTCTCTGGCGGCCCCATGGCAGGATGGTTACGGGTCTCAGGAGACTGATGAGTACTGGGTTACCGTGTTTGGTTTTCCCCCCAATGCAGCTAATACTGTTTTGGCTAGATTTAGCAACTGTGGTGCCATTTTAGGTAAGTCAATTCTAATTTTTAATCCCAACTACTTGGTAGGTATCTCTTGTTAGTTGTTTAGAACATAAGGTTCCCCTTCCTACTAAAATTCTTATTTGATGTTCACAGATAAGCAATATCCCACCCAAGGCAACTGGGCTCACATAAGATATGCAACCCGGGCTGAGAAAGAGCGTGCTATGGCCTTGAATGGAAGACAAGTGTTGCCTGGAGTTATGGTGGGAGTGGTAGAGTGCCGGGAACCACCACGAATAGCTGTCAGCCCTGGACTAGCCTCACCTGAACGGTACTTGCCACAATCAGCCTGAAAACATATTATTTTGTTTTTTTTTACAACTAATTGTAATCTTCTTTCAGCCATTCCTCAAATATGAGATCTCTGTGCCCTACTCCGATAGCCAATGCACCAGTGCCACAGCGATCAAACGGAATTATAGCTAAGGCTTTAGATTATGTCCTAGGGTGGTAACAAATTGTCAATAATAAGTAGGTCCTACTACCTACTCCTGAATTGACCTAATCATGAATTAGACTGATTATAAGATACCATCATAATTGCATGATATTTGTAAATAAGTTAAATGAAATACTATTCAAAGCATAAACTTTTGTAATTATTCAAATGTTGATTATTTTTAAAAAATCAGGCACTTTTCTTTAGTTGAAAGATGATGATAAGCCCTTATTTAAATAAAACAATTTATTAATATCTTACAATAAACTAGTTTTATTTCTAAATATTACATAAAAACCTTAAAATAATAGAGATTTAGTTAAAATCACTTAATTTATTTTTGTTTACTGGAGGACTAAAATAGCCTGAGCAATTTTAACAACTTTTTATAAAATATGACAATATACACATAATAGGCTATAGAAATGAATACCTTTCATATGTTTCATTTAATCTAACCCTTGACAAAAACTATTAAATAATTTTGAATGCCGACTTAACAAGGTACCTAACCTAATTTCTATGTTGGTTATCTTTTAGGTATTTGAGTGTAAATTACTAGCTTCTGTTGTTCTATAAAAACCTACAATACAACCCTAAAATAAATAATTGAGAATGATGATTCATTCAACTAAAGTAGCATTTTTAAAATTACAGATCAATTTAGAAATGTTTATTTCAATGGAGTATATTCCATCCATCTAGGTTCTTGCAACTGTACCTACTACAATCTAATTGCTAAAATTGTAAGTTTATAGCAACATGGTAATGTTGTGTCAGTTAGTAAACTAGTGTAAAGCAATTGTAGCATTAGCTAGGTCAGTCATCTTAGGATACTTGATATTATGTTTGTCCAGCTCACTCTGAGACCAGAGTATCATGCGTAGCAAACTGCATAGTTTGGGGTTGGTGTACTCCTGGTTTTCCATCTTCAGAATTGCTGCATTCAGTTCACTTGCAATCTGTGGAGATAAAATTATCAGTTTGTAATCTGCCATGTATGGAAAGTGTTCTTTGTTTTATGCCTGCGCATATATGCATCAGTTCAAGATCAATCATTTCAGAGTACCTTCAGAGTTAAAGCAAGTAAAATGGGTTCTTAAAGTATCAGTTAGTATTTATAAATTAAGTTTAAAAAAATCAAAATAAAGTTCTTCGAAAATAACATTAGAATTAACATAGAAACTGAACAGTATTGAGATTAAAATAAGAGTATCGATCAAATAGGTTGAAAAACTAAAATATCTATAACATAAAAACTGTTTTTAGGTAGGTACCTACTTCCTTCCATCGAACTGTTTTTTTAAACTTAGATACGAATCTTTCCTCCGTAACGTAAATCAACTTCCTATTTAAATAGGTAGGTACCTACTCTATCCTGAATCTATGATTTTAACAATGTAAATAATAGATTCAGCGTTACTTTGCGGAAATCCATTGCAAAATATAAGGATGAAAATATTTAGTAACAATTCCGCGAAAAAAACCTCCGATAAGTTCTAACAAAATGTATACCACAATACTCGACCTTAACACTGACAGCGCAGCGCTAAGCAACAACTCGAGTGGCAACATCTCTGGTGGGACTCTACTGTTGTTGCTTGGCGCTCTCAGTGTTAAGGTCGAGTATTGTGGTGTCCTGATGATGTCTCGTGGAGAGACGAAACTAGTTGACGTCTTGCTTTGATAGGTATTTTTTCATTTTGTAGTTGGCGTCGTTTTCTTCTACAACGCGGACTACATTTTGTAAGAAATGCCCAAAGCTATTGCTCTTGGGCCTCACTGAGATCATACAGCGCCATTTCATCCTGTATTGTTGTAAACAAATCGGTTCGAGACGATAATGACGCCCCTCGCGAGGATGAAGGTTTGCTGTTTCTTATTTTGTTAATCTCATTTTATAGTGGGTCTTTTAATGATACCTACTCTTACTACACTGTCAGATCCTTAGTTCCTTGAGGCTAGTTAGGGATAGTTTCCTGTATGTGTTGTCCAAAATAGACAGAGTAGGGCGATTTTGCGTTGAATCGTTGAGTTTGACGAATTTTCAAACGGGCATGATGGCGGTCACCTTCCTTCCACCACGTAAAGTAAACATCGAGTTGCTAAGTCGATTCCTGATTTCAAACTTGAGCAAGTAAAGGCTCATATAGCATGTTTCCCTAGCACAGAATCCACTAAACAAAACGACTAAGAAGTTTTGGAATTCTGAGCTCTTCTTACAAGTTCATTATTTATAATTCGTATCAACTGAAGACTGTTACTCTAGTAACAAAAACCATATCCAAAAAGTATTTGATACCCTGAATTTGTCCAAAGACATCTAGATAATGATGATGATTCAGGTGATTTTTGTTACGTTTATTATTTTACTCGATTTTTTAAGTTTTGGACAATAGATATTTGTTAGAAATTACAATAGAGATACTATGTTTTGTACTGAGTAGATGCACATTGCGTAATGTGATGCCTGCGTAAGATTAATCTGTGCCATTTCTTAGTAATGAGTTTCAACTACTTCCCAAGATTTCAATTTACCTCTCTTAATAATTTTGATAAAACTGTGCCATATTTTAAAGTGAAATACTGATTTTGTAGAAGTTTAATAATAGGTAATTATTTTTCTAAAACTTGTATTTATTTACACAATAAAAATATTTTAATGAGAGGGGTAGGAAATATGTATATTTCAAGACTAGAATTTTAGCAAATTGATACAATTCATATAAATTTTGAAAATAGGGGACTGATATAGAATCTTTGGGGTAGTATTTTTATCATTTGTTTGAGCAACATTGTGTTAGGTACATATTCTAATGAGTTATCAGATTTTTTTACTTCTTGTAGATCAGAGATCTTGTAGTTAGTTTAAAAGGTCAATTCACTCATGCTAAAATCTGGATAACTTTACCTTCTGGCTGTGTGAGGGCAGCAATAGGTCAGCAAATGGAGAAGCATGAGGGTCAGGAAAAGCCAGCAGTGCTAACGATCTCTCAAGCTCTGTCAGTGCATTACGGTCGTTGGAGCCAGCCTCAGCCAGGGTAGCACTGGCAAAAGCCAGAGCCTCCTCTGCACGTCCTGCTCTGATTAGTTCTAGAAGTTGGAGTTGCTGAAACAACATCAAATATTGCAGAGCTTGTGTTATGGGTACTAGTTAAGTGATATACTTATTACAATACAATACCTAGATACCTACATATTTTTTATTATACATAGAAAATGACCAGAATATCCGGAACAAATATCGGCAGATCATACAAACATTTGTCCAGAGGCAGGAATCGAACCTGCAACCTCCTGCGTCGCAGACCTTCGCCCACCGCACCACAGAGGTTGTCAATTGTTGTTATGATAGGGGTTTGTTAGAAATATTACCTGTAAATGGAAATACAGATATCTATCATTGTCAAGCAGTTCAGGATGTAGAGCATTGACCATGGCAATGGCCTCTGGAATGCGGCCCGTCTGGACAGCCTCACGGATCATAATGCGCTCGTCCAGGGAACTGCACAGTGCCGGCTCCTGAAGTCCAGCCTCTTGTTGGAACTTGAGAGCGGCCTCTTTGAAACCCTCTGTGGAGAGAATTTCAGAAAGTACTAGTTGGTAAGTATGCAGAGATTAGATGATGTTTTATTTATACAGGTGCCATAACAATCAGACAAAGAAAATTTGGATGCGTGTTTTGTCAATCTGAAATAATTGACAAAATCAGACCTTAGGGCAAACTTTATTTAGTGACAATATACAAAAAGGTCATAGATATCTACGTGGTACTTTGATCTTACCTGTAACTAAATAATTCATGATCAACATGTTCATATCAGTTCGAGATATATAAAGATCGTCAGGCTGCTTTCGATCATGGTGCTTCCTTTCGACGGTTTCGGTCGTGTTGTTGGGAGTATTATTATCGAAGCTCATTATAACTTTAGTCTAGCTTGATCACAAATAAATGTAAATCTTTAGGCGAAAATTTCACGGGTCACCATTAAAAAAACCAAAATTTTACTCTGAAAAACAAGGAAAAATGTGACAGGGAGAGAGATTTGATAGATTTGTATTGTAATTGATTGACGTTGATTGATTATGTTGATATGACGGCACGATATGAAGTTGGTTCGGACCTTAAAACCCGACCACACGCTCCTTACTTGCAAGCATGCTTGCACAAACCAGCTTGCGCTGGTAAGACGGAGCGTGTGATGTGGACGGCAAGACAGCAGGTCGCGCGAGCCTGGAAGCGTGGTTTGTGCAATTGTTGACTTCCTGAAGAATCGACTGTGCCATAAGACTGTGCAAATTTAGTTTGCACGTGTTTAATTGACCGTGTTGCTGGTCAAACAAGTGAAACTTCAGTCCGGCAGTGTTTTCGATGCGTTGCTTTTTATCAGAAAACAATAAAATAAAACTCAAATATAGATGTTGATCCGGTATTTATCGTGTACCTACCTTGTTTTGTTTTCCACAACTCGACTCGGTAAACGTAGTGTAGGACGCCCTCCGACCAGGTGGGATTACGATTTGCGAAAGACTGCTGGCAGATGCTGGATGCGGCAAGCTGAAGACAGGGCGCTATGGCGCTCATTAGGGGAGGCCTATGTCCAGCAGTGGACTGATATAGGCTGATGATGATGATGATGATGACAGCGATGATCGTGGTCACGGGGTGACTGGATATAATATACCTACTCCGTAGACTCCGAGTTACAGCCGAGAATTGATGGCAGTTTTCACGACTACCCTCAATTCGTCTTCCGAATCAGGAAAGTCCACGTTCGCATTACGTCACACTACATACACTGACCGTGTCCGATTGCTGTACAGTCGGAACACCGCGCACACACTTATTCAACACAGGATTCCACGAGGAACAGAGACGAAAACCATCTTCACGATTAAAATTCGGGTGTTTCTTAACTTCTGGAGCCATCCTATACAAAAATCTTTATTATTAATGATGGAACATTTTATAGGGTACAGATGTGGGCTGACTACCGCAAAAGTTATCAACTGTGTAGCGGAGTCAGCGCCCTCCTCCGAGAACAAAATAATTAGGAGTGTTCCGTCTTAAAAGATAAAAGAACTAATTAAGAAGTTAGATAATCTAGTAGGTACATGAAAAAAACTTATATGTGAGTGAGTGTGGTGCTCCTGAGAGATCCTCAATCACCATCCTTTTGTAGTAGTGCCGTTCACGGGACAGAACTTTAGGGTCATGTAGCTCAATCCAGTGGTTAGTTCCAGAGTCTAGCAGGTGTTCGCTATCGCCGATACCGTACCACGTAGATATCTATGACCGTTCATCTGCCTATTTATGATGGCAGCTATGTGCTCTTTCGCCAGTTCAGCAATGGTTCTTAGGTTGCCCTATGTATGAGCGGCCACAGCTGCAGTCAATCAATCTTGTATACGCCTGGCATTTGTAGAGGTATGACATCTTTAAGTGTCCGACGGAACTACGGACACTGTCCGTGTAGTTGCTGGGCAACTTTTGGGTGAGAACCGACTTTATTGAAGCCTTTTCAAGATATTTTCAATTTTATCCGTCACCCCTTTCACATACGTTATACAACCCGTCATAGGTTGTCTGCTAACCTCGGGCGTTCTTCGCTATGTGTCTTGGTTTTACATATCCGTTCTGTTTGAAAACCTTTTCTGGACATGGCAGAGTTCCTCCAAATGTTCAGGGTCACATAAAGCATGAGCCCTATTCGTGAGTGAGGACACACGAGGTGGTTGAGGTGAGGATAAATTATCTTTATAA
Source organism: Eupithecia exiguata (assembly GCA_947086465.1). NCBI lineage: Eukaryota > Metazoa > Arthropoda > Insecta > Lepidoptera > Geometridae > Eupithecia > Eupithecia exiguata. Next base: position 12,536,808 of record OX352231.1, on the reverse strand, counting down.
GTTAACAAATCGCTAAAGTTTAAAAAGTTTTAACCTATTTATAATAATTTCTCATTCATGTGAATAATTTCATCACCAAGAAAAAGTCCGTAAATGTATGTTTAGCTAATTTATTTCAGTTCTTAATCGCCAATAACCTACTAATAATGAGCCGATAATACAATTAAAAAAGTCCTATCCTATTTTTATTGAATAATGCTTGGTAACAAATTATACGTTTTTGTATTCAATAAAAAGATAAAACTAAACAATAGTTCTAAAACGAGGCCCAATAATGTTCGCACCAGCCAGCATAAGCTCATTGTACTACTCAGCTGATGCTGAATGTTCCAATTCCAAACATTATTGAGAAAAATATAACTTACGAAATTTAAATAAAGCTAATTTATGTCTAGTAAAAGCCGTGTATCAGTGAGTTAATTTGGATAAAAAGTAGTATAATTTATACTCGGCTTAGATACCGTAAATATAACAGTAATAATGGAAGAAAGGGTTCCAAAATGTCTGATACATGAGGCTATATGTAATCTTCACTCACCATGAGACAACAAAATATAAATTATAAACTACAACTACAATTCCAACACTAAAGAGTAAAAATTAATCGTAAAACAAAAAAAATTATGGCTAACTAAGTCGCGTTTATTGAGGACAATGATTGAGGCACTCTGCGTGAATTTTAATCAGTTATATACTAGGATACTAGAGGTTATTTCGTTATTTTAAGAAATATACAAAATACAATCAATAGACATAGGCTCCTCTATTGTTTGTCGATTCGTCATCCATTTATTACGAAACATGGCCAAAGTAAATATCTCCGCTTCACTCAGGCACTGAGGCCCTCAGTCTATGAACACAATTACCAGCAAACCTTATCTAAAGCATTACAAGCTAATTATGTGTATGTGGCATGAACTAAACTCTCGAATTTGGCCGCAAGCATATTGTATATAAACTGAACTAATAGATGGATACAAAAGACTATAAAAGTGTTTCACACTAACAAACAAAAGACTCAACACAACAAATTGCCATGCGAAACTGCCTTTGTATTGCGCACAGTATCGCAAAAATACCTCAGGCAATGTCTGGCGAATTTTTACGGAGAGTTATTATTATGAGTTAAGGAGATACATGTGACCCAATTGTACAATTTAATGACAAGTAATGCATAAGCAAGCCATTACTTTAAAACTCGATATTTGGTGGAAGGTCAAAATTAGAAAACTTATGTTCAGACTGAACAGATAATAACTAACACAATATGTTTTGCAGGCCAAATTCTAATAGCAATCACAATGTCTTGATTTTTTCAGGATTTATATTCCTGAATATAATATTCACATATACCAAAATATGTTTGTCTTGATATACTGCAGTGCTGCACCGCTGCTCCAATATATTAGGACAGATCTGCAAAACAAAGAATAACGTTCAAACTTTTCATAAAAATAAACCAAATATAAAAAAAAATATAAAGAAATAAATCCTCCCCTAAAGACAAAATCTCATTGTGTTGACTTTGCATTACAAATAGCCGTTTCAATGATTGTAGCCATAGGCAACGGCTACAATCACTTAGTACCCGGATAGCACATAGACTATATGCTCAAATAATGCAAACAATTAGCAGGGGGTGGCTGGAAAAATGTGGAAGAGGCTTGCACAGGACCAATTTAACTGCTAACAGACATAAAAAGGTCTTTATCAAAAGTATATGGCCAAGTTAAAGGGATGCTGATAATAGACAATTACTTTGGGGGAGGCCCATGTCCTGTATGTAGCCTTATTGGGACTGATGTATTGATTAGTATTGTGTGACTTACAGCTAGGTACAAGATCCTGATGCATATGATCGGAGTCCATGCCCAGAGGCATGCAGGTGGACGGCGGAGGTCTACGCTGGACCTGAAACATTTTGTACTACTATTATCGGATTTGGTGAGAGTTCGTGGTCGTCGCACCATGTTTCAATGGTTTAAAACCAGGCGAGTTTCATCAGGTCACATAGTGTGTTCTCTAAACCGTCATTCGCCAGGATCGCGACGTCATTAGCATATCCCACCTTGACCAGAATTAGCTCATAAACTTTGTTCCATAATAGGGGCGACAACAAGCCGCCCTGGGGGCAACGGAAGTCTTCTGTAAGACAGTAGAAATATTGCCATATTCGATGTCCGACACGGGACAAATGTTTTATTGATTCAGGATCCGAGTTTGTGTATTCGGGCGTCGTATACTCCATGCGAAACGCCGCCTCTTGCATCTTATATCCGGCAGAGGGTCCAACGCAGACTGAATAGATACAGGAGGTGGAGTGTTACCTGGTCCAGGTTAAACCTGATGAAGGCCTCGTACTGCTCGGCTAGCTTGCTGCTGAGAGCTGCGTCGTACTCCTGGCGAAGCGCCGCTTCTTGTTCGCGCAGCATTTTCTCACAGATCATGCGAACCTGTAAGTTACAATTACAACAGATAATTATACTACCAGCCAAAACCATTGGAGGAGGATCCAGTGGAGGGCTTTGGTAGGCCTAGTTGGGCTGCAGCTTGTATTAGTAGACGGCGAAGCAGATTAACAGATGGATCTATGTCGGAAAGAGAATCGACGACGAGCACGGGTCTATCAAAAGGGTCGACGTCATAGATCACTTGATCAAGAGTTGGAGCTGTGCCGAGCAGCTCAAGTCAGAAGTCAGTGCACTGGACGTTGCAAGACTCGAACGAATCAACATTGAGTCGGATGCTGCCGGTCTGCACGACTAACAACGTTAGCGCGAAAGCAGAACCAAGATACGAGTGTCACTCACTAGTTCATTACAATACCAAAAGTGTACCTTCAATTAACCATACGGCCGCTGTCTTTTTACGGACGCGCGATAGAGCTTGGTTCACTCAATGTAACCGAGGCCCCCTAAACCATCTTTGGTTCATTGATAGCAATTTTATCTGTCTGAATGCGAACAACTCGTGCTTGTGCCGTCCAAAGGTGACCGCGCACCTGGGATTACGGCAAACGCGGCATTCCTGCAGTCATCAAATTTTCTAAGTCTTTATATGAAACAGTATGCAGCATCGCGCACCTATCGGTACCGAGCGCGCGGCATTTCAGTAAAATGCCATGAGGAAATGAGATGACTGCCGGTAGCGCCGATAGCTGCGCGTTCAGCTTGAAGGTGGCGGTCACTCTTCGGTATCTGTCGTAGCGCTAGCCCCCCTCGATTGGTTGACGCTGAAGTAGAATTATCAACATGGTGTGTGGGTCATTGTGGCCTACGTGTAGTTTACCTGTTTGAATGTGAACAAGGCGCGCTGCGCAGCATGGCGCGGCGTCTGCATATGGTGGTGGTGCGCGTGGTGGGGCGGCGACGCGTCGCCCTCTGACCCGCTGGAGGAGGAGCAGGCGGCGGCGCCCGACGCCATGCGCAGCTGCTGCCGCCGTCTCAGTCGCTTTATGTCGTCGCGGATGAACTGGGCAATGCGCTCTGTAACAGAACAGCTAGTGTTAGCAGCTGAATTCAATAATCAGGCGTTTTCACGGCGTTCTCGAATCGCAGGATTGAAATATTTTTTCCGTCAACAATACGTTGAGTTGTGTTTTGAGAAGGTACCTATTCGAGGAATAGACCGCGTTTATTTCAACATGACACTCTCTCTTCTCCATCTATAGAAAGTAAATAGGTTTTCCTTTCTGGAAAACATCTTGTCTATACTAATATTATAAAGCGGAAAGATTTGTTTGAATTGAATAGGCTTCGAAACTACTGGACTTGAATCCTACATTATACACATTAACCCTGATGAACATAGGCTATAGGATATTTTCAAAAAAGTAGGGATCAACATTTTTTCAGCCTTGGGAAATGTGTATTGTCTCGCCAGCAGACCAATAGCGATAAATTTGGGAGCTTGAGAGCGTGCATCAATCTCGTTTTTAATGAGCGAAGCTCCTGTATAAATAATTTTTATTAAAATTTTATATAATAATTTTAATATAGATAAATAATCAGAAGAAAATTATTAGGTACAGTGCGCGTCAGAATTAAGTATCCCCCATGTCTACAAAATAATTTCTAACTTCTATTCGCTTGTGACTAATTTTCAAAGCAAAAACTTATCAAGCCGCTAAGGATCGAACCACCCACCCTTTATATGGAGACTCGAATTCTCGGCATTAGATCAACTGAGCTATTTAGCTGATGGAACAACGTGTTCAATTTTGTCTATCGGTCTAATTAGTTCCCATTTTTAATGCAGTCTTACATTTTTTTTTATGGATGCGGGTAGGGTTTGACTGTCGTTTGTAGCGAACAAAGTAATTGTCACTCGTCTTATTTCGTGTGGTTTTCTTTGTGCATATTTTGCGAGAGATCGAAATATTGTTACCAATGTTGTAAACAACTTATTTTTGAATAAATTATCACAATCTATTATAAAAAACCTTTCACTGTTTACGGATATTATTTGTTATTATGGTTTATCAAAACAATTATTTCGTTATAATATCATAGATTTATACGTAGTAGTTATTGTAATAATATTGTAGACATTTATAGAATATTATTTTTTGTAAAAAATTTTTTCATTAACTTGCAATTAAGCCCATAAAGAATAATATCAATTAAAAATCTCACTAATATTATAAACGTGAAAGTTTAGATGGATGGATGGATAGATAGATGGATGGATGTTTGTTCCTTTATCACGCCAGAACGGCAAAACGGATCTGGATGAATTTGGCACAGAGATAGATTATAGTCTGGAATAGGACATAGGCTACTTTTTATCCCGAAATTCTTACGGGAACGGGAACTACGCGGGTGAAACCGCGAGGCGCTGCTAGTCTTACATATTGCAAAGAAAAAAGATAACAATTGATAAAAAAAAAAATGAAACACCGCTCACGAGATTCGAACCCTGTCACTCTTATCTTGTCTTGCATTAATTTGCCGGTTACTACCACAAGGCCAAGTTGATACTTAAAGAACTCATCGAATTTTAAGGAAGGTTACCAAATGAAAATGAAATTAAAATGAAACAATTTATGCAAAAATTACATTTTAATGATACAGAACATACAATTTTTGTTAGAAACGTCAAAAATATGAAAAGAAAATGGAAAATTATAAAAAAACATGTAGTTTTGATCACCCAATCTCCAACGATCGCTGACAGGATTTGAACCCACATACATTGAGATAGGGGGATACTTAATTGTGACGCGCACTGTACATAAAAGTTATGTACAAACTAGCAGCGCCTCGCGGTTTCACCCGCGTAGTTCCTGTTCCCGTGGGAATTCCGGGATAAAAAGTAGCCTATGTCCTATTCCAGACTATAATCTATCTCTGTGCCAAATTTCATTCAGATCCGTTCAGCCGTTCTGGCGTGATAAAGGAACAAACATCCATCCATCTATCTATCCATCCATCCATCCATCCATCCATCTAAACTTTCACGTTTATAATATTAGTGAGACGAGCATGACACACGGTACAATCAAACGGAGATGCGTAAGTACAAGTTTTTTTTTATATCATTCGTAATTATTTATTCGCCGAATACGAATATTCGGTAATTTTCTACTATTCGGCGAAAACGAATATTCGTATTCGTTGCATCACTACAAAAAACACTACATACTACATAATGTGCATGTAAGATAAGAGTAGAAGTTTTCTATAACATGGTTCATACATGAAATGGTTTACGAAATATGTTTACAATTTGCGGGAAACTACTTTTCTTTCTGTTGGTTTTATTAAATCCATGTAGAACAAAGAAAATGTCGAATGCCGACTGATTTTCCTACTTTTATCTGCTATCAAATTCTGAGTTTTGAACTGAGCAGATCTTTTGTGTGCTTCATGCCTGGTAGAGTACACTCCTCTTATAGCTGTTAAAAATAAGAAATGCGAAATAATTTCAGCTGACCTCAAACATTAAATATATTGCACAAGAATATTACTCAGAATGACAGAATAAATTAGCACAACTGCAAAAACCAGCATGATCATCAATTTGTTGTCAAAACTTGGTCAAAGTTATGTTTTAGCTAGTAAAACCATTATGAAGATACATTATCATATCACTCAACATACATGGCATAGTTTTGCAATAGACTTAGATACCTGCCTATGTCTGAAAGGGAAGATAACAAATCTATGCAAGATTTAGGTGCTGAAATGTTGTTCACTTAATAAGTTGGGTAATAAATCCACAGGTAATGCATTACTTTTTTTTTATTTTGATTTTTGGAGGTGTTCAATCCCCAGAACATATACATACATTTTGTTAAGGAAATCCAAAAGTATATCCCAGTACAAAAAACAACTTCAAAAGCCATGAATGCCCATGAATACAAAAAATAAAGACTACCTGTAGTTTTTGTATAAGGATGGATTAGTTTTGGGTTGAGTTGAGACCAACAGCTGGGTTCTTTCTTAGGTTTAATTTATTGGTTCCATCATGAACATGATTTTAAATTAACTAAAAATGAGTCAAGGTTGGTTATGCTGTTAGGAGTCATTGAGACATTACATACTGTATAAATAGCCTTACCCACTATTAAGTAAACTAAACACTAGTAAGTTGACAGGTGAATTGTTTATTTGTAAAAAAAAACTATAATATAAATCAATGGTCACTGGACTTGTGGGGTTTCTCAAATACTAACATATCCAAAAATTTACACTGAAATGTTTTATGCAAGATCATTTTAAACACTGGGTCACAAAATACTACATATTCTATTAAAATAACGAAACGTCAATGGACTTGAGGGGTTTCTCTAATACACTAATAAAACTATTGGAAAGTGTTTCCAGGGTAGGTATGTTTTGTAAAAAATCCCACATGTCCCTGGACTTAGTGTTTCTATAACCCAATTTAACCGGCTATAACTTTTACAAATGAAGCCGGACTTGTGTGATTTCTCTTTGAGGTGTAATTATCCCTAAATAATGAATTGCCATACTCAACTCACTATCGCCAAAATTGTGTCATGATGGGTTTCTCAAGTAAGCAATTCCGGTATTAGAATAGGTATTTTACCTCCTATTCAGGCAATTATCAAATAGTTACAAACTTCAGACATCACAACGAAGCAGATAGGTATCTATTAATGAGTATGCTTTCCAAGATATATTTATATAGCAGAAGAAATACAGAAGAATATTTTAATCAAGGTTGTGCAGCAGACTAATTTTATATCATACTATTGTTAGTTTTGGTTTGGATTCTTCGTATAGTCATTCTTTTAATGCATAGGTCAGCAGGTACTTTTTAGTATTAGGTTGTATGAGTATAGATCAACCAAGAGATCTATCTATGTATAAAAGTAAAGTAGGTAGTAGTAAGTAATACTTATAATCAGGTCTTTAGTTTGTTGGTTGGTTTGGTTGTTTGTTTCCGAATGTTTATAGCGCATAAGAAATTTACTGAAGCTGAAATAAAAATCCCTACTAAGTGCACACAAAAGCTTTCATAACAAAGACTTCTTCAAAACGGACAAATGAAATGGTGCTTGGATGGTTACAAAAACCAACACAAAAGGTCATGAAAAAATCCACGCAACGGTCTTCACGCATCACCTGTCTCGCTCTGTCGCGATAAAAATATTCAGCATGATAGCACAAAACAATGGCGTTTTTACAGCTGATAAACATTTATCCCTGAAACCTACAATTATTAGAACAAAACCTATGTGCATTATCCATTTTTATATGTGCAAAGCATTATTATTACGCACACACAAAAATAAACAAACCTTGGGTCATCGCAGGTGCACTAACGGCATCACCAAATGCAGATCTGTTCTCAACTTTGCATCCTCCAGGGCTTGTACTTGAGCCTGCTGCTAATGGAGAGCATCTGCGTCTCTTAGCGGGCATCTGTGCCAAGGACTCGCCCCAGTCAAAATTTCTCTTCAGTGTAGCGCACGCCATTTTCTTTTTACGCCCAGCCGATCTGCTCGATGTACCTTTCCTTTAGGATTTTATAAATTCACTGACTGTGTTTCTCCAAAATATATATAAACCTATACTAGCACTAAGTTCACAATAAATATATTTGTACTCCTAAGTAAATTTAAAAAAGGATCCCTCGAATTGCGAGGGATTTTTGTTTGTATTTGATAGTTATTTCACTTCAATAAATTTGTGACAGAAGAGCGAAAGCGAAGACTTCAACCATTGAATTTTCAATGACGTTTCTGTTTTGTGCCTATCTTCAGTCAGGTATGCATTATACCAACATGTCGATAAGAAACCAACCATAGTGTAGGCAATTTTTTTTGATATCGTCAGTTTTGGTTAAGTGTAATCTACTGTTTGTTTCAGCAATGTACTGATTTATTACTGGACTTTCTACATATTTTGTCAAATGTGATCTGGCGACACTGTTTACCAGTTGAGTCTCATTCACAAACACTCGCGATGATAGCTCAAGGAATGATAGAATAACTGTTAGTCATGTAACATAAGTAATACTATGATACCTACTGGTGTTCATAAAAATCATAATAAATTACAAAAGCAGTGCATTCACAAAGTAATACATTTTTACACTCAAAAGTTTTGACAATGTTTTGTCACTCATGAATTTTTCTTCGAAAGTTCAAAGAAATCCATAGAGATTTGTTTACAAGTCCAAGGTTTTTATCACTGACCCTTACTCGAGGCAATATCATCATTAAAAAAATACATTAAACAATTAGTTTACAAAATAAAAGGTTCAAGAGTACATAATAACAACCAAAAATAAAATTTTGATCAAACCTAAACTTTTAACAAACATAACATGCTTGACCCTTGACAAGGCTTTGGTGAAAAGGTCTGCATCCAATGAGAGGTTTTCGTTTTGCATTTTTAAAAAGGAAAAAATTCGTTCCATGTATCTCGATAGATGGCAGGGCTTCAACTGGTTACTATGGTATGTTAATGTCACATGAAAGAAAACGTCAAAATGATAATCGGTCGATCGCTTAAAGGAACAAAGCACTAGAGGTAGTGAATATACCCATCTCATTCACACCAGAGAGATAAAAATATGCTTGTAGCCTGAGAAGAAATCAGATAGAATGAATGTTTCTCTGTCTCGACCATCGTGCCAGTTTTTTCATTGTTTATGTATAAACCGAGGTATAAACAATGAAAAAACTGGCAAACAAACTTGTTTTTTCAAATGCTTGCAGCATTTGAACATAAACAAAGAAATGTCACTATGAGGAGTGACAAGACAGTGGAGCAAACCCTTGAATTTTTATGAATGACATAGACATACCTTAGTCACCAGTTGACGCACTGCCATCTATCGAGATATTTAGAACTAGCTTTTTTTTTAATGCAAAACGAAAACCCCTCATTCGGCTGATGGCTTACGAAGGTTGTCTCTGTTTAGCGCTAGGATTTGGTGAGTGTACCGTTTATCGAAGGCTTTTATCAGTGACACGAGTTATCCATGCCAGAGGAGTTTTTCCAGAGCTTGTTTGATTTCTCGTAGCAGGAATTTAAAAAGGTTCTAGGTAACATAGACTTTTGGGATTGCCACAAAACGGCTCGGGGCCAAACTGAGTCTCCTTTGTCCCGGAGCGCGCGAGTTCCCAGAGCGTAATACTCAGCCTCTGTGCTAGAACAAGCTACGGTGTTTTGCTTATCAGTTTATTAAATTAAAACCATACCTACTCACGGAACCCTGAATAGGATTTTCGATCGTTCCCCCTCGCCCAATCTGCGTCAGATGAAAGTTCAACTTTCTCACTACCTCTCTTAAAATTGAGGCCGTAGTAGTCTGATTAACCCGATAAATACCGGAGAACGCGTTTAGGCGCAAGTTAATGTACTTCATTGTAACATGTGTTATATTGGCTGAGCTTACTGCATACAAATGTAATGTCCGGGCGAGAGATTCTAATATAAATATCCTTCTAGATACAACATTGACCAAAATAGTTAAATGGCTGAAAGACCACAATCTACAATTAAACTTTAATAAATCCAGGCTTGTTCAATTTAGGCCTTATCAAAAACACCCCTTAAATATAACATGTACTTTTCAAAATACTGAACTAGAAGTTGTAAACACCTATCCACTTTTGGGAATGCACATAGATTCACATTTGAACTGGAAGGATTATATAAAAAAAATTACAACAAAACTGTCCAGGTTCACTTATGCACTATTTGAACTTAAGAGATCTACTGATATAAAAACTGCTACAGCTGCTTATTATGCCTATGCGCATTCATGGTTACAGTACGGAATTATTCTTTGGGGAAATAGTACAGACTCTAACAAACTATTTGTCTTAAAAAAACGCTGTATCAGAATAATACATAACCTTCATCAAATGTCTAGCTGCAAACCATATTTTATAAAAGAACAAATTCTAACACTAACTTGCATTTATATATTAGAAAGTTGTTTATTTGTCAAAAAGAACATTAATTTTTTCAAGCCATACAACCGACCACAACCATTTAAGACCCCAAAATCGTTTAGATGTACCGTTTTCAAAGCTACAACTCTTTCACTCTGGTCCACACGCCATGTGTATAAAAATGTATAACAATATCCCCCAAGATATAAGGAATGAAAGCAAATTACCAAAATTTAAGATACTTTTAAAGAAATATTTAATTGAAAACTGTTTTTATACGTTACAAGAATTCTTGGAGCTATAGGAATAGGTACTCAATGTGTAGTATAGATTTGTTTGAACTTAAATAGATTTGATTTATGTTGTAAGATTTGTTTGAAGTTAAATTTTGTTTTGTTTTAAGTTTTATATAAGTACTTTTGTTCTTTAAGTACCGTTATTGTAGTGCCCTAGCCGGGTCCATGTTTGGAACTGTTTTTTATTATAAGACCTACAATAGTAAATAATAATAATAATGGAATACAAAGGTCAGAAAAAGTCTCATGACAAAATTCAAACGTGTGCGGGGTGAATCCGATTATTGTCTGACCACGCCTTCCGACAAAAAAAACGGACGTGCACGGCCGCTATAAATGATATATATCATAATATATAGTAATAAAAAAAAAAAAGGAAAGAAGGAAAAGAAGGAAAGGTTCCCTGGAAGAGATCGCTTCTAAGCGATAAGGCCCCCCATTGTACTTGTGATATGTAATGTCTTTTTGTAATGTTCTTTTTCTGGTGTACAATAAAGTGTTTTGTATTGTATTGTATTGTATAATAATTTATCAGTCACTTTTTTATTTCCGCCTCTCTCTACCAATGAAAAATGAGATCTCCTTGTTTTATCGATCAATTTGGCTTTTACAAATTCAGAACGGCTGGCAACATTATTTTTGATAAATGACAGCTGATTGTATTATTCGCAATTAGCAACGAAGTTCACATTAATCTCTTACGTAGTTATCACAGATTTATAAGTATAGTACGTAGTTATTTTATTGTATACTCTTTGATTACTTATTCCAAGTGTTTTGTTTTGCGCCAGTGAGTCACCCGTATAGAATTTCCCTATTTCACTTAGAGGAATAATATACCTACCCCGAGAATCTAATTGAATTCTTTTATCGAAAAGGCTTCACGCCCGAATTTTTGTATTGTTTTCTAAAAGCCGATCAATGGGAAACGAAATGTCATCGTCTGCGATGGAGAGTATCCTTTTATAATTTCGTCATGGTAGAGCTTGTCTATCCAAGAAAAACCAGTAAGAATGATGTGCTTCTATTATAAATTCAGATGTCGGTAAGTAAAATACATTTTTGGAAATACTGGGATATTACATTCATGGGAATAGGATAAAATGTGTTTTGCTCTGTTATCCTGTGTCATACATACCAGTGGTTTTAATCTCTTTGATACATACAAAATAGGTCTAACAATGTCATCAGGATAGAAGGAACCAACAACTGATTCACTCGGTTGGTTCTGAACAAGATTTAGTTCAAAGTGGGCTGGTGTTTGGAGCATCTCTACTTGTCTCTCTCTGTCTCACTCTACTGTCTTGTATAAATTACCTACTTTATACTTTTAGCACTTATGTTACAGTAGGATGTTATTTAAATGTTAAATCACAAGCTATAGCATGCACTTGCGATAAATTTTCTTCAACATTAACAACCAGAGCATTTGTTCAACCTAAAATTCGCTGTCAAAGAGCTAGAACGGAATTCAAAGAAATGTGAAAAAGAGGAAAAGGTTGAGAAAGAAAAGGCCAAAAAGGCGATTCAGAAAGGAAACATGGAGGGTGCTCGAATACATGCAGAGAATGCAATACGCCAGAAGAACCAGGCTTTGAACTACCTGAGAATGTCAGCAAGAGTGGATGCAGTTTCCAGCAGAGTACAAACTGCACTCACTACTAGAAAGGTAAGATTTAAAAATGTTTATCTAGTTTGTGATGTGTCTTATTATATTTATCTTACATTTAATTGTATCATAATTAATTATCTGCAATAAAGTCTTGCAGTTCTGACTCCATCTAAAATTTTCTTTACCACTTACATCACATCACTGTAATCACACTGATATTATTTGAGTGAAAACTTCTGTAGTAAACATCCTTCCCAAGTCAGTATACACTGTAATCTTAACTTTTCTTATTTCAAATTTTCAGGTTACAAACTCCATGGCAGGGGTAGTAAAAGCCATGGATGCAGCCATGAAGTCGATGAACTTGGAGAAGATATCCGGACTCATGGATAAGTTCGAGAGCCAGTTTGAAGATCTGGATGTGCAGTCTTCGTACATGGAGAATGCTATGTCTCAGACCACAACCACCACAGTACCGCAAGGCGATGTGGATAACTTGTTGCAACAAGTGGCTGATGAGGCAGGGTATGTCTTGGATTTTGAACTCTGTTGCATTACAAGAGATTGTAGTGATTAGCTTACACCATTTGATAGATAGATAAAATTTATTTGTTAATATAGATAGGATTTCACACATTCTACAAAGAGTTTGGCTAAGGCATAGTTCTTGAGACTTATACAATCGTTTGGAGCCTGATCATCAGGGCTTGGTTTTTTTGTGTATGTTAGACTAGTCGTAAACTGAACCCTAATTTGGGTCCAAACGATGTGCCTACTATGGGCACAGCGCAGGCGCGCAGGTCAATCATCAGTCAGTACAAAATAATATATGATTTGCGGTAATTAGTATATTTTCCTCTTTCAGAGAGATGGGGATAATTAGAGAGTGCATCTGTGTTTGCACAGTTACTTGTGCACTATAATAATATGTAGCGCACATGCGCCGTCAAAACCGAAATTCGACTAAGAATTTAATATCAATTTCCTCTGACCTATAAGTACTAATTTCTTCTTTCCGTTCCAGATTGGAGCTGAACATGGAACTTCCGTCTGGAGTCCCGAGCACATCCGTCGGAGCCTCCACCGTCGTCTCGCAGGAACAAGACGAGCTAACGCAGCGCCTCGCGAGGCTACGGCAGGCTGAATAACCGACAGAAACTGGTGTCATTATGTTGTAAATAAGCAAAATTCCGAGGTGTACCTACCTACTTCCGGTTTCTCAGACGTAGATTGAAATAATCAAAGGTCTAACCTCTTGTTTAGGGTAGTGTTCTTCAAATAGATTATTGGACATACTATTTATTTTTCTATTTAATTACATTAACGTTTTTTTACAGTTTCATACACAAACTGAAGCGAACAAAATCAATAACATTTTGTTTCTTGTTTGATAATTACTATTTATTAAGTTGTTGTTTATGTATAAAATTTGACTTGTCTAAGTGCTTTTTTGTAAGCCTAAAGAAATAAAGTTATTGACTTTTGACTTTGATACACTAAATGTCAAAGTTAATCGTAGACACTGCTAATTGTCCAATGATTTTTAGAAGAACCCAGGTTTGTTTTCACCAACAGATAATCGGGAAACAAAGCAACTTCGTCGGTTTTAATTTTAAAGTTATTTTGACGTTTATGACACATGTTTTCAAACATAAAACGTCCTAGTTACCGATGAAGCTGCCTAATTGTCCCATTATCTTTTGGTGAACACAGACCTTAGTGGGTTAACTTTAAACCAGACCAATCTGTTAAATAATTGATTACAATCACTATTGCTATAGCTATGACGACTGCTTCGCTTTGGGCTAGGCTAGATGATGCTGTGTAAAATAAATCGAATCAATTGCTAATAATATTTGCATTTTTCGAAAGTGAAATATGCATTTTTCTATGGCGCTTGTCAAATTATTGGTCAACCGTTCGATAAACCGGTTGGCAAAGTCTTATATTTTGAGACATACAATTTTATGTAAAAGGGTATTCAGGACACACACAGTTGTTTAGTGTTGAAATCCATGAAAGTTTCAAAAGTTTTAAAGCAAATTTTAGTTTGACAATGAAAACTTTGGTGTAACGTAAACACAGAAGTTTAAAGTTCTGTGACTAATAATCTCGTAACTTTTCTTCGAAAGTCTGTATTTGCGACAGAACAATTTACTCTACAAGTATAAGGTGCTACAATAATGTATGGGTCATCTATCACAGTTGCCCAGAATGACCCTGAAAAAAAAAACGTCTTTTCCAATCTTAATACATACTTTCTAACGAGTCTCTGAGTTATTTCTTATTCGCTATGTATAAGTTAAAAAAAGTGATGTGAAACTTTTATTACTTATTCTTTATGATTATTAAATAGCGCATTTTATTTTCGCTTACATTATAAGCTACTGTGATTACAATTTTGTTTTGGACAACGGTGGTTTGTTCATGTAAGATATGTGTAATGTTTTGTAAAATATCTGATGAAGTTTATTATATTATGAAATTAAATCTTGATCTTTGATTTTCAGAGTTTTAACACAGGTTTTTAAGAAATCCTGATCCATTAGTAGGCCCGCAGATCCTTCAACGATAGTCTTCTTGTCCTAACCTGATTTATTAGTATGCCCGCGATCCTTCCTTCAGCGATAGTCGTCTTGTCTTAACCTGATCCATTAGTATGCCCGCGATCCTTCCTTCAGCGATAGTCGTCTTGTCTTAACCTGATCCATTAGAAGGCCCGTGATCCTTCCTTCAGCGATAGTCGTCATGTCTTAACCTTATCTATTAGTAGGCCCGCCGGCCCGCGATCCTTCCTTCAACGATTTACAATATGTAAACCAAATAAAATACCTATACAGGGTTATTGGTAAATTAGTGACAATACGTGAACTGTAGGTCCTGCCCATCATCACAAACACGTTCGTGAAGGCGCCAAGTCTAAATTAAAAAAAAAAAATAAGTCGCCTCTGATACTAAATGAAAAAACATCTTTGTCTGGAACCGAACGAGTTACTTAAGACCGATCTTTCACTCTCATATCTTCTGTTAATTCAGGGCAGAGCTTTTAAAGTTGAGTTTCAAATAAAACCTCTAACGAACGATTATTGAAATGCGGGGGGTACCCATTACCAATACCAAAATTAAGAATTAAAACCTGGCGTCTTCACAAACGTGTTTGTGATGATGGACTGAACTTGCAGTTCACGTATTGTCACTAATTTACCAATAACCCTGTACATACCTAGATAATGTAAAATATATAAAAAAATACTGTCAAAGGTCACTATTCCACGCGGACCAAGTCGCGGGCACAGCTAGTTCTAAATAAAATTACAATATATTTTTTTAAATAAATCTTAGTAGGTACATACTATATCCTACCGACTAAAATTTCAAAAATACCTAAATAAATACATATACCTACATGTTTCTCTAGATTTACATACCTAATAATAATACACATACTTTTATAAATAGGTACATATCTACATTTTTAAAGGGGAAACAAGGGTGTGGTCTGTGACAGCAGGACAAATAGTGTTCCTTTACCATAGTAGGTAGGTACCTACTCTTGATTATTCATATTGACTTTGCACGACTTATTGAGACTGACAATGTGTTCCAAAGCTGTACAGCACGGACAGTAAATGAGAGTACCTAGAAGGAAGTAGAGTGAACGGGGACTTGAAGCATAAGAGCGCTGAGAAAGAGCGTGCAAATGATGAAGAAAAGTGAAACGTTCCTTGAGATAAGGGGGTGCAGAAATAAGATATTGTAGAGAAGAGATAGGATGTGACTATTCCTACAAAATTCGAAGATATGACCATATTTGCGCAAGCCAAATACAAATGTATAAACCTTATCCCGACAATCTGCAGTCGTTCAAGTTTGTCAAGTTGTTCTTCAGTAGGTAATAGGTATTAAGAAAGGAAGAATCAGCGTAATCAAGAACTAAAAAGAAAAGAGATTGTGCAAGATACATTTTAGTGGCGATCGGGAGAAAGTTCCGTAGTCATCCACGTCCTACGATAGATTCCTGTCAATAAGGACACCTAAATTTTTCACCGTTTGACTTCGCTCCACAGGAGTTCCATCAAAGACCACGGTTGGAAGACTATCCCAGTCTACTCGAGCTATCATTCAAAGCAGATAGGCTGAATACAAATAACCCTATATGTGGAAGAGCCTGATACATTGGTTCCGCAGATATGCCCCACCTAAACAATCTGCGCATCAAAGATGGCCGCCTCTAGCACTAGAGGTTAGGGTCTTATTCAGTATGTCTCAATTAGAAGACAGTGTTAGTGATTTTCTCCGGAAGATAATCGAATGATCAGCTGCTTCTTCGATTAACTTCGAAGAACATATGACGACCTCTGTAGCGCGGTGGGCGAAGGTCTGCCTGCGACGCAAGAGGTTGCGCGTTCGATTTCCGCCTCGGGACAAATGTGTGTACGATCTGCAGACATTTGTTCAGGGTGTTCTGGTCGTTTTCTATGTATAATAAAAAATATCTATTTATGTATTGTATTCTATTATGTATATCAGTTATCTTGTACCCATAACACAAGCTCTGCTTAGCTTGGGGCTAGATAATGCTGTGTAAATTGTCCAAGCATTATTATTATTATATATGAAAACTTCTGTTAAAATGTAATAGTCCCACAAAAATACATATATCTCGATATATTTCTGTGAATCGTCCAATTATCTTCCACATTAGAAGAACACGCAAAAAAATACAACGCAGTCACAAATCAAATGTTTATTGGAAAGGTATCATAAACACGACAAGAATACAAACGTAAACTTTAAATAAAAACGTAGTCACACTACTTGAGCTTAAGAACTAAATCAATAAAGCATATTTAGCTGCGTCGAATACTGGAGGTTAAGTGGGTCTGACTTTGTATGATACAGACATGTTACAAAGTAACAAAGCATTTACAAAGACAAAATTTAACAACAATTTATACTAATTTTAAAGGAAATAACCTAATAGCTATGTCAGTCACATCACAAGTGAATAGGAACCAATATAAATTTCAACTCTTTGGTTATCTAATAATACTGTTTTATCAGCAAGGATACACTGTTATACCACCAATAATTTAACAAATAATTTTGAGACCAAACAAACTTATAACCTAGTAAAACACCAAAAAAATATACACTGCATATATGAATTAAAAATGTCTTGAAGTAATAATTTTAATCAGTCGACCGAAAATGTATTTTCTAAGTCCTACATTGCCATAAAATGTCTTTCTTATCTCTTAGTCTATCATCTACTTATTCATATTAACTAGTAACCAATACGATTCCTATATGTTTCCCCATTGCAAAATAAAATCGACAGAGTAGGTAAGTATAGTAAAATAAATTGGTGTTAATTCTAACGTCGCCAAACAAAACTAAATTTTCTTATATTTTTCACATTACAGCACAAGACTACGAAAAAACATAACTAATTTAAAAATACCGCTGTCCCTTTCTTATCGATCGAAATAAAAAGGATGGCATAATTTTTAGTGCTGTCAAATTAGCAGTTTGATGACATTTGACTTGACATCATTACACTGATAAACGCCAGAAGTAAAATAGCCCAATAAAATTTTTGTCACAGAAAAAACTGAAAAAATATGTTTTCCCATTATAGAGGTGTTTCACACGAGAGCAAATGTCTTTTAAACTCGACTACCCCACCAGTCTGATTAAATAGAGAGAATTCAACACCAAAATATCAATACTCGCACCAAAAAACAACTTTGCTCACGTATTGAGCACAATTATTTCAACATCAGTATATTTATCATCGGCAGGTATATTGCCGTGACTTATTTTATTACAGTTATTACACTGACTGACTCCTAAACTTCACCACCAGCCTGATCCAGGAAGGCTATCTGGTAGAAGACCCAGTCTTCGAGGAAGGACGGTATGAATTCCTTGCACTTGGTGAAGGTAACCGCTGGCTGGAGCTTGCACAGCTCCTGTTCGTACAGCTTTAGAGACATGCTGCAAACTGCACCGCTACCCTGGACAAAGAGAAAGGATAATTCATAAACATCCTGCTTATCTTTATCTTATCTAAGTAACCTGTCAGTGCTCTGTCATTCGCGTTCAATTTTGAGTTAAAGGTATGTCTACAGCATTTATTAGTATTCATCTATGGTCTACAGTTTTCTTAAATACCACTCCTTAGCTCGGACATCGCAGACATTATCTACGCGTGGGCCAATTTGTTGTAGCCTTAAATAACTGCAAGAAGTTTAGAGTTATAGACAGTCTGAGTTGCCCCCGCCGTCGCGCTGACTGGACTGTCGTCATCGGAGGCCTATGATGGATCCACTTCACAGTTAGGTTTATCAATCATACCTACCGGAATTTTCTACGGCCGTGTCCTTTCTTTTGAGACTTATTAATAGTATTTCAGATACTTACATTCTATGAACTGAGGTAAATTGTTCTACATATTAAATTCATCATATTGCATAGATAAGTAGGCAAGTACTTAGCCTAGAATGGTTTCTAATAATAAACGTAATTACCAACATTTTTGAATAAGTCACAATGCCAATTTTGATAATAAATCGACTCGTATACCCCATTGAAGACAGGCCGCCATGATGCTCATTAGGGGCGGCCTATGTCCAGCTGTGGACCAGCACAGACATAGGATGATGAATTAAACTTACATGCGTCATAAACTTCCCGTTGCGACGCAGTATCTGGAAGCTGGCCCGCAGGATCATAGTCATGAACTCCCAGAGCTCTCCGCACGCCGACTCCGAGATCGGGATGTCGGTGAGGTCGCCGAATATGTAGTCCACTCGCCGACCCTCCTTTATGAACTTGGCGATTGTTGCCATACAGTCGCCCACTATCACCTGCAATCGAAGGGAGTTTTTTTAATGAAACATCATCGTAAACTCTTTACGTTGTCCCAATTTTTATAATATCTATAACTACGGAATAGGTCAAAAAAACAAGGCAAGGCGTCGGTAGGTACATACATATTAAGGTGGCGATAGATATAATGCTGTCCTGTATGTATGTAATGGAATTGTCCAGCATTATTTATTTATTTTTCTAAAGAATTATGTTGTTTTTTACACTTGAGGGATAAATACCAATCCCACGGGATTTTTTATATACAATAGCGCCAACATTTTTTAAATCGGTCCATAACTGACGGAGAAATCGATGAACATACACTAAAAAAACACAGCCGAACATGAAACCTCCTCTTGAAGTCGGTAATAAAAAGCTCACAAACACCGACAGTAGGTAGGTAGGTACTTTACTCACAAACGTCCGTTAAATCAAATAAAGGTATACCTCGTAGTTAGGTCCTTTCAAATTCTCTAGCACGTCTCCGCAGATGGCCTTCATGTGCTTGTTACACGCGTTCATCACGAGAGAGTCTATCTCTAACATCCACACGAATTTGGGCTTCTCTTTCAGTAGTTCATATAGCAGCGCTCCATCCCCACCACCTGAGAACAAAAAAAATACTGGTCAATTTAACACAGCATCATCAGGTTGGCCCTTAAGGCTGCACAAGTTGCGGAGGAAAAGTTATCAGTGGGCGCTGACTAAATGTATGCTATCTTTTTATCACTATATTCTATATCTGTTCTTATTCTACCGCCGCCGCCGCACGTCTTCTCCGCCCCAGCGCTCGCCTCCCCTCCCAATACGAAACATGGTTGTCTCTGCACCACAGTGGGAATCATAAGTAAGACTATGTCACTATGTAGATCCCACCTACAAAATGTTTATATGTTTCATTGTATTTTATTTGATATGTTGGTATATCATACCATATCTATCTATTTCCTTTTTGTCAATAATATGGAAAGTAACTTGTTCTGAAATAAACGCTTTATTATATTATTATTTAATGATGATACATTTCACATTTCATACGATTTTCATTTTACTATGTCAGGCATGCGACTTCAAATAAAACAGATTACTTTTATTTGTTTTCTCTATTGATATAGAAATACATATATCTGTATATTTATTTTTGTATATTTTGATGTTTTAAGATTAAGACAACCGCAATATTTCTAAATCTAAACGTGACGTCACCGTTCACCGTATTGTCATGGAGCTTTAGCGGGATATCTTTTAACGCTATACATAATAATTAATTAGACACTACACACAAACATGATGGTTATTATCATTTATTTGTTTCTGATTTTGTTTTGATTGAAGCTTCGATCAAAAATTTCCGGCTTTGCCGGGAGGCCGCGAACTCCTTATTTTTGATCGAAGGATTGAAGGAACAAAATCACTTTGAGTTGACAAACTGAACGGTGACGTCACAGGAAAAGGGCAGTGTTTTTATCAGCCGAAACTTAATTTTTTGTCTTTTTGTGTTATATTTTCTTCGGTATTTTAATAACATAAAAAGACGATAAAAAACTATGCAAACTTACATATACCCTACTACTACACCCAGACATCAAACGAATACCTGCAGATCATACAACCATTTGTCCCGCACCAGGAATCGAACCGCTCCATCGCAAGCGGACCTTCGCCCACACGCCACTAATGATGATGTCCTCTTAGCTGAATTTCGACCACAGCAGCGTCCAGACTCAACGGAGACTAGCCAGATTCGCAGGGTATAATTATGCCACTGAGGTCGTCACATTAGCCTAATAAAACCTGCCAAGTGCGAGTCAGACTCGCGCACGAAGGGTTCCGTGCCATTATCCATAAAAACCGCAAAAAAACACGTTTGTTTGACAGCCTGGTGACAGACGGAAAGCGGAGTCTTAGTAATAGGGTCCCGTTTTACGCTTTGGTTACTGAACCCTAAAAATGATCGGATGCCTACTTGACAAGAGTATACATTGTTATTCACCTAATATAACGATTTCTTTCCCAATGTAATTCTCTTTGCCTCTCTGCATCAGCGTTTCAGTGTAAATCAAGTCAGCCTCTGAAATATCTGCAAACAAAACATCGTATTATTCAATGCACTTATCTATTACTAACTGTAACTCCAACATGCTAAAACTCTACATAGTTGAAATTAGCGTGAAGTGGATTTATGATAGTGTATGTAATAAAACGTTTATCGAACGCGAAGTGCAAAGCGAATTCTTCGATACTTAAATTGTTAACTATGTCAAATAATCCAGGGCGTAGCCAATGCGACTTATTCTTTGCTAGTTTTTTCTGCAAAACCAGTGTTCTTTCATCATTATTTATTTTAAAAGAAAGTCAATCCTTTGAAGTTAGTTGTAGCACAGATATTATATAATTTGTAGTAAGTTAAACGTCGAACAAAAATTGATCCCCTCGGGGTCCAGAATCTCTTTCGCCTTAGTTGCCATTTTTCGTGGCTCCTTTTATAAGTTAATAACTTAATCACGAAATGTTACTTTCAAAAACTAGTGCTCTAGGATGGTTAGTTCGCAAGATATTTATGACGGTATCGAAAATATAGCTATCTCGACGAGTACTATAATTTACCTTATGAAACTGCATACAAAATGTAGATATTGACGAAAGTGAAGTGGACAACTCATCAACGGATGAGTTTTTTCGCGGACGAGTTTGTACCCTAACCCGGATTTCCGACGTAGGCAAACTCGAATTTACAGTTATTCAACAAATTATTTATTTTTATTCATAGTATCCTAGTATTAATCGGGATTGACGCCAGCAACTAACTTGCAGATGTTGACTTGAATGTTTTTTATGTAGACAAGCCAGGTCCAAACGTTTTGAGACTTGTGTTACACTTACATACCTGTGCTTAATTATAACAACTATAATGTAAAATAAATATGTAAGTCTTGCGTTTAATGCATTTTTTTTATTTTAAATTAACTTATTTAATTAATGATTATTTTGTAATTAACAAACTACGATAGTTTTTATATGAAGAATGAATGTGATAATATGAATTCACCAGAATTCATTACGGATGCAAGCAGGTTAACTACAAACCTTATTTGTGTTGGAAGAACACTGACGTTTTATCCCTTCTAAAGGGACTTCTTCCAACACAAATAAGGTTCGTAGCTAACCGGCTTACATCCATGATTGATGAATGATTTGTAATACTTTGCTTTTACCAATAAATGTCTACTGTAGCAAGATATTGTTAGATTATGTAGGAATTTGCCCCAGGAAAGGATAACATAACTATTTTAACACTATCATGGCTCACGATGCACATGTCCATCTAAGCTGCCTCGTCAGTCACGGCAGCGGCTCGGCGGCGCGCCCCTCCAGGTCGCACCCTGGCACCGCTGGCAATGAATGCATTAATACCCACCCTCACTTGTGGATTAACTTACTCTGTAGATCATCCAAAACTAGCATGTTCCCCAAACTCTTGGAGTGCACAATCTGAACCCGCTGGAACTCGGAATTCTCATCAAATACAGTCTCGTCAATGTCATATTCAAGAAGTCTCTCATCTGAAAACAACAGAGATATAAAATTACTGGTTTCTTTCTGTAGATTGGCACATATTTATCGTGAATAGGCAGGAACTATTATTATTTCCATCTAGTTATCATCCAAAGAAAGTATAATTATTTCCCTTCAGCTGATAAATTCATTCATTTATTTATTAAGGACTCGAAAACAAAAAACCATTAAACATGTGAATTAACAGAATAAAGTTGTCATAAGTCTAGTGTTTTCGTAATTAAAGGTTGTCACAGAGTGACACGTGAACAAATTATGGGTCTACTAGGGCATCGAGAATCGGGCCTATTTTAAGAACCGGTTCTTTCGGTTCCCGTTTCAACACAGAACCGGGTACCCGGTTCTTTCGGGTAATTTCGGTTCTTTTGTAAATTAATTAGAATTTTGTAAGTAAAGTCTTACAAAACTCTACTCTAGGGTCAAACATCAAACATGGAAGTTATAATCAAAGCTACAATTTTATCTTTTAGACAATGAGTCTTGTAACAATCAGTTTTTTTTTATATTATGTAGTAATCTATTGAGAGTAATATAATAAACGTAATATTGGAGTAAAATGTTACTTAAACTTAATTGGTGGCTGAATGTACTCTTTTATTTTTTGGTGTTGCGTATGTGTGTGTGATGAGAGTGTTATAAAACGGCACTGTGCGGGAGTGCCGTTTTATAACACTCTCATCACATCATCCAGAAATGTAGTGTCACAAGGGGGACAGCTTGCTATATATGGATATTTTTGATATTCATCTATGCCCCACCATGCCAACCCATCCAAACGAATTGACTGAGGAACGTTGTCGAAGTGACGATGCACCTTTGACATGGAGACAATGTAACTTTGTGATAGGGACATATTTCCAACACACTGTTAATAAACCGTATACGAAGGGACAAAGTTATCGATGGTTTACTCATTTTATCACAAAGGGAAAGTTTAAAGCTCTTGAACGAAGCGATAATAATATTGCCTTGTTGGCGTGTTTAAAAATTCTTAGACGCGGGCTTTAAGGCCCATTGACGGCTCCCATTTGTTAAGGGAATATTGTCGTTCCGTTTAGAATTTTTGCGCGTGCGAAGCCGCAGGCTGCAGCGTATTTATTTATTCACGTAACCACGAAAAAAAGTTCTTATCTCTCAGACACTCAAATTGCATTTTTATTTGTACTTTGGTGTTTTTTTTTTATCGACCATACTTTTTTAGTTTTTACTTTTCCACAATCATCAGATGCAAATTGATGCAATGCACAATACACTCCCATGCGAGATGTCAGTGCAGATCCCAGTTCCCCCACTTTGAATTAGAATTAGAATCATCAGATGAATTTCTGGAATCATTAATTTTGAAAATAAATAGGTTATGTACCTACTTATTTGCAGACAGAAGTGAAATACCGATCGAATCAGGACTAGAACAATTCAACCTATTTGTTTAGATTTAGAACAAAGACAAATGCTAGCTGAAGCTGACTAAATGCAGTCTACTGCTTTTGTTAACTTGTAATTGTATAAAATTACCTAATTTGGTTGTACATGCTTTGTTATCTTGTTTTCACTGTCTGAGGGACTCCCCTATTTGTCTCTTTAAATTTCGTCAGTGTTTTCAACACTACAATACTAGTAAAACTTTTCAATAAGAATATGCCACCGTAAAACTCGATAGCATAGGTGGTAGATTGGTAGGAATTACGATAGGTCTGCTGTGTTGTTGGATGCACTGGAGCCGCTGCAGTGTGCCTATCTCCGCGTCCATACTTCTCATTTTGTGCAAGGCTTTGATGCATAGTGGCTTGTGAGTGTCATTGAGCTGCGATATTCAAATTTTTTTAAAAGAATCAAAAGAACCGAAAACCCAGTTTTTAATGTTTTGAGAACCGGTTCCTTATGTATCCCCTAGAACAGGGAATTCCGGTTCCGATGCCCTAGGGTCTACTATGAATGGACCATATTTAATTTTTGTTGTGAATGTGGTAAGTACCTGATGTCGGATAATATCTCCCAAACAGGCATCTCTTCAATGGAGCATAGGCTTGGGATTTGATAACATTTATGTACTTTTTCAGTTGATTTTCCAGAACTCGAGCAATCTAGAAATTTAGGTGAGTTTTGTTAGTTTCCAAATTTTTTTATACCACCTAAGTGACAAGCATGTGGCCCGCCTAATGAGAAGCAACATCAGAGACATAACATGTGTGTTGGCAACCCTTTAAATGTTTTAGAAGACCATTTTCTACAAACTTTGTTTGATACCTACCAAAACAACTGTTTTTATGATAAGTACATTAAATACCTAGTGCACCTCAGTGTTAATCAACTACAAAAGTAGGTTATGCTGAAGATTTTAAATGCTATCTCATTAAAGGCATATTCCTCTCTCATACAGGCAACTTCCTCTAATAGAATTAGTAACCAGCCAAAGCCAGCTGCAGAGCATATTGGGATATTGGCAATAAGCTTATAGTAATTATAGCTCACCTTGAGATTAATCAATGGCTCCTGGTTTTCTTCCTTGTAGAACTCGATGTTTACCGTGATAAGGCCGCGGTCGAACATTCTTATTGACACAGTAGATCCATTTTTCCCTGTGAGGATCTTCAAAGAACCTCCATCTAGTTTAATATCAGCGGCTAAAATGAGATTCGGAAGGTACTCCTTCAGGACTGATTCAAGTTGGCCAAAGACAGCTTTTTGACCACTTTCGTCTCCAAGACGGGCGGCATCCAATGAAAAATCGAGTAATAATGTTTGTGCAGACATTTTTGCTCTACCGCTGTCTTTCTTCGCCGCCGCCCTATGGATTCAGCTCAACGAGAACACAATAAATAATTTCACAAATCAAAACTATTCTCACAGCTTTTCTCCTTCTCGGCAAAGAATATACACTAACTATGTAAATGTAAGACTTCTCGGCAACCAATTTTGATTTGATTTTGACGAACGGTGTTACAAATGATACAAATTTCGTATCGAATGCCGAGGTTGAATCTGTTGAAAATTGAAATGTTGAATGTTTTGATTATGATGTTGATGCTTGATGACTGATTTGATTATTGATTTCCTTGATTAGAGATGGCTCTCGTATTTCACGAACATCGTTAACGATTTGAATTTTTTTTACTAGTCTATGATTTTTTTCATTATTTATAATCGAACGTGAGCATGCGAACCAAACTTTAGAAAAAAACTTATACAAATTCAAATAAAATAAATTCAAACATTTACTGCTAAGTACTTTGATTTTCATTTGCAGTCTCGATTTCTGTGACCGTAGCAGGCTAGCTAAGCAATATCTACGAAGTATACTAGTCTATGGCAATAGCATTAAGAAATAAATAATGTTACTTCGTAACAGCGGGGAGCCCGAAAACTGTAGGTAAATAACTCAAAACTGAGCGCGAATGACGGAACGGAACACTACTGGCAATAGTGTGAAAATCACACACACAATTTCACAATCATACGACAACTGAAAAGTTGGGGGGAACACTTATTTTTGAAAACGCTCAACTAAAAACAGAGAAGATTATTTTGTTTATCTAGATATGGATACTAAAGTATCATTCAATTTGAGCCATCGATTTTGCTTGAAAACGAATACTCATATAAAAACTGCCGTGGATTTCTTTACAAATACTGGCCACAAAGAAAAAAACGATTCTCAGGGTTGGTTGGCCTATCAAATCAAATGGCTGGCAATACCAAATACATCTGTCATTCTTTTTAGTAAAAATTGCATCGTGAGATTCTTGTGAAATGGCTGGAAATAATTCTGAAGAAGTAGAGGTGGGTAGACAGGATTGTTTCAAGTGCACAATTCTCGAGCTACCTTCTGAATTACCGTAATTGCATGAACTTTTGTTACTTTCGGAGATATCTTGCTGATGTGGCTGGCCTAACTTTCACTGTTGCATTTGTTTCATGTTTATTGTATTTCTCATACAAATACCTGATTTTGTGTTCTGATAATAAACCTATTCGTGGTGTAAAGCCGGAAATACGTGCTTACGATAGTATAAGTGTTTTAGTAAAAATACAAGATAAGGTTAGGTTTGGAGTAAAATGACCTGTGTTTTCAAGGGAACTGCGGCCGATACCAAGACCAACAGCACCACAGAAGTGCCACCAGAGTTTTTGATCAAGCATCCTTTGCAAAACACATGGAGTCTCTGGTTCTATGATAATGATAGAAACAAAACATGGGAGGAGAATTTGATTGAACTCACCACATTTGACACTGTTGAAGATTTTTGGAGGTATTCTTGTACTTTTATTTATTCTATGCACCTACACTTTATGTACACTACATGACAAAGATAAACCTTTGAATCTTGCTTACTTTGAAAAGTAAAATTGGTGTTTATTAATTGTTATCAAAACCTTGGTTTCAGATTGTACCACCACATCAAGCTACCATCCGAGCTCCGCCAAGGACATGACTATGCTGTGTTCAAGCAAGGAATCCGGCCTATGTGGGAGGATGATGCTAACAAAATGGGAGGCAGATGGCTTGTCAGTTTAGAAAAGAAACAACGCAATTCTGATCTTGATCGCTTTTGGCTGGACACTGTAAGTATCATTTTAATTTTCACATGTATCAGGAATTTAATAAATAAAAAAACTGATCATCAGTGTAGTAGCTGCAATCAATAAATTTATTGTAATTACAGGTGTTGCTACTAATTGGAGAGAATTTTGAAAACCCTGATGAGATTTGTGGGGCCGTAGTAAATGTTAGACAAAAACTGGACAAAATTGGTAAGTTTTATAAATTACATAAACAGAAATTAATACCTATAGATAAACTTGATTCAGCTACCATAAAAAATCCCTTTTTATTTACAGGTATCTGGACTGCCGATGCAACAAAGCAACATGCTACTATAGAAATCGGCAAAAGACTAAAAGAGCAGCTCGGTATCCACGGCAAAATGGGCTTCCAGGTCCACAGAGACACCATGGTCAAGCACAGTTCCGCTACCAAGAATCTTTACACTGTTTAATCATATTAACTCTCCATAAAACAGTCATACAGATAGTTTCACCTATTGAACATGTTTATATTTAGTCTGAGTCAGATATAATAAAGAGTAACCAATGTTGTTGGTGCATTTAGTAATGAATATTTTATTATACTGGGCCGTACACTAAACTGATCATTGGGACAAAAACTATTTGGTTGACTGTTTTAGTTAAATTTGAAAGTTCTTATTTTAACAGAAGTAGTATTGTTTAGGTTGTTTTGGTAGTTTTGTGTTATTCGACAAACATTCAGCTTTTGTTACAACTGGATGATTGTGTGGGATAAAAGTCTGAACCAGAGTGTATACATGGTGTTTTATAAAATAGAGTGCATAATACTATTGGCATCTATATTATTTAACCATGCAAGTTGTGCTAGTTTTAAACAAATTCATATACAGATAGTATCTAGCTGTAAATTGTGCTTGAGTGTTTGCTGAAATCACATAAATGTAACTAACATTACCATCAGTCTCCGGTCTAGAATGGAGAATTATTGCCGAGAAATACCTAATTTTTATTTAAATTCTATCTCATCATGAATAGTCACTCTTTAGATTTACTTTTTATAAGTTAACATCGCATCTCCTGCTAAGGATTATTTACTCTTCAGGCTTTGATATATTAAAACCAGTTTGTATTTTGGTAACTGTTATCTCTGTATGTCAAACATTTTGGTTTTTTTATAAACAAATAGTAAAAACTACTTGGTATTCTTTCTCTTTGTCTGAGCCCCTAATAATATTGAAATTCAAAAGGAGCGTTTATAGAGATATGCTGGGAAAATCCCCAATGATATTACAAGGCGGTGGCAGTAGAATCGATAGGTAGGTAGGGATTTTCCCAGAATTCCAGTGTAAATCTACAGGAATTCTGGGAAAATCCCGAATAGTTTACTGCATGCATTCCGACTCTACGTAAGTCACAGATTACCCGTAAGTCGAGCGCTGTAGCGCCGAGCGACCGCGTTCGATTCTCTTCAGTCTTCACGCAATCCATCCTCGCTTCTATTCTTGTGTAAGATGTCACCGGCGGCGGAACCCCTTGATCAACCAATTACATTAATTATTCCCACATTCATGGCACAAATCTCCCTGTTGCGCCTCGTGGCCGCGCCCGTGCCAAGGCTGGGCAGTGAATGCGTTTAATATTAGAATATTTTTATAAAACCAACTTATGGAATTTTATCAGCCGTACAAAGTTTTTATATAGGCATAGATTTAAATCTATGTATATAGGTACTTTCCCAATACCGCTGCCGATCGTATGTACCCTTGAAAAAAACGGAGTCGACGTAAAGGGAATTTAGGCGCGATCGACTTTACGAGAGTCGACGTTGCGGGAATCGGCGGCGTGGTGGGAACGATTCATCGGAACCCTTTAATCGGCGAGCGCGCTCATTGTCGAATTTCTGTGCAGCTGTAAGGACAGGGTGTAGGTACCTACACAGATACAGTTGGCGGCAGCTACTGTAATTTAAAATTTTAATCGTCGTTCGTTTTAGTATTTTATTTTTGAGTAGCGTATTGATCGGTACCTACACTGTCACTTTCCCCACACTAGTAGTGTAACAACGAGTCTTATGTTTCACTAATTACTGTTGATCACACCGCACAGTGTGACCACGAGGAAAATAAATTACTCGTAGTCACACTGGTGTAGCTAAACGGTGTGACCACGAGTCCGTCATCGTACCGCGTAAGTAACGCGGAGTCTGTACCTACCTACCTATGGCAGGAAAACAATCCAAAATCCTACTAGATATTTTAATGTCTATGCCTTCTCGTCCCTGGCCTTCTCATTAATTAATGAATTCAAGTGCTGTAAGAAATTAACGCTAAGCGAGATAAGTACCTAATTGTTTATTATGAAAGAAAATTACAATCAAATAATAAAATTATATTAAAACTAGTACATATTTACGATTGCAACAATTGAGCTAACTGCAGACTGTTGCGAACAATCTACAAGATAAGCAAGATATGATATATATTCGTATTATATTTTGACGACCTCTGTGGCGCGGTGGGCGAAGGTCTGCCTGCGGCACAGGAGGTTGCGGGTTCGATTCCCGCCTCGGGACAAATGTGTGTACGATCTGCAGACATTTGTTCAGGGTGTTCTGGTCGTTTTCTATGTATAATAAAAAGTATCTATCTATGCTTCGATAAAAGTAAAAAAGGGAGATGAGGCATTACCATCTCGAAAGTGTATGGCAGTATAGCTTAACACCAACTAAACGCCAAAAAGTTCTCTAAAAGGTTAGCCCTACATCAATAGACTAAGACCATCAAAAACATATGAAGACCTGTCAGACAGAAGCAAGAAACGAAAGAACATTACTCGAATTTATACATAACAAGGGGAATCAGAAGAAGCTTCCCTCGTAGATATCCTAAAGTCATTAAGCAGAGATGAGAAGACAACGATAAGAAGGCAAATACTCCATGAAATACCAAACAAATCGTTGTAGATCTACAGGGAAACTCGAGTCGTGGCCACGCTCGATTGAGTGTGGCCACGACTCGAGGAAAAACTCAAAAAATCGGACAAGTGTAAGTCCGACTCTCAAATTTAGGGTTCCACACCTACTGTTTTTAATATTAGTAAGTCGCTGGCGTCGCTGTAACTAGGTAAGTAGGTGCCGTACCGTTCCTACGTCATTTATGTTATGATGTTCTAATCAAGATTTTTTATACACAGGTACCTACGTAAATAAGTTTAATAATTCCTTGGTTCTATTCTAATGTCCATCCAGGCATTTTTTTGAGATGGGAGTGGATAGCCAAATCCAAAACTATAAGAGAAACGTTGTGAAAGTGAGTGAAAGGAGTCATGAGCTCAATTTATGATAGAATAAAATTGCATAGGGCTTATTTTCTTAACTTGTTTTCGGAAATTTAGAATAATTTTTCCAAAATTCATTTGGAATACCTAATAGATAGGTTTTAACTGAGGATTAATCCCATTAAAATACAGGTTAAGTATCCCGGCAAGCACACCAGTTGCTCGAAAAGATTATGCTGACTCCTTTCACGACTTTTCTCTAACTTTCATGGTTTCGGATTTGGCCATCCACCCCCCTAACAAAAGTCACCCTGTTTATATCTATGGAGTGAAGGGGATCTCTTTTTTAATTGGGTTCAAGCATAGAGTTATTATGGTTCAAGGGTCACACTAGTGTTTATGGTTTCGTACTAGAATAAATCATTGATATAAAGTCCATGGATGGGTTTCTTATTGTACCAAAGGGGATCTCTATTTTAACATGATATTAATAATTTTTTATAATCTACGTAATTTATATTCGGGGGGCGCCAATGGAGGCGGTTAGCACGGGCAGGACCGTGGTAGAGGGCACAAACTTCGGGAGGCCTCTATGTACACAGCTGTGGGTTAAATTGGGCTGATGATATTTTAATTGTGCTGCCGCTTGTGCTGTCACACAGCAAGGCTCGCTTCGCTCGCCTTGCAGTGTGATAGGTGTCGTATTGCGGTTCGCTCCGCTCACTGCAATCCGACCCACGCCGACAGGTTGCGAACACGAAGCGCGGCTCGCTTCGCTCGCCTTGCAGTGCGATAGGTGTCGTATTGCGGTTCGCTTCGCTCACCGAACACGAAGCGCGGCTCGCTTCGCTCGCCTTGCTTTGTTATGGTGGCCGCATTGCGGTTCGCTTCGCTCACCACAATACTTCCGTACGAGGTACGAGGACACAATCAACCTCGTACAATTAGGTACGAAGTTTTGACATACTCACCACGGAAGGGTGATTTCCTACGTCCGTGCATCAACAATGTCAGTGCCCACAGAACAGAAAAGTCGCATTTGCGCGATCATTGTCTATGAATTCTGAAATATGCGGTGTTTCAATTTGAACTTTATTTCTTTGTAATAATATCGTATCTAACAATAGCAAAACGTAAGTGTCGTTACCATTTACCATAGACTTAGGATTTTTGTGGGACCAATTTTCGTGAGAATTTTGTCGGTCTAGCTCCCTTTCGCAACGCGCGATAAGGAACTTCGTTCCAAAAGTTGAATTGGCTTGATTATGTACTTTCCTGCTAGTTTTAATCCTGTGTAAAACGCTGAAAGCTATCTCCCGCTCAATGTTAATCGAACCACCTGAAACGCAAGTTCTCACGCATGAACTTGCCTAATTTATAGTGTTGCCAGGGCGTTAAGTCATCGGAGTCGTTTTTAAATTTCAGTCAAGACCATAGACTAAAGAGGGACCCTCTGCCCACCCGTGCCCGTTCGCCCCTGCCTGCCCCTCAATCTCGTCTCGTCATCATAGCGCGCATCCGGCGCCAGGGTTGCCAACCGTACGAGGTTCCTCGTACAAATACGAG
Organism: Eupithecia exiguata; assembly: GCA_947086465.1. NCBI lineage: Eukaryota > Metazoa > Arthropoda > Insecta > Lepidoptera > Geometridae > Eupithecia > Eupithecia exiguata. The sequence goes on along the minus strand of OX352231.1, from coordinate 12,504,701 downwards.
ATTTTTGGTCTTCCGTACGAGGTACGAGGGCACTATCAACCTCGTACAATTATGTACGAGATTTTGACATAACATAACACTTGTCGCATTGGCGCGATGATTGTCTATAGTTCGCTCGCTATCCCATGAACCAAGAAATCCCCAAGAAATAAAACATTTCGTTCTTCGCATTATTTGTCTGTCGCCTTGATCACACATGTCATAGCGCCAACCAGAGAGGTGTAACTTCACAAAATAAATAAAAATCTCGTGCAAAAATAAAAAGAAAAACGATGCGAATGAGGATGTTCCTGATATAATATTTGGAAATGAAAACTGAGACTAGAAGTACATAGTTACCTATGCAAACTTTTCAACCTACAAACAAATCTCGTTCATTAGTTATTTACGATAGTAATGTTAAGGATTATTTTAATACAAAGTGATGTTTTATTTAGTAGAAACTTGCAATAGTTTATTTCGTTGTGTAAAACGTCCTAAATTCAACAGTTTGATATGCATTAATTTTGGTTTAGTCACCTTTTAGAGGCAAGTACGAGGTTCGAAAGCCATAATACGAGATTTTTAGCTGCTTAGTACGAGGAAAAAAATTCTATGGTTGGCAACCCTGTCCGGCGCTTTTGGTTTCGGGCGCATCGTCGTTCTTCGATTGCTCTGCTTTGCTTGCGGTTTTTTCGTTTTTTTGTCGTGTCGTTCGTTTAATTCTACATTTAGTAGGGAATTTCCCTGAAATTATCCAATTCGTTATCAAATAAATATATATACTGAGTGACTCGTGGTAGTGTTCCTACTTAGAATCAGTTGCAATCATGAAAAGCAAGAAAAAGAGTCAGAACAAGGTACGTCAACTTTTCGGTTTCATATTAATTGTGTAGACCCAGAAATTGGAGATCGCAAATAATTTCATTTTGCGACTACAAAACATATCTAATGACTAACGGCATGCGTGACTTGCTAAATAACGTGTAAAATAGTCAATGGTCTCTCACTCGCACGCGCCAATTTATAATTCGAATCATCTCGGTCGTCGGAAACTTTCTTTTGTTTAATTTTAGCAAAAATGTAGTGGTCTTACCATAGTATTTGGTTTCAGTCTCGTAACACCCGTAATAGAGCAGCAAAATCTGGTCAAGCGGCGGTCGAAACAACCAGTATAGAACCTGAAACACACAGCTCAAACGTAGAATTGGTCAGCAAGGAGATTGAAATTCCCCTTCCTAACACTGTTAAAGACTTGTCTAGTGAAAACGATATAACAACCATTGTAGAGGAAAAAATACCCATCCAAGAGCAAGAATCACAAAGTATAGAAAATAAACCTAGCAATGGAGAGGAATCATCCAATAAAGAGAAATTAGCTATCATTAAAGGAGATAATACAACAATTAAAGTGCAAGAAACCTCTGACAATGCTGCAGAGATGCCAATTCAGGTATTGTCAAATTCTAGTGAAGAGGGTGAGGCTGTAAAAACTACAATACCCTCAGCAAGCCAATCTGCAATCAAAGATGCTCCAAAGGTGATAGAAGATATAAAGCATCCTCTAGAACATAATTGGGGCTTCTGGTTGAACACTAATGAAAACAAGAAGAACTGGACCGAAAACCAGAAGGAACTGACAGTGTTTAACACTGTAGAAGATTATTGGTGGTGAGTTCTACAATACTTCGAGTTCATTCACCTTTGATTGAGTCATAAAATTGGACTTATTACACAGGCAATGCTGTTGTCTGTTACAAAGCCCCTGAACTGATGATGAACTAACAGTAAGGCATACAATACATACTGCCTACTGCAAAACAATCAACTGCACACAATTCTTGGAAAGTATCATTATCTTTTAGTCATCTAGATGATTAGTTAATCTAACTTGTTGAGTGAGTAATTGACTCATTTTCTTTGTTTTCTGTGATAAGTTATGAGCCTAATAACATTCATAAGAACTGCATCAACACCAATTGATAAATAGGTAGGTACTACTTAACCTAAAAGATTGCATAGGTTCCAAGAAAACATAAATAAATACCTACTCCTTGATCTGTTCTTTTCTTATTTATTTAGTTAGAAGGTATGGTTCTTTCTTGCCTCTTGCTTGGCAAAGGCCTTCAATGTTTCACTTTAACAACTTTAACTCAGAAGTCTCATTGCTTTAGATCTCTTGCATCCCTCCTCCAACTGGAATCTGCTAAGATTCATTCTCTAGACTAAATCTTTATCAAACCAGTTATTATATTACTCATCCATGTCAGAGAGTCAAAAACAACAGTTGAATTGTCATTCAGTTTAGCCTGAGTTTATAGCGAATGCCTTACAATGTGTGCCAAACCTGCTATCTTATTAAATTGTTAAAGCAGAATTCACAATATAACCGGTTTTTTATAACATCGTTCCACCATAAACCTATGTGGATTGCTAATTATTTTAAAATCTTTTCTATCCAAATGTTTCCAGCTTATATCACTACATGAAGCATCCATCTGAGCTACTTATGGGGCAGGACTATGGTGTCTTCAAGCAAGGAATCAAGCCCATGTGGGAGGACTCCGCCAATAACAACGGAGGCAAATGGTTCATCAACCTCGAGAGGAAGGGGCATGAAGTTGATAGGATCTGGCTTGATGTGGTAAGTAATACTAGGTTAAACGAAAAAAAAAAAACTTGAAGATTACCCATAAAAAATACATGATATCTATTCAGTATCTTCCAAGTAGTTCAAGTGAAAACAATCTTGATTTTAACTGCAAGCCTTCCTAGCCATTAAAATAAACACAATAGGGTATATGCATTGCCCTCGAAAGTAACCAAATATTTTTTTGTAATCACTATCTATAATAAATCCCTACTCCTTTTTTTTCTTCCTCCATAATTAAATCGCAGCCATTTTTTTTTGCATCTGCTTGTACTGATTAAATTAAGGTGGGGGCGAACCTCTAAGCTCCCCTACCAAAGCACTTTCAAAAAAGTAAAAGGATACGAACATAGCTGTTTGTAGAGGTCTCATTTGATAGCTAGTAATGTAGACAATTAATTAATAGTAATTTTATTTAAATTTTTATTTCATATAGACCGAAAGAGTATTCCTAAAACATAAAAAGGTTTTTTTTTTTTTTTTATGATACTGGCTACAAATAAATAATAATATTTATTCGTAGGGTACTGGCTTATTTTTATTAAATCTAAACTATACTGGTATAAGTGTGATATTCCACTCTTAGCTCCAATTTAGCTAAACTGGTATTCCTTGCATATGCAAGTATTTCTGTTATGTCAACTGACATGACGGTAATATTTTCAGGTTCTCCTCATGATTGGGCAAAACTTCGAGAACTCTAACATAATATGCGGAGCAGTTGTGAACATCAAGCAGAACAACAAGCATAGAGTCTGTAAGTACTGTAAACTGCTGTGGTTCTCTAGCTCTCATTGTATTACCTTACCTTCCTTACCTTTGACGACCTCTTTGGCGCGGTGAAGGTCGCGGGTTCGATCCCGCCTTGGGACAAATGTTTGTACGATCTGCAGATATTTGTTCCGGGTGTTCTGGTCGTTTTCTTGGGTACCTATCAGAATACCCATGTAGCAAAAAGACGATATCGACAAAACGCCAAGAACGTGAAATGCCCTAGTATTCAAGTCGTCGTTAAAGTAAAATGCCCTGGTAGCAAAACGACGGGATTGCTTTATGTCAGTACAGTTGAAGCAAAAAGCCTATGTTCCGTAGGATACTTGCTCTTAGAGTTGAAGTGAATAACCTCTTTACTTTAACTTCCTCTTGGAAACTAGAACCTTGACATGCCTTGACATATGAAGCTTTCTTTTGCTTACTGGCCACTTGAAAAATATTGTTACGATTTTTTTTTGTCTGTCAATTTTAGCAAAACATGTTTTTCGTTGTGACGATTTTTTTTATTTCTGTGGAGATTATTTTAAGTTGATTTTATTTTATAATAAAGCTTGAAAAACAATATTTTTTGTAATTCTAGACTGACTGTACTTGTCGTTTGAGACACGCAGACTATTTTCATTTCCAGACGTTTTGCTACAAGGTCATTTTCGCATGTTAGTCAATTGTACTGAACGGTCGTTTTCCTACTTAGGGGTTCTGATAGGTACCCGTTTTCTTAACATAACACAATCTCTGCTTAGCTTGGGGCTAGATGATGCTGTGTGGAGTGTCCTGCATTATTTATTTACTAGCGGCCCGCCCCGGCCTCGCACGGGTAGATATAGTTATTTAACACAAAATATAAAAATCATAAATTTTAACACACTCTTGGCAGACCTTCCATGCTTCTGCTTTTTGTGGCCTTTTGGCTTAGTGTACGAACATTTTGTTTTTGGCCGTAAGGTCGAGACTGAAGAGGGCGCCATGCGCGCCATTTTGTGAAAAGGATAGGCATAAAATTTCGCGTTTATAGGAACGGGACAGAGCATGCGTTTTTGGAACGGCAAACACGTGCAAGACAGTGCAATTTCATGTATTTTTTCTACCGTATTTTTTATTTCTTAAACGTGTGTTCACTTTGAAGGAACCAAAGAAAAAATGTAGAATTCTATGTAATAGGAGTTTATAACCCCGGGAATCCGGTGAGTACCGGGATCTAGTCCTAGTTTGACAAGCAAACACGCTAGGTTCGCCTCTTAAGAATCGACCCTTCCATCTCAGCCATGACTTCTGTGTATTTTGGACACCTCTGCGATCACAAATCCGACTGCCAGCCGTGGTGATTATGGAAAAACTTTCCTGGTATGAGGGAGGAGTTATCTTCAGCAGAGAGTTAATTAAAAAGTTTTGTATTTGTGGCGCCTTGAATTGCTGCTTCCTTCTTTATTTTATTTGGAACACCATCAGCTAGAATAATGTCTAGCATTTTAAATAGAGCTTTATATAACGACAGAGAGTTAACAAAACAATAGGTATTCACTGATAGAAACTGAATAAACATCATCCATCAGCTTTATGACTATAAGATTTAAATGTGAAGACAAGATCGTTGTGACAAAATTTTTATCGTACCTTATGTATGAGAAATCATGAAGCGGTCGTAGGGTAAACTGGCTTGATTTGTTATTCCGAATTTCAGAATATGCCTAGCGAGTTTTTAATTATGATTTGTAAATTTTCTTGTTGTAATAAATGTAGGTTTTTTATGATCTTTTTCTTTCCAGCGATCTGGACCAGAACCAAGGAGGAGATACCTAACATGGAAATCGGCAGGAAACTAAAGGGAATACTCGGACTGAATCTAAGACTGCAGTTTATAGATCACAAAACTAACCACGCACTTTATACTATTTAAACAAACCTGGTTTTCAACCAAATCTTCCAATAAAGGCGGTCCCTCATCGGGAGCATTTGAATGTAATGTAAATATAACATTTCCAGCAATCAAGACTGCTTCCCTGACTAACGAGCATTCGTCTGCAATGCAACAATCCCACAAGATTCGATTTTGAGCATTCTTTTGTAGTTGGTTTAGTTGCTTTTTGAATAACAGACTGATGATAACCGCTTGGCTATCATTACGGGCACAGAAATGTGCCAAGCACTACAGTGGCATAACCCGTAAAGTTCTGTGATTCTGATTACGGGTTACGCACTGTAATGCTCGAATCGGAATGTTACATTGCAGGCGAAGCGCACGGTGAGGGATCACCTTAAGACATGTGTGGCTGTTGAAATTATACTTCTTCCTATAGTTTTATACAGCTACGGCTCTGCTGAATTTGGAATTACGTTGAACCTGACAGCGACTGACCCATCTGTCAAAGCGCCTGCCATTATTGCTCGGGACCCAAATATGATTGGTGCTCAAAACGAATGTGACGAAAGGTCTCACTTAGCTCTGTGTATAGAGCCCCGAGTCCGCTTGACGATAGTATCGAGACGTGATCGTTACTTCTTATTTTTCCATAGATTTTGGTACAGCGCCAGCGCCTCTACTGTGCGGACAGGGAACTACGCAAATCTCGTACAAATATGAGACGTCACGAATACGTCTTGTTACTATCACCAAATGGACTCGGCGCTCAAAACTAGTGGCTAAACGTTCTTGACATCATATTATACTCTTCTGACATGGACAGTCGCAGATTCGTGGCAGCAAAGCACAGCCAGCCATGAAATAAGAAGTTGAAGTTATAACAAGATAATGATAACGTCGAACCTCTACTCTTCTTAGAGAGGACTTCACCGTTGTAACTAAACGTGTTCAATTGACGCTATAACACGTTTCCGCTCTAAACTGAGTTTCGGGGGTACATTTTGACATTTCACGAGCATGCACAAAACGTGTTTTATTGAACACGTGTTAAGATACCAACGGTGAATTCCTCTCTTAGTCTAGTGACTAGCCAGAGATTCGCCGGTTGAAATCACTGCCCCTTTTAAATGTTATTTTAACTCTTCTCGATGAGTTCCTTATGCAGCGTGATTCTATAATCGGTCTTATGTTTTCCACAGCTATGTAAGTACTTTTTAAGATTGCTGGACAACTTGAGAATTTTGGAGAAAATTCGATGAGTTTGACTTTGAGATCAAAAGTTTAATTTTTTTTAGGACTACTCTACACGTTCAATTTTTTATTTAGTTATTTTTCACTGACTTCTGTTGTTAGCCAATGACTGCCATGTGAAACTTAGAAAGACTTCATCACAAATTACATATTTTAATATTGATATGTAAAATTCATTTTACTTTTAGGTAATACAATGGCAGTGAATGTTGCTAATTTTAACGTGATGGAGATCGCGTTTTGTATAGTATACTATATAAATATTGAACGTGTAGCGTTCAAACATCCTATTTTTTGTATGTGAGGTCACTTGGACCAAAAATATTCTTTACCAAAGTATTTAAGTTTTCTAAATTGTATGTTACGTAAGTACCTAGAACCTACGTACCTATTTTGTTAAAATTCCTTAACTCTCGGGCCACTCTGTTAAGTTTAGGGGTGCTTCTCTTCAAGTCTTTAAGATTTGGGCATTTGAATGTGCGAGGGTTTTCCACTTTTGCGCCTTTCAACGCTCCCCGGTCTTTTTGTACATCAAATGTATTTTTTTTGGCAAAAAATACATTTCAATTTTGTACTACACTTCCACTTAGCTCTACAGAAATGTATAAAATCGACCAAAGGGATCTCAAATGCTTGATTTACCTATTTATGCTATTGGGTGATTTTACGCATATCCGATACATTTTGTTGCAGTGGAAAAGCGCCCTTAACCAAGGTTAAAGCTCTGTGTATTTCGTGTAATTAAAGAATTCGCACAAAACAAGTTTCTCGTACATTGTGGCCCAGTGCTTATTGATCCTACTGCGAGATCTCAAACCTACCTACCCGGTGTAGGTATTTGCATTTAAGTGCCTAAGTCGATTAGATAGGTATTTTGTATTTTTGTTACTAAGTTTAAATACATAAGATGTAATAAAACAAAAGATTAATAAAAACGTTTATTGAAACAAGTTAGTGATTATATTCTTTCGTTCCCTTACAAGTGTTTATGTTAGTACCGCAAGACGGACACTACATAAACCATCCTTCGTGGATGTAAAGGCCATTAGTTGATTGCTGATTATAATATGTTGCAGGTTCTGGAGTTAGTCTGGTTCTGTATCTCTGTCTCGACCGTCTCTTCCACCCTGTGAACGGTTTCCTCTGCACCCTCGATACCTTTATGGATGTCCTCTGAAAACGTTAAAATAACCTTAATCGCGTTCACTGGCAAGCTTCGTGCACGAAGCTGCCGTACATGGCCGTGTGCGTCGATGGCAGTCCAGTATTAAGGTGATACGGTATGTTGTAGTATTTAATGTTTTTTGCTTTCTACGTCGGAAACCATGGCGGGAAAGTACCTGGTTTACCCACAATCCGACATGATTTCCCTTGTGTTTAAAAAACATCGTTCAATGGCCTGGAAGGCATTAAATTAATTACTGCTATTTTAGATAGGTTTCTTTAAAACAACATTAATGAGTACCTACCAAATGCAAGTTTGTAACATGGGTGCATAGAAAATGGTAAGTTAAGGATTTACAACACAACTTCGCAAAGTAATTTTATTCCTATTAAAACTCAGATAATGGCAATTAAAATCTTGAAAAAAAAACTTTGCGCAATCGGGAATCGATCCAAATAGGCCTTGGGGTACTATAGCTAGCGCAATGTCAGGTACGAAATACCTAGGTACATACCCACCTAGCTACCTGGTTTCGTTAGGTCCATTCGAATGAACACTTTCAGCTGCGAATTAAACTTACCAGTAATATGTTCCTCGATGACTTTCCCTTTCCCCATACAGGAATGTTCCTTATCCTTAATCGTCTGGAAGATCCGAGCGAAGCGACCTTTCTCCTTTACGACCACACCTTCGTTCTCGTCATGCGCGTCTATGTGGTCCTCGCTCCTCACTATCGGCATCACCGCTTGGGTCTTCGTCTTGCCAGTATGCGGACTGGATTTGTCAGAACCACAAGGAATGGTTTCGTTCTCAGACTGCCCCGTCTCACTCTTTTGGCCGTCGTCGCTATGTTTGCTGAACGCAGGGCTGATGTGAGAAAGATCTGGTAGATGTAAAAGTTCAGGTAGGATAGGCGTTTTAGGCGGAGGGGAGTTGGCTACTTCACTGCCTGGGATATCCAAGGCTTTTAGTTCCTTGCTTGGTATATTCATCGCCTTTTTGTGCCCATCGAGAATGTTCGGTCCCACAGCAAGGGTTTTCTTCAATACTTCTTCGGCGACTTCTACTTTTTCATTTACTCTGTTTTTAACATCGCTTACTTTTTCGTTCACCGTGCGCTCAATATCCCCGGCTACTTTATCGATCTTGTCTTTTGCCTCATCTGCCATGGTATCCATTTTTTCGATGGCATTGTTGACTTCCGCTTTGATAGGAGCGAGATGGGATCCAATTCCGTCCATATTGGTATCGGTGACGTCAGGTGTGAGTCCATGGTCGTCAAGGTCATTGATGTTTACGATGTGTGAGCCGCTCACGTTCGCCTCTAATGAATCTATCGAGCCGGCGTCCTCGTTGATATTTCCATTAGCGCTGTCTGCGGCCGCCGACGGCGCCTCCGCGTTAGAGTTATTCACGTCATCGACGGTTACTTCTTCGGGCTTCATGCCGGGTACTTTCTGCAGAGGCGGCAGCTCAGTCAGTGAAAGTTTTCTAGTTTCTCCGTTGACGATATTGAAGTCGTTGTTTGTAAAGTCTGCGTTGGAGCCCTTGGTCGCGGTGAGCAGAGTGTGACAGCCGCCGCACGCTACATTGTCTACGATGTGGCCATTCATAGCGGTGACCCGCTTCGGCCGGTATTGATTGGGGACCTCGTTCGAGTTGTCGGCGTCATCGATATCCTCCAAACAAAGTTTATTGTGCCTCGATTCGCCACACGTGTAAAGCAGTCCGTTGTCTGAAAAATATTTTATTTAGTTCGTCGCGAGAACGGCGGCCTTTCCCAACAAGTGGGTGTGGGGTACTGATCGTCAAGTCCTCGATAAGCATGCCGTGCTAGAGGCAATTATTAGGCAATCAGTACCATAGGTATGTATAAAACCACTATAAAACCATACTAAGGCGTGTGTAGGTAACACTTAAATTAGGTAGGTACCTACTATTTGAGCGCAGACGATCGATATAAAGTAAAGTGACCGTGTGAGCTGCTAGCTCCAATTACGCGCGTCACAACAAATGATATTAAAAATAGGTTCATCATGTTATCAAATAGACCAGAAGTATTTTGGACACACCAGTAACAAAAGCCGTGTGCATAGCGCCACACGCGACGAGTTTCAGCTGGTACCCATCGAACATCTTCTCCATATCAATCTCTGTTGGATCTGCGACAAATTCCACTTCCTTGTCCATTCCCAGCTGGCCTTTCTCATTGGAGCCAAACGCGAGTATCTTGGCCTCATCCATGGACAGTAGAAAGGTGTGGTTAGCGCCACAACACGCACTTTTGATGGGTATGTCTAGGGGAAGGACTTGGGGCACGTAGACCGTGCTCGCTGGGCTCTTGATTCCAAGCTTCTGGTTCTCGTTGTCTCCCGTCACGAATACGGCACCTTTTGCTGTTGGAATGCAAAAAAATAAGGAAAGTAAAGTCAAAGTTAACAGAACCTTGGTAAATAACCTAAGTAAATCTGGTTCAGTAGATAAACATTATCGAATTGTGCTCATGTCTCGACATTAGGTGTGCGTTAAAAATTATAACTTGACAAATTTTGGTACTTAGTTGGGGAGAGGCAGCGCGCCGCAGGACTCCTACTTTCGACGTCGTTCGGGGAGGCCTATTTTCAGCAGTGGACCTATGTGGATGATGAATGCTTACCAGTGATAAACACGGTGTGATAGTACCCGCATTCCACAAAGGCTATCTTCTCCATAAACTTTAGCTCTGCGAAGTTGACGCTGGACCGGACGTCCTCGCCCAAACCCAGCTGCCCTTCGGAGTTCGAGCCACATACGAACACGCGACCTTCATCTGAAAATATATTTTCAACTAGCAGCGCCTTGCGGTTTCACCCGCGTAGTTCCCGTTCCCGTGGGAATTCCGGGATAAAAAGTAGCCTATGTTCTATTCCAGACTATAATCTATCTCTGTGCCAAATTTCATCCAGATCCGTCCAGCCGTTCTGGCGTGATAAAGGAACAAACATCCATCCATCTATCCATCCATCTAAACTTTCACGTTTATAATATTAGTGAGATGAGATTTGATCAAGTCAAGCCTTCGTGCGAAAGCTCGTTAACTCCTATGTGTGAAACGGAGTGGAGCGGGAGCGGCAGCTTTTCAGCTTAAGAACAATAAAGGTAACTAGGGAGCTTACTCAAAGACGATCCTTTTGTTTTTCGGAAGCTGTCAGTAGGTACTTACTTTATTCACGCACCCCTTTCCCGCCAGTCTCATACCGCGCAGGTGATTAGCTATTACGCAAGTATCTAGTTGTGGTAGAGCTAGGGTAGGTATGTATGTAGGTGTTGGTACCTAATGTAGCTGTATTGAGCATGGAGCGCCATAACGTAGATCTGTCTTGGCTCGCCCCTGTAGATGGTAACGATGAGCGGCGTATTATTTACTACCGCGGGGCGCAGCTAAGTGGAAATTAATGTGAATGAAGAACAATATGGATTAAATTTTAAACTTTTCAATTGGTAATAATCATACGCCGAGCTCACCGCTTAGGTAACCACTGTTGGATTCTGTCTGAGGTGGGGATGGCACGTTTTATTGCGAAAGTTTATACGAGTTTTTGCATTTTAGAGCCGGCTCGGCGGGGAGCGGACGCGAGATCTGTGTGTGTTGTTTGTTTGAATTTAAAAAACATACGAGTTTCATGATTTACATAAAGGTTTATCATGTTTTAGGTGATTGTGTGAACCAGGTAATATTTTCTTTTCATAAAAAAATCTGAAATTTATTGCACACCCAGGGGAGTAGTTCTGTAAAAAAAGTGACTAATTATTTACTTTATAGTTTATTTATAGTTATATTAGTTTATTTATATCAGTTTTGAGAGAATCTAACCGAGGAATAATAATTTTCCATAGAAACTTTACCACCCTTTTTAACCCCTTCACAGGTAAATTTTTCAAAATTAATTAGGCTATGTGAGAAACTAAACTATCTACATACCAAATTTCATCTAAATTAGTTTATTAGTTAGGTACGGAAATACGTTGAAGCAAACATTCACACAGACTTTCACATTTAATCAATTAGTAGGATGACGTCACTCAAATTTGTTTGCATACCAACTTAACTAAGTGTTCTCTGTGAATCTATAAGTAACATTATTTCATCTGTGTCTATAGTATGAATAAGTAAATTAAATTATATACCACCTACTAGACATACCTGTAAGTATAGCAGTATGGTTGCTCCCCGCCGACACCTGTCGGATAGGTCCCGCGCCCTCCAGTTCAACTGACTGCGGCACCGTGTGGTGCTCCATGTCGCCAGTACCTAGCTGTCCTTCGTCGTTGCACCCCACCGAGTAGATCACGTTGTTATCTGTGAGCATAAGGAGTCGTGTGTTGGCAGAGTCTTAGCGGGACTTTACTCTCTAACTCTAATGGCTACTTTTTAGGTGTCAAATCTAACAAAACAAACGTTATGGGAAAACTAGGTCTTCATTGGTGATTGGGGTGGACATTCTAGGGTTGATTTTATGGTGGTCACCGGAAGCAAGTTTGAAGTTTTCCTATTTAGAGCACCCATAAAGAAGTAGTTTTTAGTGTTCGGGTTTTGACATAACTAGCTGTTAAGATCTAAATTTAAGATAAACACACCTAGTTTTAGAACTATGTAGGTACTAGGTAGGTAAGCACTTGGTGTTTCTTTTTTATGAATACGCTTCAGAATAAAATTTACTGACTGACATAAAATTCGAAGGTTGGTGTCGATGAAACTAAATAAAACGCCGCATAAAATACTTAATTGCTTTACTCTTTCATCTTTCTATCTCTCACCTTTTGTGGCAGTTTACAATGGCACGTTTGTGTTCTTCGAAAGTTGTCATAAATTCTTAGAATACGTTGTCCACTGAAAATCGTTTTTAGCTAGATTTTGACTTGATAAGAGTATATGAGCATCATCATCGGAATCTGTATGTTAACGTAGCCTTCCCGTATAAATAAACAATTGTATTCTGCTGTTTAGATTTTGGTGAATGGTACTCACCTGGCAAACGACTCTGCCGTCGCAAGCTATGCTGCCGCATCTTCCGCAGTCGTAGAGTTCTCAGAGCTTGGATGAAGCAGGCTGTTATTCTAGATTCACTTGCACTTCCTGTTTCCCCAGGATTCATTTCCATAGCACAAGACAACATCGTAAGATTGGGATGTTTTATCTCGTAATTTGACGAACTTTTCTAATACAGTCTGTGTGAACTAGCTCTTTCGGTCACCTTGCACTTAGACTTGCGAACAGAGTGGTTCCAAGATATGAAAAGCTTTGTATCAGAAAACTAATAAGGCCCGTATTAGTGAAACGTGTTGAGTCATAGATCTATGATTGAGTGACGTTTATGCTATAGAAAAGCATTACTCAAGCATAGATTGAGGACCGAGCAAGCTTTCATAATACGGGCAGTAACAGTGTGAGTTTGACTTAACCTGTGACAAAGATAGTGTGCGCGCGTCCACAAGCCACGAACATGGCCCGATGGGGCTTCAACCACTTGACGCAGCTCGGTCTCGTGGTCTCCTCCTTATGGCCGAGCCCCAACTGGCCCCATGCGTTGCCTCCGAACACGAACACTCGACCATTCTCTGGAATATCAGACGTGGCTCACATTCTAGTTCACGATTGTGGAATGATTAAATTCTTTTATATGGGGTTTGGGTTTGCAGGTCAAGGACTTGGATAATAATCAGAATAGTCAATTTTTCGGTAAAATATTACACCTCACCTCAACAGCATAATGGTCCCAGCAGTGGACGCAGGCTTCCCCCTGATAATCGCCTAATTGGCTTATATCACATGGGGGTAGAGCCCATAATCCCCACGCTGGGCATTTAGCATATATTTAGCATGTTTAGCATATTTTTACGGGCAAAAAATATATACTATAGTATATATACATACTTTATATATTTTTTGCCCGTATTTTGTGAAGCAAAGTTTTTTTAAATAAGTTCGTAGAGTACCTAGGCACCTGGATTTTCCAACAAGATCGAACCCTGGTTAACAAAAGTTTGTAGGTAATATCAGATTTAACACAAAATGAGCCTGCGTTCCTTATTAATTGTTCTTAGAATTAAAACTACTCACGGCATATAACAGCGCTGTGCTCGTCACCGCAAGAGATGGCGACCACAGGGTCGCTCTTGATGAAGAAATGACTGGGCTCGTTCTCGGCGAAGTGGGACTTGCCGAATGTGAACACAGCCCCTGTGTCTGTAGGAGATAAATAAATAAAAAAAAAATACTGGACATAACATTATCTAGCCCCAAGCTAAGCAGAGCTTGTTAGGTATGGGTACATTGGGTAGTAGATGACAGATATACTGATATAATACATTACATTTTTTTTATTGGACTACGTTAATACCCAGAACACTCGGTACAAATATTTACAGATCGTACAAAAATGGGTCCCGTGTGGGCATCGAACCTGCAACCCCCTCCGCGTCGCAGGTGGATCTTCGCCCGCTGCGCCACATCGGTCGTAACGTAAAGATGATTAATTATTGCTTCCTCGAACTCAAGTTTACAGAGAGCATAGCATGCTATGCTCTCTATAAACTTGTCTGTAACTAGTTTACAGAGTGTCTGTAACTAGTCTATGCCATAGACTAGGTACTCTACATGAGGTCGGGTTTACTGAGTGGGCCACTCCCGGCTTTTATAGAAGGAATTTACGTTACCTTACACGAGATCCTTCCTTCAATATTTATTGAAGGAAGGATTGCTTAAAATTATATCTGAAACTCGACGCCAAGCAAGTGAGTTTTAGTTATTTGTGTCGTGGTTTGTTTACAAACATTCTACAACGAGTTTGGCTAAGGTATAGTTCGGCACACCATCGCTTGCATGGCCTCGCCTACTACATAGCTAAGTGCCTATTGCATAGTTAGGATGGCTAATAATTTCCTGTAGCATAATTTTATGGCATTATTAGGTAGAGTACCTACTTCTGATCCTAACAAAGAAATCTAGCCTTGAATTTTATTGGCCAAGTACCTACGTACTGGTAGGTGCCAGATTATTTGTCACAATTTGCATATCCATAGAAATTAACACGCATGACCAGTTTTTTTCCTAGAACAGAGCCTAAGTCCTACATCAATCATGACGTCACCGGCCAAATTATAATGACCACAGTTACCACCCATTTTCTTTATCAAAGTGAATGTTAAGGGCGATTACGGTGAAACACGAATTTCCGTCGACCTTGCCGGGTTTCGGGTAACCCTATCTGATTGAGGAGTAAGGTCTAGAAATAGCTAATTACCTTACCTAAGGATTAGGTACATGAGGACGATAGTACCTAGGTATACCCGGTCTGGCTAGCCCGAAGTAAGCTAACTAACATTGTAGAAATGTCGTGCATTTCAAAAGAAATGCGTCTCAGGGTGAGAGACCTAATAAAGTTGGTTATTACAATAAAACCAACATAAGTAGGAAACTAAGACTTTTCAAAGAGACTCTCAGCAAAAGAATCGACTGCAAATAACCTAAGCATAAGAAAAAACTTACGACCCCATAATTATTTATCTAAAATACTAGTAGGTATAGTACCAATGTGTCTGTGTCTAAAGTAAAACAAACAAAATCTTAATTTAATGTCGCGGTCTTATCTAAATGACACTGGTGCCGTGCGTATCGCTGTTTTTATAATACTAACACTTCCATGGCCCCGGACGCACGTGTCCGTTCACCACCGCTAGGCGGGCGGGGCGCGGCGGCGGCGGTGGGCCCCTGCGCGGGTCGCATCACTGCTGCCAGCGCCCGCCGAGGCTTGGCAGTGAATGCGAAATTATAAGACCGTCCGTTCAAATAACTTCCGATAGTCGACGAAGATCTTAGTCGCTCAACGGGCGAAGGTTCTTGTGTGCTAAATTTCCACCTCCTCCTGACAAATATTTGTACGATCTGCAGGTGTATCTGTATCTTAGTGTTTTCTATTATATCTATACTAAAAAATATAATTCTTTAAAATGTAGGTGCATTTATCTAATACAATAACTTATCTAATACAATACCTGCCCTTAAAACAAGCTCTGTTTACTTTGCCATGCCGTGTGGATGGTCCAGCAGTAGTACTAGAAAATTGCAGTTACAGATTTTTCTAAAACCTATAGCAATCTCCAGCCTTTCACTGCACAGGTTTTACATAGATACCTGCTAATCCACTCTACTTATAATAACTAGTCATAGGAAAAACCTATTGTGAAGAGAAAAAAACCAATTTAAATTATTTAATACTAGCTGTTGCATCCGCGGCAACCCGCGGCATCGCACGCTCTTTTCAAGTAGGTATCCTATGTCCGTCCTGGGTATACTATTTACCTCCCTGTCAAATAGACAGACAGAGTTACTTTCAAATTTATATTAGTTTAAAGTATGGATTTATCTGAATCCTAGACCCGCAACGTGTGAAACGATCCACCGCTCGTGAGGTCATCCCTGGCATGCGAAACCAACATTATCTACCGTGCACTACGTTATTATGGTAATTAGGAACGATGCAGGAAATAATGCATCTTCCCTGTCTGACTGCTGTACTGTTTCTATTGGACTTGCAAAGGTCGGACTCGGATATGAATAGCTTTCAGTGTTGTTATGGAACTTAATGGCACTTGAGTTTGTCTAATGTCTGCCTTTGTCCTATCGTTCTCATTTTCCATACTGATAAGCTAGTGTGCAATGCAATAGTACACTTGGCTTGTGGTCTATGGAGTTTTCGTAGCATAACTTTGGATACACGCAATTTTCAGTAGGGTTTTCAGTAAGTTTATACTTTTTACTTACCTCGTACGTAGATGGCTAGATATAAGTAAATAAATTTATAAATTCTTAGTGATCACAAATTTTGCCTTCCCTTGCACATAAGTATCAGAAATGCCCATGGCCCGTCGTCGCCCTAAATATCAATTGGAGCTTTTGTAGCGTATCGGTCGATAATGCCCTAGTTTTAGCCCTTCGTACACGCATGTATTAGTGATCTAGTACATGTTCACCTACTCAATGCCTTCTCATGCAAAGGAGGCACTTGTTAGCTTAAATATTTTGCCCGAGATTCAGTTTAATAAAGAGCAATGTTATTTTCATAACAACTTTTCTTCTTTACTCTGAAAATATTCTATTCTTTGGTCGGAGTGCTCAACTACACGACCTCTGTGGCGCGGTGGGCGAAGGTCTGCCTGCGACGCAGAAGGTTGCGGGTTCGATTCCCGCCTCGAGACGAATGTGTGTACGATCTGCAGACATTTGTTCAGAGTGTTCTGGTCGTTTTCTTTGTATAATAAAAAATATCTATCTATGTATTGTATTATATTATGTATATCAGTTATCTAGTACCCATAACACAAGCTCTGCTTAGCTTGGGGCTAGATAATGCTGTGTGAATTGTCCAGCATTATTTATTTATTTATTAACTATGGCATCACCTGGTATATCCTCAGTCATGGCTCGTCTTTCATCTAAACCGTTTGGATGGAATACAGTCTTCTTAAATCACTTTAGTCAACAAAAGAACAGCATTAACGAAAATCTTTCAAGTTTCAATATTCTTGTTAGAACCACTTGCTGCATCGAATCTACCAGCTCTACCCATGAAAGCTTATTCCTGTGCGTAATGACTAATGAGATATAGTTTATTCTAGAAACTCGAATAACCAAGAGGTTTACTTCATTCTATCATGAACATTCAAACAGTTTAAAGAAATAAACAGACATTTACTGCCACAGTAGGCAAAGGTCTTGTTTATTCTTCCACGAGATGAATGTGGAGAAGAGACTAGGTATTTGTGGAAAACAATGTGTTTACGTTATTCAACCAGTGAGTGATAGTTTTTCGCGGAGTGTCCGCCATGGCTACGTGCCGGCCATGACGGTGGTCGACGACTGACCGCTGCCCTCCACAAACTGCCCACAGTCCACCCCTTCAGCCTCGCTTTATGGTGGCTGGAAGTGCTAATAAAATAATTGAAATAAATTAAAGTTCGATCGCTAAACGCTTCTGATTAGATTCGTGCGGTCTATTGGAAATTTTAACATGAATAAATTTTCTGAGCTGCTTCACGCTGTTGATGTCGTTGATGCATAATGAGGTACTTGCCTATAAATAATAAAATTTGTTTATTTCGGACAACTTAGAATCTATAGAGTGCATATACTCCAGTCAAATTCGATGTGAAATGCTTGTAAACAAACCGCCATACTTAACCTAAAATTCAATCTGTTGGCGTGTAATTTTTTTAAACAATTGACAGTCCTTGTCGGTTTGAGATCTGTCCTTAATTATCTAAGTACCCATTGCTCACAATTAAATCTTAAACTCGACGCCAAGCACGCAAGTTTTAGATACATAGTCTGTTGTGGTTTGATTACAAACATTTCTCCATGTTTTTGGAACTTGATGTCCGTTCCATAAAAAATAACTCATTGTTCATTGTTATTGTCACTGAAACCAATGGTGACCAAAGCGGACTGACCCACGCGATTCAAGACGCCTCACTTAGCGTTTCCTCGTTCCAACATGCCACATTTCCACGGGCTCTGCTAGTCTGTCTTTTTCTTTTTCTGGTTTTATAGGTGTTTTTACCAGTATTCGCACGTCGGTTGATATATTTGCAATGTCGGCTACATTGCCTTTAATACAGTACAACATTGATGGTAGAAAAAGAAAACATTTTTAAGTTGCGTTGAAGATCAACTTAGTACACATTTCAGTAACGTAAAAGACCTTTCGGAGAGCAAATAATTGTGGTGAATCCGAATAGTGAAGGCGATTGAAGAACACTGAATTAGCTCTTTGGTAATAACAAAGTTTTTTTTAATATGTTGTGTCGCTTTCGTTCGATCAGGCTCGATTCAGTCGGTAAAGAAAATTCTATTCACAACCCAATTTGATTTGTATGGTTAATTCGTAGATAATATACCTACCGTCCGGTTCAAGGACACTGCGTACGCTTTGTTTTTCTTGTTCAATAGATTCCTCGAGTACCTTCACCTACTTGACTAATTGAGAGAACACACGCCTGCTTCGTCTATTTTTGCATCAAAAAGCAAGTAATTGCAGCTTCGATAGTTCAAGTATCGTGCTTGTCCGACAAACAGCTCTGTCCTTGAAGTGATTGAGGATATATCAGGCTGCCCTTGGGCCGATCGATTCGCAGGCATCAGGTCCGCTATTTCTGAGCAATTTCCTCCTGATGTGAAGATTGAGAAAGTTAACGCTCATTAAGGTGAAGTTGTAGAGCTTTATGACGTTTGATTAATGGCGCAGGTTTGAAGCAAGGCCAGAAGCCACGTAGGTATGTGCCTAGACTTGAAGCTTAGCTTAACTGATTGCCCTAGAAAAACAAAGTAATGACCATGCCATGATTAGACGTAATTTTGAAATTTATAATGGGTATTAAAAATATACTTTTTGTTTTGAGCACAGATACTTAAATTAGAGCGAAAGTAATAAAATCGCTTGAAAATGGATAAAAATGAATTTTCGCTCTCACTTCATGATAATAAAGTATATTGAAAAACTAAAACGATACAAACATAGGTATTATGTATGTAAAATTTCATTAAAATCGGGGACGCAGTTTCCAAATGAATCGAAAAGTACGTTTGTATGGGAGCTTAGAGGTTCCGGGCCTTCTTAACTAATACTTATCATAATAAGTATTAATAATAAAATAAGTGTACAAAACTTACTGGCTAACTAAGTAAAGATCTTTACTTAGTTAGCCAGTAAGTTTTGCTTCTCTGAGGATACTAGCTCAGACGATGGCACCTGACTTATAATAGTAGCTTACTATTAGCCATAGGCTGACTACCGTAAGTGTCCAGTCATGTGTACAGTGACTATTATTTAACTACCAAGAAGGTGAGGCATGTATTGAACTAAACCAGCCTCTACCGCTGGCTGCTTAGATAGATTCTAAAACGTATGCCTGTAAAGACATGCAATGCCTCAGAAAATTCATTACCGTAGGGTAAACGACACGGTTAGCGTGCAGTTCACAAACTTCGATACCCCCTCATGTTAATTCTTAAACGGTTTCCAAATGCCAATGAACTGCTTGGGCTTATCAAGTAGAGGTAATTTATTGGGCTCAAACGGAATGATGACGCGAGTTTGATAAGCGTTTTATAAACCTTGGCTCGTTATTCAAGGTCTAATCGTAAAACTTAGTACCTACGAACCAAGAAAATAAGCGAATCCAGAACAATCTCCCGTTATTATATTTGGCCTGTTTTCGAGAGACGCTTGCGGGAATGACATAATACTTGAAAAGATATTTGCGCGACTGGAAATATTAAATAAGATACAATGTTTAAAAAGTTATGTTTGCTGTTAAAATGTCAGTGCGCGTTGAGATCTTTTGTATGCTACGTAGATCTGTCTGGCGTAGCATCGTAGCAGAGGCTACGAGATACAGTAAAATAATGTTTAACTTCATGGAGGATGAAGCGAAAGGAAAGGTAGAAGAAAGTGAAATATATCAGAGAAAAGAAACACCTACACAATGGTTAAATCCGTATAAATAAAATTTATAATGATGGAGATAAAAGGTGATTTTGTGCGTTTTTCTCTAGTTTCTATTCGTGCAAATACATACATTACCTATATCTATAAAATAGTTTTTTTGCTACAAAGCTTTTTAGCTCCGTCGGTGCCCACGACCCACATGCTGAAGAGGCACCAGGCGAGACGGCGGCGCGCCGGCCGACGGGGACGCACCGCTGATGCTGTAAACGCATTGACACGTTTTTTAGGCTACAATACAAGTTTTTTCCAATGGTGGTGGATAACCTTAGTATTACAAAAGACAGGCTTCTCGCTGCCTCACCTATTTGGTAGTTAAATAATAGTCAGTGTACACTGGACACTTACGGTAGTCAGCCTATGGCTAATAGTAGGCTACTATTATAACTTAAGTCAGGTGCCATCGTCTGAGCTAGTATCCTATTATATTATCTATAGGAGGTTGTAAGTTTGCCTGATTTATTTCGCGCCACTAGGAGGTATAAAAGTATCGCAATCCAGTGGTCATCGATCCGTCTATCATCGTAACTAGCGGCCAGCACGAGAGATCTCTATCGTGATTTGTGGAAAATACAGCCATCATTTTTATGCTTTTATGCAAATAAATGTTTTACTGGCTATTTGGTATGCCTATGAAATATAATGCGATATAATCGGGTCTAGACAAGAGACAAAACACATGAAATTCTGAAACCGTTACCGACTCATATTACAAAATTTTTCTCCATCGATCTATCTACGCTTGAGTAACGTTTTTCTATGGTAGGTATAGAAACATTACTCAAACATGGATCTATTTGCTCAGTCCTCGATCTACACTTAAGAGAGTAACGCTTTTTTATGGAAAACAAACGTTACTCAAGCATAGATCTATGACTGAGCAAGCTTTCTTAATACGGGCCATAGACAAACTAATAATTTGACTTTCTCAGTCTTCTACTCTTGCTGGCTATGGCCTCTGTTCTTTAGTTCTGCCTGGTGTGGTGATCTGACAACTCCATTTTACACAGGTATTTGCATCAGTTGCGCTAGCCTACCACCAGTAATGCCGCTGCTCGAAAAGGAACCTCACTAATATAAGCTATCTTTTATTGTCGCCTGAAAACGTTACTGCAGCGGCATCATATTTTCTCGAATTGCTTAGAAACCTTAATGGGCATAAATTTTATTTTTGGTGCACATTTACAGGACGTAGGGCTCTAATTTTTCTTATACGACATGCCGCCCCAGTAAAGCACACCTTAATTAGTCACAAACCTAACGCTAAGCTTTTTCCAGCTGAGAAAAAGCGAGTTTTCATAATAGGTGCTAAAAATGGCACTTTTTTTTATGGGCCTCATAATCAACCTAATCAACTTTGTAGAAGGTCTGTTATCGCTTGTAGTAAAATCACGTGTCATGTTCTGGTTGTTTGGTGTCGGTCGCCATGGCAACCGTATCGCAAAATCTCTCTTGTGGAAATGCTGATTCGGTCAGTTTGTTGACCTTTGCGGATTTATTATAATTTTTATATTCGTTCTATTTTTGAATCTAGTAAAAGTAAACCTGTCTCTGCGAATACTACGTACGGTACACCATATTCAAGTTTTGACGCACACAGCATTTTCTTTGCTCTAACTTTCATTTTTTAAGTTCATTTAATTTCATTCTAACTCAGATCAGAGACAGAATAATTCTTGTAAAATAGTTCTTAGATCAACCTAGTGAACTAAATTTAGAGAGCACTTGAATAGTTTTGCACGGGTAATTTGTGGTCCGATTCTAAAAAACTCTTTGACATTGATGTGGATATTATCTCATATTATTGAATAAATAAATTTAATATATTTAATACTTTTAGTTAGAAGTCTAAGCGTGCGAGAGAAGCCGCGAGCCAAAGCTCGTCACATTACACTAAAATTAGAAATGCGAATGTTTGGATGTTTAGCTATTTGGATGGATGTTTGTTACCTCTTCACGTCGAAACTACTGAACGGATCGGGTTGAAAGTGAGTTCATACAGGTACCTGGCGCGTGCGAAGCCGCTGGCAGAAGCGCATTGGTACTTTATATTTTAGTACCAATGCGTCCGCTAGAAGCGCCACTTGCTCAAGGTAGAGGCAAAAATACTAATACCTGCCCTATTTACATACTAAATTCGTAATACATATATTGAGATAGAGAATGTAAAGGTAAGATATTTTGCCGTCATGTATTCAAAATATAGGTGTCTTTAATAAAAAAATAAACTGATTTTGTTTACGAATTGGCTCTACCAACTCTACTTCTAGCTTTTCGCTTTTTACTTTTGCTACTCGACACTAGATGGCGTTACTTGTACATGAGTGAGTGATTGTTTTCTAGGACGAAGGTGGTATAGAAGTCAGGGTTTTGGTTATGATGAGATAAGGTACTAGTTTATAATATTATATGGTTTAGGTATATTGGACAGTTTTATAAGCTTTATAAAAATGTAACTTCTATTTCAGATAAAGAGAATTAAGGTTCTTAGAGAAAGAAAAAACTGAAATGTACCCGGATTATTTGGAAATCTGGGAAAATTAAAAAGCTTTCTTTTTGACGTACCCAGTTATTTACTATCGTGTGCTGCTTTGGATTTGCACCACCCCAACTCTTCCCATGGATGTCGTAAGAGGCGACTAAGGGACTGGCACTGGGGGGCGGGCAGCAGCGTCACATGCAGAATAGATCCCCAACCCGCATGCCCAGCGTGGGGATTATTACCCTTCATGACACGGAATCAAAATCCGATCGAAATAAGGCGATTATCAAGGGGAGGCCTGCGTCCAACAGTGGACCATAATAGGTTGTTGAGGGTGAGGAGTTATTTACTACAGAGGGTCGGTATCTAATAAAACACATTCTTTTCGACAGGCTTAACTTTAATACAAAACTTGAAACATGATTTTAGTAAATGCGAGGACTAATTTACCTACCTTTTGGCAGTATGTTTAAGTATAAGTTAATAACAGTTTGGAAGATACTAACAATAACTTAAAAATCTACACATGAAATGCCAATTAGGTTGTACGACACCTTTGTAATTTTAATTCGATTGGAAATACATAAAGTATTTTAATAAAACATAAATTATGTAAGCAGCATTAGTAAAATGATAATAGGTAATGTAAAAAGTAATAAAAAAATGGTTACAATAATAAACTTACTTATATTTGATGATGGTTAAATGAATACCAAATCGTGAATCGTGTCGATAAATAATTATAATACTTTAAATAAAATAGCTTGAAGATTAACATTTTGAAATTACTTTAAATAAGGTGAGAATGGATTAAAAAATTCAAAAACTTAAGTTATTCATACAACAGACGGTAGAGGCATAAAATCTAAAATACCTACTTACGAACAGGCATAAGATTTATTTAAAAAATAAAGTGGCTAATTTTTACTTAACAGATAAAATCTACGTTGGTTAAATAATTTCCTGAATTTATCTTACTGACTAGTACTTTATAAATACTACATGAAAATACATTGCTACTCGCTAACACAAGTACAGCTTTGATAATACATAATCTATTTAAATTAATTGGAATTTAAAACAATGATATTTAAAACTATTATCATGACATTATGTAGGTATTATAGGCAACACAACGCTTTATTGGAATTTAAGACTTATCATAACTCCCTAGTTCGTTGAAAAAGTATCAAAAACTCTTTCTATCAAGAGTTTTTAGATCTCTATTTCAAAGCCGCTCAGATCTCTAAATAATTCACAATTATCTTTCTTGTGGTAACTATAATAAACCTAAAGTTTAAAAAGACTCTCACTGGATCTATTTAACACGGACTTACCTTAAGACTAACGCAACATTATGTTCTGGCTACTCTAGAAGAGGAAGAGAAGAAGAACAGATACCTTTTTACATTTGACAGTTCTAAAAGAATACTAAGACTAGGACTCTCAGAGACTGATATAGACTAATATATAAATAGTCTAGGTTACATGTAAAAATGGCATTTCGTAAGAACTTACATCTAATATCGAGGAATGCTCGAACACTCGCAATCATATCGATATATCCGATGTCGTAAAGATTCATAGAAATCTAGTTCGGGATCATCTTGCACCAAAGCCGTAAAGGCCATTCTAGCAGTTTTCTAGTGAATCTTAAGTAAAAATGAAGTTGGAGAGGAACTTAAACTTAATATCGAAAATACTATCAGTAATGTTGACAACAAACAAAAACTAACCGTACAGAGGGGAACATTCCAATTATACAACGATCGTCCTCGGATGAAGGAAGGGCAGAGTTGTTGTTCTCATTGGGATAGGTGAAAAGAATTCAAGTAAGAAAGAAGTTGGAGACTTATACTATCAAAAATACTATCCGAAACTATACACTCACTTGACTCGACCCTAACTAGCCGTATCCAGCACCGCGCGCCGGCCTTACCACTATAGGCTGGGGGAAAACATCAAACTCCTCAACGATCGTCTTCGGATGAAGGGCGGAGATGTTGTTGTCGATGGTATAAGTTCGTGCGTGAGTATGAGCGAGAGGCTGCTGCGCGGGCTCGTTGACGAGCCAGTCGTCTCTGTCGCGCAGGCGGCGGCGGCGCGCTATCTGCTTGTCCCTCAAGTGCTGGAGACGCGCGAGGTGAGCCTTGATCTGCTGGGCGCTGAGGCCGGTGCGGCCGGAGCGAAGGAGGTCGGCGTTGCGCTTGTAGGAACCTTCGGGGTCGCGTCTGTTCCACGTGTAGCTGGAATGGAAGTAGCAGATTTAGTTAATTGGGTTAGGTAGTACGCAAATGATCGGAAAGAAACCAAATTGATGCATTTGATAACTAACAAACTGGGATCGATACTTACGAATGGGGGCTAATAATGAGAGAGAAATTCAAATAATCTATCTAGATGTCAAAGAATAAGATAAAACCCCGTAAATAAGATGGGAGAGACGATTTGAAACAATCTTTCATGTAGAAAATACACATTTCAGAAGAAGTAGGTACCTACACATTACAATTATGCGGACTGAGAATCTTTAGACAAAAGATAACAAAACACATCTCCGGTTGAAATTCAAGCGAGGATGTATTTAATTCTGTAGGCAGGTACCTATTAGCTAGCCAGTTTATGGTCCTATTGTGTTCTGAGAAAACATTTTGGCTACATATTCGTTGTACGTTCAGCTAATTAATGACCAGCTGGATTTATAAAGTCTGTAATGAATTGCATCGGCGCTATGACCTTTGCGTTATTACTTCTGACTAACTCATCAGCATACCTTTAACTAAATTCCATAAGACTAACCGATTGCTAACATTGTGGAATATTCTTGGTGAAAAATAAACAAATTTATAATGGAAGAATTTAATAATGGAAATCCTCACACAGCATTATCTAGCCTCAATATGAGCAGAACTTTGAAAAAAATATAAAAAATTCTGCAACAGAAAGTTGTTCAATAAATATTTACTTTCCCGAATGTAATGATTTACAGTAGTAATAAAATCGCATCGTGTTTGGTTCGTACTTTTGTTAAGAATTTATACGGAGAATTTTCTCATCAAGACTTTCGGCGGTTATATGAAAAGTTTCTTTAATTTCCAAAGTTTCTGAAAATGTTGTCGTAATTGGGATATATTGAGTTGGGGGAAATTGTGGGGTGAAAAAATGGGCAGCTTTTATGGTTGACTGCCTGAAACGTTTTCTGCAAGGTGTCCCTAGGAAAAAAAAGTGTAATTTTTTATTTGCATTACGAAAAAACACTCTTAAGCGAAAATTTATCAAAGGTATGAGAGACCTTACACTTCCTATATAGACTTTAAAAAGCTTCCCTTTATCGAAAATTATAAAGTCACTTGATTCCTAAATTGAACCGAGAAATTAATGAAGTCTCAAACTTATGTTGAGATACTTAATAAGATTCAACGTACCCAGGGAAAGGTCTAGTCAACCGGCTGGCTGGCCGGTTGATAGGGCGGCGCGACCGCTTCATCAGCTCATTGGGTCTCTGTTCGAAGGTCTTCGGACTGCGGTTCGGGTGCTGCGCCCTCCTCTGCGGCCGAAGGTCGAACGACTTCGGGTTGAGGACTGGGTTGCCCGTGACGTCGTTCACCATGCGGTCGTCGACCTCGCGGCTGACGCTGGGCGCGGTGATCTCGTTTATCTTGCCCATGCGTTGCCAGCGACGCCTCAAGTCCTTGACTTTCGTCTTTGGAACCTTGCGCAGTTTGGTTTGGCAGATGTAGCGGCGCGGCTCTATGCAGTTGCGGGGAGCCCACCTGGGGATGAACAAACAATGTGGTCTGAGATGTTAGCACTTAAAACAGTTTATGTGGATGCATATAGGTCTATCTACATGTACTTTCAAAGGAGTTCTGATGGGTCATGAACTCAGTTACTATTACCATAGATTTAGTAATATGTATAACTAACAGTAACGGATAAGGACGACTAAGCTTGTCGTTAAAGACAAAATGATGGACTCGATTTCTAATCAAAGCAATAGAAATTCAGACCAATCATAGTAAGTTCGGTTCTACATAATATATTGCCAACAAATAAATGTTTCAACGATGGGTAATATTTTTCTCAAAATACCTGGCATCAAAGAGAGAATGTTATGCAATACATTTTTTAATATTTTGCGTAGGTTCCGTTTAATCATCTCGTTAGTTAAACCTTCCAACACAATCTTTTAACATCTTTATTTTTATGTTTTACCTGACATTTATCGTCATATTTTCGTCACACCTTGTTAAACGAACAAACTCAGAATAAATCATAATACTTATGATTAAAAGTGGCATTGTTAAACCGTCGTCTATCTTGTAAAACAAAATGAAGGGCCATATATTTTGGAATTTAATATATGTGTATTGATTTTCTTGTTAATCCAAGGTCAGTTGTTGATGGTTTTATTGTAGCACTATGTCGTTGCCATCTGGTTTATGGTGGCGGGCACAATGGAACACAATGGGGTCGCCAAATCGTAAAGATTATTGCATTTCGTGGTATTGATCTTTGTTTCCAATAAAGCTATTGCGGTTTAGTTCAGAAGAAATAGCGACCTTTTTTGTTGCAAGCTTTTAAGACAAATCGGAACATATCCAAGGTATATCTACGCGCGTTATTTTACTTATTTTAACATATCGCCGATTCCGCCCTGCTTCCTTTTTGATGGTTGAAATACGGGGCCAGTCATAAAAAACATTCTAGGTTGCCAAAAAACTCCACACATTTTTTGGGATGTTGGATAGGCAACAATAGTGTAAAACAAAGTTCGCAACTCGAACAATTAACACAACAACAATATAATATGAATGCCAATATAATTAACACAACAACAATATAATAAAAATGCCACCTATTCTATTTTATTACTATGTTGAATAAAATAAATTTCAAAATTCCAACGCACTGTTTGTGATACATATATTTCGAAGTTGTTATATTTTTGATTCTCTGCTTAAACTAAATAGAATAAAAATATTACAGAGGCATTAAAAAAGTTTTATTAGGTAACACAAACGGTGCGTTGGATTTTCGAAATTTCCTTTGTTCTACGTAATAATAGTTGGTTGCGGCGCTAGTTTGAGTCGATGTAGCGCCTGTGAGTTTTAGTGAGGTACGGGTGTCGTGGTTTGTTTACAAACATACTACATCAAGTTTGGCTAGTGTATGGTTGCTAAATAATAAGATTAAGCCCGCATTTATGCCAGTAGTAGTATTTTGTTTTTTTATGCCTTATGTATGAGTTATGATAATGACAAAACACTGCATAAGAAAACCAATGACAGTAGAGCATAGATAAGTAGTTTGTGAAACTGATCTGTCTACTAAACTCGCTTCATCTCTAAACTTGAGCTCCAAAACTCCAATAGGATTGTTATTTAGATTGAATTCCAAAGTTTAGGGTCCAAAGCGTCCCCTGGCGAATAAATAAGTTCCCTCGACGTTTGCAAGGCACGGCCACAGTACCGTGCAGATTATTGCGAAATCCTGATTGATGGCAAAAATCTATTGATTCTATTCTAGAAGCTTCGAGTGATGATGTCACATTTCGCACTGGTGATTGATTTATGGTGATTTATGTTGGTGCGTAAATTGTAGTGTTTGAAGGTTTATGATTGTTGATAAATATCTCTGTTTAAACTAAGACATTATGTGCTGTGTTTGAATAATTTATTTATGTTTTCTTGTGTTGGGCAAACCGAAAGAGTTGCAGTTTGCCTAGAAAATTGACAAGTCGAAGAGCATCCGTTAGCCTTCCTTCCTGTGTTTTGAATCTTCGCGAAGGGTGGTACGTCCCGTGAGGGGCCCGATATTGGACAGCCGCGGTGGGTTCGTGGAAGGAAGCGAAAGTATTCCCACGTTGTTCCCACCACAAGCGGCAGAGGCAGAAACACCGTGTGGGTTTTAGTGGTGTAGGAGTCCCACAAAATTATATCGTCTCCCCGAGGCAGTACTATATGCGTGCGAATACTTTCAGGCTATTAAAAAATGGGGTGTTATTGGAAGATACCTAAGGCCCACAAAATCCGTAATTTTTATTTATATCTCAGTAGGTGTTAGGCATATTGAGGAGTGGTACGCGATGCCTTTGTTTTTATTTTCTAACGTTCCTATCACGTTGTATCGATTGTGATCACGGAATTGATCTATCTTTTATAATGTGAACCAAAGAGTCACAAGTTTTAGATGAGGTACTTAAATTACTCTACATATTTAAAGTGCACTGACAAGGACTATGATGATATGATATACACGCATCAGCTTAAGAGCTGCCTGTGTATTAAAAATAATAATAATAATATTGGCTTTTATAATAGTAGTAGGCGTCTATTTTAAGTTGTTGAGAATTGGATGAAACTGCAATAACTTTAGTCAAAAATTAGTTTTACCAAGCTAAGAATCTAAAAATAAACAACTTTTATCACATCAATAGACAACAAATAAAATGTTTAATCCCAAAAAAAACTTTGTCCAAGTCACTTAGTCTAGGCTTGGATAAAAGTTAGTTTTTTGTTTTGTCGGGTCACAAAGCGACTGTTATTTTTCTTTGCATAAAAAAGTTAACTTTCGAAAGTTTAAGAAGTCTTAACAGGCATTACCTGTAAAGCAGCTCAGGCATCATCGCGATGCAGTGGAATTGCAGTTCCTCCGGGCTCATCTTCTTCATCTTGCTGAAGGACTGGTAGTGCATCTTCCTCAGCTCGCCGCCCCAGCGCCACGCGCGCGACCCCTGGTCGTAGATACCACCGATCCATCGGCTTTCTTTATCTGAAATGACATATAGGCTTTTAGGACACTCTTAAATATTCCTTTTGTTTTCAAATTACAGTTCAGGACACAGTATTTAATACATCAGCGAATGCTAATGCACTGCAGGACATAAGAGTCGTAGCGCCCTGTCTGCAGCTTGCGGCATCGCATCCAGCATCTGCTACCATTATTTCGCAGAGCTTCATCCAACCTGGCCACCGGGCGCCCTAGACTTGAAAAGTTTACTGACTCCGTCTCTAAACCCGACCGCAGTGTGCGTTAACGCTGAATACTGTAAACAGGCTGGGGAAGCTAAAGAAATTGTTCTAGAATTCCCTCATGTAATCATTATGAAAGATTGCACCTTCTGCGGTTGTAAGGAGGAACTCTCAGAGCTCATTTGTTTCAATTTGGTTCCTTTGGTTCCCACTGCGCGATCTGTTTGGATAAATGTGCGCTCAGTCAGCTTTAAGACCTATCCAAACCGATCGCGCGGTTGGTAACCGAAGGAACGGAAATGATTTCCCACCAGAAGGAATTGTCAAAAGTCATTTGTTAGTTTTGACAATTATATCAAACTCATATATATTAGTTTTGACAATTCTTTCTAAACCGAAATGAAACAAATGAGTTTTGGCAACGCGTTCAGCTCTAAGATCTTCTCGTATTGAGGTATACAACCCTAAACACGAGAAGATCTTAGAGCTGAACGATTAGGATTAAACTCTATTAAAAAGCCGTCACGCGACCAGACATTACGCGATGCGTGTTGAGGTATATCAATTTTTTTTTAATGAACAAAATCACATTATTGACACCACGCGACGAAATGCGTGTAGGGGTTGTGGGATGTCGACACGTTGCATCGCGCACATTGCGTTTCAATAACGTGTTGGTTGGGTGTCCACCAGGCAGGTAGGTAAGTATTCTGTCCTACTCACCAACTTTGGGTTTGTTGAGGTACTTCCGTAGGTTCCTGTCCTCCCATCTCGCTGGCACGGAGAGGGTGCTATCGCGGTCCTGAAACAATCAGATATGTATGGATTAGCCAGCGTTTATCGCAGCATTTTACTACTAAAGTCAACTCAATCAAATTGAAGGAACTACTAGATCAGGTACTATTTATTTAAATAAAATATTTTTTGGTAAGTACAGTACCTAGGTACTATTTATTTTAATAGCCTTCTGATAAATGTTAACTTCAGGTTTCGAGTGATAATTAGTTCACCTTCTGCGGGATGCGAATGGCGAGAGGGGCGTGAATTCTATTGAAAAAATAGTAGCAACTTACAAATCCAATTATTTAGCGTAATTATATTAGATTATATTAAGTGAATTCTATACTGAATTTACCACACAAAGACGTAGTATACTTAATACAGAAATAAATGCAGTGAGACGCGAAAGTACAAAGCCTTATTTCCTGAAAAAACTGCCACATATTTTTATCAATTTCATCTCACGTTTTCGTAAGTCGTAACCTTTATACGCACAGGAGAGAGATTAATCCTTGTGCTAGTATTAGGAATGCTGTAATGTTTGATGAATTTTGATTATACTTTGTTATAAAATCACTTTTCGTAGATAATATAGAAACTAGGTCAATGGTGAAGCTGATGCGTTTATCTTATTTTCCGAGACCGTCTATGTACCTATATCAATCAAATTTTTATCGCATTCTATCGTAATCTTTTTATGGAGATAGATTTCATTACAGCCTACACAAAGACTTTCACTAGATTTTCGTTCATGGGAAAATTATGCTGATGAAGTCATTTTATTACCTACTGTATACATAAACGACATTTTGTCGGATTATAAGTTAAATCTACTTGAAACTTCCACATGCAACTTTTTTAAATTACCAAATTTACCAGTCCCGCTTGCACAGCGAATTTTACCAAAACATTTTGGCTAATCATCAGCCAAAATGTGTGGTTTGAATAAAAAAACTCCTAAGCAAATTTTAGATAATTAAATATTCTTGCAAGCGGAGCAGAAAATTCTTCATTTCTTATTTATGGTCAGTTCAATATTCCTTTAGAAAGATAGAAAAAGAACGTGATTCCATACCGCGAGAGAGTCAAAGTTGACTCTCACGAGTCAAAGTTGACTCTCGCGAGGTACGGATATGGAATCACCCCCCTTTCGGATCAGCACAACTTTATTATTTTGTGGTACTGGCATCTTACTGAAAAAGTACAGCTACTTATATTTTAAACAAGAGACGACAAATTGGTGCGACGAATTCATGGCACCATGAATGTAACAAAACACCAAAGCCCGGAACAAATACGGCGTCTGCAAACCGTTTAATTTTGTCTCTTCCCAACAACACAAGGCCATTCGTTAACAGCTCATAAAGTTTGATATTCATCAGTAATTGAATCAAAAGCCTTTCGTATGCAAAGTCTGGCTGAATTGTCATGAAGTCATCGGGAGCAGCTCCATTGGCAATTGTCCCACTTTGCAACACTTGTGCCAACATGCCCATTTCTATACAACTGTCAGTCTGGCGAATTCCGAGAATTTAATTGTATGGATACAATGATTGTGGAGATTAATTGTAATGGACCTTTTCTGATAATCGGAACCATTTCAGTGGCTAATGGTTTATGTTAGTGCTCTCGTTAAGAGCTGATCTCTAGGTACGGTCAACGCAAATAACAGCAACCACCGCAAAATTATAATAAAAAAATGCTCGTATGTACCAAAATATGCTTTAGGTGGTTGACCCTGTTCAGCTACTTCTACAGCAGGATTAGCCCATATACTTGGTATAAAAGTAGGTAAAGGTTTTCCTGTACTTACAGAAATTAATCAAATACTTAGTATTTTCTGCTCTCTCTTTGGAACCTAAAGCTGAAAAAAAAATGATTGGTTCTTTGTTTCAAAGAAAATCTAAAAGAACCTAATTTAAAGGAACCTTTCCTTACCAAAGAGCTCTGTTAATCTGTTAACCATAAATCAAATTGAAGGTACCTATCCTAATTCCTTGTTCAAAGGATGTAACCCACAAATCCCCAAGGAGTGAAATACCGAGAAACAGTAGATGGTATTCAAACATCTCTGGTGTTTAGCCGGAAAGATTGGTCGCAACGCAAGACAAATAGGCGCACAGATGCATGCCGCAGATCGTATGGTATTTAATTAGTACCACGAACTACAAGGAGTAAGAAAAACTATTAGCGGTGGTATTACAGAACAAAGACTTTTCAGACTATAAGTCAATGTGCATTATCTAGAAAATATTGACCAAGTCACGGTCTACGTTGACTAGACGTTGTGGAGATTTAGATATCTGTGAATTATTGATTTTATCTTTCTTTTGTAGAAATTGCGAAATGAATTGAAAACAAACAGTACCTCAATTCCAATTTTTAGACACTCACTGACAACAGTCAATACCATCTTCCACATTCAGCATTCCAAGTCCTGAAGATTCTATCGAAGGTATGAGGAAAGCATTAGACGCAGGTCAAACCAAACGTCCAGGAAGAAGCTCATAAATATCACGTACTATTCCAACACAGTAATTAAACTTGAAGATTCTGATAAGGATACAGATACCTAATGTTGAGGTTATTTTGTACTGTTTATTGGGGTTTGCATAACAAAATTTTCTGCTAATTAAAGATCATATCCCTGCATTAGGTACAGGTACCAGTTACCCACCATTTTCTGTCATCCATGAACCAACAGTTGAGCACTGTATTTTTCTCGCTATAAACTCACAGTTACAAGTCTTATTACTGAAACAGTTATTAAAGTAGAACATTATGTCCCGTAACAAAAGACATTTCCTCTGTTATGCATTTAACAAGTTTTATGTGCGACGAGGCGATATAATTATTGTGGTTAGATCTTCTACTACTGAGCAGGTAACGAATAGCAAAGGATCTAGTTCAGAACTTTTCAATCTATTGACAGAAAGAATACAAAAAATAATAATAACTGGTCTGTTTTTGACTCTCCGTAAATATTCTACATGAAACGTGCCACTAGCCCAGATAAATGTCAAAGGAAACTACAACTAGCGCGAAATTGAACTAGATATGACCTACAATGCCGAGAATGCAGGGTAACCCACAAATTTCAGTTATAATATTTACAGAGTGGGCAGACATGGCGTAAACAAACTGCGGAGCGGTAGAATGTGCAGCCTTGACGTCGCCAATGCTCGGAAAACGTATGGCGGAAGGTAAAAATAAAAGGATTCGACCACAAGAATAGTATAGACATAACGAAGCATTCCTAAATCATCATGAGTAACCAGAAAATAGCATATAAGGTAGTCTAAGGTACTTGTTACATAAATAGAAGATAAAGCCAAGGTTATACAACAAAAGCATCGTGTAGACATCTAAATCTCCTAGATGCCCCACCCGCGAGGAATGCATGAGCTCCTCCGACCAGCTCGTAAATTATATCCGTGATTCTCGTTTTTTTTTGCATTGAGATGCGCAAAAGCTTTTAGATGGTGGTTTATGGAATCACCTTTTAGTCTTAGCTGAGATTTGTGGTCACGCGATGTCTGCACTTTGTAAAAAATATTCGTGAGGTTTAAAATATATTTCGAAAGGTAACCTCCCTCACTACCATAATTTATGTGCAATCACGAAGTCTAATTTTAGATTACACGGACACATACCAGAAAGGGGACATTTCTAAAGTTAGAAATAAGTTAGCAAGACGCATAAACACGCAAAAGTTGACGAGTAAAATAAAAAGTTTACCAAGTTTAAAAAGGGTACCCAAATAGATGATAATAAAATACTTAGTAAATACATAAATAATGCTGGACCATCATACACATAGCAAAAAAATTATAATCTAGCCATAAGCGAAGCAGAGCTTGTGCTATGGGTACTAGATATCTAGTATACCTACTAATACAATATGCTACATAGAGAGGTCCACCACTTCAAAAATCTAAGAAAAGTCTTTAAACAGGTGGAATATACACAATATCTTTTAGAACTCTCGCTGAAAGGAACTATCGGAAATTGGTTCACTCATAAAATACAAACACGACTTCAAACTGCGATAATAGCGAACATGAGTGCCTACACCTGTTACCGACAACACAATATGAAGCTCTATTTCTGATCAAATGCCATGGCAACTGCAGGTTCAAACTAACTCTTGATAATATAACAGTAAGATCTATTTTGGAATACAGGTTGATGCACTTGCAATAGTTGCACTTGACGTGAAATAGATGGGCGGCTGAGATTCATCAAACCTGACGTAATAATTTCAGTGATGGGATCATCTGTAATACAGGCGGGACTTTAGGAAATGTAGAGACTGATTTATTAGCTTGGAAGATACCTGCATACACACTGTTTACACTGTAGCAATCTTCCAGGTATGGAAGAAGGAAAGGGAGCCCTTTGTCTAGCACTGGAATCCAGCGGGCTTTTTTAAAGCACGTAGGTCTAGCTAGAGCCATTGTATTTGTATATCTAGGAAAATATTTTCAGTGACTATTAGCCATTATTTTCCTTCCGCTAATAAAAAACTATCCGCACTGGCAGAGTTTCTTTTATAAAATGGTTGAAAAATGTGTTAAAAACTATTAACGTCTCTGCAAATTATTTTATTACCACGAAAACGTGATGTTATCAAAATTCACGACTTCACGAGTCAAGAGATATTGATGTAAGTTAGTTTTAAATAGATTTTCTTTTTAAATATTATAATAATAAAGTCTCATCACGGAAGGAAGTCAGTCTCAGTTGTGGATCAGGGTACAACTGAAAATCGGTCGCGCACACATTCAGCGCGTTTCCTTATTTTGACAGTTCGATTTCCTGCGCTTTTGCTGCACCATGTGGGTAAGCAATAACATCGTTCATTATCGTATCGTCAGCGATATTGTCGTCGATAGACATGATATAGGTTCCTATGGTGTGGCGGTCCAGCGGTGACGGTTGATCTTCTCTACCTTCAAATAATATTTGAGACGCTTAGTAAAATTTTGATGTTTTTGGCTTCTTTTGAATTTCGAATTGAACTTAATTAATTCAATAAATATGTGCAAGTTTTCAGAGAACGAATTTTTGAACGAATTCTAAAATACGATTGCTTACGCCGTGTCCTACGTGGGCGAATCAACGCGAACGCGATTGCGAAACGATCCGATGCGAATTTAATGCGGTGCGGAGCGATGCGGCTACTCTGTCCTACGTGCGCGCGAACCGTCCCCTCCGCACCCTCCGCCGCCGTTCAAAAAATATGGCCGACGCGTCCACTTCGCGCGAAAATATCAAGCCAACTGATCGCGTTCGCTTCATTTCGCGCCGCTCCGCACCGCACCCCACGTGCGTTTGGTCACGTAGGCCACTTCAATAGGTTTCGAATGTTTGTTGTTTTCGCGCCGCGCCGCGCCGCTTCGCGTTCGCGTTGATTCGCCCACGTAGGACACCGCGTTAGCTTCCGTTTGCGCGTTTGGCTCAAAAGGGTGAACGTCCAGTCCAGCTTAGCTTTCAATATTAGTTACCATGACATAACTAAACATAACAACATTAGGTACCTATGTTTTATTTCAACAGTCTTCTCTGCGGCGCGGCGGCGGCGGCGCGTGGTAAATCGCTACTGTCATTCCGTTCCCAACGTATTTGGCACCCAAACGTAGTCTGGCGAAGATCAATGTTGTTTGTGATAATATATCGGGATTAGCCTTGAAGTTCAATAGCCTAGAATTCCTTAGGCCTAATGACTTTCAATGTGTTTATGTACGTCAATTGCGTTATTGAAAAAAACAATTTGCTGGTCTATTTACAATTTCGCACGGGAGGATTGCCTTTGAACTGTCATACAACGAGGAAAGTGTAATCAAGGTTGATCAACTCACTTTCAAAATCCCATCAATAGAAGGTACTTAGTTTAAATGAGTTTTGTAGTTATTATAGATTTTTCATAAGAGAAAAAGCTTTTAGTTCGCGTGTGAGTGACCACCCACCGATGTAGAATTTGACGACGTACAGTGTACAGTATAGTAGCTGCTTGGTGTTTCAGTATTAACAGTGCGGACTGTTTACTCAGAAGGGAACAGCTGAGTTTAAGAAGGCTGGATTACTTTATTTTTGGTGTTGCTAGCCTAAAAACATATATGAATTTCCTCAAATTGAAATAGTATAGGCGCAATGTTATAGACTAGTTTTAAGGAATTCGTACCTACAGTACCGGC
This sequence comes from Eupithecia exiguata, assembly GCA_947086465.1. Taxonomy (NCBI): domain Eukaryota; kingdom Metazoa; phylum Arthropoda; class Insecta; order Lepidoptera; family Geometridae; genus Eupithecia; species Eupithecia exiguata. The sequence goes on along the minus strand of OX352231.1, from coordinate 12,468,046 downwards.
TGGCTCGGCAAAGCATGGTGATTATGAAAAAAAAAACCGTCCTTGCCTGGCGGAGGCACGTGCAGCAGCAGTAGGATATTCTGAGGATGGCTGTTCGTGACAGATGAAGGTGTTTTTCAATTTTGCAATACAATTCTGTAACCTACCTATCCCATTTCACTCACCACGATGAGGGATGAGCAGACTGTGGTCGCGTGGGAAACTATAAATTACTGGCTGTTATAAACTGTGACACGGCTAGGTTTCCTTGCCAACTGGGTTACTAGATTCCATCTACACTGTTCGACGTGACGTTTGATTTTCATTTCCTACCCGAATTTTCTCTTCTTTATTAATACAAACAGCTAGAGCTTAATATGCACTTTCTTCACTAATTTATTGTTATAGACTAACTAGAAAAAAAAGTAAACTTAGGTATACATGAAATTTATAATATTCTTTCGTTATATTCTCATATTCAGATACATTATTATTCTCAATTTATTAGGGTTCCGTAGCCAAAGGGTAAAACGGGACGCTATTACTAAGACTCCGCTGTCCGTTTGTCCCCAGGCTGTATCTCATGAACCGTGATAGTTAGACAGTTGAAATTTTCACAGATGATGTATTTCTGTTGCCGCTAAAACAACAAATACAAAAAATTAGAATAAAATAAATATTTAAGGGGGCTCCCATACAACAAACGTGATTTTTTTTGCTCAATTTAGATAACGGCAATATGATATAAATGGTACGGAACCCTTCGTGCGCAAGTCCGACTCCCACTTGGCCGGTTTTATTATTATTACTCAATCCTTTAGCCGTAGATAGAATACCCCGATATAACTGACACTGATAGGTATTAATTTTGCTCAAATTCACAATGTGAACGTCAATAGTAGAGTTGCAAATAGCCCACCGATACGCTATTACCGACAAGCACATAGCTCCCGCTGTGTGGCACGGACATAAAGTAGGAAATGCAATTTCAACTGGTTTATGGCCCGCGGCTAAATCAATATTTAGGATGTCTCGGTCATAACATGTTCCTTGTTTACGGTATTCCATAGGTAGATGTTACTCTAGAAGTTTCCCCTTTATAATTGTTATCTGAAACTGGTTTTGTAATTTTGAACCAAGCGACCGTCCATTTTCGATGTTGAATATTATGAATGCCTTGTTGCAAGGAATTTAATCTTCTGAAAGTGGAATTCCAATAACAATTTGTCCAACGGTCTGCAAAATGGTTCCAGAAAGCAATGGTAACATAATTCTTGTTTTTTATTTGGCTTTCTCTTTTAATCCATATTAAGTAAGCTGATATAAGTAACGAATTGTTCGATAAAGTTTTCATTAAAATAAATGGAGGTGTTTAAGCAGCTATAAAAGTGTATTATCTTATCATATACCTACCTCTCGCGGAATTCTCTTTTAAGATTTGAACATAAGAAACGTGATACCTTCTTAGAACAATAGCCCTGTAGGTATCCTGGCAAAGATTTATCGCCCCAACTGGCTCAACTTTCAGTCACGTTTATAGACCCCTGTTCCAGTTCTGGCTTTAATGTCTATAGTAAGAAACTAGATAGAAACTTTACTGTTGATAACGATTAGCCCTTTCTCTGTCCAGCGCTAAATAATGGGACTTTGCCTGAATATTTTTGACTATAATACTCCGCCCGCGCTTAATTTTTTTTGATTGAATGAAAAAAGTTTTAGCGATTCTGGTCCTTTTTAAAAATATTTTCGAATCTGTCTACTCAATAATTATCGGGACCAACGAGAGCTTCGATATTTATCCAGCTGAATCGGTCAGCTCTATGAAAATAACGTGTACTGCAGTATGTATTGGTGATTTGGTAAAATAGGTACCTGATCGTTCCATTGTTTTGAGATAGGTTTCGCCAAAAAAAAAAATTAAAGTAATTAAATAATATCGAGTGTGTCATTTGGGGCCCGAGGCGCAGCTGAGGGCCTTAAAATAAAACACACGATGTAGGAATGGCACTTTCTTCCGAGTAATACATAATGCTTTAAACTACACATACGAGGAAAAATCTTCAAAATCACTCGTTTAAATAAAAAATGTAAACTCGAATTATGTGAAAATCGTACGTATTAAATACGTGCGTACGATTTTACATGGTTCTTTTTTAATTATTGTTCCGAATAATACGGAAGAAGCCAAAAATTATAAGGAAAAATATAGGAAATTATTAAATTTCTTAGAGATTACCCAGAGTGCGATGGCTTACCCACTATAATACAAACACCTATCCCAAATTGGTAAAGACTATTAAAATATATTTTTGACGACCTCTGTGGCGCGGTGGACTAAGGCCTGCCTGCGACGCAGGAGGTTGCGGGTTCGATTCCCGCCTCGGGACAAATGTGTGTACGATCTGCAGACATTTGTCCGGGGTGTTCTGGTCGTTTTCTATGTATAATAAAAAAATATCTATCTATGTATTGTATTGTATTATGTATATCAGTTATCTAGTACCCATAACACAAGCTCTGCTTACCTTGGGGCTAGATAATGCTGTGTGAATTGTCCAGCATTATTTATTTATTTTTATATATTTTAAGATAAGTATTGACTTGTACCCATTAATATATATAAAAAGAGAAGATAAATCCATTAATACATAAATAAAATGAACTGAACTGATCAGTGTGTGCTATTTTCTCATTGTTAAGTCTTTTACAGTCTACTTATTGCCATGGGCTTTCCAGTCGTTACATTCCTTTGGTTAGCGTTTACATTGGAATTACCAGGGGATGCGTCACATGCTTCCGATTTACCTAAGCACCTTACTGACAGACATCCAAACGGGGACAAGAGAAATTGCCGCTAACTTAAGCGCATTAGTCACTGTGACTTATTAAGACTTGGATTACACGCGGGCGGATTTGTCCTTACGGTAAACTACTGTGCTGGATTTACTACGAATACACCTCTTACCACTGAGATAATTTATAATCGGTGTTTGGTAGTCCACGTCTAATTAACTGCTTGTGATCTCTCTCGTTTTGTAAAATAGCTTCGATCTTAGCACTGACATGATACCGTAAAGTGAGAGATAATAACATGAAGGACTGGTGAATTATTGTATCTCGAGTCTTACGTTATCTGTTTGTTTGTTGTTTGCCGACAGATACTAGGAAATCCTATTGGCTAACATCAATGTATCTTTATTGCCAAATTAAATGCCAAAACCATCTTCTCTATTCTTAGGAAAATATTTAATTGGTCCGATGTAGCGAATGTGTGAATTTGCTCTAAGAACTATTCGTATAGAATTTGTAATACTTGATATAATGTTCAAATAAACAGTTTCCCGTATTTCCGAGATTAATTTTCATACCGAGAATTATAAATAGTTGGCAAATACTTCTTCAAAACTCCGTGAATCAGATCAATATAAACGATCAGACAGACAAGCCTCGGCACCTCGCCTGCATTCCGCAGCTCCTTTGAAGTGAACTACTTAGTGCTATTAATATCAGCGATCAAGGAGCGCCTTTGTACGCCTGCCCCTGTTTCCTACTTGCCGATAATATCGACTTTTCTGATAAAGATTGAGACACACTGAGACCACGAACTACCAGTTTAAACCCCGTTGATAATTTGCAACTCATACAAAAACAAAGATGTTGAAAAATAAAGGTCCTATATATAATAGTACAGACAAAAAAAGACTTATTTTTGCATTGAATCACAAACGGTCTCCGTTTCAGCATGAAAACTCGTTACATTACACAACCAACGCTGATCTCTCGAGAAAGGTAAATGTTATAGTTTCTTCACAAAAACCAAAACTACACCCCTGATATTGTAGTTTAGTGGAATATTAACACAACAAAATGAAGAGATAGGTTACTATAGAAAAACTCACGGAACTTTCTTTTATAAGAATGAAAAGATGAGAAATACCTGAAGTGTTTTAAAACCCTTATTAGCCGATGAGGTCGACACTTTGGTGTTTGCAGGTCAAGTGTGTCCTCAGCCTACTACACTGTTCCGTGTCATTCGATATCGTGTTGATACACATACATTGCATAAACTGTTTGCACCTTTGTTTGGGCAGGTCGTTTAGGAAATGAATCCACTCAAACATTGTTAAAATAACATCGTCACTCGTCAGGTAACATTTTACACATCACACTAATCACACTAATATAATAAATGAGAAAGTTTGGATGATTGAATGGATATTTGTTACCTCTTCACGCCAAAAATACTGAACAGATAGAGCTGAAGTTTTGCATGCAGGTAATTTTTGACCTATATCAAACATAGGCTAGTTTTATCCCATAAATCAGTTCCCACGGGGTAAAAATCACCTTAAAACATCTCCATAGAAAAAACGGATGCGAAGCTGCGTGTAGAAACTAATATTTTAATGCGAAAGTTTGGATGGATGCATGTTTCTTAAAAAAAATTCAAAATTCAATAACTTTATTTCTTTAGGCTTACAAAATAAGCACTTAGACAAGTCAAATTTTATAGATAAACAGCTTAATATTAGTAACTGTTGTTGTGTGTTACTTCTGCACGCCAAAACTGCGGAACGGATCGGGCTGAAACATTGCATAGATGTAGGTCTCTAGTCTAGCCACTCGATCTACGCAAATAAAACATTAATCGTCACTATCCCAGCCCTAGGCAACTGGCTTACACTGGCGACGACGTTACTACATTGTATTCATTTTTATTTTCCTTTCGGACGAAGTTTTCATATAATTATGATAGAACTTCACGTACTCTCTAAACCAGGAATTAAATATAGGCTACTGTTTATCCCATAAAACAGTTCCCATTGAATAGTAATAACTTTTTAACGTGTCCATAGAAACAACGCGTGCGAAGTCGAGAGCAGAAACTAGTCTAAATATAAAAATAGCATTGGAGGTCTATGAATAGCAAAGACTAATGCTATGAACGCGCCCGTAATTAAAAGCTTTGAATGCAAACTTTTGAGATTAATAATTAAAACTGACTTAGTTTAAATTGGAAGAGGTTAGTCGACCTATTATTATCTTAAACCTTTTAATTAAACCTACGGGCTCAGACAGTAGTTAATCATAGAGTAGTTTCGTTAGTAGAGCCCCTTTGGAACCCTCAATTCTGGCGGTTCCACAATTAGAGGAAGACATTAGAATATAGTTCAGGCTGCTATGATGAATGATGAACAGTATGATGGCACTCCTAATTCTGTCAATTGGCCGGAATTCAAGACACCTTAGTTTGGGGGCAGTGGGTGTGCCACGGCCATCGTTTGTCTAATTATCTATAGGTCAACAGAGCTATCAAATAGGGCCTCGGATAATAACATAGCCAAAACTGAGCGTCATCGAAAAAGGAAGATTTGAAGGACAAGATGAAGGAAAAGTTAAGCTTTGAGAGAAAATTATGTTTTTTATTTTATTTTAATTTTTTATTCTAATTTAAGTAGGGACTTAGAGTCTACCAGTGACTAAGTCAGTCAGATAGGATAACACAGTAACTTAAACTATTCAATATTTACAAGTATCTTATATGTGGACTTATACAGAGTGACAGCGGCAACAGAAGTTTGTTCCGCCAGCACACTCTGAAATAAGCCCACATAGAGCTGGCAGGTCATAGAAAATTGTATTCGGTGCCGTTAATATGATAAAGGGAAGTTGTCTTTAATTGCGATCTTCGATGCTCGCGAGAGACTCGGAAAAACTGGTATGCTTGTAGAAGTCATAGGTCACGAAGCCGGAGTAGATGGAAAAGCAGAAGTCCTGAAATATCTTCGCCCCTGCCACGGCCCCAACTTCAGGCCATCATTCATTCAATTACAAGCACGGTGTGACGTGACCCGTTTAACATTATCAACCAGTCGTACGTTATTGTACCGATGCCGTCACCGGCGCCGTCCTAGAATAGGTTACGATTATGGAGATTATGTGGGTTTCTGTCAGCAATACTGGTACATAGTCGCAACAATGTAGTGGGTATGTGCAAGAACACGCTTCAATTTCGAGGTGAACTGATCTATTACTATCCTCTTGGACCTTTGTTCTAAATGACTACGAGCAGCAGCGTCAGCATATAACACGGAACTAACATTTTAGCCGGCTTACACAATACCTCACTATTACCAACTAGTTACCCCATATAATACATATAATACAGGCTTGATAGATTTAGATTTCTTGATTGATTTCCTAAACTTCGCTTTGACCTCGACCTCCTCTAACACTCCTTAAATCCTTAAGTACAAGTCTTTCCATCTTGTTCTGTTTTTCCCAACACCTATTTTGTCCACCACTGCAGCTCTCAGACAAGCCGAAGATAGGGTGGCGTGGAAGCAGCTGGTCAACTCCTCAACTAAGGCTTTATAAAGTGGGCACGACCTTCAGTGATGAAGAAGTAGATTTTGTCCATCCCAGTGAGTGTAGCTGTGGAGCTAAATGTGTTTCCTCACAGCAATCTTTCAAAGTTTAGTGAATGCACTCCTTTCCTGTCAGTATTCAAACAGTGCATTATGAAAGCCTCTAACCTTAAATCAGTTCAAATGACGTTAACCCTTCATGAGTTCAGATGTGCAGTCGCAGTGCACAGAATACAGAGTAACAGAGAGACCACCAACGAGTTCGCGTTTGATTAATGAAGATATGACGTTGACGCGTAACATAATATTACTATCATTTGCAATGTGGTACGGCCCATGATTCCAATTTAAGGATAGCGTCGATCATTTCTACAGACGCCTTCGACTTCCAGTATGTCCATAATGGACCATTGGCATTGTGCTGTATTGTTCCCTATTTTTAAGATTGATTGTAGATTTTGCAAGTTCAGTCGACGTCAGCCTTTGTAACACAAATGCTCGTGCCAGATGTGTCCTGATTGAGATGGCATGATACATCAGTTTTGATCAGATTCCATCAATTGGGACAGTGAGTGACATTTATATTCCGTGAAATGAATTTAGGTCAACTTTTTAGAATTCTGTCGAACAAATAATACTTACCAATACCAACTCGTAATTTAGAATTGGGTCAAACGTTGCTTGGCAAATGTCACTAACATTTCAAACATCAATGTGCCAATGACATTCAAACTAAAAAACTTACCCACTGAGTTTTAAATGTGCTGAAATAAATTCTGAATGAATGTTTAAACTATTTTAAATTCATATTTCTCATCCTTGACACCAGACAGCATTCGATTTCCATATGAATGTCGTGAATAACAAAAGCCCAGTCTGACACCTGCGAACGGCAAATTGCAAACTGCATCCATTGACATACCCGTCACGTATTGCCTCCAATTCCTACGGATTGGTGAATTCGCTCGACGCACTTGACATACTGACTGGTGTGTGAGCTGTCGATCATTTATTCAGACTGGATATGACTTCAGGACATGGAAGTACGGTAATAGAAATCGCGTGATTCGATATGATTATCTTCTGATATGGGTTTCTTATAACGAGTGGGTATTCATATCTATAGGTAACCAACCATTTGTAAGTCTTATGAACATTTTAGACGCTTAGATTAATGCATAAAAAGCTATTCGTTTCACGTTGCTGTTTATCTTTATATAAACAGCAATTCTTTCTCTTTTAATTCTCTTAAAGAATTAATATAAGACTCAGGTACCTACCTAAATATATATGTAAATAAAGAGTTAGGTATATATTAGACCATGGTCATACCCCTCTTGTTTGGGCAGGCATATTCAGCAGAAGACGTATGTATGTGTGAAAATAATAGGTACCAAGGTACTCTCAAACGATATTTGTAAATCAACAGCTTAATAGCCCCTGTCAATTTTAAACGAACCAATTGACGAATCCTGTCTAATAAACTTCAAATTTTACGATACCCCTTACTTCATAGACCAGCCGTGTAAATCTTCAAAACGACGACAGTAAAATGATAGTTTAATCTACGCTGTAACAGCTGTAAGCGATCGTATCCTAAAGTTAAGGAAAACCACTTAAAGTACCACTAACTAGTTAATTAATCGATTACATCAAAATAACATTGCCCAACAGACTTAAAGAAACGTGGTTTTGATCGAATAGAGCAGGGAACTAAGTGTTTTATTTTTATGATATTAGAATAATAGATTAATGTGAGAATAATGGATGATTTATATTTATTAGACCGGGTCGTATTCGGGCCGGGCCGAGGCCGGGGCGGGCCGGAGCAGCTAGTAGACGTACCCGGACGGGACACGGATCATGCACTATTTAATAATAATCTACTTCATTTTTAATGTATGTTACGTTTCAAATCCATGCCCCGTCCGGGCCACGTACCTACACGGTACGCCCCGGTCTTACATAAATCATCCCTAAACCGAGAAGTTCACATCAAAGAAACGTCCTCGACAACACGAAAACAATAGACTGACAATCAATCGATCAATCCACTCATGTGATGGACACAGACGGGGTAATTGTATCCAAATGGGAGCAAGATCACGGCCGAACCAGTGAACTGTGCGACGGTCACGGCATAGGAACGGAAACAGATAAATATACCAGAAGACGTCATCGAGACTCCATTACTAGATCAAGAGAATCGATTAGATACATCGATAGATATACTTTATGGATCAAAAAATGGACAGCTACATATAAATAAATGCTATGGCAACAAAACTCGTTCAGGCAAATGAAGATGTAGAAGAATTTGGTGTAACGTATAATAATAAACTGGAACCAATTCATTCCAATGGCCGATCCCAATAACTGCTTTTATTGCGAATGGCATTTTGAAGATACGTTTATTCAATAGGTTTGCGTCTAGGCACTATATGATATTATTTGTTTTTATTACATAAAGTTGGTTTGTAAACCTGCTATTTTTAATTAATAGCTCAGAAAAATCTGAAATAAGTCTCTGGTTTATCAAAAACCTAGTCTTATTAATAGAGATAGTGCGGTATAGTATGACAGGTAGTTCATCTTCATTAACACAGGAGCCCCTATTACCATCAGTTTCGAAGTCAAGCGAGCCGCTGTTGTCACCACAAATGATAATGACTGCGTCAACCATCATTACCGCTTCTTCGGCTAATTAGAAACCTCGTTAAGGGCACACATTAACACATTCTCCAATTAATTCATCCACGCTGTGATGGATCGCTTTCTTTACGGCTCGATTCAGTTAACTTGTTACGAGATCAATCTAACGTGGCTTTATTAATGTTGTTTGAGATATGACAGATGCTATTGTTATTTTTGGATGCTAGCAGATGTTTTGTGTTAGAGTGAATATAAGTTTCAGAGAAAAACTGATTCTTTTGCTATCATCTCATCATCATTTACAGACTATATTGGTTCACAAGTGGACGCAGGCCTCCCTCTGATAAGATAGTTATTGGCTTTAGCTGTATATTGTGGTGTATTTCAGCCTTATTGTGGTGTATTTAATTTTGACCAGACTATGGTGACCATTTGCAATCGCTGGCATTGCCTTAGTTTATGGAAGCTATTTAAAAGTAACGGATTTACCGCAGATAGCAATGTACCATCTTCAAGCTAGTATTATAAATCCAAAGTTGAAGTTAAAATTAACCTGGATAGAAACAGCCACACTAAATATAACGGCACATGTCCAGACAGAGATAAGCTGTTATAAATCAGAACATAACGATAACATTCAGAAGGGCAATTAACCAAACAATAATTAATAATGCGGCTTCCGTGGAGGGAATTAAGGAGTGATTTATCCAACTGTGGGCCCATAACATGAAATTATGATAAATAAGTCTAATTATTGACTTCTGTCTTGGGCTCGCCTACCAATCAATTTTTATTAATTATATACAGGTTTATGTTTAATGTTTTCTTTCATCTTGTTCGAGATAGTTAAATCGACGGATTCGAAGTGTCTGCTATAAAGGTTAAGATCTTCTTGAGTAAAGAGATGAAGCATACGTTTCTAGTTTTAATCTCGTATTATGTTGTCCATTGTAAAATCTATTATACATTACATCTAGCACAGAAAAGTTTTCATATTCATATCTTCATCTGCAATGTAAAATTACACAAATTAACGATTTAAGAAAAGAGATTTATAGCCAGTAAGATTCAGAATCAAATGTAGGTAATGAATGTCAGATTTCAACTGAAAAGAGAAGTGGGCGATCTAGAGCAAGCACTCTGCCACCCCATCAATAACAGTGGTATGTGCATATCACAATTGATGCAACTCTGCCAATGGCATTGGCCTGAGAAACTGGCAACCGCGAGAAGATCTGTGGATAAACGCACACAACTAGGAGTCGAAGCAAGTTGCAAACCAAGAAGAAAGAGCAGATAGTACATACATGACGTGTAAACCAAACAAGGTACTGAAAGTAAGATACATACATTTTAAATTAGGGACACAACGAAGCTGTAAGGTTGTCTTATTTTCTGTGTAACCTGTCTATCAGCGTTGCAACTGAAAGCTTTCGATCACATGACTCATCCTAGCTCAGCCAACAAACCCTTGAAAAAAGGTCCCTTTATTTTGATCGCAAAAAAGAGAAGACTACAGCGAATCGACATAGCAAATATCGCAGCTATTGTTGGCAAGTGTTGCACTTAATTGTCACCCAGTACTATTAAACATTTCAATCTACGCTTATTTGTTGCGAAAATTCAGAAAATAATTCTGCGTCTCTATATTAGACGACTTTACATTCAACAGCTTTCAATGAGGTATGGGTACATTTTAATGTGCACATAAGTGTAAATAATCCAGTATTTTTATAGGTACCTATACCTTTTTGGTTTTACCCTTGCTATTAGCCAGTATACAGCTCTCGCCTTATCATCATTTACCAGCCTGGCAGATGTTTCCGTAAATCAGGCAATAGTTATGCGCAGTGCACTAAGCTGCACGATTCTAGAATTGAAATGGTTGAATAAGAAAAAGATTTGTAGAAATTTTACCGCTACAATACGCACTCCACATTTTAATTAACTACAAGGAGTTTCAAAGTTAATAATTGATGGAAAAAAGATGCTAAATGAACTGCCATCCTTTTCCTAATTGACTATTGAAGTGATTTGAAAACAGTGATGCCTCAGAATATTCGATAGCAGTAACAGAACGGCAAGAACGGCTCCTAAGGAGTAAAAGCAAGCAAACACAAATGTAAGCATCAAAAATCTGCACTAAGGTTACTGCAGGTATTTTTCGTTGTGGCTTTGTCTATTTCTAAACACTTGTCTAGAACTAGAACTACATACGTACGTAGTGCTCCTTCTACGAATATACGTACTTAAACCTACAGAAGCTTCCGAGGAGTAATTCTATCCTACACAATTCACGACTTCCGCTTAACGAATATTGGATCTTTATTGCCTTCACAGACATTGCAATGGAATCGACCTCGCGACGTCGCTTACAATCCATTGTCGCGAACTTTATGTGGACAAGTGCAAGCCAATTGGTTTAATTTTATTTCATTACTATTCAAGGATACAAAATTGGGATCAAAAGTTTAGTTTATTATGAGGACACTTCCTGGTATGAAAAGAGACATATTTTTGATAGCTTGATGCCAAAAAGCTTAGACGAGAAAAATGCTAATGATGATGATGAAAGTTGTCGATAACGTGTATCTAATGAACTAGATTATAAAGGTGTGTTTGTTTGCAATCGAGGTGAGTGTAACCCCATTTCAGTTGTACGAAGAGATCGATTTCACAGCCCACGAAATGATATCGTAAAAACCACAGAACGCGTGAATGTTTACACTTCAGGTGTGGTCTTCAGCTAAGATGAACTTGTCTTCGACTGGTTTTACGATACTAGATAAAATAAAATAATACTGGGTTCATCGATAAATTTTATTTTAGGGAGCTGTTAAAAGTCCACGTGCATTGTGATTGAATTAGAGTTGGTATTTTAGTTCTCAATTTCTTTTAGCTTATTTTGTATGCTCAACTAACTAAAATCATAATTACGTTCCTTGTTTCTATCACATTCAATGTCTGTAATGTATTGTTGATTGAAAAATATGACCATGGTGTCATCAGCTTCGTATAACATTATGAATATGACATTGATATCATCAATTAACAGATTAGAAGACTCAATCAATAATATTTGAACTCCAATTAGGATATGAGTTCGCACGACCCAATCTCCCTTCATTGGCAATTGAGCCAGTTATATTAATTTGTTGATCAATCAACACTTCAATAAGCTAATTGGCATCCTTATTACCTACAGAAGCGATTATTGCCCCATTAGTTGAAGAGCCATAAATGTGTCTGCTATGATTGAGATCAACTCGCGGTGACGCGTTGACATCATGGGTTGGTTCTACTAACAAACTGCTGAAGTCATCGCTCACCGAATAAGCCTCAGCTTGTGTTTATCCGTTCTTGACATAATTTAATAGTATGGTTATTTTGGGTAGTGACAACTTGTGAAATGTTGAATGCTTCATTGTATTTGCGGTAGATTTGTTTGTTACCAAAACGGATACACGTACCTACACCTCAGAAAGGAGGATATTTTGACCCTATGTAATAGCGATGAGCAATATTTTGTTCCGCTCTGTTTGTACGTCCTCCAGTGCAATAGTTCCTAAGACCAAGTATGTAACACAGTCGAATCATAAAATGATTTTTATTCTTATTCCAGTTCCGATCAAGGGAGATATATTTATTGTTTGTCCGAATAAAAAAACACATCTTCTCTTTACGATATTACTCTAATTTTTATTGTTGATAGTTTTAGATACAAAATATAGGTTTTTAACACCATTGTGGCTTATGTAGCCGCTTACACAGGTGCAGATGATATACAAACATTTCATAACACCAACATCTGTGAAACTGGCAATTTAGTTACCATCGTAAATGTAGGTAGGTATTTAGTGCGATTCGTTATTCATCGTTATTGTTATTCGATAGGTAGGGTAACCGCTGTTTTTGAAATGTAATAAGTATTCGTAAAATATTTCACTGGTTTACATTATGCAAACGATATGTAACGATATGTTCGTGGCCGAAGTATTGGCAGCTTTCCTAAGCGAGTCACTTCTATTAATTACGATAGCCGCATCGACTTGTGAGTCATTGTATGCACCAATTGCAAGCTCTTGGGCTTTTTAATTAACCTCAAGAGCAAGCGTGACGTGGATAAAGGACGCATCGATCTGTACAATTACCAGTGTGGTTTTTTTTTCTTTATTTTAAACGCAAGACTGTTTTTCCGTACAAAAATTCGATTACATTAACAACAATTTTGGCACCGTTTCCAGATTTCCGATAAATTACGATTATTCCAGTAATATGTGGGAAGTCAAATGGGTTAGAACCAGTACGAGATGGTAAGTAAAAAGGGAAAGTTATGTGCGTTTTTAATTTCGTAGCTGATTATCGGTTTGCTCATTAACGCCTCGTAATGTAGATTCAAGTGTTAGTCTGCGATCAAAATTAACGATGTAAGTACCATTTTTGGTATCTGTTGGAGAACTTAGATATTAAAGAGGCCATGATAAGTATTAATAAAAGACATAGAAATAAAACTTTCTGATCAGACAGATGTTACCTTGATCGTGGACAAATCTTAAACTTATAGATAAATATTATTTAACAAAACGATAAACACCAATTCACACATCATCATCTGCCATTTACCTATGGTTTTAACAGAAGCATTGATAAAACATTAAAATGATATGATGATGGCTTCTCACAGAATGTGAATAAATGGTCGAAGGGTAAAGAAGAGATTAAAAATGTCACATATATATCGTTCTATCAGTTTCCATCAATTTCAGCATATTAGATATCATTACGTATGTTAAATTTATGCGCACGGGCAGAGAAAAACATCGTGGGTGTTGTGAAATGAAATTTGTGAATACATCATGAAATTCAAAATTAAAACGAGAACAACAGTTTATGCTTTCTTGTTGTTTTATTGTAAAGTTCAATTTAACATAAATATTTTTAACAAATCTTTTAAACCAAGAACACAAAATCACAGAGATTCCATCCATTTAAAATTCGTAGAAAATGTAGGTAGGTAATTACCTATTTACACAAAACATTTGGTTTACTAAAGCTAAAGTCTAGGACAATTCCATAAATAATCCTGTATTAAATTCAGCCTCTAAGTTCAATGGTATGATCGGCGCGCGCGCCGGTGTCAGTCGGCATGTCTCGCGTATCTACTCTGCAAATAGCTGCGGGGCGCATGTAGCACAGATTTAGACGTCTAATGCGAGTCTAGATTTTTATGAGTCAGAACAAAAGCTTTTATATTGCGATCGTATACTTAGTTTAAATAAAAGAAAGATTGAAATACATACGGATAGCGGAGAATACAACCAAGACGATGACGCAAGCATGTTGGGGCAATGAGAACTAGTGTACTCATAGTTAAAATGACAATCATAAATAATACAGAAATTACTATTTTAGTAGGTTTGTTAATCCATTATTTACGATCCATTAGGCATCAAAATAGTCCCTGCAAATTCCATTCTAAACAACATTATAGGAAACATAATTTACAGGTTTCTTAGGGAGACAAGTAGCTATTTCAAATAGATCTTTCAATATAATAAAAAGTCGTAGAAGTTGAGAAGTAAGAGGTAATGTAGAATATTAGCCTAGATGACGACATTGTTCTTTTACACGACTGCAAACAAAACCTTGAACAATTGTTTGAGTATACATAAGAGGCGATTCAAAATTCCAGTTGCTGTTTAAATTATATTTGCTGAAAACATAATTGTTTGGTTTTTATTGTTCTGTATTGTAACACGACCCATATTGTATAGTTACATGGACGTGGCATTGCGAACAGTGTTGCTATGGGAGAATGTACAGACCAAAATGACATTAGATCACAATGATATATCGCCGATATATTATTGAATGAGGACATATTTGTATACAACAAAGTAAGCCTGCCCCGTGCAAAATGAAATAATTTGATTATTGTTTTCTTTTTGTTTGAAAAACCAACCTTCAAATTCCTCAATTTTAAACTTTTTTAGCTTACAACATAGCAAAAGAATCATCAAAACTCGGTCCACAATTGACGGAGATCGGCAACGAGCTAAAACATAGTGAAGTACATAGCCGAACATAGAACCTTCTCCTTTTTCCGAATTCGGTTACTAAAACTTTAAAGCACGTTATGTAGCAAGGAGAAAGCTCTCTCACATAATTCGCGCGAAATGAAAATGGGACGGAACCTTGTCATTTAAATGTTACTTTAGTAACTATAATACTCCATTGTATTTTGTATAGTTTTTGGCAAGGACTGCGCCTACGGAACATGAAAATGTCAAACTCTCTGCGAAGTATTGCCAATCTTGCGAGTGTTTGGTTCTTGGTTTATGAATTTACTCTTGAGCTAGTTGTTTGCCTCTCTGTGAAGACTAATTTGAGAACTTGCCACGAATTTCATGTCAAGTGTGTGTAGATTTATTGTAAGATTCTTAAAACAAAAATTTTCGCGGTTCATTTCTTCCACCTTATTCTCGACCATTAATAGTCCAAACGGTACTTGTAAATTTTTAAGTGGCGTTTTGCCAATTTAGATCATTTGTTTATAATAAAATTAATATTAACTGGTTTTTTTTAAATGTTTGATTGATTTCTTATTTTGAATCAATAATTTATCTATCTCCACTACTTCTTTATGATCAGCAATACTTACAGGCCTCTTTGCTTCCCATTCGCATTGCTGAGTAAGAACATTCTCTATAAATCGTAACTTAGCTGTTGATATTTTGATAGCAATGAAACCTCATTTGAAGTGACTAACAATGCAATCAAGAGTTCAAAACATCGTATCTTTATTATCTGCAGATGACAGATATTTAGAACACTCATGTTTAGTTTCATTGATATTTGCAGTAATATCTATTTGATATATGAATCAGTTCTAAACCACTCCTTGCTTCGTCAACTGCAGTTGCAATGTCGCAATGTTTGCAGTATCGTGTCTTCCTATCACTTAGCTACTTTTCATATGGCTTAGTAACTTCTTCACTAGTACCGAGAACTTGTGTAATGGGATATTTGCATCGCATTACGTGTCATCTTACAGATATATTTGTATGTAAATAGCTGTTGGGAGTGAATTAAATTTACACGGTCGTGAGCTGGAAGGAAGATTGCAATCTGACTGAGCTAATGAAGCTATTCTAAGATACTTAAAAGTTTTTAAGATATTAAAAAGCATCTAGGTATGTTGGAATATAAAAAGTACATGGAGTTAGGAAGAGTCTTTAACATAAAATATTCTTATAAATGCAAAAGTTTTACAGCGTAAGACGTAACTTATTTTCTAGTTGGTTAACAAACAAAACACAACTGAAAACGTTGAAGGTACTCACGATTTCAGGTCCTATGATAAGGCACATGACGTTCGTGAGATAAATGTTCAGGAATGTCTAATCATAAATCATCAGATAGCAAGAGGCGCCACTCTTGCTCAAGTGTGAAAAACTGCGGCACCGAATTGCCGGGTCAATTAAAGCTATCAATGGCCTATTGCACTATTTGTAACCGACTCCACTGGGTCAATCTTATTGCATTGTTTGCTCAGGCTATTAGGGAAGAGATTTCCTAAATCCGTCTGTGAGTCAGAGCTTAGGGCATTCTCTTGCGTTAAATTATAACCATACTAGCAGCGCCTTGCGGTTTCACCCGCGTAGTTCCCGTTCCCGTGGGAATTCCGGGATATAAAGTAGCCTATGTTCTATTCCAGACTATAATCTATCTCTGTGCCAAATTTCATCCAGATCCGTTCAGCCGTTCTGGCGTGATAAAGGAACAAACATCCATCCATCTATCCATCCATCTAAACTTTCACGTTTATAATATTAGTGAGATTGGGAAAGTGACAGGCATTTAAGACTTAAATCCCAAATCCAAATCGGGATTCCACTCGAACGTAAGAACAGCACGAATTTAAAGAAGTATCGTAAATGACGGCGTTTAGGAAATGAAGAACTCATGGTACAAATCGTAGGAGAATAATCAATTAGTAACTTCACAGACATCACCCTATGGTTGAAACTACCTATAGATAGATCAATGTGGGAGTAGGTAAATCATTTAGACAATACACTCATATAAACTGCCATATCTAGAAAATAGACCTCAGGTTGTATCAGTCAAAGGATATGAATCCAGGACATATTATTCAAAATCTGGAGTACCACAGGGATCTCATTTAGGACCCATTCTTTTTATTATTTTTATTAATGACATCTCTAAACACATCAAAAACAGTAAATTTTCAATGTATGCAGATGATCTTAAAATATACAAAGAAGTTAAATCAGATGAGGATGTAAGCGCGATTCAGGAAGACATTAACTCTATTGTAAATTGGTGTAACTCAAATGGCATGCTGTTAAATCCAAATAAATGTTTCCACATAAAATTCTCAAAGAAAAAGAATCCTTTGGAATCTTCATATCACATAAATAACAGTTCTATTAGCAAAGTCTCCGAAATAAGAGACTTAGGTGTTATACTAGATCACCAGCTTAAATATTCTGCTCATTATAATAATATCATCAAAAGAGCCGCTCGAATGATGGGATTTATTAAGCGTAATACCAAAGACTTTAAAAAAGCCAATACCAAGATCCTCTTATTCAACACACTTGTTAGGAGTATACTTGAATATGCATGCATTATATGGAACCCTACTTACAGCGTCCATTCACAAAGAATTGAAAGCATACAACGTTCATTTACTAGGCACCTAGCATTTATATCCTCAGATATATCCCACAGATCACCATACCACATTAGAATAAAACATTTTAACATGGAATCTCTTTATTGCCGCCGTAGAGTATTAGAACTTTCATTTCTTCACAAAATCATTAATAATAAAATAGACAGCATTTCTCTTGTTGAAAACATTGGCCTAGCTGTGCCAACTAGAATCCCTAGACGTCCTATAACAAAAATACTCCACACACCATTCTGCAACAGTAACACAGGCCTACAGGCGCCTACTGTGAGACTATGTAATCAATACAATTTTATGAAAACCAAAATTGAAGACTTAGACATTTTTTATGATGATGCTATTGTTCTTAAAAAAAAGCTGCTGGAATACTTCCAGCAGCCTTCATTAGATTAGAATAAGTTTAAAGTATAGGAATAACAGACTGTCGCCGCCGCCAGTCTGCTTATCACCTCGCTTACCTTTTAAGTTAAATTGCGTAAAATAAAATTATTGTAATATTGTTATTTTTTGTTAAGTATTTAAAACTGATCTCAAATTGTGAATTATTCGTAAATACCTACATAAGTATATTGAATGTTGTGTCCACCTTTTATAAGTATATATATTAGAACTTGTCTTTATATAAACATTTATTAAACTATAAGCAAATATGTATACTGTTGGTGTTCCTTTTAATAAATAAATAAATAAAAATACCTTGTTTGGAAGTCATTAAATCCACTATTCACTGATTTACATGTTGTTATGCCAAACTTGGCAAATTAGGCGCGTTAACCAAATATTGTTCAACAAATATTTTCGTGAAGCTCGTAAAGTTCTTTGTCTGATAATTCCTAGAATAATATACGCCGGTGTCTTTATTTTTTTGTTAAACTGTGTATCGAATACTTAATTATGAATTTTTAGGAATCGATTCTAAGCCGTACCTGACTGGCTTCGTGATATGAGGTAATACATGTAAATGAAGGCGTAATGTGAGAAATTACATCCTTACCCGGCATACTGTAAAACGATTGAGATGCATTATTTATCGACATGTATCAATTGCATAATGAAAGCGTGGTGGGCAATGTTTAACAGTTTACAAAGGATTAATTTCGATGGTAAAAAGTGTCATATTGCAATTGTTATCGGAAAAATAGTTTTTGAAAACTTTATAAACGCCCCACTCAGCCCGTGGATGCCGTATACGTCGACTACGGGAGCCTACCAGAGGAAGGCTAGCAGATTCCTTCTGTGTATATACACTTCGACTGTGATCGATCACATATCCGTCGGCCAAGCGTATTGAACTGGTGATTATATCAAAGCCCCTCTCGATTAAGGGAGGTATATTTAGCAGTAGATGTTAGGAAGATCTTATTTTGTACTTAATTTTGAAATTTTATTGTTACAAATTTAAAATGTCTATGTAGGTATCAAACAAGCTGAAGACAGGGCGCTATGGTGCTCATTAGGGGAGGCCTATGGCCAGCAGTGGACTAATATAGGCTGATGATGATGATGATGTAGTTATCTACGTAGGTCTAAGTAATGATATGTTCCTCAAATTCAAATCTATTCAAATTTTATATTCGTAGTGTAAGCTTAGGCATAGATGAAATAGTGTTACTTCGTAAGCGTATAAGAGTAGATAGATCGACCTAGCATAATATTGCAGTGCCCTAGCAGGGTGCATGCTTGTTACTATAATTTAATTTAAGATCTTCGTACAGGATGTTCCGCAATAAAATGTCTTGAATGTAAGTTTGCTAGCGTGGTTTTTAAATCTTGGAAAAATCAGACCTACTTACTCTTTTTCGATCAGGTGCGGAACTTCCCTTCTCATTTATATGAATGGTTTAGTTACAGTGTATGAGAGTTAATCTCTACTAAAATAATATAAATTAATACTGTAGCAGTTTTCTAAATGAAAATATTACAGAAAAATGCAGCCACTTGTTATCGGCCATTGAACAGAAGAGCAAGCGGATGCAACAAAATGTTGCCTGCTTAGATATATTATAAAATTGTTACCATTTAAAACTAAACATACAGTCATGCCTAATTAGGCTCGGTTCAGACGGTGTATGTTGAGATTGATCTAAACAAATACCTTTTGTGATAATACCTTATAGTTCTTTTTAATTTTATAATCTAGCTCGAGTCACATGACTTGTTCCAGTTCTGAAGTTCAAGTGCAGACAAGCTAGCCTAGACATAGATAGAGTAACATAACACTAACTAAATGACTACACTTCTAGATAAGTGGAAAGGACATTTTAATTGAGTTTTACTGCCATCAAGCAATAAATTCATATGATGTTTGGACAAGGGAACTAGCTTAAACGTATTCAAATGAGTCAATTGAATTATTTCATGGGCAAGATTAATAATTTCATTCAAAACATCAATAAATAAATAATGCTGGACAATCACATTCATCAATATTACTATTCTTACTCTACTTTTTTTCTTTGTAACGGTTATTTACCCTTTTTCAAATAACTAGTTTTCCTTTTGCGTTCGAGCCGACAGGGAAAGTCAATTAGAGATTTTTCACACCACGTTTGTCTCAATATGGCCATCCATCTGTAATTAACATCTCACTAGACATGTTATTTGTCAAGAATCTATAGATTTATTAAGGCGCTGGACAAGAGATTTGCTAGAAATCATTTTCTCCTCATTTCAAATTACTTTTACTGGATTCTTGTTATAAATTTTACGACATTTGAGTTTCGTTTTCGTTGGAATAGTAGAAAGTTTGCGTTGATTTTACGTTACCTGCTTCTTGCAATGGTAAAATATCCAAGAAAACACATTAAGTTACTTGAACGACAGCGTGCCAAATTCAGGCATTTGTCGGCATTGGAGTAACTTATTTGTTGAGAGTTTGAGTTTTGGATGTGTGTTTCCAGATATTTGTGTGTCAAATGAAATGGAACTGAAACGTATCTATCTGATAACTCGGTCACCAACTATAGAGAAACGTAATTTTATTCTGCAAGGATTTTTGTCGTGCTTGCTTGTCGCGATTGTCTATCAATACGCCAATTTTTGTCAAGAAACGTTCTACGTTTTTCGCGTAGACCTAGTATTCAATAACGCCAAGCAAACAATCCTGAAATAGGGAAAAAGGGAGTAGAGTTTGAACCCTACTCCCTGATGCAACAAGCACTGCTTGCACTTCACCCTTTATGCAGGTATATCTTGGTTTATGCTGTTTTGCACTTACCTTGCAAGCAAACAGTGCGTTATGCCAGTTGGCCTTGTTCTCGCTGAAGAAGTAGCAGCTGTGTCCTAGACGAATGAACATCGGAGGACACACGTACGACATACGAGTGCTGTTGCGCTGCCCTTCTGTGCTGTGGCCTGGAAAACGACGGCTTGTTAGATGAGGTGGTCTATTAAATGTCAAAGACAAAGTTGCAGTGATTTTGGTAATAGATATTGCACTAAACTGCTCTACGTGGTCATATATGTATGTGCATCATGTGCGTCATGGGCAGTCAATGTTGTGCACCTGTGTTTCAAAAGAGTATAAAATATAATTATATCCTAACATATCGACGTCTGATTGATTTAACGACTCTTCGAAAATTTCGTTTTGAAAATTTCGTGACTAAGCAGATTTCATCTGTACTCTACTTATTGGGTATGAGCTCTTAAACTTCACGCATTATTTGCTAAAGTTATTATAAATGACATTGAAGTCGTAGCCTGGTTCTTTTTTAAAATGCATGCATAAATAAACGAGACTGGAAGTGGTATTTTTAAATGATAATCACATCCAGTGGATATTTTAGCATACCTTTAGTGAAATTAAATCTTCTTGACAATATTTAACGAGCTCAACAAAATTACTTAAAAAAGTTTCGTAATTTCAGCTAACTCAGCTTACAGCGCTTAGGGAAATGCCAGCCGACTTTCGCTATAAAGATGAGAAAAGCTTTTAACAGCTTGCTTTATTCTTTTAAAGCCTTTAAAATAAAGAGATTCCATAAATCACATCATCGTTTAAAAGAGATGTCATCATGATGTTTTCCTTAAACTTTAAAAGTGTTAGACGCGCATTTTAATTTGTAATTTATAGATGAAGACATGAATGAAGATGAGGAATGTTTTGTTCTTAAAAGATTTGTATGGAGATTAGTTATGTCATCGTTAAAATTAACTACAAAATGTAAAAATAAATAGCTTAGTAAACATTTTTAGTCTGGTATTTTTAACGATGTCTTAAGCAATCGAATTTACAACTGTAGGCAGGTATGCAAGAGCATTTGTAGCTTTTATACAGAACTAGCTCCTGCCCGCGGATTCATACGTGATTTTTGAGATAAAAAGTAGCCTGTGTCCTTCCCCGGGATACCGTATACATCCTTGCCTTTCAATTTGATTCACTGAGTGATTTACGCGTGAAAAGGTAACAGACAGACAGCATTACTTTCGCTTTTATAATATATATTAGTATGGATGTTATTATGTATCATCCAGCGGATCGGAATCGGTGCGTACGCAGCGTGAGGATTTGTTGATATGTATTGATTTCTCTGGCACAGCGTGCGCTGGATCGGCACATCTGTCGATACCGATGATGCCATTATTTTAAACACCGACGACGCGAACGCTGCGCACGCACCGATTCAGGTCCAGTAGACGCACAAATGGTAGAAGTAGAAGAGACCAGTTACAACCTGGGGCTCTTCAAGACAAGAGTGAATAGGTATCTTTTAGACCTTCGTGATACATTGTTGGCCACATCTTCACTTTCCATCAGGTGAGATTGTGGTCAAACCAAGGTCTTTCGACAATTTAAAAAAAATGAGAAGTACCGTATAAGTATGGTTTTTATATTGATTAAGTACATTGGAATACACATTTCTGTTTTCCCAACCTTAATCTTTTAGTTGCTATTTCGTATTGTTCGCTCTTCTTTTGTATTTGATGATTTATTCTAACCATGTTCTTAACAAAAGATAATACCTACCTAAGCGTGCAAATCTCTGTTACCAGAGTCAAAATATTTTACATGTTTAGTTCACTGACCGGGGTTCCCATTCAAAACCATTTTTGGTAAACGAGGTGGGACTGTCCAAATTGTCTATTGTCACGGTTATCTCGGTTACATCTGGTTGTATCAGAAACAGAAGCCGAACAAAAGCTCTTCCTACGTTTACTAAAGGTTGTTTAGACCGTCGTCGTCTGGTAAAACGTGGACAACACACACGACGCGAATAACTTAGCAATTGTTGCACAATAATATTATCTACTTATAATATTTTTTGAGAGTATAGAATAGAAAAAACTTTATCTGTCACTCGTACAAGTTGGAACAAACATTTATAAAAGAGACACAGACGTAAACAACTTGCTCGAGTCACAAAAAAAGGTTCTTGTCTCAGCATAATGTTCAGAGGGTACTTTGAACAGGGTTATTTGTAAATTAGTAATACTACGTGAAGTACGCAGGTCCCGCCCATCAACACGAACACGTTTGTGAAGGCACCAGGTCTTCATTCTCAAAAAATATATATGTAAATTACCTCTGATTCAGAATGTCTGAGTCTAAGTGCTTATTTTGTAAGCCTAAAGAAATAAAGTTATAAAATTTTGAATTTTTTTGCATTTTGAATGAAAAAACATCTTTGTCTGATACCCAACGAGTTACTCAAGAACGATCTTCCACTTCCATGCCCACTGTTAATTCAGGCAGAGCCTGGTCGTCCCAGATTCTCCCTTAAACAATTAAAAAGAAAAAGAAGCTTTCAGAACTTACTGTCCATAGAACCTAATTTTAGCGCTGCAAAGTAAGATGCATGGGTTGGCGTCTATCTTTAGATACATGGATGCACGCGGCATGGTCTGAGTTAGGCCTTAGATAATAGTGGGTGGATGAAGTAATAGCACAAAATATCTTTAGGTAGGTATAGTACGTAATAGCGAGTTCGCGATCAAGGTTAATGGCTGCAACGTCCTAGACATTGCAGCCATTTATCGCAAAAAAGAAAAAAAAAATATTCTCATCTACATAAAATACAAAATTTTGCATATGCAACAGAACACGTTGAAAATGGAGCTTTTTCAAAAAACATAATTTATTATGTAACTATTCGCACGTGTAGCAGATCAGCTGAACGGATCTGGATGAAATTATAGTCTGGAATAGCACATAGGCTACTTTATTCCGGTACAATGTATGGTTCCCGTGGGATAGATTTGTTTTAATTGATTTATACTACCATTATGAAGAGGAAATATTTGTTTGTTTGTTTGTAATGAATAGGCTCCTAAACTATTACTGGACCGATTTCAAAAATTCTTTACCATTAGAAAGCTTACTTTTCAGGGTGTTAGTGTTGTTAGTGTTAGTTCAGTGACATAGGCTATATTGTATCCAGGAATTCCCTCGGGAACGGGAACAACGCGGGTGATACAAATAATCCCATATGAATCACTTCATGCATTGGTGTAAAAAGGTAAGTTGGTTGTGTGGTTTGGGAGTGAGCGGGTAAACAGACAGACTGACGCAAAGACTTATTTTATCCTTTATATCCTTTAACAAACCAACACTTAGGTTGGTAATTCATATTAAGAACATTAATATATAAATCGATTTCAAGTAGAGTGCCTGTTTATTAATCTCAAGTGCATTAATATTGTAAGGAGATATAATAATAAACTACCTACTCAACGATATTTACTAGGAATATGGATAAGACCTCGATAAATCAAGGGTCTTAAATTAGATATGATACGATCGATCGATACGAGTCATAGTGGTCATTTAGTGGTGACATACCTATACTCAAGCCATTATTAAAAAATAATTATTTGTAAACAAGTCACTACACTAAAATCCAAATTATTGAAATATAATCACCGCTAAATTATACTTAGTGCAAATTCTGTGAATAAATCTACGAAATTGACTTTAAAGTTGAATATTTGTATAATTAAGTACTTACTTATTTTTATTCTTTAAATAGGTATGTTATGTGAGAAAGATATAAAGTTTCATCTTAAGATATGAAAATTGCGTAACAGTAGTTATTTCATAGAATAGGTACCTAGACCACTAAATCAACATCTTGCGATTATTTTTTAGTTCAACAAATCTTGGGCTTAACTATGTTTCAGGTGGCTGGAAATAAATATTTAGACTTTAGACATCCAATTTAACATGTTTTAGCACCTAGTAAAATTATCACAAACATTACCCACTTATAATTTTTATTTTTAAACCGCGGGAAGACTCATAAGTTGTTGTATGTAATGTGTAGTGATCATGTAATGAAGTGAAAATAAAATTACTCACAGAATGCACACAAAAGGACGAATAGTCCCGCCAAATATCGTCGCCGCTCCAGTGCTTCCATTTTTAAAAACTGACGTTCACTTTACTCAAAATTGTTCACTTTACACTGAAATCACTGTCACTGCGTCCTCAGTTTTGAATTCATATTTTCATCACAGGGATTTGAAATACGAACGTAGAACTTTGATTTTCTGCCACTGGCTGGTGTACCTGAAATCAAAAAAGAATGTATTTAAAACAGATACATACTTGTATAAAAACTTCTTTCAATAGTCATTAATTTGATGTAGTTATCAATTGTTTCATTGTAAATACTAGTTGTAATTTAATTCTATTATTTGATTGTTATTTTCTTTGTTAATAAAGTCCTCGTATTTTATTTAATGTAAGGAACTGAATGAAAAAAAAAAATTAAATGTAAAAAATTTAAAAGGCAAAATAAAAATGATTTCTATATCTACTGGGTGAATTAAAATAAAAAAATCTTACGGGTAAATAAAAATTATGCGAACAATCTAAGTTTTTCAGCAACTGAAAAAATTATTTAAATTTTTGAACTAGTTGATAATGAGCAAAGAGGTCGTTAGCGAAAAGCGGTGTTGCCCGACCGGCGGCGATGCGCGGAATGATAGTGATATCACGCACGCTGCAGTTCACTTCGGGGTGGCCTTCGCATTGACGGTGAAAATATCTCTGTCATGTTTAGTTTCAACGAGTTGTTCTCAACTCGTCCCACTTCGGGCCGAATCCAGTGGGACGAGTCAAGAAACTGAAATTTTATGCTAAAAACGTTCTTGATTGGTCCCATTTTGAGATTTCTAACTATAAATCAAGAATAAGAAGTAAGTAAGCCTCATTCGATTCTAGCGTAAATTTCACACTGAAATACTGGGCTTTTTAGCACCTCTTAGGGTTGTAGCAGAAAACCCAGAAATATATAAATATAGAAAGATTGAAAATACATAGAAAGACAGACACTTTCTTCTTTTTTTTTTCCAAAACCCTGAGGTTCAAGAAAACCCTAGAAAGTCAAACCGTGTGCATTGAAACTTTCTGGATCCTTCTGAAAGAACATTGTGACACCAATTATGGAACATTTCCCGAGCCCATTCACTCTTTTAGTTTTCTGTAGGTATGTATGCTAGTAGAATTGTCCAGCATTATTTATTTATATTCTCTTATAATTTTTTGTAAATTTTTATTGTCTATGTTTGCATAAAATATCTTGGATTCTAGAACCAAGTACCTATGTATCTTATGTCTTGTAAGAACACCATGCTAATATTGACAGTGGAATAAGGTCAGTAAACACGTGTGCCCTGCCTAGGCAACTCTGTTCCCATGCATAAACCATGAAATCGTAATTTCCTAAGCTTTGAGCGCGCCGCGGCGCGCCTATTACGCGTAATTGTTTCTATCTAACCTAAGAGCAAAGATTTACTAGGTTTGTCTTTTAATTTACCACTAAAACTTAGTGAATTTATGAGAAAAAGAAAGAAATATTAACTATGAATTTAACAAGTAGGAAAAATGGTACCTAGGAGTATCATCGGTAAACTTTTCCAAGGAGCAAGCAACAATTATTAGTTCCAAGTTAGTACATTGTACTCTATGTGTTTGATTTCATATATTTCAACCATAAGGACACGGCTACTAAGAAAGCTTGCACAGTCATAGATCTATGCTTGAGTGACGTTCATGCCATAGAAAAGCGTTACTCTACTCATATATCGATGACTGAGCAAGCATTCATAATACGGGCCCAAGTGTTCCTTAGGTACCCAGTTATCTCAAGGAATGTGTTGACAATCAATTGCTACAGGTAGGTACCCACATGCTACAGGAGTTTACATTTACAAGAAAGTTACGATACTACAAATAAGATACATTGGAAGGCTATGCTTGAACTTGAAAGATTTCTTTGTTTGTTTGTTTGAATTGGATAGTCTCCGAAACTACTAGAAATAGACCGATTTGAAAAATTCTTTTGCCATTAGAATCCTATATTATCCCAGATGAACATAGAATATACCCGTGCGAAGCCGGGGCAGATCATCATCATCATCATCATCATCAGCCTATATCAGTCCACAGCTGGACATAGGCAGATCGCTAAGTGTAAAATATTTTAATAGCTCGCTTAGGTTTAAATTCTTAAGCAGATTTAGAGTTCGCTGTAAAATACTGGAACTTTTTCTTACGTTTCCTTTGATCTTCTAGATTGCTAATGAAAATTAGAAAAGAAAGTCTATTGTTTCTACTACGAAATATGAAAAGACCGGAAATCATAAAATGAGTTGCGTATTTGGGTTGCCTTAGAAAGTCTAGAGTTCCAGAGGCACCTGGTAAGAGAAACCTAGATTTCGGTCGTAAAATAGTCGTTAAACGTAAATGCTATTGAGCTTAAATTATTTTAGCACGTATAATTAACCTGGGATCGTTTTTGGGAACTCATTATGAAATGTTACCTAAGTCTGCACGTGGCTAGGATTGTTAACTTTCGTGTTTTATTTTGTTTGGTGAACTAGTTTGCTATAACTAGGTGCTAGAATCATCTCTGACTTCCTCTTCCTATTCTGTTTTTTTCATTTGCACTTTGTTTGACGACCCTTCAGGCACGGCCCGCCTGCGACGCAGGAGGTTGTGGGTTCGATTCAATTCAAAGACAAAGAGGCAGAGCACCAGCCCGATAGTCAAACGACATCGTTAGGAGAACCGGGAAGGAGTGGATTAGGGTGGCACAGAACCGGTCCTGGTGTTCTGGGTATAGACCCAGCAGGTAGCTCACGGGCTGAGTAGAAGTAGTATTCCTTTCCCTGAATTCTGGGCTACGTTATATTGAAGTAGATATCATAGTTATTATTATGATATTCTGTGACAGTGTGGAAAGCCATAGATTTATGCTTAAGGATTCGGCGACAGCTGCTCGCAACTTCAATCCATAATATATGTATGTTCTGTAATACCAAAAATAATGACTGAAAACTTTTGTATTTTCCACATAGTGCTGTTCTTATATGTATCGAGGCAAAGCAAAATGTTCCATTTCAAACAACCGTAAGATGTAAGATGGTGTTCTTCCAACACAAATAAGGTTCGTAGATAACCCGCTTACATCCGTAATGAATTCGTCAAACTACGATAGTTTTTATAGTAAAATATACAAACGTAAGATATTGTTGTTTTTCATATAAAACCAATAGTACGAAAATATGTCATTTTCGACGAAATATATGCAAAATTTGCTTCCTTTGTCATTTCTATACGAGTTAAAAAACAACCATGGACAAATACTATTCGAATACAAAAAATAACTGGTGAAAAAAAATTGGTGGAAATATGCTCAAATTACAAATCATTTTGGTAAATACGTTTGTATGGGAAATTCATCATCCATAAAATCGGCTGAACCATTCCGTATGAAAAAAATATAAGTACTCTAAACCAAACAATATCATGAGAAAATTCTCAGCACTTCATTGATCACAACTTCAGAAGTGCATCGACGAGGCATTGACTGATCTAACACCTTAACAGTTCTCGTCTATTACCACTGCACATGAAGGAAAACACGTACCTATATTCAATTCAGAGTGTCAGGGACATAGAAAAAATTTGCTTCGTATAAAACTGTGTATTCTCTCGATACTGCTAATATACGCTTGTGTTGTGTCTGACACATAATTGTTGTGTTTAATGTCCCCCTGTCCCCGGTATAATGCCCTATGTCCTAGGAAACCCGATAGGCTGTACAAACCGCAGACTCAATCAGGTGGACGCGATCAGGACTTTGATGAAGGTACGTCTAGACACTTTGCCTTTGTCTATTTCTCGGTCACTTGAGATGCAGAAACTTATATGACATAGGTAAGCCACACTTATGATAATTATCTGGTGATCTTTAAAGCAGGACTTTGAAACTAAGCTCATGGATGTCGTGGGAGTCAATTTAGAATATCACCTGGGAATGGCAGTAGTTTTTCTACACTTCAAATAAATTTTTAGACCAGAGAACAAAGTTTTTTTTCTAAGTTACATCCGTATTTCTAACACTTTGAATTTCTTTTTGATTTCTCAAGTTGCGTTTTTTTATAGCTTCGAACAAAATCTGACATAAATCGTCTTATTTTTGACCTACTAAGTCGAATAAAACGACATTTCGTCGCAATAAAAACACAAATTAACCGTTTTGATGAATAGCCAGACCTTCAGAACGAGTTAGTTCAAATAGATGATTTTATAGTTTCCAATCGACACTAATTTCTAAATATCAAATGATATATGAGTTATGTGACAGCAGGCAGATGGAACTGTCACTGAACTTACTAATTTTTTCCTTATTTGAAAATGCAGTAAAAACGATCATTATATTCTTCATTAAGAACATTTTTTGAATATGGAATCCGGTTATTTTGTGAATAGGTTTTGATATAAAATTGAAAAAAACACCTCAAAAAAAGTTTTGTTTGTTTTGCCAATGCGATACGTAGGCTCGAATGGTTGAAAATCAGGCTTGTACATTTTATAACCTAGAGATTAATCAAACTCATCTATCATCTGATTGCACAGTCATCATCTGATCGTGATGACGAACGACAAGGGGCAGGGATTATCTCAATCATTGAGTCATTCAAAGCAGTCAATGCATTCCACTTCGTATGCAAGCAAGTGACAACTGATTGGGAAAACGTGGAGATGCCTATGTTGTTACATCACTCCTAGATGTTAACACTATGAGTGCTAGTGACGCGTCTGTTGTAACGCGACACACCAATGTTGGTATTCCAAGCAATTCCACAACGAAATCTAACCAAAATAGTCTTTTGCATCTGCTGGGCAAATAAAGGCCTCCCAAATATAAATTGCCAAATCTACGACCAGGAAACTTATCGACAGTAGTTTGATTAGACATATTAATTATTTTTCGTAATCGATTTTCTAAAATGCAAAACTAACTAAGTAACTTTACAAGCACGTGGTTTCGGTTCGGAATTCATTATTTGTTTCTTCTGCCCGACCAAGAAAAGGTGTGGTTAACTTGAACAAAGCTCGTAACTGGATACTTGTTCGGCAAAGTAAACTCAAGACAACCGCAATGCACTTGAAGCGAACTTGAGACCACTTGAAACAGTCTTGGAACTTTAATACAAGCGCTTTGAAGACGCTGGTTTAAACTACGAGATGAGAAAAAAGAAATGTCTAATCTGGTTGTCTCTGGTTTTGCTTTTGTTTAGATTTTTGGCGGCGGCTGTCAAGACTTTTCGAGAGCTTTTGTGAGATATTTTGTATTGTTTTTCGACGTAAAATATCGTCTTCATAGTTCAACGACATAAGTTAAGGTGGTTCGACGCGGGTTGGCGCGAGCTTTTTTTTGTGTTTTTAAATTTTTTCTGCGGTCCACATGCCATAAAACTAGCGCAAAAGTAATTTGCCGCAAATCGTAAACCATTTTCTATGAACTTATGATAAAACAAACTTACATTCGCTGGTATTTTTGGGGCGATTGGGAAAATATCAGTTTTTGTGCTAAAAATCAACATTTTTCCATATGCTCCCAAAGCACAACCATACGATACAAATGAATCAAAGTTGATTTGCGGCAAATTACTTTTCCGCTAGTTTTATTGCTTGTGAAACGCAGAAAAAAAATTGAGTGTCGTGCCAAAACGCGTCGAATCATCTTATGTACGTCAAACGTCTAAACGATCGAGGTTCGAAAATATAATTTTTTGCCCGATTTGTCATACGGGCATAGATATCCCTCCCTTTCTTTCAGTTTCTCTCTTTCTCTATTCTATTTTTTGATTAATAGTCTCAAGTTCGAAAATATATCTACATTGCAACCGCACTTCTCGTGCATTACTAAAGGTGTCTCATAACGGTTCACTGAGAGATATCTATAAGCCCTCCCTACCCCAGCATTGAAACCGTGAGGTCACCGGTACTGGTAATGTAGAATTGCATGCGATAAATCAGTAATAAACGGAGGTAGGGCTTTCTCTACAGAACACATTGGATATTGTGATCATAACCAGAAATAATGTGTTTTCAATTTAGAATATAGAAACCTTATTTGTGAAGCCACTGTACCACCGATGCGTGCGGAGATGCTACGCACGTGTGGGACTAGCTTCGCTTTGCAAGAAAATGTATGTGAATTTGTCTTTACTTTCCCGTGTCAGTGTTTAATTTTAAGTATTTGACCTTTTCTAAGAGTACATTATTGTATTTATGAAAATTAAGCATTTTTGATTTTGATATTTATGAAAACGTCCACGGCAACCCAAGAACACGCTACGCACGAATACGAGATTAATGACGTCATTGCTACGCGTGGCTTGCTCGAATATTGCACCCACGCAGCTCAACGCTGTCTATGCTATGCGCGCGGTACACACATGCGTAACTTCACTGATCTGAAGTGGGACGACAAAACTGTGCTGCACTACAGTTGTACATAGTCGTGATTCAATTTTTATGTATCGTGTGTGCTGCAGTGTAAACGAAGACCTACGTCAAAAAAATTAACCCATGAAGCTGAAATGCACTGCGTGGCCGTGACAGCATGCACTGCGGTGGGATAGCGCCTTAAAGCTATGCATACCTTCATTAATAGCGGTACTTCATATTGGAAATGGTTTATAACATCATTTATTTTCATGATGCGAAGTAACAAAGTCAGGTAATGGCATATCTGTAGGTAAAGATACCAGCATACCAGGGGCCGCGGTCAAGTTGAGAAGACACACCGGGAACTCTTTTGTCTAAGAGTCTAAACTTTTAAATTTGAATTTAAAAATGGAGTCTAGTTGAAAACCTCTTCGATGAAGCAAAGTAAATTACAAATAAACATTTTTAGAGCATCTGAGTTCTGAATATAGATTTTTGCTATATACTAAAACAACTGTTTATTTTATTCCACGAATGTTTCAATGAATCTATTCAGAGTGTAGAATAACAAACGGTTTCCCATAAATAATTTATTTGATCGCTAAATAAGCAAATAAATTATTACAACCGATGATATAAGAGAGAAGTGATTCATATTTTTATCGTTTTAAAAAATCTGTTGTAATGAAGTGGTGAGCTATTTAATGTAAATACTAACTACTAACTATACTAACTGTAAATACTAATTCTGGCTGCACCAGCGCTTGTCCAATGCGTCCGTCTCCAAGTCCCTGTCCAAAAGATACCTTTTCAGATGCGTTAGGCGTAATAAGGCAACAGTAGACCTACAGAAATCTTTCGTTTTTATAATATGAATGTGAAAAAATATTGTTGCCTAGACATTTTGTTCTGAGAGCTGTACGTTACTAGAATTTTTATGAGAGCCATAATAAACCTTTTGAAACTAGAAACGATAAATAGATTAAAGACTATAATTAAATTATACATAAAGGAAGACTGCACTCAGATATTTCAACTTTCGTTTTAGAAAAAAGAAATTTACTTCTTTTATATAGTTGTTCTTTTGTATTATTCTCTTATTTTTTTAATTACAAAATATAGAAATACACATGTAAATTATAAAGTACGGTATATAACGGTCGCCAGTTTCAGGAGAACTTTACCAACGCCACCGTGAATAAGTGTTGCGTTGTTGTAATATCTTATAAGCTCTTACGAAACATTATGTCTGTTATTTCACGAAAATGATATTACCTACATGCTCTCAATGGGTTTCATTTGATTGTAAAATAAACGTTGTTGTTGCTGCCCTTTCGCAAGTAGAGATTCAGAACTTGTGATAATAAGTATAAAAGTTTAACGAGCGGATAGCGGAGTCACAGTATACATTATGGACCATATGTGTACTGGGGCGGAGTCTTTATTCAGACAAAATCTAGAGGTATGTTACCTCTCGATTTGGTTTTTGGTTTTTTGGTTAATAGGTGTATTATGGTAGCTATGAAAGCGTTCCTTTCGTGATGATCATTTTCATTTGCTGCCGGATCTTACCTAACCTAGTACATAAGACTTTCCGAAGTTTGTGTCATCTACTCCACCAAGCTTCACCATCCGCTAGCTCATCTATCGATGCACTCACGAACAAACATCCTACGGACCAAATTTAGATCAGTATCAATAAATATTATAATTGCGACATGTTTAGTTAAATATAACCCTATCACGCCAAAACGACTGTAAATTTCAGCCTGATCCGTTATCAGGCTGAAATTTGACATGTGATTATTTCTAGCACTAGATTAACATATAGGCTACCTACATTATTATTCCGGAAAACGAGTGCAAAGCCGTAAAGTTCGTATTAGTTTAAAACATAACATATGTCCCAAACTGATTAACTTGTTTGGTTTTTGTGTCTGAATGGTCTTGCCCACGCGCACACGAACTTGCGCGGGATTATCCACTCAATATGGGACAAAAAATTATATATTTTACCAAGATTCATATTCTTGCTTCCATAGCATATGAATGTGATCCTACAGGTCACGGGTATTTCGGGGTCTGCCTTCATTGTCGTAAACCGCAATTAGCCGGAACCCACGGCCTTCAAGGGCGTGCGCGTACCAGATCATACGACTTGACTCAGATGAACGCATCGACGACGCATCATAGGGTTGACAGAATCGTAGTGCATACGCATATCATGAAACTCTGCTGGTCAATTCCAATGTACTCGTGAGTGAACCATTCACACTATTTATGGCGCTCATTGGTGCATCTTCTTTTATTTTTTATTGTAATGAATTGCTATTGAATGCTGTGGCACCTGTCTTTGGTAATGAACGCTTTAAATAAAATTTTCTGTATTTTTTATGATTTTGAAATAAAGACGCTGCTTATCGTTAGGTATTTTAAGTAACTAATTAATCAACCATGAATTGTAAAATAAAGTAATAAAATTATCAATTTCTCACTCACTGGTCATTATTTAATCTTCTACATTATAAATACGAGTATGTATTTAGAGATGGTATTGTCTAAGATAAGGTTATTCCAGTTTTCCCCCTGAAATCCCTCCTGAGGGGGAAAACTGGAATAAAAAAAATATGAGTTCCAGTTTTCACCCTTGAAAATCCCCCTCAAGGGGAAAACTGGAATGGAAAAAATAATCATTCCAGTTTTCCCCCTTGAAGATGATAAGTCCCTAATAAAAAAATGTTACATTGAAATG
This sequence comes from Eupithecia exiguata, assembly GCA_947086465.1. Classification (NCBI taxonomy): domain Eukaryota; kingdom Metazoa; phylum Arthropoda; class Insecta; order Lepidoptera; family Geometridae; genus Eupithecia; species Eupithecia exiguata. Next base: position 12,433,889 of record OX352231.1, on the reverse strand, counting down.
AAATAATGATTTATATACCTAATTATTTAGTTGCGTTATTAAGAGACTTTTCGTCATACTAAATTACTGTAGTTGAGCAAGGTTTATTTGTAGAATTCTTGGTACAGGGCCTACCCAATGTCAAAAACCTGTTAGACAGCCCTAAAAAGGCGAAGTCACAATAGTAGATTGTTTTACAAGGGACTAAACCATCCCATTATATACGAGGTTGTTATACTCCCGAGCGTAGCGAGGGAGGATGACAAGACCGAGTTATAATGGGTGGTTTTGGCCCGAGTAAAACACTCTACTTTTCACTTCGATTGCGAGAAAATAAAACAATTCAAAATTAGACAATTTTCAGAAATTTTATTAAAAATTAAATGTGCAGTTAGAGCAATTTTGAATGTTTAGTGATATGTTTTTCCCGGGCAATTTTATTTCGGTTCTCTGTGATTGGGATGTGTGTGTAATATTTTGAGTTGATTGTTGTGGAGTAAAAGTTGGAGAGACTCGACTCATGCTTGAGTTTCGTGCATTATTAAGATCTGAGTGCGGCTTCAGCTGAGTTGACATATTCATCCAATCCCGCGATGTAGATGCTTGGGGTTCTGTAATGTTTGGTAGAATATTGATTCCTTCCGTAATCCGCTGCGTGACGTGATACTTGTTTTGTATAGAGTCCTCTATATAACCTTCAGCCACTTGATCGGACCTCCATCCACCGTGCCGTTTTAATGTCGTTATATTCGCACCCGAGTCCGCCAACAGAGTCGCGGATGTTCTGCGGAAACAATGGCCCGTGTAGAGTTCCGGATTTGGTAATTTTAGATAAGTGGCAATATCTTTAGGCATGTTACCAAATTTATTTTTGCCTATGACTTGCCTTGTGCATTTACCATTTTGATAATTTAGAAAAAATCTTCTCGTTGAAACATTAGTGGGACGTAACTCCTGATAGGCTTTAACTATATTAAGGTATTCTCCACTGATGACAAATTTACGCTCTTTGTTTGTTTTCGTGTTCGGCAGACTCACAGCTTGTAGGTTTGTATCCGTTTCTACGTCTTCTAGCGTTATATTAGCAAGCTCTATTCCTCTGCATGCACCGCTGATTCCATAAATTAAAGCAACCTGTTGAACAAAAAAAGAAGTGTGTTATTAATCGTAATAACCTAGGTACATAATTTAGGTATGTAGGTAGGTATCTATTTATTTAGTTTGAGTTGAGTACATAAGTAGTAGGTTACCTTTGTTGCCAAGTATTGTTTATTTGGAGCGTTATTTAAAAATGTTTCGATTTCTTGTGTCGTCAAGACTTTAGATTTTTTTGCCTTGTATCCAGTGGACAATTTCTTCAGTAAAGCCGTTAAATTTACATATTTTTTAATATCGACGTCGTGTCTCGTTTGTAAGGGGTCATTCTTAACATTGAATATGTGCTCCAAAGAGTCGACGATTTGAATTTTTTCGATAATTCATCAAAATAAGTGAGAAAAACCCCTTCTGTAAAAGAATCCACACGTTTCTCATCTCTCCATTTCATAAAATTTTCTTAACTCTTTAAATATATTCCACGTGATGTTGTCGGCAACAGATTCATAATTATTTCTTTGCCCTTTTCTTCCATTTGCATATTAGCATCTTCACTATCACTTGATGACATTTTTCACGTTCACAATTTGGAAGTAAAAGTCAGGAAGTTAAACGTAAAAGTTTGTGATTTGGAATGAAGAAAATTCTAGAGATTTAGCGCCAATACCATCTTTTTTTTTAAATCTCTATTAAACCCGCAACGAAACAGTTCGCATTCTACCGTGAAGGGAAGAATCAAGCTTCATAAAACATCACCAAGAAGGTTCTATTTTCAAAAAAAGATTGACGGAGCACCAAGAAGTCGAGTTTTTATGTAAGAGAACGAATGCTTTGTACTGGCTGATGATTTTAGACAAAAATTAAAAAGAAAAATTACTTTTTAGCCCGAGGGATTAAACTCGAGTTTTAGGCCTGCTAAGCTACACTATTATGATACACTTTTCGAGCAAGAGAAGTGAAAAATAATTTAGTTCAGATACATTCTCACATTACCCGATTTAAATTTAGGAAATTACGTCATTCTCGATAACGTAAACATGTCCTGTTTACTTATGAATGAACTTCTATTTCGGATACAAACTGAAAGGGCAGTGCGCAAATATCTATAGGAGCTTCTTCAGAGAACCCAAATAAATAAATAACTAATGCTGGAAATTGCAAGCAGCATCTTACCACAAAATAATCGGAGAAATATGCTGAAATGGAACGTAATGCCCTGTGTGTGCCAGAAGGTGGATTTAAGTTCGAGTGTTCATAAAACCTTTTAATATCTTCTTGCTCTTGTATCAAGATAAAGAACTATTTGATGCGAAATTTGATCATTGATTAGTTGATTAGCGTACGAATAACTGGATCAAGTCAAGGTTATAAAAGCGCTAAATTTTACTATAAAACTGTCGCTAGATTTTGGTCTAACGGTCATTAATAACGGTTAATAATAATGGTAGCATTTTACCTTCTCAGATGCATGTACTACCGTAGGTATAGGGATCAGGAAGGTCAAAAGTTTCGCATTGAAAAAGTCAATTTTGTAAATTACGTATCAATAAATCAATTTCGCCATATAAAAACATTGACTGCATTTTTATAATTTCCGGAAATACTTAACCTTTTGTGGAAGTGTAAGGAGAACACGAAATTGTCAAGTGCAGTTTTTCTGAACTAGTAAGTACCAAATTTGTGTTGTACAATAAAATTATCTAAGTGAATAATCTTCAAAAAAAAGTTGTTTAATGTCTTCAGAAACCCTGATATATTGACTTGGCCAAGAAATACGACCCTGAACCAATTATATGAACACATCAATATAATTCCAGATGACACTGAATTCACTAATGATCGATGACAGATCAGATTAAATTAAGCGCCCTCATCCCTAGAAACAATCATAAATAACGATAATTCTGCTAATGAAGTAGTAATAAAGACATTAAAATAACAGTAACACGTCAAAATAAAGAAGCGTTATGAATCTAACGTTGGCGTTGGTCAAGGTTTTCGTAGAAATGTTTTCATCGTTTTGTCAAAATAGTTGTTTTTCATCGTACACGTGACAGTTATTGTATCGTGATAACCGTTGCGAGAAAAAAACATTAAAATAACAAGTATTCGATCGAGATTGACTTCTCGATCTATGGCTAATGCTACCTGGACTTAATATAAACCTACATTACCCACCTATACAGGGCGTCCCACGGACATGCCACATGGAGGGAAAGTACTTTGAATATTGTAGATGGAACATTTTACTGAAAGAAGACATTATTTGAATTTAAAAAACAATTTAAACCGCATTCATATATATTTAAATAATTACATGGTTGAACCGGGAATCGAACCCGTTACACGAGAAAAATAATCATCCAGTAGTTTTATCATACTGATCGAAAGGCTTCATCATCAGGATTACTTTTTGCTGAATAACATAGTGTCAGAAATAAAAGGACCAACCAACCAACCATGTAATTATTTAAATATCTGTGAATGGAGTTTAAATTGTTTTTTAAATTCAAATAATGTGTTCTTTCAGTAAAATGTTCCATCTACAATATTCAAGGTACTTTCCCTCCATGTGGCATGTCCGTGGGACGCCCTGTATAGTCCAAAAGATACCCCTCAAAGCGTACCTGTCTAAGTCTGTCTGTCTAATCTAAGTCATAAAATGATCGTTATGTAAAAATAATTTGATATGCAAGCTTCTAATCTACATGCATCCTAGCAGAACCAGAACGCAATTGAAAATATTGGGTAATTTTATAATATTCTATTGAATGCCCTTGAAAAACTCGAAAATAATGTCATAAAGCTCGACATCGGTTCCCTGCCAGTTCCACATGACTGGGTTGTATAAACAAATAACTTCATGAATCACGTAGGTATGTTTTCCCGAGAGGGATTTCAATCGTTAATCAGATTAACCGCTGTCTCAGTCTTCCTATTTCTCTTCTTGTTTTTGAGACCACCCATATTGATATTTACTTGAATGCTGCCTCTTAGGACTACCTAGTTTCCATTATAACATCATTCTGTGCCGATAAATTATACTTAAATTCTTCTACAATAAAATACTTAATTCCCAACCGAATCGCCGGCGCCAAAACCGAAGTAGGACGACCAGTTCTCTGCTCAGATGAGGACATTTTCACTTCACTCTGTGACCTCATTGATAATATCTGGAGGATTAAAATATTATGTCATTGTTGTTATTTTCAATGGGCCATTAAGTTCAAGGCGACCTACATGGTAATTTTTCGCAGTATTATAATCACAGAGATTCGTATCGCATTTTCTTTGGTAAAGCGTTTACATTACCAAAGAATCGTATGTATTCTATTAAGATCTCTGATCTTAATAGAATACACATTTGATCTTCTAACTGAATTGCTTGATTGTAATTACAATAATTTATAAGCAAAGAATAGAAAAGAGCCTTGTGGTACCCTGAAAATAAAATTGAAGTAGTTTTTTTGAAGTTATAAAACGCTAGAGTCTTAAGCGGGCGAATTATGAAGCCATTTTGCGAAAAGCATAGGCATAGGATTTCGCGTTCATAGGAGCGAGACAGAGTAAAGCGGTGTTAGTGCAAAAGTCAAGTTTTTGCATGTTATCTATTCATTATTCCAAATATAAGCATGAAATAAAAAAATAAAACGGTAAATTACTCTACTAGAACATAAGTTTGGCTATGTTATTCGTAAGAAATAATTTTGTGTTATCGCTGATAATTTAAACCTTTTGAATTAAGACAGTTTTTTTAATGGAAAATTTGTATTTTTTTATTAAAGACTCCAGTTTATTTTCAAACTCTATTGGATTATTCGACTTCTACAGGTTTGTCCCTACCCATCGTTTTAATCTGAACATTTTGCGTTCGTTGTCATAAAACGAAGTGTTTAATAATACACATTTTGCTTGATTTTCGCATTAATCGCACTCTTAACAAAACAAACCACACTCCTACGAGTATAATTTTGTTACAAACATTATTAAAAGTATACTCGCTCCACATAAACCACTAGTGTATTTATTTCAATTAGTACAAGAATAGTAACCGAAGGCCTTGGTGCGAATTGTTTTATATCGTACATCGCGGAAATAACCACCTGCTAGACGTGAAATATCGAGACGTTACATTGATGGAAACGAATGCTTTCGTGGGTGCAGTTATTTGTAAAACTGCCGAATGGAAATTCCGTCCGCAAAGCATGTTTACATTTAGCTTTCTTTTTAAAAATAATCAACAGAGATTATTCTATGCCCGGCATCGGGCAAAGATTTGTATTTTGGGATTAGCAGATATTTTATTCTAACTCTTCTTCTCGTGGATTCGCACGCTTTTGTTCGTGGTAAAAACTGAAGTATCAAACATTCAAACTTTCGCTTTTTAACCGACTTAAAAGAGTAGGATTTGTGCTCGGCTGTATGTTTTTCTTAATATTCATCGATTTTATTTGTTTATTTATTTATATTTATTTGGAAGACAGACAGTACATAATTTAATAAAGTAAAAAGAGATACAATAAGAATTTTCTTAGACCAGTAAAGTCTCCACCATAAACATTTAAACACATAAAAACTTAGTGAAAAGACTTAACCAAAAAACGAATCATCATCATCTTACTTATGAAAAGGAATGTATGCAAGTAAAATAATGAATTGGATTATCAAAATTATCAAAGTTAAAACATTATAAGAAAATAATAAATCCCAAAAATTTTACGATCCCGACGGGATTCGAACCCGCACCTTCCCCTTCAGCGCAGGGGTGCTCTTTTTCCAACTAAGCTACGTGATCTTATCTAGTCGGCCCGAAAATCTTTGGGAGTTCTTTTCGGCACTTACGCCGTCAGCGCCACCTACAGAGGAAACAATGAAGTTATCCAATTCTGCTCAAAGACCAAATTTACATTTAGTTCTTTGACGAGAGGTTTTGCCGTTGCTTGATTCTAAGGTTTTTATTTATTATACTCTGGGTAATTTCTAAGAAATTAATAAATCCCAAAAATTTTACGATCCCGACGGGATTCGAACCCGCACCTTCCCCTTCAGCGCAGGGGTGCTCTTTTTCCAACTAAGCTACGTGATCTTATCTAGTCGGCCCGAAAATCTTTGGGAGTTCTTTTCGGCACTTACGCCGTCAGCGCCACCTACAGAGGAATTGGATAACTTCATTGTTTCCTCTGTAGGTGGCGCTGACGGCGTAAGTGCCGAAAAGAACTCCCAAAGATTTTCGGGCCGACTAGATAAGATCACGTAGCTTAGTTGGAAAAAGAGCACCCCTGCGCTGAAGGGGAAGGTGCGGGTTCGAATCCCGTCGGGATCGTAAAATTTTTGGGATTTATTAATTTCTTAGAAATTACCCAGAGTATAATAAATAAAAACCTTAGAATTAAAACATTATTTCAAACAAAAAAGGAAATGGTTGATTTTGATGTCCTTTTAATATTTCATTCTCGAATAATTAATATGTGGGCGTAAACGCGTGTAAAACATCATCACATGATAATTTTCAATCACTGGGAACAAATGGTTTCCATGGTTACGGGCGTAAACAAGAAGTCTACTTTAAAAATTAAATTATCTACAAAGCTGTTGGATTGCGGATCGCATAAAACGAAGTACAACCGATCCGTTCTTTCGATGCGCTTTCTATGAAAATGATTTTGACATTTATTTCCAAGAGATCCGAAACAAAACAATTTGAAGTTGGATTATACTTTTTTAAAACACGCCAGATTATATATAGTACAAGGTGTGACGAGAATTGGATATTCGTTTGCACAGTTTCGAAGTTGCAACCTCCCAAGTCGAAAGTTTCATACACCCACTTAGACAAATCTGTATCATTAGCAAAAATTAATGATCTGTTATTCTATTCACACAAAGCATTTTGTTTTATATTCGTAATCAAATTATGCAAATATTTAGTCAACAATTTAATCGTTTTGTATCGATATAAATTTACGATGGTTATGCAAACTGAACTTTAGGTTCGAAATTCGGAATGACATCACTCGTCCTAGTAATTATGACCTTTATAATACAGGCATGCAGGAGAGAGACGGCAACCCCACCAGCATCGACATCGCAGTCCATCGCATCGCAGTAACTCATGTTAGGAAACCATGAGAGTAATCGAAAAATCTTTTCGATAACTCTCACAGTTTCAGACTTTCCCTCAGTGGCCCTGAAAAAAAAACTCGCCCTGTATACTTTCTTATTATACCTACTAAGGGTTTTATTTTTACGCGTTTTTTTTGTAGCTACTGCTTCTACGTTCATCTATGAAAAGTGTTTCTGGATAGGTATCCGAGTTGTTTTTAAAATACAGTTAAATTTTAACACTCCACAAAGAGAACGTGCTTCTCGAGGCAAAAGTCTTGACCGAAATCTGCCAACAGCTGCATGTAAATCCTTAATTAATCACGCCTTTTCGGTTCAATTTAACTGATAATAAACTACTTTCGCGGGTTATACATGACAGCCAGTTAAAAACCGTTTTGGTCACAAAACGAGGTTAAGTCATTGATTGGGCAGAACCGTGATTCTGTGCATTAATTATTATTGTTTATTTCGAGAAAAAGAAAGAAAATGAGAGAGAACGAGAGAAGAAAATTCACGAAAAAAAAAAACAATTTCGACTTCAATTTATATTCAACTCTTGCTTGATCTATTGTTAGTATTAGTAATAGGTATAATGCTAAAATAAAAATTCCCTATTCACACTGTAATTTTGACATTAATTCCATCCTCGGAAATCAACCCTGATTCCCATTCCCACACTTTCTAACCTCGACACAAGATTAGCGACCTACCTACCTAACCTAGATTATGGTACAATTCTTCACATTGTACATCTAATTAGATACATTTGCGAATCTCGCGGGGCATCAAACAAACCGAATGGCATTGTTCAAATTAATTTACGATCGTAAACGCCGGTTCACATTAGGTATTCGATAGGGATGGGAATTCGGTCAGCCTTCAGCGTTTAGCCGAAAGCGATTCGGGTAAAATGCTTGATATTTCATAAGTTGAAATGTTTAATGGATCACAGTAAATAGATTACATGTCCTACACGTATTAAATTACTTAGCCATAACTTAGGAACCCTACCAGGGAGCATCGTTTCCTCCGTTTAAATCTCAGTGCGTACTATTTGTGTAAGTACCTGGGGACTGACAATGTCGTATAAAGAGGGTTAGATTTCTAGCAAAACACTTATACACCTGTAAGGTCTAGGTCGTAGGAGGGCTTATAAAGTTGAATAAAATGGATAATTATTGTAAGGAAACCTTTTTCAGTGACCACGAAGCAAGAGCTTAGTGAGAATATAAAAAAATCGAGAGCGAATATTCCCATCACTATGCGCGCATATAGAGCTTACGTAATAATTATTTATTTTTCAAGGTTGCTACACTATTATGAATTTTATGTTTCGGAAGCAATTAACGCATTTTACAACTTTATTCGTGAATACTCGACCAAATAAAAATAACTGAAGCGTTTATGTAGATCGACATGTAGTCTAAACTGTTTGTAACTATGGGTTTTCATTTAAATATGTGCTGCATCCATCGATCAAAAATGTCCGGCTTTGCCGGGGAGGCCGCGAACTCCTTATTTTTGATCGAAGGCTGCATCCCACTTCAAATGAAATTATATCTCCCTCATATTATACCTACCTATTCTGAAACATCTAGTATCCAGCAAAGTAGGTTTTCAACCAAACGACTCATTAGATCACTACCAGTTTTGTCCTGCGCTACCTCTATACAATAATTCAGTAGACAATTTCGAAGTGAGCGAAAGTACACCTACTTCAGGTTTCACTTCTCCTTTGCATCCTATTTTGGTCTGGGTACTAGATATTCGTGTCCTACTATCTATATAAAACTATTTTTGAATGGGTCAGGGATCAATAACCATGCCGAGATGTTCACGGCAAACGTTTCTAGACCGTGAGTCATCCTTACTTTTGTTACTCCTTCAAAAAACGCGAAAAAAGCCTCAAAAGCAGACCAAGGTCGAACCGTTGCTAAGCTCTTTGATGCTTACATTACAATGTTCCACATTGTATTTTGAAACGTTCGCTTTTGAAGTTGTTTCAGAAATATCGTCCTTAGTTGAGAACTATTGAGTTAAGAGTCCGTTATTAATTTACTGAAGGTAAATTCCATAGCAAAAAACCTTGCTGTGTTATTTCTATGCTACACTAAAAATAACCAAAAGCATGTGCAAAGTCAACGAATGTTCGTTGATTTCAATCATTGCGCTTTACTAAGCTATGCACATGCTTTTGGTTATTTTTGGTGTAGCATAGACATAAAACACCAAGGTTTTTTGCTATGGAATTTACCTTCAGTAAATTAATAACTGACTCTTAACTCAATAGTTCTCAACTAAGGACGATATTTCTGAAATAACTTCAAAAGCGAACGTTTCAAAATACAATGTGCAACATTGTAATGTAAGCATTAAAGAGCTTAGCAACGGTTCGACCTTGGTTTGCTTTTGAGGCTTTTACCAAAGAATAATAAATAAGTACCGCGCTATTAATTTAAACAAGTCATATACAACGAATAAAAAGTAATTAGATACCAAATGGAAATAAAGAGCTAAACATTCCTCTCACATGTTAGCATTTGGAGTTGTGTTGCTCTAAGGGTAGGGTATGCAGAATCCAAAAAGGCAACTGCAACTAAACGTTTTTTTTGCATTATTTATGAGTTATTCAAATACCTTGTTCGATACTATGATAATATGTTTGTTTGTCGTTTTGCAGATCTGTAGGACATCGTCGCTGTTGTACAATATACATGACAGAAGCATAGTTTTCTGTTTTGATGATTCAATAACAAAAGGTAGACATTTCTTTCATCTTTCAACTTATACAAATTACCTACGTGACATGTCAAAAACAAAGTGTGGTTCCCAAAGTACTCCACGAAAAACAATACTTACAAGGTGGGAATCGAACCAGCAACCTCCTACGCAGGCGGACCTTCGCCGGCTACGCGCGCCACATCGGTCGTCAAAGTCCACAATGCATGATGAAGGGTCTATGCCCGTTTATTATGACAGAGCCAAACTCATAGCGTTATTTCATCTGGTCGAACTATTATGACAAATCAAGAAAACAGACTCTGCTATCGCATAATTTGAAACTGACGCTTGCAATTGACACGTGTGTAAGCTCTTACAGTACAAATATCCTGTGCCAGACAACTTACACCAGATAAACAAATTCCAACGCGTTAGAAAAGGTAAGGTACAGTAATGAAGAAGGTGAGAAGTTTAGTGTTTTTAGGGTTCCGTACCCAAAGGGTAAAACGGGACCCTATTACTAAGACTCCGCTGTCCGTCTGTTCGTCTGTCCGTCTGTCACCAACCAGGCTGTATCTCATGACCGTGATAGTTAGACAGTTGAAATTTTCACAAATGATGTATTTCTGTTGCCGCTATAACAACAAATACTAAAAAGCAGAATAAAATAAGTATTTAAGGGGGTTCTCATACAACAAACGATTTTTTTGACGTTTTTATAGATAATGGTACGGAACCCTTCGTGCGCGAGTCTGAGTCGCACTTGGCCAGTTTATTCTAGTCGCTACGAGCTAGTAGGTGATGAACTGTTAGCATAACCTCTTAGCTACGAGTATGTAAAACTTGCTAAATCTTACGTATTGGCTATATTTTTGTTGACATGCGTTACATCAGTGATGCGTGATTCGAATTATTTTTTGTTTCAAGATTAGTAGACAATAAGACAATTTTATGTTGTAAATATAATGTAATATATCATAATAGTTCGGAGTAGATTTACTGCTGTTGTACAACCAACCACTTTTTCTTATTTTTTTTTCATCCCAAAGTTGCCTTGGAGGATTTTTATTGAGATACTTATAAGTTCTTTTTATCATGTTAATTTTTAGTAAGTGTTCATTCATTCATTGATTCGGTTTCATGCTCTCCAACATCAGAAGTAAGCCTCGTTAAAAATACACATTTAAAAGCAAACGTCATTATTTTTCTACAAAACCGCCTCAATCTCACAATAAAAACAACACTAGTAAAATATTGAATCCTAAGCTAGATTTTCTAAAGTTTGGCACGAATTTGTAAAAGGGTTACCAACATTTGTAAGCAAGAGACACACCGGATTCATCGACCGCGTTTAAGTTTTGTAACGGATTCAGACTGCAGAAATTCAATATCGTAATTTATTTGTATATGCAGCGTAACCTATTCAATATTCGCAGTCCAATTGCAGCTGCCCACGGGTTGCCCTCTGGCTGTGTTGGTCTGATTAATGTGTGCGAGAGATAGCCTAATGACTGGAGAACTGCCCACATGCCGCCTTATTTGGCGGTTGTGGTGTTGCTTTAGCGGGATCATTTCCTGTGCTCTGTGGTGTATCGTTAGGAGATTAATGTAATAAGCTTTTCTTAGCCACTAATGAGGTAGTGTTTTATTATTTATATTTGTTAAGGGCTTTATCGCTTAGCGACAACATCACCCATGGAAACATAAAATAAAAATATAGACACAAACAATTTATAACAAAAACAAAGTTATTGCTTAAGGTGAGGGCGAATCTCTATGCTCCCATGCAAACGTATTTTCTGATTCATTTGGAATGCAATTTCGCATAGATAATTGGATAAGAAATAGCTATGTTTGTACCGTTTTAGTTTGTCAAAATACATAGGTAATCATCATTAGATGAAAAGCGAAAATTCATTTTGATAAATTTTCAAGCGATTTTATTACTTTCGCTCTCATTTAATGATGATAATGTTTTTTGAAAAAATAAAAGAGTGCAAACTTATCTATTTACTATCCGATTGTATAAGCAAAATTTCATTAAAATCGGGGACGTAGTTTGCAAATGAATCAGAAAGTACGTTTGTGTGGTGCTTAGTGATTCGCACCCACCTTAACTATACCTATCTCTAATAAACTAATCAAAAACACAATATCTACACTACACGGGTCGGATAATAGACTATTTACATATCCTACATACATCACGTGATTTTTATCTACTCGTAAGTAAGTGGATCTGAATGTTTCGTTTTAGACACATTCCACTAAAGATAGTGTTGATTTCTGCTTTTCGCGTTACTAACTACTAAATTATAAAATATATATTTATGTAATGTGTTGTATTATGTTTAACAGTCATTTAGTACCCATCACAAACTCTCTTTAGCTTGGGGTTAGATGTTACTGTATGGATTATCCAGAATTATTTCTTATTGATTTATTGTGTTTCTCATTTCAGGGATCTCGGGCCATATAGTTAGTGACCCGATCCTTTGGAAGGCAAGAGTGGGAAAAAATTAACGCACCTACAGCCAAGCGTAATGATGAGTGACCACAGAAGTTTTGTCTTTATAGCTTCGACCGTTTCCCTCTATTATGTGAGGTGAAGAAACGTGTGTGTGTATCGGCGTGCTACACGTGTGATATGCCGTAGGTACCTTAGTAGGTACCTTATATGTTGTTAAAAGTATATGTAAATGTATATCGATAAAAGTCAGATATTATTTATAAGTTCCATAGTTTTACACTAGAAAACGCTATTTATAAAGCTATTTATTATAGGTATAAAATTTGACTTGTCTAAGTGCTTGTTTTGTAAGCCTAAAGAAAGAAAGTGGTTGACTTTGACTTTACCAACACTCCCGTGTAAGTTTTAAAAAAACTTTTCAGCATCCACCAACTTTTACGTATGCTTCAATAAAGAGGCAATGCCTCATGTCCGTAGATAAAGGAGTTGTTCATTACCGCGGCGAAAGGGCCCGTTATAGGGTCAGATCGAGATAGTGCAACGGGGCTTTGTCTCGCAATATTCACTGAATTTACACTCACAATACTGGTGCATACATTCTGGGTGTATGCCCCATATAGAAATAAAGCGATTTCGGTATTTCTTTTAAATTGAGAGTTTTTTGATCGCTTTTCACTTCTAAAGGCTAAGTCTCAAAACATGGGTATCGTACTTTACAGTGATAAAATACCTATAGTCTCCTTACCGAATTAATAAAGAAATGAATTCTGTTTTTAGTTAGTTTGATTTTTGTATACCTATTGAAAACGAAAATATTTCTGAGACACTCTTTAAAAGTCATATATTTTTGTTTTAATTGAAGTCGTTTCAATCGAAACAAGTCAAAGCTGATCAAAAACCGATCACAATTTTCGAAAATGAATTTAACAATTGTCGAAAACGTAAAATTTGACAAAAGACCACCTACGTGTATTAAGTCTTATAAAAATTCATACTGTATTCTACAAGGCTTAATAGTATTTCATAGAATTCACGAATTTTAACGTTTAAGCGTGTGCTGTTTATTAATAACCCGGATTTGGGCTTATTGGTGCCTTTTTACGTGACCCTAGGGCTTATATTATTTATTTTGTGATCGTATAAAACTAATTTGCACAAGAATTACTTTGACGCCTATATGGCACCGAGAGAACGAGCTATATATTATTTTACTGATGACTTGTGTTGACTACAAATCAGGAGGATTTCTTAGATACCCATAAAAACTCAGTCACGTATACGCTGTAACTTACAAAATACTAGAAAAACTCTGTCGTAAATTATTGGTACAGTAGGAGATAAAAAAACTTATACATAAACTTTTACCTTGAACATTTAAATTTTTCGATATATTAATTATTTCTTTTACTGTAGTATATTCTAAGGTTATTTTCGCGAGAACTCATAATAAAACACTGTTTTAACCGGATTGATCGCGTATATTTTATATTTTGTTTATAACCTGACGTTTCGGAGGCTTTTCAGCTTCCATGGTCACAGGCAGACTGAGGTGACATTTGTCTTTACAAGTAATTTGAATTTTGCATATCTACCGTCAATTATACAACTTTAATTATAACGTTCCTTTACTGTTTCATTCTCTTCCCTAGTTGAGGTAGCTATATATGGTACCAACTCTCGGGACCAGAAAACTAATCGTGGGTGAACTAGACTAAAATTATTTCTTTGATAAGAAGTTAAAATATTTGCGTAGGCTTTAATTAACGACACAACCGTTATTTGATAAAAAAATGTAAATTGAAGAGCACGAAAGTGAGAATGTTGCATAAAACCGTAGAGGGCGTGGGTGTTGCCATGCTCTGGGCCATCTTTCATAATGTTTACAATACTTGTGCACATATTTGTAGGGCCCTTAGGCCCTAGAAACGAGGAGTTCGTAGTTTAGTTCATCTGCCTGACTTGGTGTAGGTAGTTTAATGTCAATTTTTTATAGTCAATAGACCTTCCTTTGACCACAATCTCATAAAAAAAAGATGAAGATGTGGCCAACGATGTATCACGATGTCTATATGTGTCATGTATCAATTGTTTTGTTTTAAATGTGTGTGATTTCGATACAGCTCCATATTTTAAACAAAAGCAGGGAAACCTAAAAACCGCTGCTGAAAACTATTTGTTACACAATTCTCTATAGGTACATTCCGTTTTCACGTATTCATACTGGAATACGTTCAAACAATGCGTGGCAAATTTCATAAGAATTTCATCTATTCAGCAGACCGTAAAATCCTAGTTCTGAGAACTACCGATAAGTTATCAGTATCTAGGTGACTATATCTGATAACACTATCTACCTACCGTACTTACCTAGTTACCCACATTGCTCCGGTCTACTGATAACAACAAGGAAACAGGAGTGTCAAATTAATAATACTTGACAGTAGCCCTAAGTTTCAGGATATTAGTTAAGGTTATTATCATTACTACTATTTTACCAAGGACTGTATTTTTATCATAGTAGTAAGTAATCAAAAAACATGACGTCAAACCTTAGATAAACGTGTTTTTAAGAGGGAGTAGTATGACGCCATTTTGATAAAAGGATGACAGGGCAGAGCAACGCAGGCCATAAATCAAGTTTTTGCTTAATAGTATAATTAGGACATTATTTAAAAAAACGCAACATTTAAAATGTATAATGTAGTAAATTTACAATGTATCTAATAACTAAGTTCAATTACTATGCTTATTCTCAAGATCGTAACTTGTGTATTTATTGAAATTAAGATTTTAGGAAAAATATCGAGTTTGCGATTTTTTTCTATCGAGAAAATTGTATGGAATCGTGTTTTTGAAACATAATGACGAATAGAGTAAGTCCTGAACTTTACCATATATAAATTTCAAAGTGAATTATTCAGTAGTTTGGAAGATATGGACATCCGGCGGAGTTAATTTGATGTTTTGGCGCCAGCACCTATTGCAAAACCTTGAGGAGGCTCGTGCCTCCTCAACAACGAGAGGACAATGCCTAGCCGTAGTTCGGAGAGAGAGCACGAATTTGATTTCATAATATTTATTTTTAATCCCTTGTAGGTATGTTTTATAGATATGCAAAATGTATCAATCGACCGATAAACTGTATCTAGCACTGACATAATCTGATAAGCGACCTGCCAGACTATAATAGATTTCACTGAAAAACAAAATATAAAACTTGACAGTAGCCTATCTGTGATAATGATCCCCAAGGGTTGAAATCACAAGGGCTGGTTTCCACTGAAACGAAACGGAGTGAAGATATTACCTAGAAGTAAGCCACAAGTCTGTTGTCTGTCAAAATAACATTCAGGAGAATAAAGAACACTCACATTTTTTGAAGTATTTTTATAATAGCGTTACACGACCATTGCAAATAGTTATTTATAACGGGATATTTACCGTGAGTAGATTTTTGAGTTTTCCAATATTTCGGCACAGTTTCATGCACCATGATCATGGAATAAGTAGTTATAACAGTTATTATATTGTAGCATTTACTCCGTGATTTAGGCGGAATACCTATTTATAACAGTTATTATATCGGAATAACAGTTATTGCGTGATCATGACGCGGCGGCGGCGCATGAAAATCTTCCAAAATATTGGAAAACTCAAAAATCATATCATGGTAAACATCCCGTTATAAATCACTATTATGTTAACAACCATTCGTTCAAAAGTTTTATCATTGCGAAGAGTATCCCAGATTCTATAGAATAGAAAATCTAAAGTATCCAATTTTCATAGGCTCTACCTAGTTATATACAATGACATTTCGTGCTGTCTTATATCTCTGCTCGTATACAGGGTCTGGTCCTGGGTGACCCTTTATCTTTCGCAATATGATCTTAAAATTCCCTATACATCACTGCCTGTATGAGAAGCATTCGTGGTTCACATCGACGTCAGCAAACAATGATAAGGAGATAGCGCACGACATGCCCCACTTACCTGAGATAAATATAACGCACCGGCTGAATTGAAATAACGATATATTTCAATTTATTTGTGCATCTCTGGAAATTACCTGAAATAAAATAAATCGATTATTAGATAACATAATACCTAGCAATACCTAGCCCTTAAGTTAATTAAGTGTACTGAGCCTCAAGTACATTTGATGATAGTATCAACTGCTTCGTGTCCATCCCAAGGTTATCTGGAAGAGATCGCTCTTAGCGATAAGGCCACTCATTGTGCAACTCTGTTGTCTATTTTTCCCTGTCGGTATTCTTTTTTTCTTTTGTATTTTCTTGGTGTGCAATAAAGTGTATCGTATTTTATTGAGACGTGATCGTGACGTCACATAGAGGTGCTGCAGCGCTGTGCCAAAACTTATGGAAAATGAGACGTCACGGTCATGTCTCGAAACTATAGTCAAATGGACTCGGGGCACTGGAATTCATTGTATTTTTTATTATTACAGAATCAGTGGTAGTGTTTCTGTTGGCAAAAAACCTAAACTAAACTAGCGTAAAAAGTTGCTGCCTCTTTTTTTCGATCGAAGAAAAAAGATACGGCAACAATTTTAGACTAGTAAAGATTAGTTTAGGTTTTGTACCAACAGAAACACTATCAATGTCACAGTAATGACGTATAAGGGATGATACAGATGCCTATTAAACGCAGGCATTACAAGCCGCTTAGATATCTATTAGCTATAGATATCTACCATCGATCAAAAATGTCCGGCTTTGCCGGCCCCCCTTAGATTCACAATGCGCACGCCACAACCTTCAGTAGCAAAAGAGAAACATTTTGACATGTTAGGAAAGCTTTTCAACTAGTGTCATTTTAGCGTTCAGACAAAAAGCATGGGTAAGTGCTCGTACAAAAAATGCAAGAATCACTCGTCCAAAGTGCTGAAAAAGGATGGAATTTCTTATTTTCAGTAAGTTTATATATATTTCTTACCCGTATATTGAGATGTGAGTTATATACTTGTGAAATCAGCATAAAATATTGTTGTTTGGTTTGCCTATGTTAAAATATTAATTTTGTTCTAAATTGATAAATGGAGAGGCTATTTCTTCTAAATTTTTTTTTTCATTTTTAGTATGTATTAATATATTTTTCATAAAAATAAGTTTAATATTACTCGTTGATGATTTTTAAAATAACTAGTTGGCCCGCCCTAAAATTTCATTTGCGTAGACTCTCTAATAAAACTCTGCCAGAAGTATGAATTTATAAAACGTTTATTTTTTGTCCCGTAAAAAAAACTCGTGCAAAGCCGCAGACAGGAACCAGATCTTTTTAATCTAGAGTGCCTGCCTGAAATTGTATTTTAAGTTTAAATTGTCTGAAATGACCCTTTTGTATAAATACCTACTGTTGAGACACCAATTTATAGTTTCATCAATAAATGATTCGTTATCTTTACCTGAATTCTGTTAATTAATCCTTATAGAAAATAAACTGAGTAGGTAGGTATATAATTCTCAGGAAGGTACCTACCTACTTACAAAATAAAATAAAATGAATTCGACTCCACCAATCTCTTGTTCCGTATGGAAAAAACTTGTCAGGCTCTGCGCAAACTGTCTGCGTCAAAACAAAACGTAGACAATTTTGATTGTCATTTTTGTAAGGCTCTAGGAATCTACGGGGGAGGCCGCGAACTACTTATTTTTGATCGAAGATATCTACCAATAAAATCAACGCATACATAAATTTAAAGCAACTATTAGATAATTTTGAAAAATGATTCAGTTATTGTAAAGGTTAGTCTATCTTACATGCAATAAATAAATTTAATTTAATTTCGAGTAAAATTAGACAAAAGTCAAAGTCGCGTAGAGCTTGCATTAAAGACCTCCACACCATAGACACAATCGGCAACCTTCAATTATTCATCTGAAATGCCACATCAACCCGCGGGATGGCCCGGCGGGCGGCGGTGGGTTGTGTAGAGTTGGTTATGGGTACCGACCGCCTTCTTCTTCAGAGATCTCACGAGCAAACCATTGCTTCCGCGCTACACAGGCCAAAACCAAAACATTGCCAAAGAAATAATTGAACCAACCCTCGTGGATTTTGTGGTTAACCGCTTCCCATTTTAAATTATCTGGGAAAATATAAATAACCCCTCATTATAACACGCATGTTATAAACTCTATAATAACAAGAACTCGAAATTTGGGGAGCGGAAAGGAGGAATGCAAGGCCTGACGTAAATAAACTTTTTATTTTACCTGTATGAATCACGTATTATGTCGGTCAATAATAATAATTGGGGAAATCATTTAGAATAATAATATGAGATCAATTCAATTGAAACGAAGATAATAAATAAATATAATAAAAATAGTAAATATATTAGCTAAATGTTGATGATAATCAAGTAATGTAATAAAATAAGATTAAGTGCATATTATTTATTCAAAATAGAATAAACAATATGCACTTGTAAATGTATTAAATACTTACCAATAAGAACGTATATCTTGTATCTTGCATTCACAACAACAGTCAAAAATAGTTGTTATACGAGAGTGCAAAGTTGCTTTTTAACCGCGTGTTCAATTTTGATGGCCGCTTAAACGAAGGATTCTAAAATTGAATAGTAGTAGTATTAGAATAGTACCTATAGCTTTTTGAATCAAAAAAGCACGAGGTAAAAAATCTTTGCACACGACTTCAACTTTTCCCCAGCGAGGCAAGAGTATTTTTGCTCTTCGATATCTGAGTGCAAAAGCCGTTTTTATCCTCTAGGCGATAATGATATCGAAAAGCAAATATACCTACTCTTTCCGAGATGGGGGGATGAAAATGATTTTTGCGATTTACTACAACTCATAAACATAATTCTTTAAAGTTTAGCTCAGAGAAGGTTCTATTTGAAATGCGTCATGAATGACATCACTCACGATGGCCTAAGACCGACTCACTAATATCTTGATAAACAGCAAAGTGTTCGTTACTATGTCACGTAAAAGGCAAGTATTTTGAACAGATAAATTATGGAATCACGACATTACATACGAAATAGCAATTAGCTACATACTTTTGGGTTGGCTCGATAGGAAGAGTGGCTCTACAGGGGGCGATATATGACGCAATTTTGTGAAAAGGATAGGTATAGGATTTTGCGTTTATTGGAACGGGACTGAGCAGAGCGGCGCGGCGTAACCGCAAAAATCTACTTTTTGCTGATTATCTTTTAATTAGGAATGTTATTTGCAAAAGTAAGCAAAAGGTTCCCTTGGTATTTTATGATTTAATACGGTGATGACAATAAAAAATCTAGTGATTGATAGTTTCGGAATTTAAACGGTATTAACTAAGAAAACAGATGGTACTTTGCACAATTATTTCTGATATTTAAAATAGTTTTTTTTTCATTTTTGAAACATAGTGGATTTGCCTTGTATCATACATTATAATTTTTTTTTCATAGCTTTTTCGCTAAAGATAACGGAGAAAAAGGTTTTAACGTAACCAAATTCACGTCCATTCACATACATCCACGCCATCAAAGAGATTTATTTCCTTTAGTCCTTACTGGAATTAAATTGTATTTTACGCGCGTTTTTGTAACTTCTTTTTAACCACCAAGGTGGTAAACAGGCATGCTGCCCGCGTGATGGAAAGAACCTCACTCTATGGACGCCTGCAACATCATCAGGGACATTATTCGACGACCACTGTGGCGCGGTGGGCGATGGTCTGCCTGCGACGCAGGAGGTTGCGGGTTCGATTCCCGCCTCGGGACAAATGTGTGTACGATCTGCAGACATTTGTTCAGGGTGTTCTGGTCGTTTTCTATGTATAATAAAAAATATCTATCCATGTAATGTATTGTATTATGTATATCAGTTATCTAGTACCCATCTCTGCTCTGCTTACCTTGGGGCTAGATAATGCTGTGTGAATTGTCCAGCATTATTTATATTATTTATTTATTTATATTAATTAAGACCCTTTGCGAAGAAACTTGTTTGCTTCCTTGTGTCCTAAAACATCACCACCATGTCATGTTTTAGGACACAACACAAACAGTTCATTATAATTTTAATTTAAATAAATAGAATAAAAAATAAAATAATATTCTTTATTTATATATGCAACTATCTATTTTAGAACAAACTGTTCATTATAAAGATAAAGTTTAGATTAGTTTATTTGCTTTAACATTATGTAGGTTGGTTACAGTTGTAGGCCTTATGTAAATTAAATGTTTCAATAATGTTCTACCTTAAAATAAGGCATACAAATGTTATAATGATAAACTAGTGTTTAATATGTACAAATTTATAATTCTATACTCAAATGAATTTGATTTGTTCGATGTCGCCGTTTTTGGCGTAGGCCTCCCCATGTTCCTTCCTAGTTTTCCGGTCTCTGGCTTTTGTCAACCAGTTAGGAACAGCTCTCTTCTCTAGATCTCTTCTTTTTCCTTACTCTGTGAATTTTTTGACCCAACGGAGAGTAGAATCTGGAAGATTGTTTTCCATTTTGCACATGTGCCCAGCCCAATTCCACTTTAGGGATCATATAAATCTTCCCATCTATCTAGGACTTCCGTGAAGGCTGGTGCGGCGGCAGATTTGGCCGAAGATCTCAAGAGGCGCAAATATGCAGGTCTCGACAGAGCCTACGCATTAGCTCCCCTTGGAGTCGAGAGCCTAGGTCCGTGGGGTACCGAGGCTCTCCGGTTTTCAAAAAATTATCTGAGCGTCTGGTCGAAGCGACACGTGACCCGGGAGCCGGTGAGTATCTGGCGCAGCGCATCAGCATTGCTATACAGCGGGGCAATGCAGCTACTGGTGTCTTGGGCACGCTTCCGACTGGTATTGATATGGATCAGTTGAGTTACCTGTAGATTATTTGCAACAGTCTGCAGTTAGCTCAATTGTTTCAATTGTAAATACTAGTTTTAATTTATATTACTATAATCTTACTTTAGTTTTATTTAATAGTAAAAGTAGGTGTGCTCGCTCATATTTGACCAAACTCCTTTTTACCTAGTGTTCACTAAATCGTATTTTACATCGTAAAAAGCTAAATGCGAAGGCTACAGTTCAATAAACTCATTTTGCGTTTATACAGCACGTTTTATTACGTTCAAGTGGATTGTATAACCTAGTGATAATACTATCGATCAAGATTGCCTTTATTTTTGATGTGATAATGTTGAAGAGGTTTTGGGTACAGGTATTTGGGAGATATGTTTTTTACACGGGTAATCTTGATATCTAATCTTACAGACGAAAATAGGTACTTACCTATTTCTTGTAGGTACCTACATAGGTGCCTACTTATTTTTATCGTTTTGTTTTTTTCGTGACAACATAACGAGCTACGCTGTTATCAAAACCTAAAATTTATCAATTTATTAAATTTGTTACAAATTTAAAATTCATTTTCAGTTCTAGGTTAGAAAAATTCTACGTCCTCCTACCTACTTATTCTGGATAAGGTATACAAATTTTTACCATTAGTATTACGGTAAGATATGAATTAGTATAACATATCGCAAAAGCTATAATATTTCCATTCTTGATTAAGCGTTCAAAATCTGTTTTATAAAATGTAAGAAATAAAATCAGTAGGTTTAATAACATCGCGTATTTATAATGATTACATTACACCCAATGATGTGACATAGATTACTACTGCTATCATGGTCATGCGTAGAGTTACTACCTAAATCTAATTTTAATATGTCCAAAAGTGGCAGGTGTTTATATCCCCGTGCCTCGAAAACTGGATATTTAGTAGCGGGTTGTACGCATTATCTTACGAATAATTCCATCGATTTCGAGTCCTTCCTTTATTCCTACCGGATCGAGAGAAAAAATCGCTGAACTGGGTCTGCATTCCAAAAATGATTAATGGTGTATGCATAAACCTAAACGAATTTTTAAAATGACGGATATGGGACAAAATAATGGGACCACGAGAAAACACCCGGATGTATACTAGCTTATTTATTTATTTAATTTCGACTGTAGATACAGACAAGGACGAAATTAAATAAATAAAAATTATTTAAGTTCGTTTCTTGTTGAAGTGTCCCTCTAGAACCCCTCACATAATCTCTCCTCCACAAACAGTTTACTAAACACTTGTTTGCTTACTCGATTGGCTAGATGCGCAATTTTATCATGTCTGCAATCAAATCGACCCGAGCTATAACAAAGTAGGTAGTGTAACAGATTATAAGCATTCGCAACTTTAGGATGCGGATATTGTGGACAGCGGAAGCAGTAGCGGAAGCGGTTACATGACAGTTTACAATCATGGTCATCATCATCAGCCCAAAATACTCCACAGTATTCCCCTATGAGCGGCATACCGCCCTGTCTTCAACTTGCTGCCTCCAGCATCTGTCAGTTATCTATCATTATGCTAAAAGATAATGTGTCGCGCGAGTTTACCTACAACCTAGCTGTCGCTCGCCAGCTCACAAAAGTTGGCCGGTTTTGTTTAGCTGCTTTGCGGCGGCGGGGCGCTCTATCTATACCCTAGCCAAACTCCTTGTAGAAGTTTTGTAAACAAACAACGTCACAAAAAACGAACTCACTTGCTTGGCGTCGAGTTTCAGCTATAACTGTAAGCCATATTTATTGAAGGAGGATCTCAAATCGACAAGTAATGTAAATTTGCCTTTAAAAAAGGACGCAGCAACAGAATTAATTTTAGGTTAAGTATGGGCGGTTTGTTTACAAAAATTCTACAAGGTGTTTGACTAAAGTATAGACATAAAATTAATCAAAGGGGGAAATAAAGTATGCGAGAAATACACGAAAATAGGTACCTAGTTACACCTACTTTGTGTATTGTTTAGAACTCAGTTTTCATTCTTCCTCGGGCAACTTGAGTAGTTACTTGATCTATTTACATACTACTCGGAGTCTCAAGCTGGCCTCCCGGTGAATGTCGGCAAACACTGCAATTTCGGAGCAGCTGCATGCATGCGCCCCGGTGCGCGGTGTGGCCCCGGTGCATAATATGGAGTCGTATAATGCCAGACTTGAACTGGAATGAGGTAGGAAGTACAGCGGGGTAAGGGGAATCTAATGATAGGTGCGGAGACTGACGATCAGAACTGATAAACATTGTTAATTTTAACGAATTATGACGACCTCTCTAGCGCGGTGGGCGAAAGTCCTCCTGCGATGCAGGAGGTTGCGGGTTCGATTCCCGACACTCGTTTGTACGGTATGCAGATATTGGTTCCGGGTGTTCTGCTCGTGTTCTATGTATTTATGCATGTAATGTATTGCATTAGGTTGGTACATCAGTTCACAACTTATAACACAAGCTCTGCTTAGCTTGGGGCTAGATGGTGTGAATGGTCCATTATTTATTTATTTTCAACTCACATGATACTCACACGTACCCACTAGTACAAACTTATCTCTCTCTCCCAGTAGGTAAGGTTTGCTGGAAGAGAACTCTTTTTTGGGTTAAGCTCGCCTTTGCGATACCTACCTCTCTTTGTTTAAGGTTTCAAAATAGGTTATTTTTAGTGCAATAAAGAATTATGAAATTATTTTTCTACATGCAAGTATAACGGTCCGTATTATGAAACTTGCTCAGTCACCAATCGATGCTTGAGTATCGCTTTTCTATGGCATAAACGTCACTCAAGCTAGATCTTGACTGAGCAAACTTTCTTCAATACACATAAATTTTGTAATTTGTAAGTTTGTTGTAGGAAACAATTTGTACAAGCAATTGAAGAGTAATCTCTCTGGAAATCTGTTTAGGCAGGCAAAGTGTTAAGGTGGGTGCTTTCCGATTCATTTGAAAACTACGTCCCCGATTTTAATGAAATTTTGCTAAGAAATAGCTATGTTTGCACCGCAGTTTTACGACAAACAAAATCACCATTAATAAATTAATGTGACCAAAAGTAATAAAATCGTTTGAAAATGAATTTAAATGAATGTTCGCTCTCGTTTAATGAAGATTATGTTTTTTGAAAAACTATAACGGTACATAGCTATTTCTTATCCGATTATGTATGCATTTCATTGCAATAAATAAAAGGTGTAGTTTCCAAATGAATCGGAGAGTACGTTTGTATGGAATTTTAGAGGTTCGCACCGACTACAAATTGTCTGATTCTGACTGGCTACGTTACATATCCCTGGCTGATAAATAAATATAAATAAATAATAAATAATGCTGGACAATTCACACAGCATTATCTAGCCCCAAGCTAAGCAGAGCTTTCGTTATGGGTACTAGATAACTGATATACATAATATAATACAATACATAGATAGATCTTTCATCTTTATAATGTTATTATTATGTCTATTGATAAAGAAAATACAATAATAATTACAACTAATATTTACACTTAAATCTATTTTCTAATACATAGATAGATATTTTTTAGTATACATAGAAAACGACCAGAACACCCTGAACAAATATCTGCAGATCGTACACACATTTGTCCCGAGGCGGGAATCGAACCCGCAACCTCCTGTGTCGCAGGCAGACCTTCGCCCACCGCGCCACATCGGTCGTCCGTATAAATACTTAGGCTTAGCGTGAAAGAACACGAGCAATCTCTTGTTTTCTTTTTATAAGACTCAGCCTGTTGAAAGATTGACGTCTCGAGTGGGAATAATGTACCATGGTGTACGTATCTATTACAATAATAATGCAAATTGGCGCCTCTTCAACTCCGACCAGACACTATTAGCAATTATACGGACTCCTACGCAAAAAACTGCTTAGTATTCTGAGTATACTGAAACAATGTGATGTGTGTGGGGAATTCTTAGTAGTAGAGTTCAATATAACCTTATTTACTTTATCGACCGTTATACAGGATCTATTTTGAGGTGCTGCTTTGAATATTTTCAACTAGGTAGCAGTTAAAGCGACGACGTTTTTTTACAGAATTTTAAGAAATCTATAATTGTTATATACTTTATTTACTTAGAAACTAGCTTATTAGCCCTCTTTATCCTAGTGTACTTCTCTGGTACAGTCATAACTCATAACAAAAGGATTCAAATTGATATTTATTTTTCAGACAACTAAGTCATAAATAACAATTATCAGCTTCTAAAGCCAGGATAACACAAGTATTACGGGATTTAATCGCAATAATCTAAGTAGCTTCGGGCACAAAAAGAACAGTGTTGAATTCAATCCAAACTTGAGATAAGTGGCTGTCAGGCTCTGAAGTGCAATATTGTGCGGAGCTTTTGCTTTAAAGGTTAAAATTAATGAATTATACTGCAGTTTTGATTAACCATTGAATTTATATCGAGAACTTTCTTTATTTAACAACATCGGGCTGCATTTTTGGTCTACTTCAAGTTACAAACTAGGGTAAACGATTTAACAGTTTTCAAAAGAAAATTATCGCGAGCGGCTGGTAAATGTTCTGTAGAAAACTGCCAAATGACACCCTTGCTCCCGTTGATCGCTAAAAGAATTGCAATATCACAATTTCTTCGAAAAATAAACGTTTTTTTATCTGTGGAACTTAAGACTGATTGATGACTTTTACGATGATAATCAAATTAATGCTATCGCAATAAAGAGCATGGTGATTCGATATATGAAGGTAACAAATATTTTTAAGCTTACGCGATCTGAACACATAATTATTAATACTATTTAACGGGTATTTATCGCGTTTATTTACCTATTTTTCCCGACGTTTCGACAGGTTTACACACTGATGTGGTCACGGGATGACTCTAAAAACCCGTTAAATAGTATTAATAATTATATGAAGGTAACGTCGTATATAGGTACTGCAGATAATTATTTAAGTGTGTATACCTTCTACCCAGTTAAGATAATAAGGCATGAACTATAGAAAATGAGGCTTTTTATAGCACCCTCAAGAATGGATGATCCCGGGCTAAAATTATAATATGACGCCTTCGTCGTCATATCATTCTAGCCCGGGATCATCCATTCTTGAGGGCGCTATAAAGATCTCTGTTCGATTCCTATTCATTCTTACGAATACAAGGAAAGACGGCAAGTGGTCAACAGTGCGAATCGAATCGAATTAAGGTGAATATTAAACATGATTCTTATAGGTATTAGTATTTTATTTTTGAAGCAATGGGGATTAATGAACTTTTTAGTTCACTAATCCCCATTACGAGTTCGCATCGGCGTCAACGGGGAATAATGAACAAAAAGTTCACTAATCCCCGTTGACGGGGATTTTCAACGGGGATTAGTGGAATAAGCCAATATTAAAGTAGGTCGAAAGTTCGAAATCACTTTTTAAAAGCTGCAACTTGTATGTTCACATTAATTAAACCAGCAGTGTATACGATCAGATTAAAGGATTTTGTAAATCAAGACTCGCAGAAAGGCCACTTTCAATCGAACATAAGACTGCCTCTAAAGGGCAAGCGTCCTTTCAGCATAACTTTCCAATTGTTTGAACTTTAAAACGCGATCAGTTTGATAATGATGAGCGATAACAAAAAAGAAGTTAAGAACATCGTCGGGGATATTAAAACAAAAGGGATAAAAGGGAATGAAATATTATCCTGACTGTCTATATCCAAAATTTCTAAATATATTGCAAAGTTCAAAAAGAGGAATTCATAGAAAGCATTCCGGAAAGTTAACCCTGTATACAGCAGCGATTTGTAGTCGTTGACTTTAGGTACCTACCTATATATTTTTACCACACAAAACACATGACCATGACATGAATGATAATATAACCCAATATAATATTACCAATGGTACTAAGCAGAATCATATTTCATTGTCTTTTTTAGTTATATTACTTGGTACACCAATGGTAGTAAATATAAATATTTGTCAGTAAATCACGCCAGCGCAGCGGTTTCTCAATCATACAGAACTGCACTCAGAATGATCTCATTCAGTTTCGTAACATCAAACAATAACGTAAACACTGTAGTGTCCAGCGAGATGAGTTTGATTGACACTCGACACGGCTCTGATGAATGAACTTATCAATCACACAATCATTCAAATCAATCTACTAGGGCTGTCACTATCTAGAAGCAGGAAGAAATTGCCTACACCTGGTAGAAGGTATATAGCTAGGTAGATAGTGCTGGTACCTCAAGTACTTAAGAGATTGAAATAAAACCAAATCGTCAAGAAAAATAAGATGTTACATCTTCTATTAAATATGAGGGTAAAAGTTAGGGATGAATCGAAAATGTTTCCTCAAACACTTAATTCAACATAGCATTGCCGTTTCAGTGCAGCCTTTTTCTAAACTATCGTATACTAAAATAGATCAAGGGAAAAAAAACTTTTAAAACAACTTGTATTTACGTTTACACATCTAAAACGCTTTTGGAAGGTTGCGTTGCAATAGCTTTATTTAAATAGTTCTTATTTATGTTCATGCATTAAGCCTAGATGACCGAACAAAACAAAGTCATTCGCTCGAGTGAGTTGACGCGCCGACATCATTACGTCTCCGGATCATTTTGATTGATTATCATTTGATAGCAAGATTTCATTGAAACTTGTTTGTTTTTAGTCTTTGATGGGTTAATCGAGTGCTACGCCTATTATTTATCGTTTTGTTGGATTATGTGATGAATGAACTTGACACTTTTTTGCATGAATTAAGGTTAATGACTGACTTACCTACCTAATTGAGACTAATTCGAGCTGTCAAAATTGTGTTTCTGCGAATATCGCATCACATCACACTAATATTTTAATGTGTAAGTTAGAATAGATATTTGGATGTTTATTAAACCTCTTCACGCCACAATTACTGAACAGATCGGGCTGAAAATTTTCGTAGATGTAGCTCTTAACTTAGAATCATGGGGCAGAAATAACCATAATAGTTTTAACACAACGCGGGAAAAGCTACGGGCAGAAAGTAGTAGGTACCTTTAGGGAAATTTATCATTATTGATTAAAAAAGCTCGCTTGTATTTATGTGATTTAAAGTAGCTGAAACTGGATTTAGACAGTAGGGATGATGGAAGTGAAGGTGAAAATAAAAATAAAAACTTTTTGACACGTACAAGCTATTGAAAGCTGTTGTAAATATGTTTACTGGCTGGCTGTCCAACAGTTTAGGCCAGCTTAGATAGAGCTCGGTCAATAAATAGGAGCTCTGACACGACTCTGAGCTAGTTTACCACAAAATAAACTTTTATTAAGTTTTCTTAGAAAATTCCATCTGTAATTCATTTCTCAACACATTTGATTACATTAGCCTATAACCCGATATACGGAACACATCGCAATGCAGGGTTATAAATAAAATGCATCATTGCATGCGACCTATTTCTGTATTTATAAAACACTCAGCCTGTGTTGTGATTAGTAGATTGCATCTGGGCCTGTTTCCTATTGGTGTTCCGTGATTGGAATGTCGGGTTATGTTTTGTTTATGATTATTTAGATTGAAACTAGGGTCCATCATAGTGAAAGCTCAAAAAGGATGCATAGGCAGCGGGAATGGAACTGGATTCTTAACAGCTAACAAGGGTTTAACATTGTGAGCGCGATATGTCCTTCGAAAGCTGACAGCTTTGAAATCCTTTCCAGCCTTTGACGTTTCAACTTCTGCTTACATTTCCAAAAAGTTCACAGAAGCTTTAATTTTGTTTTTTGGGATAGCCTTAGTTTACCAGCACACACCAACAAGCCACCGTATGAGTACCCCAAGTTGTGTTATGATTGTGAGGGAATAGAGTGCACATGATTTACGTACACACTTGTGCACTATACTATTAAGTATGTCCATTTTGTTTTATTTCGTTCTGTTCGTTTTCTAGTTTCATAAATTGTTTCGGAGCTTTTACGTTTAACATTTACTGACACGTAACATTGCGAAATCTCGTGATGTTCGACCTCATTGCGACAGGATTTGACTCATTTTCGGTCAGTCCGTTTGAGTCAACGCTTCGCTTACGTGTTCATTGAGTACTCAAATCACGGGCGTGCACTCACGTGAATACACTTTTAAAATAAGTTTACTTTATTTGGTCTGTAACTTTATCCGATAAAACACTTCATTATGAACTAGCAGCGCCTCGCGTTTTCACCCGCGTAGTTCCCGTTCCCGTGGGAATTCCGGGATAAAACATGTCACTCCCTGAAAAGTAAGCTTTCTAACGGTGAAAGAATTTGAGAAATCGGTCCAGTAGTTTTTAAGTTTATTCGTTACATACAAACATACACTTTAGCATACATACACTTTAGCATTTTTACATACACTTTATAATATTAGTATAGATTTATACCGCCACTTTTAAGATCTGTAAATTGTACAAACATTTGTCCCGATGCGGGGATCGAACCCGTCGTAGGTGGACCTTCACCCGCTGCACCACTCAGTGGCGTCAAACTCACTTTCATTTAACAAATTATAATACTAGATTGTTTTAGCTTCTTTGTGCGTTCGGCTTGAAGGGTCTGCCAGCCAGAGGCCTTAGTCTGAGTTAATACAAGAAACATTCGATGAACATTGATGTCTTCCAAAAAGGCTTAGAATATTTATTTTTAGTTTATTAAGTAACAGCGGTACATTTTATATATACAGTATAAAAGTTGTGTTAAAATAAAGCCAAGGAATTATAGTAGACAAAGAAAATGTAGCCCAAAAAATGCTATAAATAAGTCTCGTTTTCCTATTCGTATTTGTGCTATGCGTAAAAGCACTAAAGTTGTAATAATGTTTGTCAACTCACACACACATAGATTCGTTTTTATCTGAAGAATTGTTGATTGACGTGTTTGAGATAGACTTGGTACGCTCATAGGACGCAAAGGAAATACTTAGATTAGGTGCAAGTACCCAGTGAAATGTTTTCCCGTGTGTTCTTATTTTTCTTGAAGCACCAAATGAAAGCATTTCTGTGAGCAAGTTATGATGGAGGTGCTCTATCTACTTACTTTTATACCATCAATGCCGCAAACGCGACTGCCGCTGTCATGTCAAAGAGCAATAAATCACTCAAAATCACTCGAAAACTATCATCGAGTTAGTAAGTTCATACTACGATAAGTAGTTCCTATCGATCCGGTAGGGGCGCTACGAGGCGCTAAATGTATAGGAAGGACTCGAAATCGATGGAAGTATTCGAAAGATAATGCGTACAAGTGATACTAGGGCCTCAGGGTCAGGACGGACCTGGCGAATTGAAGTGGCTACCTACCTACCTACGTAAAGTGACCCGAATAACTAGGTTTTCTGCACAAAACACATTCGAGGCACGTATATTCTGATCTCATAAGCAATGTAGGTGGTTATCGTACAACCTGATACCTACCGTGACTAAGTAACAAGTTTGCAGAATGCAGTCATCCTATGACAAAATGTACGCCACCTATATAAACTAGGTTGAACTAAGCAAATATTGTTGAGGTACAGTCAGATACAGTAATACTAGTTGGTAATACTTAAATGTTAAAAATTGACTGACGAGGACCGCGTTAAGTCTGTCAATATGCTCTCATTTGTGTGACAAGGTGTTATAATCTGCGCTATAGCGACTATATCGGTGTAGAGGGGGACTCCAGCATCTCGTCTTCCATTTTTAGATATTTTTGAGAGATTAGATTAGATAATTTTAATCTTTTTAAACGTAAAATTATTCTTTTAATATAACAGTTGGCATTATGCTGAGCCTGGGCCCATTTGGTACTGCGGCACAAACTGATTACCTACTTATTTTTACATATTTTTTTTTTATATTATTGATATTGTTTGATGAATATGATATTTATTTAAAAATTGTAAATGTATCTTGTGTTGTAGTAGCAAATAAATGATATGTCTATGTCTATGTCTTTTTCGGGAAAAATGCATTTTACAGCCTAAAATAATTCTTTAATATGGTCATATTGGAATCATAATTTTTGGATGATTAAGTAAAAGATAAAGTGTAGCAGAGTCCCATATTTGCTTACAGCTTATAATAATTTATTCATAATTAATGGAATGATGATGAATAAAAATGTGTAAAGTGAAAGACTTACCTAGTTATAACACATATGTTATAAGAATGGTGAATAAATAAAAATCTCAATCCTAGCCGACCTTACATGCACGTGATGCACTCTGCTAGATAACAAACTGGACTCTGGTGAAATACCATTACTTGACACTGGCAGAATTTTGTTTAACCAGACACATATCGCCATTAACAAAGAGTCATCATCATCAATCCACACTCGATCATAATGGATTGGGATCTCAGAGGGATAGGACCTTTTTAAACTAAGATACGTGTGGCTTGCGTAACACTTACGCGGGCAGCAGCTATACTTAGTTAGTGTTAGTAAATAGAATCCCAGAGACGGACATTGGGTAGCCAACGTCCGTCTCTGGGATTCTATTTACCACGCTGCCAAATTTCATTGAGATCCGTTCAGCCGATTAGGCATGAATAGGCGGACATTCAGAGTTATACATTCGAATTTAAAATATCAATATGGATGTACCGCGCTGTTGGATTTCTTTAAAAAATAAAATAAAGTGACTAACGCAGAGATAGTACCTACTTGGTCTTCGTACGTATGTATGCTGATGTGATGAGGCATACATACGGTATGGGTTCTGATGAGCCATAGAGGAGGCTACAGGTCAAGCATCATCGCCAGCACCGGGAAAACCTAGTTGGGGGTCGATTCTCACGACACCGTCCTAAACTTAATTGGTATTACTTACTGAAAAAAAAAAAAAGTTTTTTCAAGTGCATTCATTAGGTGCCCATTGCCCACTATAGTACCATAGTGGGAAATGGGCACCTAGAGCAGGCACCTGAGGCACCTGAGAATCGACCCCCCCTCAGCCCGCAGATGTCGTGAGAGCACGGAACCTAACAAAAGTAGGGACTACAGTAACTCCCTTCTGTGTATTTGTAACACCCCTACCGCGATGTCTAATTCCTCTGCCAAGCGTGGTGATAAAGAGGGTTATTACCAACGTCTCACGTGAGACGTTGCCTATTCTCAGGGTCTCACGAAAAGTCAGAGAGCTTCTTATTATTAATGGCAAAATCCTCGGGGAAGCATGTTTAGCTGTGGACATTAGGAAGGGTAATTAGGAAGGTGGGTGGATACAAGGGTACCTACCCACCTTCCTAATTATAAACGAGTATGTTAGACTCACGTTCATTTGATGATTCGTTTCTTGACTCATAAATATAAGGCAATTTGTATTTTTATGACACAGTGTTTCTCAAGATGATGTCACTATTATACGACTTCAATATTAATTAGCTAAGGTATTAAATTCCTTTAATCTTAATTCACAATATTTACAATTTTAATCTAGCTCTACCACAGAATAACTTTTGACGTTTAAAACAAACAACATTCATTTTAAATTTATGAATAAATGTTGGTTGCCAGTCATATGTATTATTTACATACTAACCTACTACTTATATACGTTTATTGCAACATACAATATATATAATCACGCTTTTTAGTACGGTACAATACTCACCGTACTTAGCCTAAATAAGCTACAAATCGAATGAATACTTTACATCGTCAAAGTTACGTAAGAAATGTTAAATCGATTAAACCTTTAATTTCGAAACCAGTTTTTGAGATACATTAGAACAATTAGCATTGGGCTATTGATGGTTGTTAAACTTTTCGCTTTAATAGATGCAAAAAAGCTCCATAAAAAGTACAAATCATGGAATGCCTTCCGTCATGCATGACAAATGGACGGAAATATCATCAAATTAAAATTAAAGATTTTTAACATATCTAAAAATATATATTAACACAGAAATAAACTAAAACCAAACACAGCTTATTCCCTCACACAAACAATGAACTAAATTTAAATCTAGAACAGCCATATAGCTTACAAACACTCAAATTAATACAAAAAATACAAAACTAGCTAAGTAAAAATGACAAAAGCGATTTGTTGTTGGGGCAACCCTCGAGTTAGAAGCTGCAAAAAATGTCTCGTTTTTGTCCAAGCACGTGCGCGAGCGCTTCTGTTCTGTCAATTTTATACAGCGTGTTGTGTGACAAAGGGACAGTCACAAAACAAGGGTAGAAAATCATCCGTAGGTAAAAAAAGCGCAGTGCCGAAATTGACAAATCTTGCGAAAGCGTTTTTAGGTGAATAAGAGGTGTATTCATTTTGTTTCTTATTTGATAATTACTAATTATAAAGATGTCTAAGTATAAAATTTGACTTGTCTAAGTGCTTTTTGTAAGCCTAAAGAAATAAAGTTATTGACTTTTGACTTTTATTTGCGTTTTGAAAATTGAATACCACTTTTGGCGTAAACTGTATTACGGGTGTGCATACGATGGGCGTACGACTCTACATTCTATTATATCTCTATTATCACTCAATTTTCTCTTTGCAAGAAATACTTTTGCCCCTGATATTACCTACTTCCGAATAGTTCTGAGTCTATTATCAATCTATTCGATCTTAGCACCCGTGCACGCACAATGCTGCAGACTTAGACACAGTCGATCATTATATCAAGTCAGTACTCACAATTGCAAATTACACACAACTTTACAAATTACCTACATTTAATCTCGTATAAATAAATGCTTATAGCATTAATAAAAATTTTACTACACTTTATTATATTAATAAAATGCTTTATCGTGCAACCATAGAGATACTAGAATTTTCTAAATGCAGTTTACACACACGGATAAAAAATATTGACAACTTTATTCCTCTCAAGTTTACATTATAGGGTGTTGCATCCACGATTAAAACGAAGTGATGCGTTCCAATTTGCATGAAACGAAATCCTATACATTTTCCGCGATTTCCAGTTTAGTTAGAGCTAATTTTATCTTATTTTCTAATTAGAAAAAAACAGGTTTTCGCTTGACCTAATCTCGAGAAATATACGAACACCCGGTATAAGAAGGATGATACTACCAACATTCTAAACGATATCAAGTTTGTAAATTTGGATGAAGGAGTTTTATCTCTGAAGCTACTGGTACGATTATAAACATATTTTTCAAGTAGATAATATAATAGCTACGTCATTTCCGACTGATAGTAAGTACCTACATGAACGATTCCATGGGCCAGTACCTTATGAGGTGATCTAGCCCTTGTATGGAAAACTGGTGAGCAATCATTAGTAAGCAATTAAAAGAGGAATGTTATGAATGCTTGATTGAAAATATTTTTTTAATTCAATATTTATAGAAATAATTAATATCCGCGCTATACAAATAATCTTCCCGTTGACCTAGAATCGTAACATTTGGCAAGAACGAAGGTAGGTCTTTGTAAGTATAGTGTGCAAGAAATACTTGTAATTCCCTCGTCTGACTCACGTCAGACTCTCACTTGACTGTTGTTTTATTTTATTGAAAAATAGTTTCCAAACAACTTTATATTTACAGAAGTTAGTCCACGCAATAGTTAGAAGGTATTTTTGGACTTAAAAAGGTGCGTCTAACAGCGGACGCAGCTTTTAAGTCCAAAATTACCAAAAATGCCTCCCCTAATGAGCGCCATCATAGCGCTCTGTCTTCAGCTTGCCGCACCCAGCATTTGCCTGCACCTAAGTTTATCTATTTTTTGGCCTATTTGCATCCACGAAAGATGATCAAAGTAGCGTCAGTTCGGCTGGGAGTCAGCCGACTACTTTCGTATGGCTGAAGAGACCTATTTGGAAGCGACAGCATTGGCCGCATTTACTTCATGTAAAGGAGAACCGCACCTAAGTATAACACACATATAATAATCAAATGTAAATATGCAGCTTGCATTCTTAATTAAACCTGCATCCAGGTACCAAAAGCTGCTGCCATCTGTCTTAACCGTTATCTTCCGAAAATCCGTAACGTGTCCTTAGAGGTACAGTCGACTACCGAAAGACCTTAGCTAAATATAAAATTTTGATGATTATTATGAATTACACATTTAGGTTTGGATCAGTCTCTAGTTTGATAAATCAAGGATTTGACGTGGCTCTAATTTGACAAATAAAGATTTGACGCGTATAAAATTTTACAAATTAATGATTCGGTAAGTGTCTGCGAAGTCCTACTGACATCGTTCCTAAATTAAAACCTTATTTTCTAGTAAAATTTAGTTTTAAATGTTTTCATTTCTAGTAACTCAACCGACGACGACAATGCGACGCGATGGCGGCGTTAAAGAAATATGTATATGTATAAAGCATAATTCTAGTTTGAGTGGTATGAAAATGTTAAAATATAGATGGCAATAATGAACTAGGAAATAATTTTGTTATTGGTATTGGTAGGCCAACATCAAACGTCAATCCCAAATCTATTTTATTCTTTTTACCGTGTCCATTTTATTTTCGAGTCCAAAACACAAAAAAACATCGCTTACAAAATATTTCTTAAGCTGACTGTACGAGTGAATGAAACAGCCCAGTGATTAATGCGAGGCGAACAGGTGCGACGTTTTTATGCGCA
The DNA here is from genome assembly GCA_947086465.1 of Eupithecia exiguata. Lineage (NCBI taxonomy): Eukaryota > Metazoa > Arthropoda > Insecta > Lepidoptera > Geometridae > Eupithecia > Eupithecia exiguata. The sequence goes on along the minus strand of OX352231.1, from coordinate 12,398,104 downwards.
AAAAACAAATTTATTCGCGGCAAGTGCCCAGCTGAGATATTGAATTTTTAGTAGTTTCTACGGAAATTCACTTTGATGCGTGTTTTTTGGCGGCAGAGGATTGGTGACTTAATATTATTTTAGGTTTTTTGTAATCTAGATTATTTCTAAAGGTACCTACCAGGTGTATTTGGGAGTTCATTTATATTATTTATATCATTCCACCTATAAAAAGTTTATAATATTCACTGTAAACTGTGCATAAAAGTGTAGTTATAGTTTATTTATTATAGTATGTAGTTTATTTTTGTTCGTAGTCCTGAGTTCTGAGTTTTCCCAGAGATCCGCATGATCGGCTTTGTCTCAAATAAGCCCGAGTAGAGTATTTCGTAAGAGTTAGTTCTTCGGATGGTCCGAAAATGGTACTGGACTATTCTCGATGTGGCCCAAAAAAATCCGACTACGAATATAGGTACCGTAGCAGGAGTGAATTGCCCCTAACATGCTGAGAAATAAATAAAATAAAATAAAAATTGTTTATGGCAGACCTTGTATGTCAAACACAGTTACTAAATTGACCAGTAAAAAAAGAACAACTAACTGACGGGGGAGTTGCAGGTATGCAGTCAGTGCCAGGTGTAAGGTTGCAAGCACTGAAATCAGTAGGAGCATTAGGCTGGCCCAATGTGTCCTGAATAGGTCGGAGAAGGCCAGAGACAACCGTAATAGGAGTGGACTTCTTCCAAACAGGTCCGTAATCTGGAGGATCATGATCCTCCAGATCTGGATCCACATCTGGTCAAGCTCATGAGCTTGACCAGATGTGAAGGGGAATTTTTATCGTACGGCTCAAAATTAAACTAATTTATAAAAAAAATATGCTGGACAATTCACATAGCATTATCTAGCCCCAAGCTAAGCAGAGCTTGTGGTATGGGTACTAGATGACTGATACACATAATATAATACAATAAATTATGTAGATAGATATTTTTTTATTATACATAGAAAACGAACAGAATACCCTGAACAAATGCCTGCAGATCGTACAAACATTTGCCCCGAGGCGGGAATCGAACCCACAACCTCCTGAGTCGCAGCGAAACCTTCGCCCACCGCGCCACAGAGGTCGTCAATGATAAAAGAAAAGTGAAAGTGGTAAACTTTCTACATCCCGCAAAGCAAGCAATTATCAGTTTGATTTGATAATGAAATGGAGTGCGATTCGATGACTCAGGTGGCAGTGTGTAGTGCACGGTGTGGTGACGTCACCGTTTGTAGGTCACGGTCCAGAGTAGGCCGAGCCCATTTTTATAATAAAAGCTTACGCTTGATTGTCGGTATACCTAAGCACTACTTAGCGCATATAAACAAGCTTTGAAAATATTAAGCTGAAATTCTTGTAAAAAGATAAATAAAGATTGCCTGGAAGAGATCGCTTCTAAGCGATAAGGCCGCCCACAGTACTTATTTCATGTACTGTCTTTTGATAATGTTTTTTTTCTGGTGTACAATAAAGTATTTTGGTATTATAACAATATACTTTAACTTGTGAACCATATCTTTGTTGATTCGATTTAATCTTACCTACTTGGAAGTATGATTAATCAAAAATCATATTTTGTGATTTTTTTTAATCAAGCTGTCAGTTTTTGATGGTGCAGTGGATAAATGCGAGCGAAAATGTTGACCGAATGCGAAGCGAATAAGTGAACAAAAACAGTGACCGCGCGCGGTTCTGTCGCTACGGTCCTATCGGAAGGTTGTATGAGAGAGATCACTCTTGAGCGGTAAAACCGCCAATTATCGCTTATTCTATAATTGTTTATTTTTAAAATACTTTTTTAGTAAAGAGATCCAAAATTTCTTTGTAAATGAGTTTTATATTGTCTTATCTTCTGCGTTGGAATATAACCAAAACCATTCCAGCTCAGTCCCAATTCCCAGTTCGTTCTACGCTAAGCTAAAAGAACACAATAATTCCAATTTGAATAATTTTGATAGCATTACCATATAAAACGACTACACCGTATTTATTCATCTCAAATGTCATCCTGTGTCATGTCATGATTCACTATATTTGCAAACTGAACTTGACACTTCGTCATGCTAATGTGATAGATAACATAATTTCCTCACGCATGTTTTATGTATCGGCATTGATATTGAGCTCTTGAAGGAGCGTCAGATTTCTGAAATGTTCACTTAAAAAAATGATCTTTTTTTTTTTCATTTGTCTCTCAGAGACATGAAAAAAAAAGACTCAGAGACAGCACGCCTTTTGTTATGCGACATTTTTTATTTGTATAAGTGTCCTATAACCGAACATACGAATATTGTCCCGGGTGTTCTGGGTATTTTCTAAGTATAATAAAAAGTATATATCTATGTAATATGTTGTAAGTATATCAGTCTTCTAGTAGGTACTAATAACACAAGCTTTGCTTAGCTTGGGGCTAGATGATGCTGTGTGAATTGTCCAGCATTATTTATTAATGCATAGCACATAAGTGCTAATACAGGTTGTCTCATGTCTTGACATTCAAAAGCCTACTATGTCACGACTATGTCCTTGGAATGTGTGAAGTCCCAAAATAGGCAAAACCATATTTAAATGTAGGATGGGCTATCGTGGGCAGGACAATGATTTGATTGTTTTAGTGTGCAAATTATCAAAAAGTATTGATGTCTATGGCTGTTTGTAGCTTTGATCTTGACATAGATTCTTGAAAGCGCCGCGGAACCTACCAGAGGAAGGGCAGAAGCTTTCTGTGTATTTTAAACACCTCAGCTATGGAAATCATTTAGAACGGGATATTATTAATATATATTAATTAATAATAACAATGCTTAATATATTAATTAATTAATATTATTAATGTATAACAACACCTGTACCTACATGTATTTCATGCAATAAACTATACTTTACTTTACTATTTACCATGATTCAATTTCAGTTCTTCCGTGATCATATGGCGCATGAAACTGTGCCGAAATATTGGAAAACTCAAAAATTGAATCATGGTAAATATCCCGTTCTAAATGATTTCTATGTTAATAACCATGATAGTTTCAAAAGTTTTACCTCAGCTGTGGTCACCAATCCACCTGCCAAGCGTGTTGATTTTGGGACACCCGACCAAGTACGGGGATTGTTCTCAAGGGTAGAATAGACAAAAATGACATCCCATCGTCGTACATTATTGAAGTAGAAAGAATTAATTTCAAATAATTTACGCATTCGATGACAAAGTTTATGATGGTTAGTATTCTTGATATGTCATAGGTTTTTGTTGAAATTAAAACTACCGCAGTTTAACGAATTCAGTATTATCAATGTAAGCGTACAAACAAACATACCCACAAAAATACTTCACCCACTTTTTATTTATTAACTCATTTATTTAAGATTTACAATCCATAAAACATGCAAAGTAGGTAATAGAAATATCACAGTAAAAATGGATTAGGGAAATTGAATATTAGACAACATAATGATAAAATTTGATAAAAGACTAAATTAATTTAAAATACCTACTTACCTAACGAGTATACAAAAAAATAAAATAAATCAATAGTCCTGATTATCTAAAAAAAACAACCTTAAGAGCCGTACCAAATATCAAATATCAAAGTGCTTTATTTCCTTTAGACCTTACAGGACTCTTCGACACGTCACAAAATACAAATTACATACGTAAAACTAGGAAATAAAGTGATCACTTTGATTTTTTGTTCACTTCAATCTTTTTAAGGTAAAGTAAAGAAGCGAACAAGAAACCTTTACCTTGTTAGAATGTTAGTTTTCGAGTTGGAGCAAAAGTCGTCCCAAGATTTTTTATCGTCTAGATAATTTGATATTTTGTAGTAAGCCTTTTTACAAAGGACATGTTTGACAATTTGTTTGAATTTATTCATTGATAGTTTTTGCAACTCACTTGGAGTTTACCGTTCCGTACTATGGGCAGGAGGACTTGTGCCGGCCTTACATTTACTTGCTTATAAATCCCTTTTGAATCTTATGGGTTATAAAGTGATTGGGTAAGTCACATAATAAATAACGTATAAAAAGTTTAGCTTCCAACAGGACTAGAACCCGCGACTGGGCATCGGTACAGTACGCCTTTTATTTTCAACGTTATTGTTCCTGGTAGAGTAGTTTGCCACAGTAGAATGTTGACACAGATGCGCAACTCGCATTGTTGTCGGAAAAGTTAAATAAAATTGTTCCGCTGTTCAAAACTGAGGTAGAGAATAAACACGTAGGTTTCAATATTCATAAAGCTTTCTATTCATGACCCATGAGGAATTGGGAATTTCGGGTATTGATGGCATTTGGGGTGGGGTGCGACTGTTCGCGGTATTCGGCTTTAATATAGAAACTATTTTTTTTATAGTCAACTAGCTTCTTCCCGCTGCTTTGCATGCTCTTTTCATCTAGCTTATGTCTCAATGCATGCTTATGTCAAGCCATTCGCCAGTACCTTTATAGCCTTTTAACTATTTTAACCCACATCTTAAAGATCATCTTCTTAAGTTAACGTATCTATCTACATTATCATAAATTATGTGTCTAGACACCTAGTGTTTATGACTTAAATATGTAGATTTAGGTAGGTTGGTAAGTTGAAAGAGGTAGCAAAAAACATGCTACTGTTTTCTGGAATGGTTGCTGGAAAAGAAAAAATAACTGGCGACACATGTTACCTTCGTTTACTGTTTTAGTTTTCCGTTAGTTTGTTGTATAATGAACTAGATGCTGCCCGCGATTTCACACGCGTTTTTCGAGTAGCCTATGTCCGTCCCCGAGATACCATTTACATACCTGCCAAATTTAATTAAGATCCGTTTATCCGTTTAGGCGTGAAAAACGTAACAGTCAGAGAAATAGACAGACAGTACAGCCATACTTTCGAATTAATAATATAAGTATGAATGTTCATTCATCTCCTTCTTGAATATAAAAGTCGATGATATAGCAAATAGAAGGTTGGACCACTATTATAAAGGTCAGCTGGTCAATTCAGATGTATTTTTTTGATCACTATTATTACTATTATCGCCGCCGTATAAATAACTGCATTTTTATTATACAAATAAAAAAAAGACGAATCAATAAGCTGCGAAAATAGTTCATTCTTACGAACAACTCTGACCAGCAGGCATAGAATATTTAGAAAAAGACTGCCAAACTTCATTTAGGGAGAGACGATGTTATGACCTGGGCCCTAATTCCACTAAATAATCGCTTCACCATATCAATGGTATCGTCTACGAAAAACCCATTACGGCATTTCACCTCTGATGAATAAAACTACAGATGGAGGGACGCGTGTCACGTGTCAAGATTAAAACCATTCTACCAATCTCTCCTTGCAAATCACGCTATATCTATAGTTTCTTTCATCTAAGGATGATTTTGCGTCGATACCACTGTTATGGTAAAGCGATTGGTGAGCAGAATTTAAGCCCTGGACCCAGCTGTTGGTCTGTGCTCCCAGGTCGTTAAAATGGTATGGTACACTACACATCTTATGTCCCAGTCCCATCTTACGATCGGACAAATGTGTACCAGGGTCGTAAATGCCACTGACACACTTTTGGCGACAACACTATTACTGGCACATTCATAACACGATCTGTGGATTAAGTCACAAAGTTTTGCGTTTTAAACGCTTTTTTTATGAATAATACCTATCAATGCACAAGAGTAAAGTATAGGCAAAAATAATTAAAAAAAAATCATTCTTATAGCTCGGCGAATGCTTACGGAAACGCTACCGCTTTTCTTTGCTCCGCCATTTTATCTCCTCCGATAGTATCGGAGACATTTTTATTCGCACATTTTTATTCAGGTTAACATCTTGCATAATTTGGTTGTTTCCCATATGTATTTGCGTCGAATTATGAGAGTGAGGGAACAGAACAGAGAGTGCACCTGTGTTTGTGGTTGTGACGACATACATACCTAGCTATATAGCTAGCTAGTCTCCATTGAGACTGGCCATCGCGTCGTGGCTGAAAGTTCGGCCACTGACATCATGTTTGCGTCGCTACCGCTTTTACCTTACGCCACGCCCCACTTTCACGAATTTTCGGTGCATGATATCACCCAACCTTGGGGTGCATCGCTGTAATTCTGACCATGTCGTCCACACAATACCCAACCTCGAGACCCGGCTGATCAGATATTGATAATTCCGTGACAGTGAGTGTACTTTATTTTATTTGATCAGTATTCCACTCTCAAATAGTTTTTTATACATATGTTTTTCATAATTAAAACGGATAAAAGTCGAAACTTTTTAGTATCAGTCCTTCATTAGTTCTTAGGTACAAGGTTTATAAAAAGAAAGGAAAGTATAATGAAATGTCTGGAACCATATTATCATCGACCTCACGTATTTCTGTAATCTTTTGATTTGTACCTACTCATCATGACAACGCAAGAGATTTTGTTAAGCAATACGAAAGTACCAGAAATATGCAATAAACGCATCCCTATTTATAAAACATACCAATTTTAACTAGATAGTAAAGCATGCACCAAATGTACTTTATTTTACTGATTTTGAAGTAGGTAAATTAAAAACCCATAACCTGAGCATTGACACGTTTTTCCTTTCAATTTCCCGAACTAATTTCATCCAGTCTGAAGAATTGAAGATCAAAGGCGAACCAGTAACACAATTCCAAGGTACAAATAGACGACACAATATGCAAGGCCAACAGAAGGGACGATGATTTGTTTTAAAGTTAATTTCAGCATCAAAGCCATAAAATGTAGGTTCCGATGGTTGGTAGGTGTATTTTTTCATGTTTTGACTCTGATAATTTCAGCGTCGTCATCAAAAAATGGGTTTTTGCTAATATAAAATTGATTTTGATGGTTTACATCATGAATAACTCAACTATCCGAGATTGACCGTATATAAATTCACTCTTCTTAGTTTTGTATACATCGTTAAATTTTTTTTCCATTCATTTTCTAAATATTTTACTCAATTTGAATTTATTTTAAGTTTTCTTGTGTCTTATTTGCATGCCGAATAATTTGGTGAGTTATGTTGAACTAATTTTAAGCCTTTATTCATGCACTAAAGTTATTATGATTACTAAACTCAACTTTAACTTCTAAGCAAAACCCAAAATATAAGCTTCACGGGGTTCTATTTGTTGCAGATTAAACATAGGAGGACCGAGGACCTCTCATACCATTTTGTTTAATCCTCCAAGAATGGAACGCTGTAGAAAACTAATAAATAGCTATAAATAGGCACTACAATCAAAATATTAATTCGGAAAAAACTTAGGATGTATAATACTGGAGTGATCTTACTGAAGGTATTTTATCGTGCTTATGAGACATCGTCGTGGCATGAATGGATTCCATACCTACAGCCAGACGGTGCGGCTACCGAGAAATGTTATTAATTAAGATTAATGTTTGTAAATAAATATACCGCTTATTTAACCGATTGCTATTGCATCCGTCTCTGATTTTCGGATAAGTACCGAGGTACTTGGTAGGATAGTAATAGTAAGGGGTTTTCACGAATATTGTGTGATTATTTGTTTAGTTTGAAAAGAGGGCACCATGGCGCTCATTAGGGGAAGCCCATATCCAGCAGTGGACGAATATAGGCTGATGATGATGATGAAGTAAGTTTAATGTTAATTGAAACTAGCAGGACCTAGGTTTCCTATAATAAGCGCCTATTTGGTCTCGTATAACGTAATGTTAGAATCCCCACGCTGGGCGTGCGTGTTGGGGATCGCAGCACACAGCGTTTTTTGCATAGCTTAGTCGCCAAGTTTTACAATTAAAGTTTTTTATTTCACAATAGAATAAGGCTTTGTCGCTGAGCAATCACACCGACTAAACTACAGTTTGAGAATTTAATAAGTTTTTAAATTTTTAACGTAAATCTAAAAAAAAAAGTTATTACTTTATTTCTTCGGGAATTTATTTAATCTATTATATCCCTTAGCTTTTCAACAAACCTTTTAGTAGCTGATAGTCAATGTACCTACAAGATAAGATAATCACAGGATTAACGGGATAGAGCGCCCAGTTTCCGCTTCCTGTCATACTGTCACCTGTCAGTTGTCTGTCACTGTCATTGTCACTTAGTTTCACTATCATATGGGACGGGATAGCATGAGACAAAAAGTTTAGTAAATTTGAAAGGTTAGGCTCCTTAGGTATGTATGGGTCCTTTCAAGCAAGTTTTTTTGCCTGCTCTAGTCTCTCTACTCCTAGTCTTTACCCAGAGCGGAGGAGCTAATTTACTAATATCACATTCAAAAGGAACTTTCTTTCTTTTTACTCCTATTTACAAGCGCTAGCGATATCCGATTTGCTACCTATGCGATATATACAGTTAAATAATCGACGGAATACCGCGGACCGCGCGAAACAGCGATATCCATATGACACATACCGCATCCGCTCTGGGTCGCGAATACCGCGTAGAACTGATCAGGCCTAAAAATTGATAAATCACGTTAAAATAAATTGAACGATATCACGCGACGGTCAAAGTAAAAAACTACTTAACTTTTGAGGTCGATACTCTCTCGCGCTCAAAACCGTTACAATCGACGATATAATAGTAAGGCACAAAAGCAACACACGGTTGATGTAAGATGTAAGACATATGTCTTACTCGATGTCAACGAACCATTCGCGAGTAAGACATATGTCTCATCCGATGTTGAAGAGTTAATGTAAAAAAAACAATGTCATGATCACGTCTTTAACTTTGAAATAAGCTATTTTTCGGTTTAAAATATGTTATTATCATTAAAAACTTAGTAGTTTACTTATTTTCTAGTATCTGTATGGCTAGCTCCCAAACTTTACTGTTATAATAATCTTTATCTTTGTACGAGCGTAGATTGGTTTTCTTCATGTATTACGTCGATGACTGTACCCACAGTGTACAGTTTAACGCAGGTAATGAAAGTTGGAGGCAGAAGCCTGTATCCCGTAAAATCAGTATTCAAGTATCTCTCACGTTACCGCAAAGCTATTTTAAAGTAACCCCTACGTTATTTGCGGTTTTGGGCAGAGCTTCGAAAGCTCTGTTAAAGTTACGACTTCCGGACTAAAAAGAAGTCTTCGTTGTTTTCATCTTAAAATAACAGCAGGTAATAATTATACCGTTGACCAAAATAAAGCCAAAACCAGCCATATCTTGTGGAATTGTGGATATTCCTTCCACTCCGTCCTCATCGACCTTTATCATAACACAAGGTCTGCTTTACTTGGGGCTAGATGAATTTGTCCTGCATTTTTTTTTATCATTCTTATCACTAAAGGTTTGGAACTTAATCCCTGCTTCTGATTCTCCACACAACTACAACCTGGGTCTCTTCAAGACAAGAGTGAATAGGTGTCTTCTAGACCTTTGTGACACATCTTGGGCCACATTGGTTACATAATTCTGTATATCTGTCTGTAAGCTACTCGTACTCACGCCTAGATGGCTCAACGGATTTGAATGAAATTTGGCAGGAAGATAGACGGTATCACGGTGATAGATCAAGGCTTAATTTTATCCTGGAGAAGAGTGTGCGAAGCCGCGCAAGAGCTAGTTGCTCACACACCATTCAAAAGGACCTTCTTTCTCCATATCTTGGTAACAGCACCATGTTTTTACTCTATTGCAAGCTCTACACGATCTTGCCACTAACGTAACAACTAAAACTAATAACCTACCGCACGGTACAATTTCACGCTGCGTTTTTGCAGCATTCTGACAGTGACAGATGACAGATGATAAATGTCTTGGTTGTACGCACTAGACTAGAATGTAAATGTCACACATTTTCTCCGACGTGCAAGCTTTCTTTGTGATTTACACTGAGTTAATAATAAAGTACTTTTAACTCAATGGTGATTTATGGAAATGTTAGAATACGTGCGCACATTCTTATGTGCATTACGTGTATGTTATGTTAAGTAACTTTGCCGTTGTGTGGTATACTGAAGAACTTGAGAAGATAAGCCGGCTACTTGCTTTAGGTGCAGCCAGCGTCATCGTCATCAGCCTCAATGAAAAACGTGCAATGTCCGGCCGTCAGTCGTCTGCAATTAAAGATGCCATATGTATGACTTTTTACAATTAGATTTCATTTATTGTGGACAGAGCAAGAGCTTTTTTACAGCTTTCAGAGAATGATGCATTTTGCAAAAAAATATCCTATTTACCTTAGAACTCAATAGAGGGCGAGTCAGTCTATGCCATTGATCTAAATATAAGGGGATCTCTTTTTTCATTGGTCTATGCATTGTTGATGCATCCACAGACTTATAAAATATTATAATTCTGTGGATGCAACATAAATATTACCTTTAAGCTTCGATCAAAAATAAGGAGTTCGCGGCCTCCCCCGTAGATACCTAGAGCCTTACAAAAATGTCACTCAAAATTGGGTTCGTTTTGTTTTGACGCAGACAGTTTGCGCAGAGCCTGACAAGTTTTTTCCATACGGAACAAGAGATTGGTGGAGTCGAATTCATTTTATTTTATTTTGTAAGTAGGTAGGTACCTACCTGAGAATTATATACCTACCTACTCAGTTTATTTTCTATAAGGATTAATTAACAGAATTCAGGTAAAGATAACGAATCATTTATTGATGAAACTATAAATTGGTGTCTCAACAGTAGGTATTTATACAAAAGGGTCATTTCAGACATACAATAATTTAAACTTACAATACAATTTCAGGCAGGCACTTTAGATTAAAAAGAACTGGTTCCTGTCTGCGGCTTTGCACGAGTTTTTTTTTACGGGAAAAAAATAAACGTTTTATAAATTCATACTTCTGGTAGGTAGGTAAGAACCTAGTCTTTCTTTTATTAGAGAGTCTACGCAAATGAAATTTTAGGGCGGGCAAACTAATTATTTTAAAAATCATCAACTAGTAATATTAAACTTATTTTTATGAAAAATATATGAATACATACTATAAATGAAAAAAAAAATTTAGAAGAAATAGCGTCTCCATTTATCAATTTAGAACAAAATTAATATTTTAACATAGGCAAACCAAACAACAATATTTTATGCTGATTTCACAAGTATATGACTCACATCTCAATATACGGGTAAAAAATATATATAAACTTACTGAAAATAAGAAATTCCATCCTTTTTCAGCACTTTGGACGAGTGATTCTTGCATTTTTTGTACCCATGCTTTTTGTCTGAACGCTAAAATGACACTAGTTGAAAAGCTTTCCTAACATGTCAAAATGTATCTCTTTTGCTACTGAAGGTTGTGGCGTGCGCATTGTGAATCTAAGGGGGGCCGGCAAAGCCGGACATTTTTGATCGATGCCTTTAAGTCTGGATGCAACATTAATTTGACAGCTCCAAGTAAAATCGTTCTCATTTCAGCCTGTTCAAACTATTTTAGGAACCCCTCATTGCACCCCCATTTTTTCCATAATACTAGTCAAATTCCGCACCCACCACGCTGCCCGCAGGCGAATTGGCAAATTGACCAAAAGTGGGAGAAGTACTGCGAATAAACGGTTTGAGCGCACTACTTTATGCAAAATGCTGCCAATGATCAAGGTGACGTCAATTTATCTGGTAATAGGACAACTCAAGTAGCTCATTATAACCATAATTATTGTTATGAAGGATATTTAGTAATAGCATTAAGCAGTTCGGTAAATTCCCGTTTACAATCGACAATGGTTTTCAATAGACCTTATATTCCTCGAAAGCTGAATAGAAGTAGATTATCTTCCTAACAGCCCATTGTACTTCAAGGCATAGGTGACATCACTGACAGCTAAAAGCGACAAAACATGTCATTGAAAAGCTCCGGAAATTACGTCATGACATGTCGCGATAGGTCAATGGTATTTTTACAAGTGACAGAGAGATGACGTGTGTCTAATTGTCGACTTAGTTTTATATTGACCTGTCAGATTTGAATGTTAATTGTCAAGTATGTCATCGTGTCATCAAACAGAGTGGATTAAATTGATTCATATAGCCATTTGAATGTGTACCTTGTCGTCACACTTTTAAACTCGTATTTAATACGACTTATATGACCGGTTTTTTCTGTTAGAAGCTCATTATCCTGATCGCTAAGTTTATCAATTTTTACTAGCATTTCTTTTTTTTTATTTGCTCTCAAGTGTAAAGGTTGCTGTTGGACCACGACCGCGACCGGAGACCGAAACCAAAGACAGAAACAGGGACCGTGATCAGAAGTGGTCATTTAGCTTTGTACGGGCGGGCGCCATTTGGCCCCCGTACAAAGCTGGCGATAGGGACAGGAGACACAGACGCGAGACCGAAGGAACGAGGCGATGATCGCCGCCTGTATAAAGCTAATTGACAACTACCGGTCTCGGTCTCTGACGGTCGCGGTCGCGGCGCGAATATGTTTCGATGGTAAGATGGTTTAGGTATACTTGGATTGGAAATTGTGCTGTTGATAGCAACATCACAATTTATACTGGCAATTTTATTTGCTATCAAGTAAGTATATAACGTCACTAAATTTTCCTACATGCCCATCAATAGCGCGATTGTTCTAAATGATCATCACGAAGAATGTAGGATCAGAAGTCAATCGACGGACCGTTTGTAACGGTAACGGGTAATATTGGCAATGAAGCCTATTTAAATTTTTATTATCACCAAGATGGCTTTTACGATCATACATTAAATTTCGGGTATCTTCAGGGTCAAACTGATATTGGTGTCACTTGTTTTGTTTGATTTAGTCCATCATTTTGTAATCGGGGTGGGACGTTTTCTAAGAGCAGCCACATGCAGTCGGAATACCGTTTCGGAATTTCGATTCGGGATTTTACCCCATAAAGAGTGAAATATACACCATGTTGGGAACTACCCTAGCTCCTCTTCGTTAAAAATCCACCGTTAAACGTCAGTCTTATGTTACTCACACTCTTGTTTTGCTCGAATACATATTATAGGCAACCGAAATCGTTTATGACCATTCTCCCCGGAAGGCTCATTCAATGGGAATGGGATATTTTACCGTAATTGCACTGCGGGTCCGAATAATTCATCGCTATTGCTTAGTTTATGCCCCTAAACGTTTTTTCCTTTGTAATTTGAACTGTATTTTAACACCAATCACCCCTACCATTCTCTGCTGACTGATAAAAACCGATGCGTCCTATTTGTCAGCAAACATGTCGTCAGCTTGACTTTGACAGCTGGTGTTTTGTCTCGTAAATCAGGGTACATCCATTGTAAGATTATGTCAATGGGTAATTTGAGAATGGGGTGCTAATGTCATCTGCCCCTAGGATAATTACGCACACCCTACCTTACACAAAGCTTGTCTAGTAGATTCATAGATATATAGGCATACATTTATCAAATAATTAAAGCATTTGCTAGTACCTACCTAGGAACTTTGAGTGGTAAGCACAGAAATCTAAGTAGGTAATAATTATTGTGTAATCTAAATAATCTTATTCATTATCATCAGTCTATATTAATCCACTGCTGGACATAGGCATCCCCTAATGAGCGCCATAGCGCCCTGTCTTCAGCTTGCCGCATCCAGCATCTGCCTGCAGTCTTTCGCAAATCATCGTCCCACCTGGTCGGAGGGCGTCCTACACTACGTTAGATATAATGTTTAGATTCTGGGGTGGAATAAGCGGTTGCTTAGGGTATAAGGTGTCAAACTGCAAGAAGGGGGAGAAGGTACCTACAACAAAAAATATTAGTCGTTTTCTAAAATAAATGCACGGTCACCTATAATTCGTTCATTTAAGCTTTTTAAGCAGGCCTATTGCTACCCTTTTCAATTCAATTCTTTACAAAAATATATGAAGGCAATTCAGACGGTCTCATAACCTGTCAATTTAATTGATTTATATCTTTCCAACACATTGGCCCTTGCCATCGCTGGACAATGGCCACATTGAAGAAATTGAGAGCAACTGATAGCAATGAAACATTTCTTTTTTATAGGACTTAGCATGGAACCCCGGTTTCTCTTACTGAGCCACATCGTGTTAGGTAGATAGTATACCTATAGTAAAGCAAAAGTTATATGTGACATTTTTGAAAAATGTCTCAATTAGATTTTAATGCGCTAAAGAGCCGCTAAAAAACCAGATTGACACTGGAAGTGCTCGCCGCATCCCTGTCATTCCGGTGGTGCGCTAACGATCGGTTTTCAGTATTCGTGGAAGGTGTATTCGCTTATTATTCCCTGTAGAAAAGTGGACACTACTCTGGTTACTAACGATCCAAAATATTACACTTCACACTGCACTGGTGCAATACAAATAAAAATTTACGAAAGCGCTGTAGCGCCTACACTGTTCAGAGAGTCCAAAAACTATGGTACGAGTAGATGCATTGTCGAGGAACGCACTTGTATAAATTGATAATATACTGTTACTTGACGACCGATGTGGCGCAGCGGGCGAAGGTCTGCCTATGACGCAGGAGGCAGCGGGATCGATTTCCACCTTGGGATTTATATTTGTACGATCTGCAAATATGTCGCGGGTATTCTGGGTATTTTATGTACAATAAAAACTATCTATCTATGTATTGCATTATTATGTATATCAGTTATCTAGTTCTCATAACACAGGCTCTGTTTATCTTGTGACTAGATCATGCCGAATGGATTGCAGCATTATTGATTATTATTTAATATATTACGGAAAATTAACTCAACAATTTCTATTTTTTTATTTATCATGTGGACTTACAGATTAAACCACAACGTCCAAGAGCTTATGATTGTACTTGTTCAAATAAACGATTTTTTTTTATATTAACTCTACCTACTAGTTAAAGTAAGAATTAACTGTAAAGTGTTTCCTTCTGAGCATTTCAAGGTTTTCAATGAATCTTTAACACTGGCAGCTTATGTTTCAAGTTGAATCTAATTTGAATTTTACAAGTCGATGACGAATGAAATTTTCGTTTGGATAGGATTATTGAAATATGGAAACGATGAAGTCATTGTCACGGTAATATTATCCAGGTCATTGTCATACATGAATTTAAGTTCAGAATTTAGGTGCTTGATTTGAACAGGGAACAAATTAGAATGGCCAACCTTTTGTGACTTGTCTATGGTCAAGATGGTCGCTTATTAGCCACAGTTTATACGTAGACGGAGGTGAAGACAAAACATAGTCTGACCAAAACATAGCTTCATCCATTCAGATTTACAACCGTTACAATGAAAACACCGTTCTATAATATTGGCAGTATTGTTTTCGAAAAACTAGGTATTATGAAATAACGTGTAATTTAAATTAATGGATAAAGTTTTTTGTGCTTTTCTACGAAGAAAATAATAAAAATTAAAGTAGGTATGTATTTGAAATTTAAACCCACATCCTGACGTCTGCAATCGGCAATGGGGTTGATAGATGAAATACATATATTAGTTTCTGAGATTATCCATAAAAAAATCTCTTTATTTTATTTGGGTTCACACTCCCCTTTTTCTTAGCAGTTCGATAAAAATAAATAATTTGAAGGTTCGTTCTGGTGTGCCAAACCATCTTTTCACCAAAGGGCACTATCGTCATTTTCTTCTTTTAAGTATCTATCTTCAGAGATATTTTATACACATAGTATATCACATCATTGTTTAGATGGATGGATGGATGGATGATTGTAACTTCTTCACGGCAGAGCTTCTGAATGGATCAGCCTGAAATTCGCATAGATATATCTAAACATAGACTTTATCTCGTAAAATGGTTCTCATGGGATAGAAATAACATTGACACAGTTCCAAAGACACAACGTGTGCGAAGCCGCGGGTCGGAACTAGTGAATTATAATTGATTCTTGACTCTTTTCTGCCATCGGCTTTGTTCGCGTTGTTTCTATTGAAACGCCTAAACCTTATCCTATCCTACGGTCACTGAGGATCCGGTCAGCTACGGCCACATCACATGTCTTGAATGGCCACTTCCCATGAAAGGCCACTTCCTATTGATTTTTGGGACAAATAGCCTATGTGTTAGACCTACAACTATGCAATATTTCAGACCGACGACACGCCAAAACTACTGAATGGAACTTCTGTGGTTTTGGTTTGAAGAAGTTATATCCATCCATCCATCCATACAAACTCTCGCAATTCGTGAGATGTAGATACTCGAGTATTCCCGCCTATTTGTGCAAAGTATATTAAGTTTATTTACCTGAAGGTTCAAAAGCCTGTTGATGATGTAATACGGTTTCCACTCACTGACTTATTCAGTAGGCATTTACAATTTTATCTGTGTTTAAGCCTAAAGCAATAAAATATAATTATACTTAGATAGTAAAGACTCACTCAAGGTCTTTGTGGAGTCTTCTTGCTAAAGGTTTTCAGCACAGGTAAGATGTGGTGAGACAGTTTATTGCTTTCAAGTTAAGAATATGGCGCTCATTAGGGGAGGCCTATGTCCAACTGTGGACTACTATAGGCTAATGATGAAGAAGGTACTTCAGTACCCAAATAACGTGGACCTCTTGGACAAGTCAGAAAAAACGAAGTAAGGATTAAAAAAAAATCAAAACTCAAAGGACTTTGAAAAAAGTACTTTTGAGTTTTTTTGGCTCAGTACTTATCCTTTAACATACAATATTAGCGGACATCTAAAATTCCTTTAAATATACATTACTTTTAAATAGCAGCTAGATAATACTGTGTGAATTATCCAGCATTATTTATTTATTACCTACTTCATCATCATCATCATTAGCCTATGTTAGTCCACATCTGGACATAGGCCTCCCCTAATGAGCGCCATACTACGCCATACGCCATGTTTTTATTTTTTGTTATGTTCTCAAAAACGACCATCTTTCACCAAAAGGTAGCCTCCTACATTAACCCAGAGCTATAAAAGCTGCGTACTATCTAAGTGAGCTAAGCCGTGCGCAGAAGCATGTTTTGCCCAAATAACTATAATATTTCATTTTAGAAAAAAAATACCATTTCAAAGATATGCTCTACATTACCACACTCAAAGTGTTCCATAAAACGTTCAACAATTTTTGCCACATAACCTACCTAAATAATATAAGAATTTATACCTAAATAACACAGAATTACCTAGTTTTTTCAGGCCAAAAATAATATTCAGGTCATTCTCATATCCCACCAACCAAAGCAAATCTATATTTAATAAAATTTTAAGAGCGATAGTAATTCTCTGTCTATTACCTTTTAACGTCTTCTCCCGATCTTAATGATATTTGACAGGGAGGTAGACGGTGTCCCAGGGACAGACATAGGCTGTTTTATCTCAGGAAAGACCGAGCGAAGCTACTGGCAGGAGCTAGTATGAAATATTTTACCTATTGAATTTCAGGACCTTCCAAGTCTTGTAACAGTTCCAACTAAAGGCTTGGCTTATCTGTCTAACCTTAATAAGCATAATAACTAATCCTACCTTATTAGGCCCAGCTTCACACACTGTTATCACAAACAATACCGTACTGATAGTGTATCGATCGTTGTTCTAATGAACTGAAAGACATGGACGCGTGCGTTCGGCGCGAGAGTTGGTGCAAGACTGCCGGCCGGTGCCGGTAGGTAGGCCTAGGGTAGGTGCCGGTAGATAAGCGTGAAAATATTGTAGCTGTAATCACTTCGGCTGAATCGGAGATTCGATATGGGTGTGACGTTCACGTGGGGCGATGATGGGAATGGTAGGTTTTCATATAATTGGTTGGAGAATCTAGATCGTTGGTAGCTTGCGTTTCTTACACGCATTTTTGGGAAATGTTCTGTAGAATGATGCAGGAAAACATGAACGATACATCGATCATGTTTTCGTTCACATCTTGGTGCTTGCGATTGAGTTTTTATGTGGTTGATGGGAAGAAAGGACAGATACAAGGTTGCCCTTGTTGACAATATGCCTTTGGAGTTTAAGAATGGTAAAAATAATATGACATTTAAAAAAAAACTAGATACCGACTCATGTTCCTTAACGCATTCACTGCCCATCCTCGGCGGTGTGACCCGCAGGGGCGCGTCCGCGTCGCCGCGACACGGACCCGCAGATCGACTTCTGCGTCTTAGGCTATGAAAGTGTTAATAGTGAAAATGGGTTTAGAAGGAACACTGATAACGCGATTAAATTTTTCAAGTGGCGGCATCTAATTCAAATTCGAGGTTAATTTCGTTCATGTGATGAGTGATGGATGACACATGGATGAAACGACGAATGAAAAGACATCATGTTTATGCACGTTGCCATGGAAATATTGGTTACAGATTGTGAAAATTATCATGTGATGATGTTTGAGATACGGTATAAGGCGCACAAATCAATTTCTCGAGGATCAAACCTTCACGGAACCGCTTCAATTTCAACACTTATTATAATACAACAAGAAAACAATTATCAAAATCTAATAGGCATTGGCGAAGATATCACTAAAATGGTTGTAGCTAGTCGGAATTTTTCAAAAGTATTTTGTTATTTTTTAAATTTCACGGGATAAATACTAATCCCTCGGAAATACATTTTTTTGGACCAATTCGGGATCTTTTCCTTTACAATAGCGATAGAATTTTTTAAATGGGTCGATAATTGACAGAGAAATCAATGAAAATACTTATAAAAACAGCCGAAACTCTTCCTGAAGATCGTTTGAAATAGGTTAAAAAATAATCGCATATTAATGTTAGTTGATTTTTGTAAATAATTTAGAAGCTTTATTAGCTGTCACAAAAATGTGATATATTTGCCCTAATATTTTAGAGTATCCCACTAGTCATAATCTCAACGCAACACATTATATAAACTAAATTAAAGATTCAGAAATTCTCCATAAAAATTAACGTAGCGCGGTGCGCGTTTATATCTTTTGGACGTTCATATTTCCGCGCAGCACTTTAGCTACAACCTTTATGCAGAATGTCTATAGATTACGATTTTAATTTAACTTTCATATCTTTATCGTTAAATTGCGTGACAAATAATCATTTTTGCAAGTAAGTAGAAAATAAACTTAATGGTACAAATAAAGCTTTATCAGCTAATTTCCATCGGACTCTACATAGCAGTCGTAAAATACGATAAAGTTTTTTGCTCGCGAGTGTAGTTTCTAAATAAACAGAAATCCGATGCACGCTGACTTTAAATGGGTGCGCTCAGGTTTCCGTGCCAGCAGTGTACAATAGTACACCATTGATATTAGAATCTCAGTTAACGGCATCGGTAATGTGATATTGGTGCACATAAAGACATTCCTTGGATCGGTTTCAATAGTTCCGAAAATCCTATCCGAATTTGTACGCTTGGTTGAAAATAGCTCAATTCACACGCGGCGCCATCTATGTGATCGTATTGGATTTTCGTGCGTGAACGTATGTGAATTTCATTGACAAATGATTTGGGTTTTAGGCAGGTATGCACGGTAGGTATGAATGGAGAATAGTATAGTCCAGTTTACGTTTTTTTTTTAATAAGTGTATTCTAAAATGTTGGCTCGCTACATTAATTAAAAGTGCCTACTAATTTAGCGAATATTCACACAAGAGATTACCACACGAGGTAGTATCTTGTTTAGAACTTTTTAAAGCTGAAGTTTAAGTTTAAGTGGAGCTTTTCTTTAATAGGAAATCAAGTTCCTGCTTTCTATTCAGATGTTTTGTTACGTTTAGCAATGCCTCCCAAGAAGGGTTTCTGTCACAATCACCACGCTTGGCAGGTGGATTGGTAATTGTGTTCAAATACACAGAAGATAGTTGCTGCCGTTTTCTGGTGGAGTGCTTAGCCGGCTGTTACGATATCCACGGGCTGAGTGAGGGCCTGAGGGGTCGATTCTTTCGCCGCTACCGCGACCAAGAACCGACAAATGTTTGTTTTTTTTTGCTAGATATCGCTGTGTGGATTAGCATTGTTTATTTATTTAGTTAGGTCATTCATCATGCTCATCCGCCAACGAAGATATAAGTGCCACTACATAACGGCCCTACGTCCCCAGTAGCCCCGTTGTTCCTGGTCCTGGCAGCGGCCATGGTTCCCTTGGGAAAGAGGGTGCTAAAAATTCCTGGAAGACGCCCGGCTGTTAAACATAAAGTTAGTTAGATAGACCACCTAAATTAACGCTATACTTTTATCGAAGTAGTACACGAGAGAGGTAAAGGGCAGAAGCTAGTATTCAATTAAGCTGCGGTATCAATGAGCGCTGTAATGTCAGCGATGAATGAGCGATTGAGTCATGACTCGGGAACGTGGAAGAAGAAGTCAATTCAAGTCTAGAATAAGTCACGATTGTGTAAAGAAAATGCTAATTATTGAGCACGGGAGATTACACTCAGCGATGTATGAATCCGTAAACTACCAAAACCGAAAAGTCTTCGAGAACTTTACTGAAAAGTTTACTGTCGCTATGGTTTTATATCACGGGTGATTTGCAAGCGAGATCAAAGCAAGGTGATTGTAAAGCGAGCTCACTGCGTAAAGCTCGCCGCGAGTTCGCAATTCGCAACCAGCTCCGGTGAACTCGCCGCGAAGACACCGCGGGCTCGCAGCGACAAACCTCTTTCCATGCTTTCTTCGTCGCAAGCTGCCTACTCGTCTCGCTTTGTACTCGCTTGCAAATCACCAGTGTGATAGAGCTCTTACTTCAGCGTTATTAGCACTCTTACATCCAAAATGCAGTAAATCACTACAAATTATTCGAAAAATATAAAAGAGTTCGTATGAAACTATTTGATCGCTGTCATAATACGAAAGGTGGTTCCTTTTAGTATCCGCCAGAGCTGCAATGAGCTAAGTGTATGGAAGGATACGTAAACTTAGGTAATATAGTTTTCGTAAGCTTGCAAAACACATACTAAGGCCTCAAAAATGGATAGAATACTCTTTTGAAACTTAATCCAAGTTACATTAGTAGTTAGTTGTACATTTGATTAATTCATATTATTAACCATTTCAAGGGTGGGATGACGATTTGCGAAAGACTGCTGGCAGATACTGGATGCATCAAGCTGAAGACAGGGCGCTATGGCGCTCATTAGGGGAGGCCTATGTCCAGCTGTGGACTAATATAGGCTGATTCTGAACCATTTCATTAACTCTTTTATAAAACTCAAAATATTTTGTTCATTATACGCCGATTGTATCTCATAATCACTGTAAATATCGCGAGGTTATAAACCACAAAATAGCTATGACATAGTGTGTACCTATAAACTTATAAAATGATGACATGCTGGGATCATAGGTGGTCAGTATTATAGCGGTATTGGGACGACCAGGGTCGTATGGTCTTATGTCCAGTTGTGAAGAAATATACTGAAACTGATGATGATGCTGACGAATAGGTCGTATAGGGTAGACCTACGTCCAGCAATGGACGTATGTGGGCCGATATAATGGGATGGTCGCAGATCATCAAGTAGGTAGGTAGGTGCAGTACGCGCAAATGTTTATGAATTCTCGGAAGTACGCCGTGTGTCTGCACAGTAGCTTAGTTTAAAGTTCCAAAAGGGCGGTGAGCCCAATCCTGCGCAGTTTCGCATTCGGTGCTATGTTGACAGAATTTATAAAGATTTGCGCGAACTCTACCTAGCTGCCTTTTATGAATTAATGCAATATTTTTGATTATATTAATGTAGTCATCAATTATACTATAATATAGAGCCTGCCCTGTACGCTGTACGGCCTGCCTGTATCCACCGGATTCCCGCACCCTTTCCAAGAAATCGCTCATAGCGATAAGGACACAATATACCTTCTGCATTTCTTTCTATATTGTATTTTATCTTTGTGTGGTACAATAAAGGGTTATCTATTACGTTCGAAATGATAATATTTATGCCCCTTGCAGTTAAATCAAAAATCGCTGAAAGAAAAGCGATACCCTACTGCGGATGTACAGTGGTCATAAAATCCATGAATGAAGTCCAATGTCAACACGCTGACGTAATCCTGGAGTCATCTATCAAATCTCAGGAATGCGAGTTATTAAGAATGAAATACCTGAATTATGATAGGTATTACCTGCATGTAGTAAAGATAAAGATAAAGATATATTTATTCGACTCCACAAGAACTGCACAGACACCATAGTAGGTACCCGAACCTACCAATAAAGGGATTTGTTTTAGAGACGTCGAGGTCTCGATCACGTCTCCACTGTTGGTAGTCTGGTATCGTGGACGTGTCGAGCAGCTGTCGAGAAGGGATGATTAAAGTGGCTCTTCCATTGGCCTGAAGTAAACCAGCCAAATAATTATTTTTGTAATCAAATGCTACGAACCAATTTTTTCAAAGTGGAGTACCTCCCAAAATCCTATTTTTCCATGTGAAATTATATCTTAAACGGTTCTTTAAGGATCTTTGAAATAAAATTTTTGGAAAATATCCCGCTCAAAATATTATCTGCGTTTTCAGTAGGTACACTTAATACCATCTAGCGGTTTTTAATCGTAACTACAGTCATGCTACTCAACGCTAGATGGCGTTGTTTGAACAACTCACTGTAGCGTAATACGCTAGATGGCACTACTTACACATACACGTTTGTTCTGGCGTGGGATCCTTTGAAAGAAAATAAAGGCTGCGCATGTTTACAATGTTTAACAGACCATTGAACAAATTGAATCACGCATGAAGTCACCACTTAGACAAATAAACGGCCCACTATAACTAGAATTAGCAATTTATTGTCCTAGCAATAAGCAGATCAATCATCCGATTTGATTTGACAACGAATTTGATAGATGGCAATATGGGTTGATGTACCTTAAATAAATGCCAAAGTTTACGCTACTTAGGTACCTATATCCCATAAATCAGTTCTCATGGGATAGAAATAACCTTAAGCAACGCGTCCGAAGCCGTGGGCAGAAACTAGTGTACTATTTAACCGTTTGGATACTACGTAAAAAAACTAGGTACACTGTTTCTTGTTTTACCCCATCCAATAAATGCCGATTGCCGTGGTGACGCATCGATCAGACGAAAAACTGTTTCGTTATTCATCGGTGACGCGATTTTTTCAATGGTTTTTGTCCTATATGTTACTACTCAACTTCCCCTTCATTCGAAAATATCAAACCAGTTCACTTCCATCATTTCTACCTCTACCACAAATCAGACCACCTTAGCATAACACCTCGTCCTGCCTTCAATTGGGAGGGAGAGGGGGAGGCTGGAGGTCGTTCGTCGACCTGCGTAGGCGCACAGGATTCCGAGCAGCCTTCGAATTGAACTAGGCATTCGGTAGGAAAAATTGCTGCATTAGATTGTGAGTCAATAGTCCTTTTGAGATGTATGTAGTAGGGCAGAGAAATAGGATATTTCTATACGAGTCACTGGAGTTGATTGAATAAATGAGAAATAGTTTAATTGGTTTGTTAAGTGGAAACAGTGGCGGCGTAGCGTGGGCTGGCACCCGGGGCGTTTTTCTACCAAGCACCCCCCCCCCCCCCCTTCTTGGGAGTCGGTTGACTATCCGCAACCTCAATTTCTAACAACAGGAATTATAAGTAACGGCTAGCGAAGCGAGCCGCGATATTTTTTTGGATTTTCGGATGTTAGGTGAAAAGTAACTAAGTTTGTCATCATAGGTAACCTTAATATTTGACTTAATTGTGACCTTATTAATATTAAATATGTGAATTTCAAGGTGACCTATAATTTAAAAAATTAATTTATCAATAACTACGGCTAGCGGAGCGAGCTACAATAGGTAATTTCGGAGTTCGGTGAGGTTAGCAAAAATACAAGTATTCTAAGACCACGACGAAATTTTTTTTTGGCGATCTACAACTAAGCTAAAAACGAACCGGCGAGCGTAGCGAGCCGCTGAAATTTTTGTTACTTCTTCGGGTGATCACAAACAAGTTAAGGAGAGTATGAAAAAATTAATGACAGCGAGCCCTGAAACGTTTGGAGAAATTGCGGCGGCTGCGAAGATTGTTATGAAACAAATACAAAATATAAATCACAGAGTGGAGTGAGCCACAACCTGTTTTGCAATTGGTGAGGCATACTTAGCAAAAAAAGTAAGCTAATGACAATGAATGAGAAAAGATTTTTTTACGATTTACAACAAAATAAAGCACAGTACAAAGCAATTACTCAATATTGCACATCAAATAAAATAGTTACACAGGGCAGGGAAAGACTAATACAGATAAAGTTGTATGTACAATGCCTTATCGGTTTGAGCGATCTCTGCTAGGCAACCTTTCTACACCCGATTTTAAAGTATCCAAGTATTTATTTTGCAATCATAATAAAAAACAACGGCGAGCGAAGCGAGCCGCAATTTTTTTATATGTCTGCATGTGAGTTTTCGATATCACCCCTTCGGATTCGGATTTGAAGTGCCATCTGCGCGCCCCGAGGGGTGCCGAGATGGCACCCCTTGGAGCTCGGTACCCGGGGCGGACCGCCCCTCCGCCCCCCCCCCCTTACGCCGCTAGTGAGTGGAAAAAGTTTTGGAAAAAATCTTGAATTACTACGAATAAGTGTGGGTGCACCTAAGATACAATAACCAGAAATAATAAATTATTAAGATGTATTGAAAACTTAATCAAAAGTTTGGTTAAATTTGAGTGCATTTTCACTTCATAGCAATTTAGCAGGAGCAGATCAGAAATTACTGCTGCAAATACAAACTTTGATAGTCTCCAGTTCATCCTTCTAATATTAAAAAGTCGAAAGTTTATAGGTACCGTTTGTGTAGATCTTTGCCCGAAGACGCCAATACTACGGAATGGATCAAGCTAAAATTTTGCACACATGGAATAACATATAGGCAACTTTATTCTAAAATCAGCGTGCAAACCCGCGGGCAGAAGCTAGTATTTTATAATAGGTAGTCTCAGCGTACATAAGTATGTAGCAGCTGTCACACCCTCCTATTGAAAATTAGGTTACGAAGGCGACCTAGCCTAGCTATATTTGGGATAAGCTAGAGTTGATTGTAGGTACAATACAATACAAAATTCTTTTCTGTACACCACAAAATAAAGCAAAAGAAACAGACACACAACATAATAGTACAATGGGCGGCCTTATCGCTTAGTTGTGATTTCTTCCAGGCAACCTTTGGATGGAAAGAAATTTGAAAATTTAAGAAAGGCAGGGGTGTATACAACATAGCACTTATTAATAAATCATTAAATATTCATAAGCAAGTAGAAACATAAAATTTACATAAAAATACTTTATAAAGTAGACAATATACACGGAATAAATATATACCATCATTATCAGCCTATATCAGTCCACTGCTGGACATAGGCCTCCCCTAATGAGCGCCATAGCAATATAATATATACCAAGAACAAATAAAAAACATAATTTAGTACCAATATTCACCGAGCCTTGAAAACAGGTAGAGCTCCAGTTTTCCTAATGGACTAAGGCAGTGCGTTCCACAGCTTTACGGCCTGGATGGTAGGATGTAGGTGGTGCGCTTGTATGTATATTGTCCGATTCTATTATCCTATTCCGCAAGCAAAAATAGAAATTACCCCATTAGATCGATGCTTATAATTTCAATGTTATCCCGATGTTATTCTAGATAAGCCAGCTCAAAAGGCCTTCACCAGATCTAATCCTGCAATCGTGCCCTTTCCGTTTTGCCTATCTCAATAGAGGAACACAAACGGACAAAGGATTTCACTCTGAATATGGGAATTAAATTGGCAAGCTGAAGACAGGGCGCTATGGTGCTCATGAGGGGACGCCTATGTCCAGCGGTGGACTGATATAGGCTGATGATGACGACGATGATAGGAATTAATCGACAGAAAATTATATTACGTTCAAGTTAGTACCCGCGGTTTCGTCACATGACCTGGATTTCCTGGAGTGTAAGCTATATTAGCTTACATGTGCAGGTGAGATGATGATCTGCGAAAGACAGAAGGCAGATGCTGGGGCGGTTGCCGGGCCTCCTACACTATGTTTGCCGAGTCGCGGTCTCCACTCAAGAACATGTTTACCCTGCGGTTAGTTACACAATATATCTATCGTGCGGACAGAGACCTACGAAAATCTTATACAAATATGAGACGTCACGATCACGTCTCGTTCTAACGTAAATGGCTTTAGTTCGTAGATTACCCGCTTACATTCATAATAATGAATTCGTTAAACTACTAAAGTGTTATCTACACTAATATTATAAAGAGGAAACATTTGTACCTATGTATTTTTGTATGTAACGAATAAACTTAAAAAGTACTGGACTGATTTAAAAAATTCTTTCACCATTAGAAAGCTTACTTTTCAGGGAGTGACAAAGGCTATATTTTATCCCGGAATTCCCATGGGAATAGGAACTACGCGGGTGAAACCGTGAGGCGCTGCTAGTAGCATAAGGTAAGTATATTGTGTATTTTATTACTTTATCGTTTCATCTTACTTAGTAAGCCTGCAACTGAATGAAGTGAGTTAGCCAGTCCTTGCTTCAACTTGTTCTTGCGGTTGGTGGTCGTCATTCGAGACCTCATGGCTTGCCTCATTCAACTTCAAAATAGTGCATTGTTCACCGTGCGATTCTTACCATTCCTACACACGAAAGACGTTCTACCGAGAGTCGAGAGTGTCAAAATACGAGGTGTTTTGACACTCTCGGGAAATCGGGTACTTTCTCGCGTTAGTGAACAATGTACTATTATTTTTAAACTCAGTGTCTCAAACAAATATCACTTCCAAACAGGTCACCGCGACACATAGTATAATCATTTTCCGATTTCCCGGATTTCCCAATAATTAAGGCTACATTATGATATCGTAGAGTATAATAGTGCCACTAGCCATAGAGAGAGTCTATGGCCTGTTCCTCCCAATAATGCCCAGATATAAACTCTTTGTATGGTATATAATTCTACTTTCAATGTTAATTTTCCTCTTTGTTAGAGCTTATTATTGTTGTTATGAATAATTATTACAGATTCAGATTCAGATTTTTTATTGGCAACACAGTTACAGGTCTCTTGTCGTAAAACATTCTTACTTAAAGTATGATGTTTACTTATAACAACATTCATTAAAAAAAATTAAAATAATTAAATTAACAATAATATAACATCTTAAAAGATTCTATTTCATTAATAACATATTTTCTTACATATTTTCTTTCCTTCTGTTTTACTCGGAACATACCTACTAAAACTATTCAGCACTTCAAGTCATCGGTTGAGAAGCCTGGAGATACTGGCAGCATTTATTTCCATGATCATTAGCATTTTGTAATATCTAATACATTTTTATCTGCATAATCTTATCAGAGCCTCGAGTCCGGTTGACGACAATATCGAGACGTGATCGTGACGTCTCGCCTTTATCGTTCGGACAGGAAAATACACAAATTCAAATACAATCATTTGGTGTGTTTTAAAAAACTATTTAAACCGACTTCAAAATCCTGAATACTGTTAAAATACAGCCCGCACCGTAGGCAACGACTAAGTTATTAGTAGCCGGTATATTATTGAATACCGCTAACTTGGGCTTGGAGCGGTCAAACTGTTCCACGCAAGGCTTCAGATCGGATTTGCAATTTTGATCCCTTTGAAAATTCATGTAGCAGTACAAAAAATGTGGTAATTAGTTTGTGGTAACTCGTATTATCATGATGATGATGATGTTGAGTTTCTGGTAACTGACAGCCTTGCATGTTAGGGTCAGCTCATAACGAGATACGAGTCAAGCTAGCGCCGCCACCTATTTAATCTTATTACTACGTTGAACAAAGAAAATTTCAAAAATCCATCGCACAGTTTGTGATGCCTGTTATAAGCTTTTTTTTAATGCCTCTGTAATAGTTTTATTCTATTAGGTTTAGGCAGAATATCGAAGTTGGCCTTGGTGGCCACCAAAATCTATTTTCGATTTTCTAGCTAAACTAAATAGAGTAAATCTATTACAGAGGCATTAAAAAAAAGCTTTTAATAGGTATCACAAACTGTACGATGGATTTTTGAAATTTCTTTTGTTCAACGTAATAATAAGATAAAACAGGTGGCGGCGCTAGTTTGACCCATACCACAACCGTCATGAAGCCGCGAGAAGTATAGAGTGCTCTAGATTTTTCCTCATTACGTATAGTAAACTCAATGCAATATGGAGGTCAAGAGAATATCTATACATACACAGGTAATTAGGTACCTACGTGTTTAAATTGAATCGTCATGTAATGTAATTAGTGAGCCCAATATATTCGATTTTTACCTGTTTACCGTTTATAAATAGCTACGTGTGGCTACGGTGAGTAATTGTCGCTGGTGCTGAAGTGAGGAAACTCATGTTTATTAGCTTGAACAACTTAGTTCGATTCCTGCCTTAGGACAAATTTTTTGATCTGCAGATATTTGATCAGGGTATTCTGGTTGTTTTTTTTTTATTTTCTAATTTTAAGTAAAGCTGTACGTACGTAAGAGCTAGAAAATTACAAGATACAAAAGAAATAGTTAGGTATCTAAGTACATGAGAAATACATATAAGTACTTTTATTTGTATGTTAAATAAAAAGATTTATTTATGTATTGTATCATAGTATAGACTAGCGGTCCGACCCGGCTTCGCACTGGTAGATTTTATGCCGATGTACATCGGGGATAATGTAGGATTCGAATGGTAAAAAAAAAACAAATCGGTCCAGTAGTTTCGCAGCCTATTCAATTCAAACAAACAAACAAATTTCCTAATTATAAGTAGTTATTGTGCCATAACTGTAATAGTTAGACATTAGTATCGCAATTTTTTTTGTAGATATTGATGTCCTCTATGATACTAGATCACTTTGCTCTATTTTCAATAGTTTCTCCAGCTTACGCGATATAAGGATTTTTCAAACAAACAAACAAATCTTTCAACTTTATAAAATGATAAGTACGTACCTATAGATATGCATGGATGAATGAAAATGATAATTAGCTAAAGTTATTGGAAGTCACACATCACATGAGTTAAACAAGATGGTAAAATAATTAGTCAACAAGTCGGTTTCACCTACCTACTTGTCAGACCTATAGGCTACCTATTGAATAAGCAAAGCAGTTTTCTAGAAAGCTACCCCACCAAGGTATTAGATATAATATCTATGCCTCAGCTTTCACCGGTCCGACAAACCTGTCTTGGTTAGGTTCTTTCATTTGTATTGTTTTATATTTTACTAACATGGCTTGTTTAATTGAAAGATAGATTATTATATTTTTATACGAATATTGTAAATTTTTGGTGTAATTTATTGCATTATTCTGAGAAAATTTAATGTAGGTAGAAAGTTCACGTGGCAAGTTTAGTAATGTTATGAAAAAAAAAAATAATAATTTAGCATAGGGTATTTTTTATTATGTATATTCTTCGATTACTCCGTATACCATTTGCTACAATTACTTTTTTGGAGAATATATTTTGTCTTTTTCAATTCTAATATTCCTTGCCAGTACCTACCTATATATTTACTTTACGTTCTATTTCATTTATTTCTGTCGTAGGTATTACATATACACTTGATGTCGTTATTTCTAAATTGGTGTAGCTCTAATACATATAATACAAAATTTATTAATATTACAAAAGGAAACACCATAAGGGATTTTACGAAGCAAGAAAAACAAAAAGCAATGATTCCTATATGTAGGTACAAGTACAAATTAATAACATAAAATAAAATAAAACATTGATATAGTGAAGGGATATTCAGCATAAGCCCTAAAATCACTTTATACGTGCAATTAGTCTGAGCCAATCAGAAGCTGATAAACTACTCTATCACTTGTTCTTAACAAAATAATATAACTAATTACTTTACCGATTGCACATTACCGAGATAAAATTGCATCAATACGAGAGTCGTTTAGCAGCGCGTAAGTAAACGAGTGGACGATAAGGATTGTGAAGTCATTCGGAATTCCGCTGGCGTCGCGTTATGTACGAGCCAATGACATCGCCGAGCGGGTTCAGACTCACACGATGATGCTGGCGAAATATAAAACGCCTATTCATATACATACATAGCATAGGTATATACTCAAGATTATGAGAGTGAGGGAATAAACAGTGCACATGTGTTTGCGCGCACACTTGTGCACTATTATAATGTCCTGCACACTTGACTAGTCTTCGTTGACACTGACCGCCGCGCCGCCGCCGTGGCCGAAACTCAACTACCTAGGTGGGCATAACAACTTAGTTCTTGAATCGAGTTTGATTCAATTACTTACCACATTAAAATACATCTGAAACCAAACCAGAAGAATATCTTGTCTAAACCACCTTAGGAATTTTAGAGTTTAAGGCGCATACCCGACTCACACTAGCGCCGCCACCTGCTTTATCTTATTATTCCGTTTAATAAAGGAAATTTTAAAAATCCATCGCACAGTTTGTGATATTTAATGCCTCTGTTATAGTTTTATTCTATTGAGTTTAGGATTAACACTAAAGTCATTAATTAACCTACAGTGGGATATTTACTTACGTAACATGATTTGAGTTTTGAGGTTTTCAATATTTCATCACAGTTTCTTGCGCTATGATCACGGAAATACTGAAATCAGTGTAAATATCCCGTTGTGAATGACTTTTGTGTTATTTAATATTTATTCATCTGAATTTCAATAAGAAATGGATAATACGATTCGTATTAACCTTATGGCATCCATAAAACACCGCTAAGCACACAGATGTGCGAGGATATTCTGAGTAGATTCCACTGCAAGGAATAGAAGGTCAAAGATGTGAAATAATTCTGGTCACGCCAAAAACTCGGGATACGCTTCAATTATTATTGCACTTTTTGTCTCCATAAAAAGTGGTCGCGGGTTGACGTCATGCGAGACTAAACTAAATATAGATTGTAAACAAGTAAGTGAATCATTATCTACACAAACATAGAACTCAATGAAGGACTGTTCATGTAATACCACACTCTTCAGTTTCAATCAACACCATGTTATTTATCAACGGTTGAAGTTGAAACCCTAAAACATTCCACTATCCACCGGCGGCATAGCATCGCAAACTCACATTAGTAGCGCGTTCCAAAACATAACCTTCAAAAATCTTAGCCGACAAACCGGCGCGATAAAAAATGCAGGTTCGTTCTGAGGCACGCCGACCGCTCACAATTCACGAAACCAGTACCTCGCGCCGCGTGGAGCTGACTCGCCGCGTCGCGTCGTCCTCTCACGTCTCGATAACTTATCGTCGCATGCCGTCATCGATATATTAAGTGCCAACGTCCTTTCTTAAAGTTTCAAGTTGTGACAGTGAAGTTCGGTGGTATTTCGGGATTCCGCCAGTAGTTGTGCTTAATCCCAGCATCATGAATGGAACACCAGCGAGGAGACCAAAGAGCGCATTCTCTGAAACGGTGAGTCTGACTTTCACTTAGATGATGGCCGATTGAGATACTGAATCCAATTCAAGTTATAGTGAAATTTGAATCGGAATTTTCAATATGCCTACAAGTAAAATTGGATATTTTCCTATGAACTAATTACAGTTGAACGAGTTCAAGATGTCGTTTGTTTACGTTGCAAAAGATTTGAAAAGCGACAGGTGGTTGAATTCTAAAGACCAATAAGAATATAACAAAAATCTGACTTCGTCGTATTAGATACTCGTCTTTGAATAACCAAACTCCGAAACAGCAAATTTAGGTTTTTTTGCCCTAAATTTGCTAGGTTTCGTTCGCCTTAGTTAATAGGTGTGTCCTGTGACAATGTATTTTCCCCTAATTGACAATACAATGTCTGGAGTTACAGGCAATATGAAACGGACAGTTTCTCTCCTGTTGGAAACGTGAATATTCCACTTGATTGAAATGCTGCCCCACTCCTTGACCCTAAACCAAACAATTAGATTCTGACCCTTCACTTGATAGTCGATTGTCCTCGGAACCCTGATACATTGACCTCTGATACGAGGAATTACTTAACTGGCAGATAATTCACAACTCTCTTGAGATAAAAAAACAACTCGACTAGAATATATTATAGCAAACTTTTCTTGACTTCTTATAGCAAAAAATTATGCAAAGCTAAAACCCGAAATCGATCAACTGAAACTTGTTTTAGAATTTTAGAAAAAACATAAACGTGGCATAATATTAAAAAATATTCTTTGATTGATCGAGTTTGATGACCTCGGATATCGAAATTTTTTTTTTTAGCAAATCTTATAACGTTGGTGTTCTTCCAACACAAATAAGGTTTGTAGTTAACCCGCTTACATCCGTAATGAAATCTAATAACCATTTACTCAATAATCACATTTTTATTCTCGTGTTAAGCTGGTTTGACCTGTTAGCTCTAAAAGCGTTGCTAATGCTAATTGCAAACACCTGGAACAGCAGGCCTGATTAGCCATGACTTCAAGTAAGAACTTCTCCTGCTGGGATACTATGCTCAACACCTTTCAAAGACGTCAAGGACAATGTACCTTTGAAAGGTGTTACTGACCTGACTCAATTTAATCACCATGATACAGTCAAAACCCTCATCATCTTGTAAGTCCAGGACTGAATTCAACTACTGCAAGGCATAATGTAGGTTTACATACGTGTGCCTAACGGTGCTAGGGTGTTCCTAGGCTTGACCCTATATCTGGAAAGAAACAATTGTTTTGTAAGGCTATTACAGATTCGAGCCATACCCAAACATTCCCATATTCATAGCTTTTTGAACTCCAAAAAGATATATCATTTTGAACTTGCTGCATTTGTTGGCTTTACTATGATTGATATCTAGGTACCTAATGCAGATATCTTGCATACCAACCTATTTGCAAGTAAAGCATGAGACACGTTACACCGTGTCGTGTAATGTGTGTACAATATCCACCGACATTTCGACACCGTATCCCTGTGGGCACGGCCGAGGCACGGTCAACCATGTCTTACTTCATACAAAAGCATATATAGATATCTGACCGTTCTCTGACCGAAGCTCGGCCAGAGCACGGCCGGGGTAAGGTTGACCATGCATGACTTACTTCATACAAAAACATACTATAGATATCTGACCGTGCCCCCGGCCGCAGCACGGCCGCGACCCGGTCCTGACCGGTATAGCGTGAATCACGCATAATATGTCATAGATTGTGAACTCTACCTTCTGTAAGATAGTGACTCTAAGCTTTATGCAATTTTATATCGGACTTGCGGTAAGTGTTTTGATTGGAGCACTTTGCTCTTTGCCATTTGAGCTAGGAAGATCTGTTTCATCTTTAACGTCTATTGGTTCGTATGTTTCTTATCTTGTTTCTATAATAGAGATAAGTTGGTATTGTTGCCTTTACTTGTTTTATATTTTCTTTTCTCCTGAAGGAGGTCCAATTAGCAATACCTCTGTTACCGACAACCCGGAGAAGGTCGCGAGAAATCGCTGGAAGTGGGTGGGCAGCGCAAAAACGGTCATTGTGGAGATCTTTAGGGAAGGCCAACATATTTGACGGCTGATATTTACTTACTAATAATGTTGCTGACCTCTGTTACCTAACAATATCACATAAAATGAGATGAAATTATGTTCTTTTGGACCAGCAAAAATTAAAAATGACTTAATAAATATTTTTGGTATCAAATCATAGTTAAGAAGTAAGATGGTATCAAATGGAAAAATTACCATTTCACGCATTTACGCAAACATTTGCCTACTTAAATACTTATCAGGTTATCAGTCATACTATACGTTTGCTTCAGTCTAGGTATCCACCATTATTATCTAGTCTGTTTTTTATCTCGCGAAGTCAAGGTCCTTGAACTTTAGTTCTCTGAAGAGGTGACCAACCGTCCGCTGACTCATCCGAAGTAGGTAGATCTTGAAACCTGTAACAAAATAAGTAAACAATATCATATATTTTTTATACTAAATAGTCTTGGCATCGGTTCCTAATCTATTGTATCTGCGAGAGCATACTTCCGTCAAATT
This sequence comes from Eupithecia exiguata, assembly GCA_947086465.1. Lineage (NCBI taxonomy): Eukaryota > Metazoa > Arthropoda > Insecta > Lepidoptera > Geometridae > Eupithecia > Eupithecia exiguata. The sequence goes on along the minus strand of OX352231.1, from coordinate 12,364,204 downwards.
AATAAAATAAGATAATTCTAAAACCAAAATATCGACGAGCAATATATGTCGATTTGAGAGGATCAATCGTAATGTCAGTTCTGTATACTTCTGTTTTAGTAAAAAAAAAACTTCTTTTTCAGTAGTTTCTTCGACTTCTGAAAATGAAACACCTATGGCTATGAATTTTTTTACATAAGGTATTATTATATTATTATGCTAATTATCTCCTGTTATATCCTGTTATCTCACTCCACGCTCTTTCCTGGTGCATCAGCATTAGCCCTGAAGTTTGATTATTACTGATTATTCTCAACATAGAAATGAAAACGTTAAAACAAATTAATAAAACGATTATTACGCATATCTGAACGATGTCATAGCATCATAATTCGTTAATTAGCATTTAAATGTGTTTATACAAATGGACGTAATTATCAACATTGAATACATAATCAAATTAATTATAGATTAACAGTAGAGAACTCTCAGGAACGGAATACATTTTTAAAATATAAAAGCTACGTTAAAATCGTACAACCTACAGACAGCCACATGCTTCAGGAGACATGAGTGAATAATTTTATAGACCTTCTCGTAAGTCATCGAAGGCCAGACCACATGATGCATAAAAGCAGGTGAGCCTGGCCGAAACGAAGGTCAATGAAAGAAAAAGAAATACGTCAGGAAGGGTTTGAATTACAGGCACGTGAGGTAGCACCTGCCGGCCTCAAATGCAGCGTTGAAGGACACAGGACAATGCAACGTGCGTGACCTGGGAGGTGATCTGAAGGGGTAATCTGCGGAACTCTCCGATTTGGAAAATTATTTCACTCATAGCTACATTATCTCTGATTAATGAGTGTTATATACTGTAGACTGCAGGGTTGTGAGGCAGTGGATTGTATTTAAGAGTTAAAAGAACTTTCACTAATTTTAATTATCGCAAGTTTTTACATACATGTTGCCGACAGGAGGGCCAACCAGAGAGGGTTGCCAGCTATATCCTCATAATAAATGATTGTTCTGAAGTTGCCAGCTATACAAAATAATACAATCGATTGTCCTATCGATTATTTATGTAGGTATCTTACTTAAACTAAGTTTGGTTTAATCGAGTTTTTTAAGTAAACCAAACCTCACCAAGCAGAATATTATACTTAACAGATTAGTGAATGTGAGGGACATTCTTTATGAATATAATATTAGCTTTTAGGATTCCGTGGTCAACAAGAAACTCTTTTAGTTTCGCCAGGTTCTTCTGTGCGTCTGTCCGTCCGTCCGCGGGTTAGCTCATAGCACAGGCTCAGTGTCTATAAGGATTGCTGTACATCCCCTTGACTCGTTTGGACCGAAATCATAGGTCAGTTTCACGACCATGGTAGACCTTGATCAGGGCTTATGCGAGTCTACCGTACGTACTCAAAAAAACCAAGCCTGACCAGGCTCCAAGCGAGTGTAGGAGTTAAAATCAGTTTCTTTGCGACCGAACCAAACTGTGACATTCTTTGGTTTTAAATACTAAAAACCTAATCAGTTCTTTCAACGGTAGTCTTGAAAAATAAATAATGAAACTTTTATATTATCGTGTTGAAAACCCGTGTCGTGTTCCACAATATAATTTGGGAAACAAACAAGCAGGGACCAAAATTGAAAGTGCCAAGGTCTTATTCGTATTCATAGCCAGTGGAATTATTAACACATTCAGTAACTGAATGTCTCCTGACTTTATAATCGTCCTGGCCATGTACGTTATTTGCTCTTTTAATTTTTAAACCACAGCGCATAAGCAGGGGTGTTTTATTTACGTCTGAATCTAGCGTTTCATTTTCACCTCAGACTTTTATCGAAATTTTAACGCCTCTGGTGTAAAAAGTCGGGTTTTATAGTTTAACTTATCTATCTGTATATCCATGTATGCATGTAAGTGATGTAAGTGATCAATTATTACAGTGCATTTACTTTTAGCGCTCAAGAATCCGAAGAAGTAATGAGTTAATAGATAGCACTGTAAACTTGTTAGGGCCCCCCACAGACTTTATATATAAGAGATATAGATGTGCTGGTTGCAGGTCTGTAAAGTTTCTGTATCGATGCAATAGTTATTTGTTATACAAGAGTGCAAAGTTGCTTTTTAACCGCGTGCTCAATTTTGATGACCGAGCATGCGACTGATTCTAAAATTCAAAAATTAGAATCCTGAGCGTTAGCGAGGGAATCAAAAGAGCACGAGATAAAAAAACTTCGCACTCGAGTGCAACACGTAACTTTTCATCCCACGTCAGCGAGGAAAGAGTATTTCTGTTCTTCGATATCTGAGTGCAAAGGCCGTTTTTATCCGCTAGCTATATTGAATTTAGAACATCGTGCACACGACGTTCTAAATTGTCATTCCGAGATGGGGGATGAGAAATATAATAAATTATCAAGTAGGAAACTAAATGTGCAAAAACCTAGGAATTAAAGTATTTATATATTTTCTTTCGTTCAATCTTTTACGATAGCGTTTGATCAAATTCACTTATAGAGTATTTTATTGCAGGTCTATAAAGTTTCTGTTTCGATGCAATAGTTTTTTGTTATACTATACAAGAGTGCAAAGTTGCTATTTAATCGCGTGCTCAATTTTGGTGACCGAGTTTAGTATCAGAGGTGACTTATATTTTTTTTTAGAATATAAACTTGGCGCCTTCACGAACGTGTTTGTGATGATGGGCAGGACCTGCAGTTCGATTATTGTCACTAATTTACCAATAACCCTGTATAACTGAAGAGTTGTCACCACCGTAAAATCCCAAACGAACCTAACACAAACTAGGTTACTTACAACTACCTTACCTACTGTACCTAGGTTCTGCTCGGCTCTAGGCGACGCAAAGGGCAGTGGTAAAGGCTTCAGATACAAAGGCACCACTTTTTCATTGCGTATCCTTTGTACGGTACGGTAATTGCAATTTGCATCTCTTTCAGCGCACTGATTCCTACGGGTTTTTATTATTTCTTGTCAACAAGCAAATAGCTCACCTAATTGACGACCTCTGTGGCACAGCGGGCGAAGGTCCGACTGTGACGCAGGAGGTTGCGGTTTCGATTCGCACCTCGGGACAAATGTTTGTACGATCTGCCTAAATTACTTTAGGTGTCCTAGGTGTGTAATAAAAAATCTATCTATGTTATGCTTTGCTTACCTATTACACAAGCTCTGTTTAGCTTGGGTCTAGATGATAATATGTGAATTGTCCAGCATTATTAATTCGTCTTTCACCTTCTAAATAGGGAACAATTACCTAAACCTTTACGCCCATCTCACTTGAGGTCCGCAGCGTGTCCGCGACAGTTTCGCATCTCGTACAACGGACAACGTCATTGCGAAACTCTTGCGGCGGCACCGCACCTACGGTACTGCGCGGAAGTGTGATAGCGCTCGGTGACTTTTTAAAAATAAGCATGATCCCCTTTTGTTTTTCGTATATTGCAGGCCTGGATTCGTGACGTCAGCGTGGATTATATGAAAAAACAAAAGAGCATCGCGTAAGTACCCCCACTCCCTGTGGACTCGCACACGATATTTCTAGATAAACTTTTATCGCCTATTTCACATACGAAGTAATGTTATGTTCGACTGAATTGTATTTATAGCAATATCACCTCAGTAACCTGCAATAGGTGGTAATAATTTTTATCTACCCAAATATCATAAACCCTCTATAATGCGTTCAAAAACCATAGGCAATGACCAGCATTACCAACCAACTGAAATAAACGGAACTGTAATGAACTCATAACCTACTGAAAACCGTAGGTTATAGAGTTTAAATTTGGAATAGGTGTCAAATTCAAGTGAGTGCTATACTAGTATCTACATTCTAACTATAAATCGCACGACATTTTGATCTCGAGTGACACAAGAATAGTGACTTTGTTCGTTTGTCTATGATTTAAAAAAAAATACAGATATTCGAAACGCCGCGCCGCCATTTCGAGCTGTCATTTGTTCGTTAGCTTTTTATTTCTAGTTACGAGTAGACAAATTTTCTGATAAGTTGAATAAGTTCTTTATTTCTGTCGAAAATGAGTGATAGTGACTCAGAACAACTGTCAATGTTAACTACCATTACTATAATAAATAATTTGCTTCTGTATGTGTTCAATTTATTTTTTACTGCATTACACTGGTAACAATGCTGGTCATTTCCCTATGGTTCCTGAACCCATCATAGAGCCCTTATGATATTTGGGTAGATAAAGTAGTGTATGCAACTGTACATAATTAGGCATTACAACACTCGTGTGATGCTATTAAGAAACTCGCCTTCGGCTCGTTTCTTAAACCCACACTTGTGTTGTAATGCCCTCCATTATGCACAGTTGCATAAACTACTATTATAAGGCCCGGTATCCTGAGCTCTTTTTACCTGACTACCAACGGACGAGGGTTATGATGAGGTTGGCACCTTATGTATGTTTGTATGAAGTCGATTTTTATCTTCCCAAGTAACGCTGAAACTTCCATTCCGATTTCAAAAAAGAGGTACCTATCTATTGATTCCTCTTAATACTCCGGTGCTTGTAGGCTATATGACGTCAGACGAAATTGGGGATCTAACGAGATAGCGGGGTCTCAGGGTTGAAAATTCCAATGCTAGTAAATTTACTCGTGCGTGTGGGACGTCATTGTGAAGGCCTTCTTTGGACTTTTCAAAAGCGTTCCTCAAAATTTCAGTAGGTTCACTATTTACAAGTGTACAAGCTTACAAGGGTTATCAAGTGTGGACAAAAGTAGTTAAAAACTACGTAAAAATACTACGTGACTACGTTAAATCTTAAAAACAAGTGTTCACCGATTTGCCTTATAATTTTCTTTTGATACTTAGGTAGTCGTTCATTATAGGGATGGGTGTAAAACCTAAGTATTAAAAGAACATGATAAGGACAATTGGGGAACACTTGTTTAAGATTTTAACGTAGAACTGTCTCTCAAAGTTTAATAAGGTTTTCTATTTCCAAGAAATTATCAAGTGTGGAAAAAATTAAGTTAAAAAATTAAACCCGACTACGTTGAAGTTAAATCTTACACAAGTATTCACCGATTCGCCTTATCATTTTCTTTTGATACAGGTAGTCGTAGGTACATTATGGGGATGGGTGCCTCCGACTACCTAAGTATCAAACGAACATGACAAGGACAATCGGGGAACACTTGTTTGAGATTTACGTAGTCAGGTTTTCGTTTTTATTTTAACAATAATTTAATGCGAAAAAATACAGAATTAAAAATCCATATTCCAAAAGTTTGACATGTACTCGTAATTTTCAACTTGTGGCAGTATTTGCATACTGCGCGGTAGATTACCACCGTACCTCTCCACTTTCCGGGTTTCTCAAAGCTCAAAAAACCCACGTTTAAAAAGTTGGAACTGAAATTTAACTGCACCGCACTTTATTACTCCTCTTGAAAATGTGAAAACCTAATGGAATTTAAGAAAGTTCTCTGTTAAAAATTTAATATGCTCACTTTGATATTTTTATCCCGCTGCAACAAGAGTTAGTTTGCAACAAAGTGGGTTGGGTTGGAGTAAAAGTGGGTAAAAAATAGATTTAAGACCCAAGATCTTTTGTACACTTGTACTTTTTGTGATTCGTTTGTTGAATTTTTAAGCCGTGTGGTGCTGGGGGTGATGGACTTAGAATTTACACCACCTCAACTCTTCCCGTGGGTGTCGTAGGAGGCGACTAAGGGACATACACCGGGGGGCGGGGCAGCAGCGCCTCTTGCAGAATAGATCTACCACCAAACTGCGATCCCCAACCCGCATGCCCAGCGTGGGGATTATGGGCATTACCCCCCATCCGATAAAAGCCAATATGGCGATAGTCAGGAGGAGGCCTGAGTCCAGTAGTGGGCCATTATAGGCTGTTGAAGGGGTTGGAAGAGTCCCGTTGTTAAATGACTATGTCGACATGTATTTGTGATTCTAATGGTAATACATATTTTAGGTATACATTCACCTAAATCTCCTCAGTTCTGGGTAGGATTACAGTGAAGACATCCCGGCCAAATTGGCCTTGACGTCTTGTCAGTGTTATTGCCTATCATTTTCTTAACGACTGTAGTTTCGTAGATGTTATGGTTCTCAATTTTCGTTTATGTTTTGTTCTCTACTTTGAACCTAACTACAACAAATGTAGTCTTTCATCTCATTGTTCATTCATAGATATTGTCAACAAACCGTTATTATTATGATCACCAGCTAGAGAATATAATAATAGTGGTTTACCATATCACATAGGTACCAGTGAGATCTCGTGTCAAGTCGTAAGCATCAAATAAAATCATATCTGCAATCTAGACGAAATTGATTTTAGAATAGAAAAGAATAGAATAGAAAAAACTTTATTTGTCACTCGTACAAGTAGGAGCAAACATTTATAAAAGAGACACAGAAATAAACAACGTGCTCGAGTCACAAAAAGGTTGTCTCAGCATAATGTTAGTCGCGTTTGCAACCAACGCTGATCTTCCGACAAGACCGTTTGGTGACGTCACGGAATATAAAACAACTCCAATACAATATTGAGAAGAAATACTTAATTGACTACGGACTACGGAGGTGTCGAAATACATACATTACTCATATACATTTTTTAACTGATTTGGTATCTACACAATTATATTGATACTAACTGCTGCCGGCGGCTTATAGGGATATATAGGGAATATTTGAAAAGCGCGAGCAAAGCCGCCGAAAAGAGCGGGCAAACCCTGCCAAATTTTATTAAGATTCGTTCAGCCGTTTAGACGTGAAAAGGTAACAGACAAATAGACAGAATTACTTTCGAATTTATAATACTTTTATGGATTATCGACGGATTTTTCAGTTGAAATATCTTTTCAATGAAAAGCTGCAGATTAGACTTGTTTTGTTGAAATTATTAGAAGAGAAAATACGTAGAAAAGTACCTATTTCTCTAACTAATGCGGGTTCTCAGAAAATCTTTAAAGTTTATAAGATTTCTCTTCCAACGCATTTCTGACGGCAGTTGTTGCAACTACGAGTAGCTTTATGTTTGAACAAAATGTGAAAGGCTCTTTCATGTTTCCTCTGTTTTCTTCATATATTTTATTTTATTTCTAGCGGAGTCTTTAAATAAAGATTTTTATAATTGGTATATGCAAAGACCTCAAAATAGGTCTGCGAACGTCGTCATTATGGGAAAACTACCCTCGTTCTGGGAAGGGATGTTCAGCAATGGGCATACAATATAATAATTTACACATTACAGTTAGGCACACTTAAATATGACACAAAAAGGAAACTTAAAGCTGATAATTATATAGGTATGTATGTATGTCTAATAATAATATGATAAGCTACGGCCCCACACTAGGATTATGGCCCTTGACATGGGCACCAGGGCAGGATATAGGTAGTCAGAAAATGTTGTTTTCGAGGGTATTATTAATGTTTATAACTTTATGATAAAACCGGCCAAGTGCGAGTCGGACTGGCGCACGAAGGGTTCCGTACCATTATCTATAAAAACGGCAAAAAAATTACGTTCGTTGTATGGGAGCCCCCTTATATTTTTATTATATTCTGTTTTTTATATTCTGTTTTTTATATTATATTTATATTTTTTGTTATAGCGGCAACAGAAATACATCATCTGTGAAAATTTCAACTGTCTGACTATCACGGTTCCTGAGATACAGCCTGGTGACAGACGGACAGACGGACAGCGAAGTCTTAGTAATAGGGTCCCGTTTTTACCCTTTGGGTACGGAACCCTAAAAAAAATTATTGAATAGATACTTACTATCAATCCATCATTATCGACTATTGTCCACGGACACTAACCACACTAAAACAATCGAGATATTTTATGAGAGGTTACATTTAGAGTCCTTTTCCTCAGAGCGCTCTCATACTACCGCGCGGAACCGTAGGTCCGGTGCCGCAAGAGTTTCGCAATAACGTTGTCCGTTGTACGAGCGAGATGCGGAACAGTCGCGGACACGCTGGGAACCTCGAGTTGCGGCTCCGCAAATTCAATTCCCTGCGGTAATGTGAGACGTGCGTAAAGTCAACGCAGTGCTGTCGGCAGTGCGTTTGTATGAATTTAGTGCATAAAAGTTTTTGTTCCACTATTTTCCGCGGGACTTCTTTCGTGTAAAGCGCACTAGAAGACTATTGTCAACCATATCTGTCATTCATTAGTAGGACAAAATGTAAATCAGTAGGACCAAATGTAAACTACGTCTGCCATCCTCTCGAGACCAATCAGTTCTGTTGACACCGATTATGGCTCCAGTGCCTCCTCGTTTCACTTCGTCCCTTGGCGCGAAGTTCGCTCGTGTGTTACATTGCAATTTCAGTTTCTCCTCAACTCATCAGCATTCGTAACCTCCTGGTTTCACCCATGTACCGAGGTTATTTAGAGCAGCTAAATGGAGCCAGAAGAAAGATAGTTAGAAAGTCTAAAATCTTTAGAAACGTACATCATTTTGTCCCGTTTTTAAACAAAATGTTGAAAAGTGATGAAGATCTTGAACAATGATGCCATTATGTTCCTACAAGCTGCTGCTTGCGGCTTCGCACGCGTTGTTCAAGGTTATTTCTTTTTGACGACCTCGGGGTGGCGCGGTGGGCGAAGGCCTGCCTACGACGCAGGAGGTTGCGGGTTCGATTCCTGCCTCGGGACAAATGTGTGTACGATCTGCAGACATTTGTTCAGGGTGTTCTGGTCGTTTTAAATGTATAATTAAAAAAAAACTATCTTGTAATGTATAATATTATGTGTATCAGTTATCTAGTAGGTACCCATAACACACGCTCTGCTTAACTTGGGGCTAGATTTTAAAACTAGCTCTGCTTATCTTGGGGCTAGAATTAAAATGCTGTGTGAAGTGTCCAGCATTTTTTTTTTTAAATTTCTAACCCATGGGACTGGTTTATGGGATAAAAAGTAGCATGTGTTACTCTCCATTCTTTCAACTAACTCCATGCCAAAAAGCAAGCCGATTGGTGGCTTAATTAGGGCGGGCGTGAAGGAAGGACAAACATACAAAAAAATAAACAAACACATTTTCGCATTTATATTATACCTATTATAGTATAGATAGAACACATTTTTAAAAGCGGGGTGGGATAAAAGCTCAGAGGGTCCGTGTACAAAAACTGTCATACTCCTTTTGAATTGATAGGAACTCGGCTGCTCGCGCGTGAAACCGCAGGCAAAACCCAGTTACAAATTTTCGGTGTTTTGAGCAAATGCCATGTCCAAACCTGATTTTGGTGTGGAGGTGATCAACTTATTTTCTCCTGTCTTTTGTACTGTGTACTTCTTTTCTTATTCAAACCCGATAGGTTCCATCCAATTTCCTGATTTAAAGTCTTCTGCCAAAAGCAAAAAAGTACCTAGGTACGTATTTTATTTGCCAAACGGAGATACGGAACTTAGACTCTTAACTTTTAAATCAAATTCACTCACTTTTTGGCAACCTCCACATGTTTAACGAGCCGAATCTAAGTTATTTTAAGGATTTTTAAATTATAAAATACATGAATTATTACGCATTGCCTACTGCACTGCGGATGTCCGCAACGATGTAATTTATGAGATAGATGGTTGGTATATAGTAAATGGCCGTGAAGTCGGTCGTTTAAATCGACCCCTCCCACTGAGCTCGTGGATTACGAAGTAACATTACATAATCTGTGCCGTGGATGTCCTGAGAGCCTAAGCGAACCTACCTGACGATGGGCTGCAGCTTCGTTCTGTGTATTTTAAACATCACTACTGCAATCACCAATCCACTTGCCTACCGTGGTGATTAATACACCCCGTCCCCCTTGCTTGGGGGAGGCGTGCGTGCTATAAGAAATGAAATGAGATCAAAAATTTTCGATTTCGGCGGGACTCGAACCCGCGCCCCACCCTCAATACGGATGTGCTCTAACCAACTAAGCCACGAAACCCTTAGTCGGTTCAACCGAAAATTTTTGGGACCTCTTACGGACTATAGCGCCGGAAACCGAACATTTTTGGGAACTTATTTCATTTCTTAGAGATACCCAAAAAAAGCACTATAACAAAAAACCTTATGTGTGCTGATGTTTTTTTTATAACTGGTGGCAGTCAAGCGTGTGGTCCTGATGGGAAGCGGTTACCGGATCCCATGGACTCCTCCAACATCAGAGTCGACACGTGCGCTAGGATCATCTACACAGAGAATCTTTGACGCTCTCAGTCCGACAGCTCTACATTCAGAAGGTTGCTTTGGCTTATCACAAGTCGCATGGTTTAAGTCTTTCAGAGCAGTACTCGAGTAGTCGTAGGATAAAAATTAATGTACCTAAAATCAGAACTTCTTTTGCAAAACGATTTCGATTATTTGCCTTCCCTTTCATTTACAAACAGGTTATAGTAAAGTGTGACCTAAAATCTTGTTCGCTTTTTAGCGCTAAAGTGAAATTAAGGAATTGGTTGGTCACACTAGACTATGATGCCACGGAATCACTATTGGTCGCCTTCTCTTAAATACTATTGAATGTTATTCATAATCTTACTTGCGCGTAATAAGTAACTACAACCACACAGTTAATGCCTTCACATTCACATAATTTATAAATATCATTTTTGTATTTTTTCTTTTTTAGCTATGCACATTATTATAATTATTCTTCTTCTCTTAATACTCTACTGAGCTGAGCCGTTGCTGATTGTATGTTATTTAGTTTTAGTTTTAATGTTATTTCTATATATTACTCTTTGGTAAACGTAAAAGGATACCCGCGACACAGGTTTGTCCTAGTGCGGGATCCACTGCTAATGTATATACTATTGCATGACTTATGTGGAAATAAATTAAAAAAAAAATTTTGTATTTTTTGTAGGATATAATAAATGAATGAATGAATGCTACAGTCTGCCTGCGGCTTCGCTCACTTTTGACTGACCTAACCTTTTTTATTATACTGAGGAAAATGCACACGCATACCGTACTGCCACGGGGAGACAGTACTGTTATGATTATGAATGACTGACTTGACCTTCCTTAGCAATACTCAGCCAGTACCTATTTTTTGACTCCAGTTTCCTTATTCCAGTTTCCTTGGTGTTAAAATAAAATAGTACTATTGTTCAGCATTACAAAAAAAACAATCAAATAATATTAATTTCCGTAAATACCTATTTTTGTATATTATTATAATAAACACGGGACTAATAAAGTGACATTTTGTATTTCTGTCGCTTCGATGTATGTTGACTAAAGTACAGAAGCGACGAAGAAACCTTTAGCTGTTAGTTGTGTTAATACTACTACCAACGCCCTTCTCTGGGAAACGATACTTCGATAGATTGTTACTTTCGTTTCGGTAGATTTTTGTATCTCATAAAAACACAATTTAATTTATAATAAGATACAAAAGTGCTTATCATATATATTTCAACATTAATAAGATAATGCTTCCGAGGCCTTAGTTTGCATTTACAATAAACCGTACCTACTACTTTCGCAATTAAATAATTAATTAGTATTAGAATTAACGGTATTACAACGAGCGCGAGGCTCATCCATTCTGCCGTCTGTTAACTAAAAAGCCGCTAACCCCAAAAAGTAGTTTTCGAGAAATCGCCAAAAAACGTGAGAATTGCTATATCTTGATAACTATGATACATAGATTAATAATGGTTGAACACATCGATTGAGATTTATTTGTGTAACTTATTTTATATCCTATTGAATGAAAAACCCTTTCCACTAATTTTTAAAATGACTTTTTGCGTTTAAGTTAAGCATGACATTTATTTTGTGTCTCGAAATACTGCTCTAAACGGCCGTTAACCTAACCCTAGCGGCTTTATAGTTAAGGAAATTTCTATAAAAAGTATATCATTGTAATGATTGTTAATTTTATTCCTAAACACTTAGCTAAAAAGAAGTTTGGTGATTGTAACTACTTTATAGCTAAGACATTGCTTGCTTTACAAATACGCTTCCTTAACGAATGAGCAGCTATGGTATCTTAACTGCCTTAGTTAATTTTTTTGTGTTGATGTAAATTATTTTAATTATCTAAAAGAGCGCAAGTCACTGTTCGCTTGTCGTTAACTTCTTTATAGCAAAGCATTGTTAAGGAAAAGAGTGAGAAATTAAAGGAATATGCTTAAAAAGTAAAAAATTTATTAGAAAATCTTTAATGCAAATCCAAAAGTTTACTTACTAACTAGGTAAAAAGTCGCATTTAATCATGCTACACTAATAAATTTTTAATGAGATCTCATTTAGTAAGGCACAATTTATAAAATGATCAACAGTTTCTAAGGCAGTCTTAGTAGGTACATATCACAAATTGACATTTTGACAAATAGTTATTTAAGCCTTATACATATAAGAGCGTACATAAACAAACTTATTACAACAAATTTGGCTTTGTTTTCAAATCACTACCCTGCCTCTCTTAGTATTGACATAGAGTTCCTATCATCGTATATTATTTGAAATCTACTACCTATAAAAACTTATAAAGCTTAATTTGATAAGCTTCATTTTTCGTAATAACTAGTTTTAAAAATGTTTACATCTTTCACATGAAGTAGAAATAAGGAAGTAATATAATGTTCTCTAAAATCTTCATAACCATGCACATAATACCCATGTATAATTCAACAACTTATGAAAAAAACATCTATTTTACCAAATAAAAAATGCAATACACCTATCAAGCTTGAATTAAGTAGGAACTTAGTTTCAGTCGTACGTACATTCCGGCACTTATTTAGACCGAGCATTAACTCGAGAGTTATTAGAGTTTTTGCTTGCATTTTCGTTTTCAATGATGGTCGATAAGTTTTTCCAAAACAGCATTTTATGTGTTGGAATAATTGGGGACAGTTTTTGAACGATGTTGTCTTTTCGTTCTTTATCGATGCCTTTTGGTTGGGATGGATATGTTAATGAAAATCTAGGCATTCTCAAAAACTTGTCATTCAAATATTTCAAAGTTTTGTAGTCGTCTTCATCAAAATCATTTTTGTACTGCAGATCATAGCTCGATCTGTTAAAACGAACTTCAGTAATGTTTTTAAGGTACGGTCTTGAAATGCCGTATAGTTAACAGATCGAGCTATGATCTGCAGTACAAAAATGATTTTGATGAAGACGACTACAAAAGTTTTTGAGAATGCCTAGATTTTCATTAACATTTCGATCCCAACCAAAAGGCATCGATAAAGAACGAAAAGACAACATCATTCAAAAACTGTCCCCAATTATTCCAACACATAAAATGCTGTTTTGGAAAAACTTACCGACCATCATTGAAAACGAAAATTCAAGCAAAAGCTCTAATAACTCTCGAGTTAATGCTCGGTCTAAATAAGTGCCGGAATGTACGTACGACTGAAACTAAGTTCCTACTTAATTCAAGCTTGATAGGTGTATTGCATTTTTTATTTGGTAAAATATATGTTTTTTTCATAAGTTGTTGAATTATGCATGGGTATTATGTGCATGGTTATGAAGATTTTAGAGAACATTATATTACTTCCTTATTTCTACTTCATGTGAAAGATGTAAACATTTTTAAAACTAGTTATTACGAAAAATGAAGCTTATCAAATTAAGCTTTATAAGTTTTTATAGGTAGTAGATTTCAAATAATATACGATGATAGGAACTCTATGTCAATACTAAGAGAGGCAGGGTAGTGATTTGAAAACAAAGCCAAATTTGTTGTAATAAGTTTGTTTATGTACGCTCTTATATGTATAAGGCTTAAATAACTATTTGTCAAAATGTCAATTTGTGATATGTACCTACTAAGACTGCCTTAGAAACTGTTGATCATTTTATAAATTGTGCCTTACTAAATGAGATCTCATGACCCGCCCCACCCCGCTAGCCCCTGCAAACTAAGAATCGAAGCGCGAGCTTCGGATAACTGCCTTTTAGCTAAGTAATGCGGCTTAACTGCTATGTAGCTAAGCATGTCTTCAAAATTATTTTATGTTATCAATAAAAATACAAAAAATATTTTTCCATCACAGTATTGAGAAAAGAAAAGAAAAAATAATGCTTAACTAAAAGGGCACTATGGGAGGATAACGACAAAATAAGTAAAGTTTTTATGTAATGTCTAGAACAATACTTGACTATAAAGACGTTAAAGTCGCTTTGCGTCCATATAATCAAGCAAATTCAGTTAACGTCTTTTTAGTTAAGTAGGAGACCAGAACGATATTATCGCACTAAGCAGTTATGGTACTTTAACCCACGTATTAGAGATGTATTGTGGATTAGTTGCTTTCTAGTTAAGGATAACTCAAAAATTCTGTCACTTAACGGCTTACGAAGTTTTTATATCTCTGGAACTATTTGGAATTTCGGAATGGTTGTTAAACGAAAAGATAGAGAATTTTAAACTGTATCCATTTCTATTAAAAAGTCGAAAAAGGCCAGTTGAGGCTTAACGGCTTTCTAGTTAACAGACGGCAGCATTGTGGCCTGTCGCAGCGATGGATCTCGAGAAGCGGAAGAAGAAAGAGAGGTCATTAAATAAAGATAAACGTCAAGTGCGAGTCGAACTCACGCTACGAGAGTTCCGTTTAGTTATCTAAATAATAATTATAAGAACTTGTTTCTTGCCAAATATTGTGATTCATATGACATATGATTTCGCAGCTCTGCCTAAACTATATCTGCCTATATACCCTACTATATTCGAAATTAACTCTGTCTATCTGTTTGTCTGTCTATCTGTTTATCTGTCTGTCTGTCTGTTTGTATGTTACCTTTTCATGCCTAAAGGGCTGAACGGATCATAATGAAATTTGGCAGGGAGGTAAACAATATCCAGAGGACATGCACTTGAAAATCGCGTGCAAAGCTGCGGGCAGTAGCTAGTTCAAAATAAAATTATTACAAATGGATTAAAAACGCTTATGATAGGTATCATAACCTGCCTAATGGTTTTTTTGAATCCTTTGTTTAACGTATACAATAAATTGGCCTGTTTTAAAGAATTATAAACCGACTTCAAATTTCGGTAAATAGTATTCATTTATGTCTCGAACTGTCACATTAGGTGATTGCTAAGGTGGTTTTTTAAGTTTTAGGGGATAAATAGTAATACCTCGGCAATAAATTTATATGGGACCACCTGGGGATCATTCTCTATACAATAGTGAAAGAATTATCAAAATCGGACTACTCTGTAAAAAGTTATGCGTGGTCTAACATAAAAATCATAAAATATACGCGTCGACTTGAGAACCTCCTTCATTTTTTCGTCGGTTGATAAAATATGTGGCGGCGGCGGCGGCGGCGCGGCGCGGCGGAGCTGAGTCGCGGTACCGCCTTAAGTAGATACTAAGATGTTTACGGACATTAGACAGACGTGTGCAAGTAGAGCAATCAGAGCGGTTCTGCAGACTGCATTGGAAAGCAAGCCGGTCGTAACGGGCACGCGGACCGGTTCCAGTGGACCATAGTTTACCACTGCTTACATCTTTGGTGACATGGAATGGGTTGAACCATTGATAGTATTAAGAAGGCATACTACGGCGCCATTTTGTGAAGCTGCCGATTCTGGCGTAGGATTTCGCGTTCATAGGAGCGGGACAGGGCAGAGCAACGCAAGCCCAAACATCAAGTTTTTGCTTAATTATCTATTATTAGGAAGTATATTATTTGAAAATGAAACCGGCCAAGTGCGAGTAGGACTCGCATCATAACTAAATATTCTGTGAATATTTAAAGCGTCTACCTGTTGCCGTTATCAATATCGAGCCAAAACGAGCAAAAAAATCACGTTTTACCCTTTGGGTACTGAACCCTAAAATCAAGTTTTTGCTTCGTATCTTATCTATTAATTAGGAAGGACATTATTTGAAGAAAAAAAAAACGCAACATAAAATTTTCTTTTAACTTAGTTCAATTACCATGCTTATTCTAGAGATCTTAACTTCTGTATTTATTGAAAGGTAACATTGCGATTTTTTTCCATCGAGAAAATTTAATGAAATCGTGTTTTCTAAACATATGACGGATAGAGTAAGTCCTGAACTTACTCTATCCGTCATATAATTATAAATTTAATTATTTTTTGTGGGCAATGCATGCGGTTGTTTAAAAAGACTTAAAATTCGACGTGTGTGTAAGTATGTCTATATTATGTCCCCAAATTTCATTAACTAGGTACATATTAATGTACCTAGCTCTAGCTTAATTGAACTTCTAATATTCCAAAACTACACCCATATTTCGATTCTTTCCCCTAAAACTAATCACCAAGCTTTTTTTTGTATTTACAGGTTTCTTTATGAAACCTGTATATAGCAAGCTCCAGCCTCTCACAATGCAGGTTCAATATCGTTCTACCACTGTGCATATAATAACTTAATTGTAAGTAACCTATTGTGAAGAGGAAATAAAGAATTATTATTATTATTTTTTACCCATTTTGAGCATTTTGGCCGATCATACTATACCAAAGTGACAAATTATTACGCGGAGTAGCACGCGTGAAAACATCCAAACAGATACAAAAGATAAAGATAATGCTCCCTACATTATCTTTATCTCTGTGTATAGTATCATCGATCACTAGCGCCATGCGCGTGTTGTTTATTTAGAATGAATGTGGTTATAACGTGCTCGTTATCCATAAAACAGGATAAACTGAGACTAAGTTTTAATCTCATCTGGACCGGATGCCATAATCCCATCATATAAACAGTTGGGGATGAAGACTTTTATTGATTGTTTGTTACTTTTATTGAGGTACCTTATGCATTGGCACTTGGCACTGTGCAGGCAGACAGATGTGACAAGCTGAAGACAGTGCACTATGGCGCTCGTGTAGGTAGCCTATCTCCAGCTGTGGACTAATATTGGCTTATGATGATGATGATTAGTACTTTGTTTCAGCTCTCCGCATAATGATGAACTTTGACAGAAATTGAGATGTACCGTTTATATACCTAGCGCTAGTTTTTGTTGCAAAAACATTGGCGGAATTATCCCGGGTTTTAACCTAAATCAATGCCCAACAAATATCCCGTCAAAAATTCCTGAGTTTCAAAACTACAGTAGCGATAATTAACTAAATAGCGCAGTAAGCCGGTAATCTAACCAGTTTAACTTAATCTGGCCTAACTTTTACTATTAACCGAGAGTTTACAAATGTTTACTTAAACACTGCAAACAAGGCATCGGGGATACTGTCTGTTGACTGACTCACGACATTTGACGAGGGAAATCATTGACATAAACCGGTAAGTAGATTATTTTCAGGTATTTGGTAAAAAACACACTAAATCACAATAATATTATAACCTAGTTTCTGCCCGCGGCTTCGAGCACCCTGTTTCTATGGAAACATTTTAAAGTTATTTATATCCTATGGGACAGTTCCCATATTTGTATTGTATTTTCACGTTTGTATTTATGGGATAAAAATGTTTTATTCCAGGCCTAGCCATATACAAGCGAAAATAAATAAAATAAATAAATAAATGCTGGACAATTCACGCATCATTTTCTAGTTATGGGTACTAGATAACTGAAATACATAATATAATACGATACAAATATAGAGTTTTTTTTATTATACATATAAATCGACCAGAACACCCTGAACAAATGTCTGCAGATCGTACACACATTTGTCCCGAGGCGGGAATCGAACCCGCAACCTCCTGCGTCGCAGGCAGGCCTTCGCCCACCGCGCCATAGAGGTCGTCATAGAAGTAGTTTTGGAGTGAAGAGGTAGAATCGCATTTATAATATTAGCCAGTTCATATTATAATTTGAGCCAGGCTAAATTTTTTATTAGAGGGCAGGTACTTTATAAAAATACCTACAAATAAATTTTCTGACATCATCCAGTTCTAACAAGTATGTCCGTCGAAAACATGATGAAAGTTGGGCATGTCATTCTTACTTAGAAATTCATGGTTAGTTATTATTTTCCTCATAAATTCTGGAATAGATGCATTCATAATTATGTTAGCCTTCAAGGTTAGAGTTCCCTCGTTCGTTTTTGCAATATAAATTATACTAGCTGTCCCCCGCGGTTTCTCCCGCATTAAATTCGAATTTAACATTTCCACCATAGATAAGTTCAAAAAACTGGCAAAACAGAAAACGCAGATCCGTTGGTGCTGCTTCTTCCGCTTCCGCCAGAGATTTCGTGGTGTAGTGTGTGGTGCGTCTGAAGCATATCGGTTTCACACATATACCTAGGATCGATAAGGACACATGCACGTGTGTACTACAAACACATCGATTGTGCGTAGAATCGTTAAACACACTGTGGGCGGTGTGTTGTGTTGGGTCGCTGTATGTAATAATATGTGTCTAATCTTTATACTAAATGCATTAAAAGATATACTTCAGACTCGCTTCTGACAAGCCACAGCACAAGTGTGGTTCTAGCTTTAAATTGATAACCACTTTACTCGCTCGCACTGAATTACAGATAACCACGCAAGACGCCAATATGGTCACTACACAACCACGCTCAGCCATGGTCATCTCATCACCGTGTCAAAGGCTAGGTCAACCCTCACTTTTATATAAGACGTTCCAGTCAAAAATATGTGAGGAAAGGTGTCAATCCTATTTCGACGTTCCCTTTTATTAGAGTTCCTTTTATGCTGTCAAATAGGCTAAGAAAGGGTTCATTCGATTTCCATAAGGGCGGTGGGCTATTGTACAGGGTGTCTCGGATCGTAAGCGATATTATATTGATTTAGTTTGCTCGTTTTATGTAAAATAAATGATAGCTTATTTATGTGTATTGGAATAGAATAAAAAAAGTTTTAGTAAAAATTAAACCTAGAACCTGTGTTCATAAAGAATGAGGGCTTTTCAATGCCACCTTTAAAAAAAGTGGTTGCCATCACAGACATATATAATATTGTTATTCTAAGTCTGTGGTTGCCATAGACTAAGATAGATGGCTACTACGTCATCGCTCGAGGTGTGACGCTCATATGGAATTCAAACTTTTTTGTTTTTTTTTTTTTAATGCTGGACAATTCATCTAGCATTGCCTAGCCCCTGAAACAACTGAACGGAAGAGCATCAGAGATCATTCTGTACGCAAACAAGCACAGATTTGTAAGTATAGTACTAAAGTACAAACAAGCATGGTGTACTTAGGTTTACGTAACTTTTATGAAAAAGTAAAAAATAGCTTTAGAAATAGCGTGCATATTTGCCATTGCAAAACTAGAATTATCAAATAAGCGAAGTTATGCGAATACCCAACCTTCGCTAGTATAGTTTGTAGAGTTAGACGAGTATTCCACCAATACAGAACATTTTGCTACACATTTTTCGTATTCGAGATAATGTCATACTCGGGGCAGGTAGGAGCTCTGTGCAGGTTTAATAGCTAACAGACAATTTGCTTCGCCCTTCGAATTCTAGCCTTCGGTCAGGTTATTGCTTTGCTACAACTGATTGTAAACAAAGCAGTGCGCATTGTTTTGTAAATTAGAGAGTAAAATGGAGATTTCATAACAGCATATCAGCCCACACACGTCCAGGTCCACAGATGCTGTGTAATTAGTGATTACGCTAACATCTCCCGTTCCCATTGAATAGGCCATCCGGGGAGAATGGTCATAAACGATTTCGATTGCCAACATGGTTGTGGCTAAATAACTTAATTCTTTTCGACGGAATTTTTAACGTCTACGTCAAGATAATATTACTTTAGTCAAAATTAATTGTTATTATTACTAACAGCAATTCTTATTAAAAGTTACAAACAGTAAATACATTGAAGTCTTGAAACTTTGTCGAGGAAAACAAGGTCAAGTGTAGTAACCTAAGTAGGAGGTTTGACGTTATGTAGTTTAATATATAAAAATAAAAAAATACAATTGAGTTTGACATTTGTCATATTTTGACGTTGACAGCTTCGTCGTCGGTCGGCTCCATCCAGCCTGAAAATTGTATGTACTTATTTGTTTTTTTACCATGACATGTGATGGAAACCAAAATCGTTTATATTATACCCAGTCTCCCCGAATGCCGATCCATTGAATGGGATATTTTACCGTAATCGCCCAGCTGGACATAGGCCTCTCCCATTATGCAACATATAATGGTAGGTATAGGTAGATACTGAGCTGCCTTCGTCCATCGACTCTACACGACCGCTACAATGTCGTCGGTCCATCGACTGGATGGTCTCACAATACTCTGAAAAGAGATAAAAGAACCATTAAGACGATTATCAGAGGAGGCCTCTGTCCAGCTGTGCACTAGCAGAGGCTGTAGATGAGGTAATCATGTTGAAGGGAATGGGAAAGGAAAAATCTGTATCCGGTAAGCCCCTTTGGCTTCTAATCCGGGTGGCAAAACTTGCTAAGAGCTACTTATTTTTGCCAAAACTATTAAGTAAGTTCATGATGTTGCTATCATCTGTGATTTCTGAAAAGTATTATACATAGAGTACTATTATTATTATAGTACACTTTGTATTTCTAAGTACTATAAGTAACTTACAAAAAAAACTGAAGCCCCTAAAATGGCAAAAATAAATCAATCTATCAAAAATTATCACAAATTTGTACTGCAGGTGAATGAGTATTCCTAGTAGTCACTTCCCACTGAATGGCAGTGTTTTAGTTGTAAAGAATAGACCTCTTAATGAAATAAAATAGAATTCTGTGACACCGTGTACAGGTGGGGCTGTCGCAGGTAGCAACTAGTCCAGATAATTGGGGGCATCCCCAGGTGCCAATTACGGCGCGAATATCATATCCCTGCGAAATATCGCCAATAAATACGCTCATTATTTTTGGTGCGCTCTATACTACAACCGCCGATATGCGGTTGTGAGGTGAAGGTGTGAGTTTTATATTAAATTGTACAGTAGGTCAACGAATTAAGGTGGTACACACACCCAGATCAAGACAGAATAAGTTATTATTTTTTAAAAAAAACTTAAGACCGATTTTGAGTCCCTTAGTTTTATAGTGTTTTACTAAGTTTTTCGGGGACCAACTTAGGTATTATTCTCTATCACAACTGCAATAGAAACATCAAAATCGGTCCATAAATGACGGATAAATCGACAAACATACATAAAAAAATATACCCTACAGCCAAACATAGAAACTCTTTTTTCCCAGTACCGACGGAATACTGTTTTCTGCTGTTGTATAACAATTATTACCGCAAATGCAAGGACCAACTGGAAATATATTTTATTTGTGTTCGTGGTATGAAATTGCACTCTTTTATTTACCAAGTAGAGTGATGCAAGCGATTTTTTTATATTGTTATATAAATTGAGGGTGTTAACAACTTATATAGGTATATATATATTGAACTGGACGCGACCGCACTCTGTCGCAGTTGAACAATGACTGACAAAATATCACATAGGTAGTGGTGTGCTACAGAGATAACGCTCTACGAAGCCGAAATTAGCAAACTACTGTATGGATCCAGCTGAAATTTTGCATAAATATAGTTCTAGACCTGTGATACTTTTTGCAATAGAAAATTCGTGACAAACCGCGGGCAGAAGCTAGTTTAAAAAAAAATTGAACGTCTTTGCGCATCGCATTAGCCATATTTGGTAGAGAGTCAAATTAGGTTGAGTAAAATCAATATTGACACTTCGATTGGCCTTCGCAATATTTCGGGAAGTACTATTGCGGAAAAAATAACGTAAACAATAATTAAAAACCAAAAACATTAAATTTATACAACTAGTAGGTAATCTACATACAGAATTCATCAGTCAGAGCTTCGTCAATATCATTATGGCATTTCAACAGTAAAAATAACCTTATTTTTCAGCTAAATTCTTGAAAACTTAAGTTTCGGAAATCGACGGTTAGTTTATCGTTATTAAAAAAAAAAAAACAAAATTCAATAACTTTATTTCTTTAGGCTTACAAAAAAAGCACTTGGAGAAGTCAAATTTTATAGATAAACTTATGCATAAACATACAACCGATACTAATTATATACGATAACCGTAACTAATTAGCTTAATCTCTCAAACGGCGTAAATACGCTAATCTTGACCGAGGGTCCCCGTTTGAGCCGTTTGGGGTTAAATCCCTTTGTACTTGGGGTCCTAGAGCACACGCAATTTATAAAGATCTTACTAAACTTCTCACAGAGTTCACAGGTGATCGGAAAGCTGACTTCTATTTCGGTCAACAAATTAGCATTGCCATTCAATGAGGCAATGCTGCCAGCATTCTGGGCACTCTACCTTCTGGTGAAGTCTTAGATTTTTAGGGAATTGTTACGAAGTAGGAGTTACTGTAGTACTTTTGCAATTTGTCGTTTTGTTGTTTGAATAAATATACTAATTTTGGATTATTGTTTATGTAAAAAATTACAATATTGTTTCCACTCCGACTAGCACCCAATATTTCCCCGACAGTACTTACCCACGCCTACTCCAAACTTATAATTTCAAGAGTATGAAGTCATCGGCCTTTGTTCAGTGTACTAGACACACACTTTGGTACCTTGTCACTCTAAGTTGCCTTACTCGATGACCGCGTTTCTTGTATCAATAGGCGCTCTTTACTATGACAAGGTTCGAAACAACAGGGGAGCAAGAGCAACCCACACTGTATTGTGTCGCGATTATTGTTTAATCAGATGCAGTGTTCATGACTGTACATACATTTGGTACATGCTATAGTGCTATGAGATTGAAGTAATGATCACTCATTCGTAATGAAAAAGGTTAAGCGATTAAAAGGTTGCCAAATGGGAAGTAGCCAGTCTATCGCGTTGAGGTAAATTATATTCAAATTAAGAATCTAACATATTTTGTGTCAACAAAGACATTTATGGATGAAAATTTCTCGTAAATATAATAAGTCTGTGAAAAATTTAACAAAATCTAATAAACATTTTGAAATTAAATTAGTTATCATTGTCAGGCCAGAGGAAGTTGTCCCGTACATAACATACCGCCCATAAAGTTATATGGAACTCCATTAAAGAGAGTTAGAGAATTTAAGTACTTGGGACATCTCCCAACCTCTGACCTGAAAGACGATGCAGACATTGAGAGGGAACGGAGGGCGCTGTCTGTAAGAGCGAACATGATAGCCCGCAGGTTCGCTCGCTGCTCTAGAGAGGTAAAAACAACGCTTTTTAAAGCATATTGCTCTAGTTTTTACACATGCAGCCTGTGGGTGAACCATACGCAAAAACAGTACAGCGACCTACGTGTGCAGTACAATAACGCGTTCAGGGTGCTGATGGGGCTGCCCCGGTTCTGCAGCGCGTCGGGGATGTTCGCCGAGGCGCGCGTGGACTGTTTCTACAGCACCATGCGCAAGCGGGGAGCATCTCTGGTGCGCAGGGTCCGGGCCAGCTCCAACAGCATACTCAGCGTGTTCGCCAGTAGGTTTGACTGCATTTATATTTATCATTCATCGAGGATGCACGCGTATACCAATAATAATAGTATTAGGTACAACATTGTCAAATAATTATTGTAAATATTCTTTTTCTTTGTTTTGATTATTGTGTTGTTTTGTTCAATTTAATTATTACTCATTATGCTTAGTACTATTGTTTGATTATTGTGTAGATTCTAATTTTTATATTACCCTGGACCCATGAAGTCTGAAATAAAGAATATAATTTAAAAAATTTAAATTGTTCGATATCTTCACTGGAGCCTAGTTTGTTATCTTACAGGGTGTAGGTACCACGTTTTACAGGTTAGGTTGGCTTGGGAGACGAAATGCTGGAGCCCCCCTCTACACCCCAAGAATGATGCAATGCAGGGTTAAAATAGTGACAGTTGACATAAACAATGCCAAGTGCGCTTGATTAACGCACGTGTGGGTTCCGCACAATTGTTACAGCAGAAATATGACGCGATTGAATAAGAACTAGAGAACGCTGGGCTTAGTCCCGAGTGATAGCGCATTCAATGAAGTAATGTTTTTTTGATAAATAGAAATAAGTATGAGGATTTGATTTAGCAGCATTTGGATAGGAGTGCGCAAAAAAACTCGTTAAAATTTTTCATCCGACTCAAATTTAATGGGTCATCATTAGTATCATCATATAAGTCCATACACGTCCCCTGCGTAGGACACGGACATAGACCTCCCCCATACGACACAAGAAATACAATCGACTGCCATTGACGTTGACCTTTCGCTTAATTTTATTGTGGTTTCAGCAAAATGTTTCAGTTTCTGTTTCAGTTTCAGTTTCTTTATTCACAAACAAATACTTGTGTCGGAATATTAGGGTACAAAGAACAATAGGTAATAATACACAATCAAATGGATAATCACATAAACCAACATTCAAAAAGTTAAACAGATGTCATGATACAAATAATTTACACAGAAACAAGTTTTAACAGAACACAAATTTAGTACACACTTTGGTCAAAATAAAAATAATACCTACTAAATAGCAATTGTTTGATTTTTGTCAATAGTATAATAACACTTTTCCAACAAGAATCGTTTCAAGTGTTTTCCAAACTTAACTGGACAATATATTGTTTTCAAGACAACTGGTAGTCTATTATAAAGTTTTACAGCCTGATATCGAACACTGTGCTTTACTACGTTCAGCCTTGCAAGAAAATCACTCTTTATGTCTTTTCTCCTCGTCTTCTCCCTAATTAACCTGTCTTCCTTACTTTCATATCTATCGAGATTTTTTACGAAATATGTCAAGGTGACTAAGATGTATAGACATGGCACGGTAAGGATACCTAGCTTAACAAAATGTTCCTGACAAGAATCTGTTTGCTGTATACGTACCATAGTCCTAATTGCTCTCTTTTGTATTATAAAAGCAGTATTTGTATTGTAAGCATAGCTGTTGCCCCAAAACATGATACTGTAGCGTACTGCGTAGCTTCGACTCTACAAGCGCAAAGTAAACTTGCTTTAGTTGTGCTATTGTTATTTCGTCTCTTAAACTTCTGATAGCGTAGCATGCGGAGCTTATGGAGCTTTCAATTGAGCTCAATTCATTTTTCTAATTTAAGAAACTGTCAATATATATACCTAGAAACTTAACTACCTTTGATGATTCAATATTAATGTCATTGTGATTAAGTATAATTTTATCATTATTCCGGGATGTCTATTTAAATAGCATTACATTTGTCTTATTTATATTCAAAATTAAATTATTTGTTGAGAACCACTCCTCAAAACCCCTAACAACTATGTTCAGCTTACATGACAATTCAGCTAATGAACCTGCCGAGATTATGGCATTTGTGTCATCAGCAAATAACACGAGCCTTACTCCAGGATGATAGTTTTCCATAAAGGAAACCAGGTCATTTGTGAATATAATAAACAATATAGGTCCTAGAATCGATCCTTGGGGTACACCCCTTGTGATTTTAGACAAATTCGATTTAAATACAATTTCCTTATTCTCTACTATTCTTCTAATTTCTACGTACTGTTGACGGTTACTCAAATAAGAATTAAACAGTTGCCATGACTTCCCCCTAATGCCATAGTAATCTAATTTTTGTAACAAAATTGTATGATCTATTGTGTCAAAGGCCGAGCTTAAATCTAGAAACAACCCTAATACTTTTAGTTTATTATTTAATGAACCAACGACGTCATCCAATAGCGTATTTATGGCATCCCCAGTGCTAACACTGTGCTGATAGCCAAATTGTCTATTATTTAGAATTTTGTTAACAATTAAATGTCGTATAAGTCTGTCTTTTATAATCCTTTCATATATTTTCGATAACACTGGTAGCAAAGATATGGGTCTATAATTTTTAGGGTCTGTTTTCGTACTTTTTTTGTGAACGGGTAAAACTCTGGCAATTTTTAACTGTTCCGGGAATAAAGAATTATCTATGCATTTGTTAAAGAAGTGTGTAAGGGGCTCCGTCAGTTCTAATATGTTGTCCTTTATTATTTTTATTGATATTTCATCATAGCCGGAGGAATTTTTACTTTCCATTGATTTAATAATTTTAGTTAGCTCCATTCTATTCACATGATTAAATTCCATTCTTGTTCCGATTTTACTAACATTATTGACCAGCAGCTCTATCGCAGGGATTCCACAAGTATCTTTATCATTGACCTGCATGTTATTTGTATCAAATTTAACGGCAAAATTTTTAACTATATCTTGAGGATGTGTCAGTAGTTTATTATCTATCTTCAATTTTATGTTATTAATTGTATCTTTTGTGTCTTTCTGATCTCTGTGCCTATTTACTACATTCCAAATCGCTTTAGCCGAGTTTTTGGCGTTATTTACTTCTTCTTGTACTGCTTTCTGTTTTGCTTGTCTAACAACTCTTTTATAAATTTGTAAATAGGTTTTCTTATACGTTAATGCATATTGATTTTGTTCTTTTTTAATATTAACAACTAAGAATCTCTTCATTTTGCTAGCCATCCTAATACCCCTAGTCAGCCATTTTATCTTTTGTTTTCCTTTTATGTTTATCATCTTTGTAACCTTTTTAAAACTATCTGTGAATATTTGAAGTAATGTTTTTAGAAATGTGTTTATTCCCATGTTGTACCAGTTTGTTTTCTTTACATTTTCTTTAAAAATTAATTGGTTTTTAACATTGAACCTTCGGCGCCGTATTTGTATTCTGTCAAATTTATTTTTATTTACAATGTTATCTAGCTGACACGTGCAGTGTATTGCCGCATGTCCATCCCCTAAACCGTTGTGATCAACACGGCAGTCTAATACACTACTATCGGCTAGGTTAGTCAAAATATTGTCAATACCTGTCCGGATGTCGTTCCGGATGAATGTTGTATCTCTTATTAAGTATCTGAAATTATAGCAAGTCATCAGTTGTTCGAAATCACGCTTTTGTTTACAATCTGCTAACACGTTAATATTAAAATCACCCACCAACAAACATTTCTTATCAAAAAAGTGCTCCATAAATTTCTCGAGTCTTTGCAAAAATTCGTCAAAATGTTTAGTATCAGGAATACGATAACAGCAACAAATATATGTATTTGTCCCAATATCTCGTACACCACAAATTTCGAACACATATACCTTGTACATGTTTTTACAAAAAGTTATCTCCTCACTGTCCAAGTTACACAAGCTTAGTATCAGGGTTCCACCGCTTTTCTTATTTAGACGAACATTATGAGCAACTAGCTTATAATTTACAATATTAAACAAGTTAACAGTATTTTTGTTCAGGAAGTGTTCACTAACACACACGTAGTCAAGAGAATTTTTGTAGCAGTTAACATACAATTCTATTTCATCCTGCTTGTTGGTGACACCACACAGATTTTGATGGCACGGAAGACCAGCGCGCTATGGCAGGTTCGTCGTTCCATAAGCATCCGCTGAGTGGTGGCCATTTTTGTTGTAATTGTAACTGTAATTGATTTTTATAATGTTGTTTGAATTGTGCAACAAAATAAACAAATGTTTACTTTTACTTTTTATAAAAATTATTTGTACAACTAAGATTTTTTTTAGACGAACCGTGTATGACACAAAGCTTGACACAAAAGCTTTGGAAGCCGTAGACCCGCCTAGGTATGATGATCAATTTAAGGATACTCCGCTACCTTCTTCTACCCTACTCCTCAACCAAAACGATCGGGTTAAGTGGGTGTGTAATTACTTGCAGTTCAGCATTGTTCGGTGTTGTTCGGGAATGCCGGAGTGATGTCATCGCTGTTTTTGCTGTCTAGTGATTGGCTAATTGATTCGCTGGTTTATTGAACTGTAGGTTAAATTGTTATTGTTTTGTTTAAGTCTACCTTTTAGCTGTAGTTCATTGAAACTTTGTTTTTATTTGGTATTTTATAATAAACAAAGGATAGAGCAGGTAATCAATAGGTATTAGGTAGTCCTCTTGATCAAGTTGAAACCTTAAAATTATACAGAATTATAATCTCACTTGGTTTTATTGAACTTCGATTTCAGTTTTTAAGTGCAATTATCTTCTATAATGATAAAATTGTTTTAAATGTAATAGTACTTGCAGTTCTTCAAAAACGTTATATTTTTGACTTTCGGTTTATACCTACTTATTTTTAGTGTCAATAAGTTTACACACGAAAAATCAAGGGTTAACGAGCAAGAACCAAGTTAAGATGCTGTAAAATTTATAATGTTCTTAATATAATTTCGTGTTTATAAATTTACGATTATTACCCGGTCCCATTTGTCAACAACGCAGCTTTTCAATTCTCATAAATTTCAGATGCAATACCTACATAATCGTTATTGTTTTGGCCTTCAACTTTTGATGCGGTACCCGAATATACCTACCTACGGTTGGTTCGGTGTATTTTAACTACAATTATATATTATATTGATAATGTATGGATATGAAGATTCAATACAATATATCTTTATTGCAGACCAAGAAAACACAAAGTACTCGAGAAAATATAGGTACAGAGGAATATAGGTACAAGAGTCGCACAATGGGAGGCCTTATTGCTCAGGCAAACCTTTTCCAGACAACCGAGCTAGATGTACAATGTTTTTCACGGGCAAACGCAAGAACTGAAGATGAAATTTTGCAGGCACGAAGTTCTAGTCTAGAATAAGCGTATACTAACAAGCCTACTTATTTAATTTACTTTTAAGTAAGTAAAAAATCACGCAGCAATATATAGACACAAAGTTAGCTGAAATTTAACTGTAAAATTCAATAAAAACTAGTATTTACAATTGAACTAATTGAGCTAACTGCAGACAGTTGCAAACAATCTACAGATATCTCAACTGATCCATATCAATACCAGTCGGAAGCGTGCCCAAAACACTGGCTGTACTGTATTGCCCCACTGTATAGCAATGCTGATCTGCTAAAAACTATAAAAAACTATCGTTAATGAAACGTTAGTGTTCTTCCAACACAAACTAAGGTTTGTAGTTTACCCTATTTAGCTATTTTTGAATTTGATTCTCCCTCTTTCGTATTCGAACGAGAGGCGGACGATTGGTCCTAAATGTTAGGCTTTGATTCCTAAATGTAGAAAATGTTCGAGGTAAGAGTTTAGCGACATTATCCCTCAGGTTTATTACAATAAAATATTACCTACATAATCTTATATCGCCCACGCTTGAGAAGCGAATTTTATTGGTAACAAGCAAAAATTCCCAAAGGTCACAATGTTAATAAATAAGTTTCTCCTATGCTGAACTTTTCCAAGTGGGAATCCACCTACTTATCTAACCTGCTTTATCCCAATCTCCGTAGACTTGCAAAAGTCAAGAGGAATCGAGAGCGTTCCACCAACAACGCTGTACTAATACTATAGGTACCTACTACAGGGTGTCACGAAACATGTGTATTGCCGAAAAGTGAGATTCTGGACTGGACCCCGAGGGGATCAACTTGAAAATCTTTGGGACCTTTAACGGCTCTAGCACCGTTAGAGGTCCGGAGATTTTCGGTGACTTAGTTGGTTAGAGCACACCCGTACTGAGGGTGGGACGTAGGTTCCAGCCCTGCCAAAACCGAAATTTTTTGGGAACTTGTTTCATTTCTTAATAACAATAATGTAAGAATAAATAAGTAAAAAAATACCAATTTGAAGAAAAAAATACTTCATTTTAGAAATAAAGTAAAAATATTCGAACGTCAAAAATCGTAGAGCAAAAAGTTGATCCTCTAACCTCCTTGTGGCACCCTGCTTAAAGTAAGTAAGTAAGTAAATTATTTATTTGTCACATAAGTATTAAGTAGATACAGAGAATACACGATAATTGACAAAAAAACACCGTTTTTACCATGAAACTCGGTTACTAATATGAATACTGAATAACATAAATAGGAAGAGCGGGGTTCTCTAACACAAGAATAATTTATGCTTAAAACAGAACCCCGACCCATGTTATTTTTACCTACCCTATGAACAGAATAGAACATTTTTCATTTTCATGAAAAATAAATATATGATTACTGCCTGTCCTCACCCCAGGCGGGCCGGTTTGTCGTCCCATCAGATTATGAGAGTGAGGGAATACAGCGTACACCTGTGTTTGCGCACACGCTTGTGCACTATTATTATATCCTGCGCACATGGCTCACCTCCGCATGTCACCACAACAGCATACATTTATTGGTCCACAGCTGGACGCAGGCCTCCTCCTGATATACGCCTTATGGGCTTTTATCTTAATGGTGGGTAATGCCCATAATCCCCACGCGGGGCATGTGGGTTGGAGATCGCAGTTCGGTGGTAGATCTATTCTGCAAGAGGCGTTGGTGCCACCCCCCGGTGTATGTCCCTTAAGCTGAACGCGCATCTATCGGCGCTACAGGCATTACCGGCAGTCGTCGCATTTCCTTATGGCATTTTACTGAAATGCCACGCGCTCGGTGCCGATAGGTGCGCAATTCTGCATACTATTTCATATAAAGATTTAGACAATTTGATGACTGCAGGGAATGCCGCGTCTGCCGTGTTCGCAGGTGCGCGGTCACCTCCTGCGACACCAATGAGAAGAGTGGTACACATGGCTAGGTGGCCGAAATATGGCTAAAAAGACATCACTGTCATACATAACATTAAAACTGATTAGAACAGCCACACCGATTTCCATGAAACATCAAAGAGAGTTCTCGATCAGCTCGTGTTTCAAATAAAATTATAAATCGCTTATAAAGACATACAGACTGAAACGTTAAACTTTTATCACCCCTTTTATTGCATCGGAGGTGAAAATAACGTATTTTCTCCAAGGGTAGCAAACAAGCTAAGTGCCGGATTAGAAAAAATCCCACGGAACTCTAAAATACGTGCCACGATCGTTTCTACGTGCTTTGACTTACATCCACGTGCACGACCAGCTTATTTCACTACTTAGTTGGCGGATATTTCGTTATTTCTTCGATAATATTTCGATTGTAATGGCTCAGCGATCCTTTGGCTGTTTTTGACACTTCAGCGGCTTTGATACGTCGTTTTCGCTTAACTAACAAAACCATTGTGAATCATTTTATTAGCTAGCTAAGCGATCCCACACAGTGGCGCAGTGCTCGAAGGTCCGTCTGCGACGTAGGAGGTTGTGGGGTCGATTCCCGCCTCGGGACAAATGTGTGTACGATCTGCAGACATTTGTTCAGGGTGTTCTGGTCGTTTTTCTATGTATAATAAAAAAATATCTATCTATGTATTGTATTATTATTATGTATATCAGTTATCTAGTACCCATAACACAAGCTCTGCTTAGCTTGGGGCTAGATAATGCTGTGTGAATCGTCCAGCATTATAAATACTCAAGTTTGGGTGGATGGATGTTTGTAAGTATGTTTAGTAGTTCTTTACGCCAAAATTACAGAACGAAACGGGCCGAAATTTTGAATAGAAATAGGTCTAGACCTGAAATAACACATAGACATTCAAACAAATAAATCAGTTCCCACGGGATATAAACAAAATCTTTAAACGTAGAAAAAAGGCGTACGAAACAGCTGGCAGAAACTAGTTTATTATAATGCCAACACAAAAAAAATGTTTATTATAATGACGAACAAGATCTATTCACAAGCTAAAGAAAAGTGCATTCGTATCCTAGTAAATATAAGAATACCAGAATCTTGTAAACCACACTTCCGCGAGCTTCGAATTATTTATATCCTAGAATTTTTAAAGAAAATATACAATTTTTTTTCCAAAAATAAATGAACAGCCGCGTCGTTATCAAAGTAGGTACAAACATAATCTTGTGATACCTGCAACAAAATTAAAAATACATCAAACTAGTCCACATTCAATGGCGGTAAGAATATATAATAAAATTCCAGACAAAATAAAAAGCCAAGAAAATAATAATATTTTTGAAACAAGATTGAAAGAGATGCTTTTGAATAAATGCTACTACGAATTAAATGAATTTTTAAGTGATACCTTTGTGACATGTAATTGAAATTTTCCATATCATATCATATTATTAAACTAGTATAAATTATCTGGCCGTCTCCCATTGCAACACCCTGAATGGGTACATATTGTGTGTATTACCTTTTAATTATAGTCAATTAGTTCTGACAAATTTTATGTACCATAGTATAATGCAATAAATAAATGAAATGAAATCCCTGTTACACATTTCGTCGTCTAGCTACGCAGCACGCAGATTAGGTCCAGTGGATAGGCACCATTATGCGACATCGTAAAATACATCCGGCTATGTCAATGTGCGTCAGATTCCCGTTTTGATGGTGCATCAAACTATTTTCATTATAAGATCAAAATTAACTTCAATATTCTGGTTTATATCGCAATAAAATATTGTTGACATGAATATTTATTTCAAAACATAGGTCAAACTTATGTTTTAAAATAAATATTTTTGTCATTAAAAATAAATATTATTTAAGAATAAAGACCTGGCGTCTTCAAAAATTTGTTCGTGATTATGGGCAGAACCTGCAGATTACGTAGAGTTACTAATTTACCAATAACTCATACTCATACGCTGTGGCTTCGATAAGAGTAAAAAAAGGCTACTGGTGGTTTGTCCAGCATCATTATTTTGTAGTTGAAGGTACTACCTAAATGGTAGTTAGAAGATCACAAAACTGTTTTCTACAATCTTGTTGTTAGATAGTTAATTATTGTCCTGCTAATCAGTATTGAATAGGTACTAATACTGTCACTATATCTAACCTTATCAAAGTAGGTCACTCTATCAGAAAGTTGCATTCAAAACTGTCACTACTGCAGTTAACGAAACTGATAGTAGGCAGTTGATTTACCTTATCTGATGTTTTAATTATTGGTTCCGTGTGATATCATTATTCATCGATCATCATTATCACAGCCCATACGTGTCCATTGCTGGACATAGGTCTCCTCCACAGAAATGTATCTGTTTGTGGCCTCCCCACGGCACAAAATGCGGTCCTGAGTCTCCATCCATCGACTTCCTGCGACCGCTACGATGTCGTCGGTCCATCGAGTTGATGGTCTCCCAACACTCCGTTGCGCGTTGCATCGCGGCCGCCACTCGAGAACCTTTACTCCCAGCGGTTATCAGTTCTGCGAGCTGTATGACCTGCCCACTGCCACTTCAGCTTACTAATCCTGATTAGTAATCAAATAGTTAGGTACCTATTATTTTCGTAGAAGTTTTTAATATTTTGATTTAATTGTTATTTTGTATGAATTTTATTGACATTTAGAATAATTATTAGTTAAAATCGCGTTGTTAAATTTTGCAAACCCTAATGGGTAGATTGAAAATGGACATATTTAATATTAAGACCTTTTGTACATACATTCTGGTAAATAAATGATTATGATTATGTAGTGACCAATATAAATTTTTCATACCTACCCGACTTTTTGAACCTCCGCAACTAGAATTTTTGCGTCTTTATATATTATTATTAACTAAAAATATTTAAAAATATATTTTCAAACTCAAGTCAACATTATTTTATCGTGAGACAAAATATTGAAGTATATTTTGATAACAAACAACAAACGAATTCGTCCCATTCCGAAACCAGGCGAAATTGGGAGGTATTCATATTTTCCTTGAACTAATTTGATATAACGAGGACTGTATTATGTTAACATGAATATACCAAGTAACAACTCCAAGGAAAATAAAGGCAGAATTTCTAGATAAATATACTAAGTACCTAGTTTGCGCGTAGCAAATACATTATTTACCCATTAAACTCAGGTTACTGCTCCCTTATAAAATAAGTTCATGTAGACTAATACAGGCTTATGACGAAGATCAATGGTTTGGCAAGTGTCGAAGCTATAATGTTATTATCACAGAACTATTCGTTCATTACGGATGTAAGCGGGTTAACAACGAACAAAAAAGTGAAAAGTCAAAACCCTCACCCTGAAGGATGGATGAAACGTTGGTGTTCTTCCAATAAAAATAAAGTTTAGTAGTTAACCCACTCATATTTGTGTGTGATCGGGGAGACGCGGTACGCGTGCGGCTAGAATCGCTCGCACCCTGAAGAACGGATGAAACGTTGGTGTTCTTCCATCACAAATAAGGTTCGTAGTTAACCCGCTCACATCCGTAATGAATTCGTCAAACTACAATTGTTTTTATAGTATGAAGAGCTATAGTTATTGATTTAGCTACGTGTGACGACAAATCTACAAACAATGGGTCTCCTTCACCATGTATGGACCAGACTGGTGTAGGCTGTTCCCGGCTTTTTGTTCCACAAACAGTAAGTAGGTACTTACTAACTTATCTATGACCAGTCGCGTAGATAAAGATTGTGATTGACAAACATAAACAATAATAATAATATTTTTTATGTTTGTTACATGTTACTTGATTTACTTTTTTTTACTTGTGGCAAATAAATTATTTTTAGTTTACATTTCATCCTAAACGCAAATACATACATACCGTCTCCGTTCCGTCGCGAGTAAAAATCTAATGCTACAACAACGTTTAGATTATATTCAACAAATAATGGTAGGTAACCTCGCTTAAGGCGATACTCCGACCCAAACTAGCCCCGTCTTCTATTTTATCTAAGCATTTCGTTGAACAAAGGGAATTATTTGGGCCTTTGTAATATTTTTATTTTGTAGACTTTAGGTAGAAATATGTAGTTGCCCTTTGTGGCCACCAAACTCTTTTTTCGCACCTCTTCCTAACCTACCATAAAATAAAACTATTACAGAGGCATTGAAAAAGCTTATATTATGTATCACAAAATGCCATGTTTTTTTTTTCACCAACGATATTTGTAATCCCAATCGTTTACAACTCGACTTACCAAGTGAGTCGATGACAGTTACATTGAAAAGAACAAGGCTCCTCAAGCTGTACCGCCTGTATTTCTACTAAACGGTAAAGAATTGAATATTGTTAATCAACTTGAGAGAAACTAAAAAATAAGTAAAGAAAATACAAATTTATTACCTTTATTATCACACATAAGAACCATTCTTGACATTCAAAATTCGTAACTACATTCTGCAGTTCCATTTTTCGAAAAAGCGTCCGAGCTATCAATGACGAACGTTATATCATGCCGTGATAAACGGCCTATTATTTCCTTAAATTAAAACCGATAATTAGTACCAGCAAGACGGCGGGGCCACTTGCCATACACCACGTGAAAACATGGCTCTATTGAGAGTTTTTTTTAACAATATTTATGTTCGCTGTCCAGATCCTGTGACATCACATTGGGACATTGTACACTATGTATGTACAGTCCAAAGTCTATGGATAAGTTTTGAAATCAAATTCCACGTGGACGAAGTCGCGGGTAACAGCTAGTTGTTTATAATTTTGTGTTTTTTATGGATCATTGCTGTCTAGGATATAAAGAATTAGAATTGAATCGAAATAAAAAATATCTCTGAATTGATGAACGCCGTGTTATACGAAAGCAAACGTTGGTTTCACATATATTTTTTTAACTTTTTATACGTTTTCCTGTACAATCATTCAACCGATACTTTTACGTACAATTCCCCAAAAAGGGAAAAAATCAAATGGTTTTGTATTCTTAATAAATATCTTACCAACCAAACCTAACCAAAGCCTACAGAATTTCACATGAACCACATTCACTTCAAAAATCAACTATGAGAATAACAAAGGATACATTTTTATACCTAACGAGAGATTTTAAATAAAAATCCTAACGTAGAAACTTAAACGGAGAAAGTTTCTCACACGAGGTGTAAAATTCGATGTAAATGTCATGCATTGTTGGATGCCAGCTTTGGAACGATACGAAAGGTCCTGGGAACGAATCTCACATATTCAAAGGCTAGAATTCTATTCTTGCCAGGCCATTATAAGAAGACATGCATTTTAACTACCAAATCTATTTGTGGATTAATTTCCGAGGGAATATACACCTACTAGTCACATATAACTTTGAAAAAATAATAATAGGGGCCTATTTAGGGCTAATTGGGCTTAATATGGGCCTTACCACTCATAAGTCATAAACAGGTGGGATGACGATTTGCGAAAGACTGCTGGCAGATGCTGGATGCGGCAAGCTGAAGACAGGGTGCTATGGCACTCATAAGGGGAGGCCTATGTCCAGCAGTGGACTAATATTGCTGATGATGATGATGGGCCTTACTAACTCTATACATTGCTTATTCTTAGGTCTGTGTTCATCTACGGGCAGCTTCATCGGTTAACTTTCACGTTTAATCTACGAAAATTTGTGTCGAAAACGTCTAAACAACTGTTTAAATATAACCATCTGATGGTGAACTCGGGTCTAAGAACACCTCTCAGAAAGATAATTGGACGATTAGCAATTCTTTGGTTAACTTCAACGAGCACATTCAAGGTTATGACGTAGGTACCTATAACTACGAATGTATGAAAATTTCTTTCATTTATATGGTTATCTGGAAGAGGTCGTTTTGTACTTCGTCTATCTCGCATTTATTTTTGTACTGTTTTCTGTGTTCGTGTGGGACAATTCAGTGTTATCTTCTATCTAAATTCTGATAAAGGTTAAAATTGCAGTTTTCCCCTTGAAAATTCCTCTTTGATATCAAAAAGAGAAACTGGAATAAGCCCTATCAAACAAGGTCTCAGATACGTTAGTACTAAGTAATTCTGTATCTCAGATATTATAAATTCAGAATACCTAAGTAGTTTCTATGCTGATCAGACAAGGAGTATCTGCATTTTTATGCATAAAATTGTAATAATAAAACAGCAAGTTGGTCTTTAATTTCAAAGGTAAACATAATATAACCTTCTTCGTAACTGTATAATATAATTAATATTCCTCCGTTATTTAAATGAGATCGGTCAGGGTCGGACTCAGGACGTTTTTATAAGGGGCTAGTTGTATCTGGAATACAGAAGACAAAATGCTATAGATAAATAATAAAACAACTATTCAACTGTATTACGTTTACCATAATTTTTGTTAACTTTATAAGATATCAAAAGGTGGTGTCATAAATGGTGTCTCCGAAATGAGCACATCGACTAAAAATAGGCTACTTGACTACTAATGGACTGGATTACAACGATTCACATACTAGGCTAGGCATGTATCGTGGGAACAGATTTTGATTATCAAGTTAGGATGAAACTAAGCCTCAGTTGACTGACAACTCTACTAAATACTACTAATAATGTAAAATAGTAATAGATTGGTAAATAAAACCAATAACTAGGTGCCAGGAAAATAAATTCTCCTTCTAAATACAGCCGGTAGAAATCTCACATTTCAAGCTGTTAACTCATTCGAACTTGATGTAGCTTTAACTCAAGCTGTTGACTTATTCGAGCTTGATGTAGCTTTAACTCAGTACTATGTAAATTTATACGAACATTGGTGCCCGCGCGGTTACACAATTCTAAATCAGAACCATACATAGCGATTCTGATCTGCGTCACTCTAAGCTATGCCATCGACCTAAACAATAGGAAGTAGGAACATATTTGTTTCAAAATCTTCCAAAATGGATCTCTTTCGGCATGTTGTGGATTATTTTTAATATGGTAGATATTTAAATATAATATTATTATAACTGCGAAAGTTTAGATGTATGCTTGTTACATATTCAAGCCAAAATTATTGACCGGATCGCCTGAAATTTTTCATAGATGTAGGTTATGTGGAATAATACTAACTCTATATTTATTTTGTTTTCTATTTCTAAGTAATATTATTGTATGAGATAGAATGAACTACTTTGACCTTGTTTTGACGACACAACTGGCCACCAGTTGTGCCACTGTAACCTTATGTCGTCCTTTTGCGTCCACCCTTGGTGATTCCGAGATGCATAATGATAGGTAGCTCATCTACGTCCTTGATTCTCTCGACTTTAAGTTTTATCAGAGAAGGGGCTAACTGACAGAAATAGCTCAGGGGCTGACAGTGACATTTAAAAGACTTGGAAATACCGCTATCCTTTGACCGAATAAACTGCCTGACCTTTCACCAGAGAGCTGTCATTTCGAAAACTTAAATTATTTTAACATAATTTTACTAAGTAACGCTAAAGTATTTTTTTATTTAAAACATCGTGACTCTAGCAGCGGTTTGGGATGTATAATTAGGTGTTGTTTTAGTTTTTAACAAGCTTTCGTTTGTGAAAGAGTTTGGACTTTGGACTCAAAGTTTCTAAGCTATACAATAAGCATACCACAGGAATGTTTAATAGGCATAAAACTAGGAGGTAGACGCAAAATATGCATTTTATACCTACGTCATTGATAAAAAAAAATTGAAAAATGTAGGTACAGTGCGGTAAGTAGTAAGTTAAGTATCCCCCTATCTCAATGTATGTGGGTTCAAATCCTGTCAGCGATCGTTGGAGATTGGGTGATCAAAACTACATGTTTTTTATAATTTTCCATTTTCTTTTCATATTTTTGACGTTTCTAACAAAAATTTTATGTTCTGTATCATTAAAATGTAATTTTTGTATAAATTGTTTCATTTTAATTTCATTTTCATTTGGTAACCCTACTTAAAATTCGATGAAATCTCTAAGTATCAACTTGGCCTTGCGGTAGTAACCGGCAAATTAATGCAAGACAAGATAAGAGTGACAAGGTTCGAATCTCGTGAGCGGTGTTTCGTTTTTTTTTATCAATTGTTATCTTTTTTTCTTTGCAATATGTAAGATTTTTAATTGATATTATTCTTTATGGGCTTAATTGCAAGTTAATGAAAAAAACACAACAATTGTAAAAAATAATATTCTATAAATGTCTACAATATTATACAATAACTACTACGTATAAATCTATGATATTATAACGAATAATAAATAATTGTTTTGATAAACCATAATAACAAATAATATCTGTAAACAGTGAAAGGTTTTTTTGTAATAGATTGTGATAATTTATTCAAAAATAAGTTGTTTACAACGAAAGAACATTGGTAACAATATTTCGATCTCTCGCAAAATATGCGAAATAAGACGAGTGACAACTACTTTGTTCGCTACAAACGACAAAGTCAAACCCTAACCGCATCCATAAAAAAAAAAAGTAAGACTTGGCATTAAAAATGGGGACTAATTAGACCGATACACAAAATTGGACACGTTGTTCCATCAGTTAAATAGCTCAGTTGATCTAATGCCGAGAATTCGAGTCTCCATACAAAGGGTGGGTGGTTCGATCCTTAGCGGCTTGATAAGTTTTTGCTTTGAAAATTAGTCACAAGCGAATAGAATATTTTGTAGACAAGGGGTATACTTAATGCTGACGCGCACTGTACATAGTAACTTTTGCATCTGTAATACATACTCATTCAATGTAAAAGTAATTATAATTAATACAGCAAATAAATGCACATCATATTATAATTTGTCCATTTTGACGGTTACATTCAACGGATTGTAATGATTGAATTTTGGGAAGGAGGTGGAGACTACTTTTTAACATGGAACCCTAATTTTAAATATTCAGTAAAGGTTGATGCCATACAAGTACAATAAATCCCACGGTACCCACTTTTCACTTCTTTTTGCAAAATGAAGGAAGATCAGCGTTGGATGCTAGCTTGCTAGTCATCTAACTCATGCTGAGTTGGAGCCAATTTTGTAAACGGAGCTAAGTATAAGGCGCTTTTTCTTTGTTTTCTAAATTAAGTTTTGTTATATTGCGTACCTAGTCCTGTTTAGAAAATAAATATATTTCATTTCATTTCATTTCAAAATGATAGGGCACAAATTCCTTCAAAATATAACTAAGCAAGCATATTCCCGGAATTGAAACGAGTGATAGGTAAGTACTTAATTTACCAAAGTCTGAATTTACAGGACTTTAACTGAAGGGAATTTGAGGTAATAAATAAGAGTCCTAGCCAACCAATAGATACGCAAAATATATACCCCTGGTAAAAAAGTACCCAGGCAGGAAAGCAAAAAAATCCACCCAACAAGTAAACGACGTGTTATATCTGTGAAATGTTTAATAACAACAACATCACGTACTTGCGGGTCATAAACTAAACAAAGCAATGAGGTGAAGTTCAATCCCCGGAGTCTGGATTATTCTATAAAAAGCCCTCGCATTGCGAGCGGGACTGTACTTAGGACAGGAAAATGGGGCTGACCTTGGCTTAATAAAGTAGTAAGCACCTAAAGCCCGGTGGCTTTACCTGGCGGGTTAGGCCGCCGCCGTGCCGCCGCCGGGCTTGCTTTGCGATAAATTCTTCGGGGCTAATCTTTGGTCAGAGACATTTATTTTTCAAAGAACAAATTATACTTTCAATTAATTTAAGGAGAAATGTGTTTTTCTTAGTATCTCATGTACTTTTAAAAGTTATTGATTATGGTTGACGTTTACAGTGCAGTTGTTTTAATGTTAAGCTACTCTCTTTTTTTATTGTTTCAGTTTCATTTATTAATATATACCAAAGAAAATAAACGCGCGAACAGGGTATAGTCCGAAATACTTTTGATGGGTCTACCTAGCTTTTTAGGTGTTTGTCTCTAACGTTCAGTTCTAAATCCAGACCTGCCCACATCCCTTTGAGGCTATTTCTAGTTATTTCAGTCGGCGAGTTATGCTGAATGCTTCTTTTTAGCAAAATAACTTAGCAAATAACTTAACGTTCACATAGAATGTTGGTTTATGTGCTCTCAATTTACGGTTCTTCTACACTTATATTTACCAAACCTTTATTAATAAGTTTCTTTTATTTCTTTTCTATTACCGCGTAAAGGAAGTTTTGAACCTTTTACACTGCGCTGGTGCAACTACGCGTTGTCGACGATAAAAAATAAATAAACATTCCAATAATATATCCTTGATTTTGCAACTAATTCTTTTGTTTACAAAAATCTAGGATTCTAGAACAGATGGTAAATCAAGATTCTTCCACGAGAAGTGTGTGGACGACAGCACTTTTGCTACTTTTCTGTTAGAAATCTCAAAATGTGACGAACCCGGAACGATTTCAGCGTTAAATTTAATTTTCCGTGTTCGGGCTACTTTGGGCTGAGGCGAGTGGGACGAACGCGGAATACCTCATTTCGAATGTAGACAAATGTCACATTCATACTGATATCATAAAAGAGGAAGTTACTTTGTCTGTCTGCCTATTACCTTTTCACGCCTAAACGGCTGAACAGATCGTGATGAAATTTTGCAGCGAGGTAAATAATATCCCGCGTGCAAAGCCGCGGGGAGAAGCTTGTCCTATAAGTACCTATTCATTTAATTTAGCCTACAAGCTCATTCAATTGCATCTACATTATCATGTTTCCATATTGCAAACGGACGATAGACTATGCTGACATTGCATAAATCACTCCACAATGTAACTAGAGACCAACGCTATAAGATCTATAATCCCTTGCACAGGGTTTATGTATGGGCATGTATTAGATTAATAACCGTCGGAGGGACTATTTATTCATACACACACCCTGGTTTAGTCTAAGCTGTGTTGATCTGTGATTGACCCTTCTGATACTGTGCCTGGCGACAGAGTAGGTTATACAGGGCGTCCCGAAACTCAACGTCAAGCCGAAAGCGAAAGACAGGTCAGGACAGAATCTGTCCTATGACCTCTGTGGCGCGGTGGACGAAGGTCCGCCTGCGACACAGGAGGTTGCGGGTTCGATCCCCGCCTTGGGACAAATGTTTATACGATTTGCAGATATTTGTTCCGGGTGTTCTGATCGTTTTCTATGTATAATAAAAAATATCTATCTATGTATTATGTATAACAGTATACCCATAACACAAGCTCTGCTTACCTTGGTGCTAGGTTCATGACTACCCAAAAAACAAATTCATGGGTCTATCTTTGATGATTTCTGAGTAATTGGCTTTTAACTGAAAATCAGTAATTCTCTGCCCGGGCGCCGCCGAAATTTAATATGCTGCGATTACAGATACCAATGTTTTATTATTTGTATGGTAAACTCCTGTAACCCGTTCATTAATTAGAGGGCAAAAAAAATAATCGTCTAAGTATAGTTTAAAAATACGATACATGAATGATTTTACGGAGTCGTCATGAAACCACCTGTCTTCCGGTTTCGGCTTGACGTTGAGTTTCGGGACATCCTGTATATGCCTATGTGTGAATGTGCCCAAAGGGCGCGTTCATGGAGCATCCGTTTTGTATGTAGCTATAGGCGTGCTCACACACTCGTAGTTTTCGATTGTTTCCAGTAGCGGAGTATCCGTAACAACGGTCCGGGAAAAACGGATCCGCTGTGTGAATGCAAATCCCTTAGTGTTCGTTCACACAGAAAGTCGGATTTATCGCTTCTGGAAGTAATGCTTGCACGGAGTTTACAGGACCGTTTTTAGGGTTTTTAGGTTTTTCGGTATCGATATTCGTTTTTAGGTACTAAGACTCCACTGTCCGTCTGTCTGTCCGTCTGTCACCAGCCTGTATCTCATGAACCGTGACAGTTAGACTGTTGAAATTTTTACAGATGAAGTATTTCTGTGGCCGCTATAACAACATATACTAAAAAACACAATAAACTAAATATTTAAGGGAATTCCCATACAACATGATTTTTTTGCCGTTTTCATAGATAATGGTACGGAACCCTTCGTGCGCGATTCCAACTCGAACTTGGCTGGTTTTATCAATGGATCCGTCTCTAGTCTCTACAGATTTTTGTTCAGGTAACTTGGACTTCGGATACCAGGTAGGTTACTTTTTTAACACCTATTTTATGTGTTAAGTCTAAGTAAGTCAAAGTTAGTCAGTTCGTTCCATCGATCAAAAATGTCCGGCTTTGCCGGCCCCCCTTAGATTCACAATGCGCACGCCACAACCTTCAGTAGCAAAAGAGAAACATTTTGACATGTTAGGAAAGCTTTTCAACTAGTGTCATTTTAGCGTTCAGACAAAAAGCATGGGTAAGTGCTCGTACAAAAAATGCAAGAATCACTCGTCCAAAGTGCTAAAAAAGGATGGAATTTCTTATTTTCAGTAAGTTTATATATATTTCTTACCCGTATAGGTATTGAGATGTGAGTCATATACTTGTGAAATCAGCATAAAATATTGTTGTTTGGTTTGCCTATGTTAAAATATTAATTTTGTTCTAAATTGATAAATGGAGAGGCTATTTCTTCTAATTTTTTTTTTCATTTTTAGTATGTATTAATATATTTTTCATAAAATAAGTTTAATATTACTAGTTGATGATTTTTAAAATAACTAGTTGGCCCGCCCTAAAATTTCATTTGCGTAGACTCTCTAATAAAAGAAAGACTAGGGAGAAAAAATAAACGTTTTATAAATTCATACTTCTGGTAGAAAGACTAGGTTCTTACCTACCTAGGTAAGAAACCTAGGTAGGTAAGAACCTAGTCTTTCTACCAGAAGTATGAATTTATAAAACGTTTATTTTTTCTCCCGTAAAAAAAACTCGTGCAAAGCCGCAGACAGGAACCAGATCTTTTTAATCTAGAGTGCCTGCCTGAAATTGTATTTTAAGTTTAAATTGTTGTATGTCTGAAATGACCCTTTTGTATAAATACCTACTGTTGAGACACCAATTTATAGTTTCATCAATAAATGATTCGTTATCTTTACCTGAATTCTGTTAATTAATCCTTATAGAAAATAAACTGAGTAGGTAGGTACATAATTCTCAGGAAGGTACCTACCTACTTACAAAATAAAATAAAATGAATTCGACTCCACCAATCTCTTGTTCCGTATGGAAAAAACTTGTCAGGCTCTGCGCAAACTGTCTGCGTCAAAACAAAACGTAGACAATTTTGATTGACATTTTTGTAAGGCTCTAGGAATCTAAGGTTCGTTCTCATAATTTTCCCATTGTCTTATTTAGCTGTCCATATAATCTGTAGCGGCCTTTGTTAAAACTTCTGCTTTTGAACTTTCGCAAAGAGGCTCCGGGCAGTCTTTGCACATCGCCATAAACTTAGGGTTGTCCGGTAAACATAAGTAAACCTTCTCCGTTCGAACTATTTTTTTTTTCATTGTTGAAACAAATAAAACCGACATTGGCCACAATG
Organism: Eupithecia exiguata; assembly: GCA_947086465.1. Classification (NCBI taxonomy): domain Eukaryota; kingdom Metazoa; phylum Arthropoda; class Insecta; order Lepidoptera; family Geometridae; genus Eupithecia; species Eupithecia exiguata. The sequence continues at coordinate 12,320,253 of OX352231.1, read as the reverse complement.
GATATGCATGTGACAATTTGAAATAAGTATTTTTGTTAACTTGATAGGTTTTACAAACAAAAACCAAAAAAAAAAAATCAAAGCAATTTTTTGGACTTTTGAAGTGAGCTAGAAAATTGACATTTAAAAGGAACCAATTCAAGAAGTCAAATTTCGATGTCAATGGACTGAGCAGTTTTATTTACCTACACAATTTAATTATAATAAGTGAAATTTAAAGAAAAAAATATTAATAATATAGTTAATAGTTTATTATACTAATAATATCTTTGAACTAATGAGATTTCTAAAAAGTTGTATGGCACGCTTTGCCAAGGTGCCAACCCTGGTTGCAACTAGATTTCAAGTCAAAAGTTAAGTTGAAAATTCCTTTTGAGTATTAATTGTAAATATTGTGTTACATCGTTAAAACTTCCGATAGTGATTCATTGAAGTTTGGAAGATCGCGTTCCGAGTAACGGAGAAGCAACTAGAAATGATACGGTTGAAGGCCGTTAGTTATGCAAAGCATTTTCAATTTGTACGTAGGTACAGGTTACGTGTACCTACTTAATTAATAAATATTGAAGTAGGTACACTTTACCACCAATTATTTTAGAACCTTGTCATACCAAATGACAAGGTTCTAAAATAATTATTAATACTATTAAACGGGTATTTATCGCGTTTGTTTACCTATTTTTACCCGTTAAATAGTATTAATAATTATGTGTTCAGATCGCGTAAGCATAAAAATATTTAAGGTTCTCTTCTCTCTAAATGTAAGTATACTCAATAATGCACGTCAACACAAAAGTGAACTATTATCTTAATAAATAAAACCGATAAAGTACGAGTCGATTCGCACACGGAGGGTTCTGTACCATCATCGTACAAAAGCCTATTAAATTAATTCAAAACATATTATTTTGATGGATCGAAAAAAAAGCAATATTAAATTTATTTTATTTTTGTTTCTATAAAAGGTAAAATTTTGAGAACTAAATACGATCGCAGCGCATCACTTGAACTTCTTTTATATAGTATACTGAGGGTTCATTCACACAACATCCGTTTCACAGGATCCGTTTTTTTCCGTGATGTGATGGCATATGTAGGAGCGAGTTCATACGGAAAGTACTTCGGATCCAGTAAACGATTGTCTCCAATAGCGAAGGATAAGTTAAAAGAAATGTGTGAATGAACCCTTACTGTCCCTTACCCAAGTTTTTTTCTTCAAAATAGTCCGAGAAAGGTTCTACGAGACAGAAAAAAATGTAAAAAAAAAGAAAAAATGCCAAGAAATTTAAAAAATGGAGGAGATCTAACTATTTTCTATGGTGTTTGTCACGACAACGTATGCCACATTATCTCTACATATCTAACTTCTAGTCAGTCAAAAATATATTTTGGTTAACCTTTGCTTATGTACATACTTACTAAACCGTTCTTGGGCAGTCATAATGCCGTGACAAATGGCGATTAGTTAATTACGAGGTGTGGTGGCTATGGTTAATACCATCAGACACGTCATTCGGGCTAGTTAGGGTTCCGTACACGAACGATGTCCACGGTACCCTATATTTTATTAAGCCTACGCCGCCCGCCGCCGCCGCCGCTGTCTTCCCATCTGACTCCTTTTAACTGTATTGCCAACACTACTACGTCGTCTGTCTGTCCGTCTGTTATAGGCTTCTTTCTCTATAATATAACCGTTAAAATGCAGAATAGACTCCGATTTATTTACAGTATATTTAGTACATACATACCATAGCGGTCTCCACCTGTTCTACCGTTGTAATTATGGTACGGAACTCTTATTGCAGCTCTCACTTGGCCGGTTTATTTTAAAACAAGTCGTAGGTACCTACAAAGTAAAAAAAGATATGCCATTTTAAAAACACATCGAAGACAGCCGAAGGGCACTATTTTAATATATACTTTTTTCCACACACAATATAATTTTTTGTCCAAGTACTTAGTAGGTTGTTGGGGAAATATTTAATCTACAAACATAGTTGCGTCACTGGGAAAACTAACTAGGTAACTGGGTAATATAACAAGTAACCAAATTAGCAATTATTGTTATAATAACCAACCCTTGTACGAAACAACTATAAGTACCGACTGACGTGGGTACAGTCAGCAATAGGGTTTTATAAAAATATCTATCTGTGTATTTGTTCTTATTACTTGCTGCAATAAATACTTGGTTTTCTGTGTATTGTATTGGATTATGTATAATCAGTTATCTAGTACCCATAATACAAGCTCTGCTTAGTGTGGGGATAGATAATGATGTGTGAATTGTCCAGCATTATTTATTGTTTCAGGCGGAATATATTTCAGAAAATCAATTGGTTAAGTATATTATTTGATAATCAGTTGTAAAACGTTGTAATCTAGCAATTGTAAAAGTAGATTTGTAAAGGTCTACTATGTATATTTTGTATTTGTATTCTTTTTACTAATCAAAAACGTGTACCTACTAGGTACCTATTCTTAGGATTAGTTATTATATTGCTTAAGCCCCTACACTCAGGGTTACACTCAGGTTTTTATTTTCTTACCTATACCTTTCGTATGTCGCGCCACAGACGCAGAACCAAATATTAGTCGTGCCACAGACGCTGTCAAAACCACATAGTGCTCGCGCCACAGACGCTGTCAAAACCACCACGGAGGGACAATGTCATTGAACAATTTTCTTAATTTTGTAGCAAAAAACGAATCTATTGTGTGAGTTCACAAGCATAATAACTTCAGAGCTTTTACGCATACTATCGCACACGTACGAATAGGAAAATGAGATTAATTTGTCGCATAGCTTTGGCTATACCTCATTTGAGTTTTTTATCATTCTATGCCTTCTCTTCTAGTACAATTATAATTGTGAGAAATCTTTGAATTCAAACTAAATGTCTACAAAGCCCGTTTTGCTTATACAAATTCTTAAATGTTATTTTAAGTACATATTTACTAATAAAGTTAGATCTTAGTAAGCTTGCAGGTTCAAGTATCGTCTGAGCCGGTATAAAATCTTAGAAAGACTAATTTGTTTATTACTCTACCTATCCAACTGTACCGCGCTGCAAATAACCTACGGTTACATATAGAAACATCAAAGCGTTTAAGTTATTAGTACAATTAAACTATATTAATTCGTAAATTAATCAAAAACCGAAATAGGTAAGACGTTCTTCCACTGATAAATGTTTGAAATCGCTCGTAACATCGCTTCAATAGAAATAATTTGGTTCTACATTTAGTAATTTCAGGAACAGAATTTGATGAGGAATTTTTTTAGGTTATCTTTCCTTTTGTTTATTTGTAGCGTAGTTTATAGCTAAAGAGCCTTACCTCCCAGAATTTAGCTAAATAAGAACTTTTTTGTTATATTCAGGGGTAAAGTGTATTCGGGCGTTGACCACTTACTATAAGGTGCCACAATATTAGGTATATAACAAAGAGGTTTTATAGTACACTATATAAACTATATGGTAAAGAAGTTGATTTACACTGACCGTGCTCTCTCTAGGCCACCTCTTTGCTCAAACCCTTGTCCATCTACAATAAAAAGCCGTAATTCGGCCGTCGGCTATGTTTATCCCACAAAAATGGCTCTACGTTTGACAAGGCTGTATCACTTGAACATCTCTTTGACAGGATGTGGTACTATTGCCACAAAAATTATCTACAATTATACTCGCGCACCAAGTGTTCCGTACTATTATCGATAAAAACGGCAAAAAATCACGTCTGTTGTATGGGAGCCCTCTTAAACATTTATTTTATTCTGTTTTTTAGAATATGTTGTTATAGCGGCAACAGACATACATCATCTGTGAAAATTTCAACTGTCTAACTATCACGGTTCATGAGATACAGCCTTGTGACAGACGGACAGACGGACAGCGTAGTCTTAGTAATAGGGTCCCGTTTTTACCCTTTGGGTACGGAACCCTAAATAAACAAAAATATCTTGCTAATAATCTATACTAACATGCGGGGCGGACCGCTAGTTATAATTATAACCAACTTCAAAAATTCAAAAAAGGAGGAGTTTCTATGTCCGGCTATATGTACTTTGTTATTAGAACTGCTTGTGAACGATACGCAAATTGCAACCCAAAAACGAAACATAAAATTAAATAAATACTTAGACCCTCTCGTTTGGACCCAAATCAGGGGTCGGATTTACGACTATGGTAGACCCTGATCAGGGTTTATGCGAGTCTACCGTAGTCGAAAAACCAAGCCCTGATCAGGCTCCAAGTGAGTATAGGAGATAAGCTCTTTTACCATTAGGTACGACTATGTTAACTCTTAACTGGAATCCAAAATATGTTTTGTAAAGAAAGGGTTAAAGGTTTTTTATTTAAAGGATACTAACTAAGAAATACCTACTGGTGGATCAGATTTCATTCATCATTTTATTTCTCTCGTGCGTTTTATAATTCGAATGTGCACGTTCTTTGATACTTTTGACTTTTTTTGACTTTGAGCGTAACTCGTTGAAGATTTTGTGGTTACCTTGCCTTTGTCTGATATTGCTCTTTATCTATTTATTTATTTATATATGTATATCACTTTATGTTAAATTTGCATTCATAGATCTTTATTTGTGTACAAAACATATCTCGGTTTCTAGTTTCAAATACAATTTGTACATACAAAGTTAGTAACCAGTGGGTTACCTAGTACCTACACATTTATGAATTGCGGCGACGACACGGCATATTGGTTTAGAAACAATCTTATAAACAAAACGTACCTAACTGATTCATTGCGTGTTTGTAATTTTATACTGGACCAAGTAATAAGAAACAAGCGTACAGGTCGACCACGAAAATAAGTTACACCGATGTACCTGCGCAGAAGTCTTAATTTTAGGAGGCGCAAAAAAATCCTAGCCAATCAATAACGATCTGCCTAATAACGACGGCAAAGGTCCGCTTGCGACGCAGGAGGTTGCGGATTCGATTCCCACCTCGGAACAAATGTTTGTACGATCTGCAGATATTTGTTCCGGGTGTTCTGGTCGTTTTCTATGTAAGTATAATAAAAAAAACTATCTATGTATTGTATTATGTAGGTATATCAGTTATCTAGTACCCATAACACAAGCTCTGCTTAGCTTGGGGCTATAGAATGCTGTGTGAATTGTCCAGTATTATTTATTTTATTTTTATTAATTACTTGTTTTTTAAGAACACAAAGTTTCAAAATTAATAGTAACTACTGCGCTTACGTACTACCAAAAGCTAAGAAATGCTATTTTTAACCAAGTTCATGTTCAAAAATATTTTTCTAGTTGATAGGCTTAAATCGCTAAAAGTTCATAACTTAACCCTCTGATAGCTCTGTGCCATATTTGGTCGCAAGGCCGCGGTGGACGTAATCGAATATTTTGAGAAGTGATCCTGTCATCTTTTGTGGCCACTGCAGCTATACTCGCTTCTGGAATCCAAGATATTTTATGTTAACCAAGGCATTTATTAATAAGAACTTCATATAAGGATATCAAAAACAGAAAACCACATGGTAACAGCAAAGTACCTAATCACTAGAAACAAAAAATCTTTTGCTACGGTTAAAATAATTGCACATTATACGCAGCGAAGATGGTTCCAATTCAAGTTCGAATACGGGCGAGAAACGAATGAAAGCTTTCAAAAATATTGTTTCGAACTTCTGCGGTTTGCTCCGATCTTGCTCCGATATACCAGTGTCATAAATATTTTGACAGTGGTATTAATATGTCTTTGATTTTGTCAAGCACTCAATTTTGACAGCAATAAAAGGAAGCGAAAATACCTTGTATAAGGAGTAATAAGGCACTAGAGGTGTTGTATATACCCATTTCAGTCACTCAAGAGAGAGATAAAAACATGCTTGTAGCCTGAGAAGAAATGAGATAGAATGAAAGTTTCTCTGTCTCTACCAGTGTGCCAGTTTTTTCATTGTTTAGCTCTTATAAGAGCTAAACAAACATGCCGGGCACATCACATAGTATTTGTTGTTTTCGACCTAATGATACTTTCTGCTAATTAAATGTGTGAAAGTGACTCTGCGGGCGTTCCTGCGTCTCTCAACGATATAAATCTGAAGCAACGATGGTGCGGTGCAGTGTTTTTGGATGTAAAAGTGACGGTGAACGAAAAGTGCCGAGTTTGTCATTCCAATCGTAAGTACAAGCTCGTTTGACTTCAAAAAAGGTTTTAAATTTATAGTTTCATAGATTTCCGTACAGACAAGACTCAAAAACTATGTTTTAAAATAATTCTAATAAATATAACCTAAAATTACGAAAATTTAGGGTTGCCTGCACTCGAAAATAAAATTCCCCAAATGTCGTGGCGCATTGAGACATGAATACCTACATCTACATACATTCTTAAAATATGTTTTTGTTTGTTACAGATTTCTCGAAAACAATGATTTACGTTTGCTTTGGATAGAAGCCACGGGTCGAAAAAACTGGGAACCCAAAAATATTTAGTAATTTGTTCAACATTTTCATAAAAATCGTGAACAAAAAAGAAACGCGAACGCATGTGTTCTCTTATGCTGTTCCAAGACTGGTAAGTAAAATAAATATATACATAAAAAGAATCAGTGCTACGATCAGTGGCGGATCATGCCCAAGGCAAAGTAGGCACGTGCCTAGGGGCGCGAGGTTCCAGGGGGCGCGCGCGCGGAAAATTTTACACTAGTAAATAATTAAATATGTAAGGTAATACCTAAGTATAAAATTTATTATATGAGTAATATAATTAATTTTATACTTATCCGCCTCCTTACAAAATACAAATGATTATTTAATTTTGTCGAAACTTTTTATTTTTGTTCTATGTGTAGAAACATAATAATAAAAAAGAAGGGACTCAGCAAAAATCTGATAATTAGTATGATGATATTGGTTGACGAGCGCCAAAGGCGGCTTTAGCGGCGCACACGGGCGCAGGACCATAGGGGGCGCCATGCAATGCACGCCGGTGGCAGCCCCAGGCCTGCTAACCCACACCATGACCCCTTGTTATGCCCGAGGCGACGCCACCCCCGGCGGCACGGCGGCTATAGTGAGGTATCTGTTTTAATATGTTTCAAAAGACAGCAACAATCATGGGCATTAAGCTGTATTACCATCAAAGGTGGCTTTTGTGGGTGCGCGGCGCACATCCGCTATTAGGATCCAGCGCTCGGTTTTCGTTAAAAAATTTGGTTTGAAATGACGCTTTAATCATTATGCATTAGGCTGGTTTTAAAATCATATCGTCAAAGATTCGCGAAATTTTGAAAGGCACGTGTTTTAATGCCGCATCTTATGTTTTACTGTTTATCTGCGCCGATCCTAGGGTAAAGCGAGCGGTGCCCACGCACCCATAACGCGAATTCCTTGTTCAAACAATTTATTTAGAGCGAAAAGTAATAGTTTGATGCGCCCATGTGGTGACTTCTGAGAGAGGAGTGAACTGCGCAGCTGAGCGTGGTACGTGCGTGCGTGCGTACAACACCGATCACTACAAACAAAAAATTTTACGGCTCGCTCCGCTCGCCGTTGTTCTCTATCTGCTGTGGTCTGGATGTTTATGACTTCGTAAAATTTTCTGTTAAACCACTGGATTGTCTCGAACTTTTTTGCTAGTTCGCTCCGTTGTTGCCATAATTTACATTGTTTTTGCTTCCATATTTTCTAAAGAATTCGGTGATAATTTTATTACCGATAGCCACAAAAGTTTTGCGTTTCAACGTTCGCATACCTATCTTATTTAATCTTGAAAAATCACAAAAAAATGCGGCTCGCTCCGCTCGCCGTTATCTTTCTTTCCTATCTTTCTAGCTGACCCCGCCAAACCCAACGATCTTGGCTCTAACTTTGCCATTTGACAACCTCCTTAATCATGCTAAACAAAAGCATGAAAATAATTGCGATCTAGTTTTTTACCTGTTTTATATACTTTTTACTCAACCACTGAGGAACTTTATCGTTGAGAATAATGCAATCTCAAAAGTAGGTAGTCCATTGGTTTAGTGTCAATAATCCGAAACAAAAACAAAATGTAGGTATTAGATTTATTTTACCTAATGTAAAACAAGTTAAGGCTGATATAAACGTAAAAGGAGAAACGTTAGAAATTGTAGAAAGTACCGTATTTTTAGGAATCACCTTAGATAATAAACTTCAATGGTTCTACAGCGTATGCAGTAAAAAAAGATCCGTCATCTTACAGACGTGGTTACATCTAGACTTGTTTAATTCAGCTACTTCCACAGTATTATGTCGTGGTATACTGCTGTGGTGATACGGTGTAATATCTGCAGCGTTCCCGCTGCAGATGCATTACACCGTATTTGTGCTGCAGAAGAGGGCTGTTCGTGCAATCTATAATATGGGTCCCAGAGAATCCCTGCGTGATAAATTCAAAGAAAAAAAAACATAGGTAGTGACAGTACCATGTCAATATTTTTATGAAACCTTGTTATACACTCATAAGAATATCAATCGGTTCCCCAAAAATAGCGATATAAATACTAGAAATAAGGATAAACTCGCTGTGCCCACAACAAGGTTACACAAGATTAATGTACATACCTATCTTTTAAAGGGCATTGTATACACTTCTACAACAAAACTCCAAGAGAGTTGCAAAAATTGACAATATATAAATTCAAACAAATTGTTACACAGATCCTTTGTAAAAAGGCCTACTATAAAATATCAGATTATCTAGTAGAGGATAAAAAGCTAGGGACGAGTTTTGCTCCAACTCGAAAACTAACATTCTAACAAGGTAAAGGTTTCTTGTACGCTTCTTTACTTTACCTTAAAAAGATTGAAGCGGACAAAAAATCAAAGTGATCACCTTATTTCCTAGTTTTACTTATGTCATCTGAGTTTTGTGACATGTCCAAGAGTTGTTACCTATGTTACTAAAACCGGGTGGTTTTAGTAACATAACAACTCTTGGAGCCGCGGCAAAACTCAGTATTGGGGGTCCAATACTGAGTTTTGCCGCGGCTCGTTCACAGAGGGGCGCATAAGAGAGGCTTGCCTAGGGCGCTGTCGACAGTTAGTCCTTCACCCATCATCGTAGCCTACGATGATGGGTGAAGGACTGTTTGAGATTTGTATAGAAAAATTATACCTTCTATACTAATCAAATACTAAATCAAATATATTTAAATGGTTATATTTATTGGAATTTGGTGTTACTAATATTACTTACAATTTTTAATACTATTACTATAGCACTATGTATAATCTTCATATTAATGCTTCAATATTTTATTTCAGGCATGTAAGATAAATACTACTACGTGAGGAACATCACGAAAACTTTGAGTTTGTTAAAAATACAATGCAGTGTAAATAAAACCAACAGTGTTAATTAGTAAGTAGGTATGTACAGTTTAATTAGTGTATGTACAATTTTATTATAGTATCAAGTACTATTATTATTAATTACTAGTATTAAGGTGCAATGTTATACATTATAATTGAATAATATAAGACTGAAAAGGGTACATTTTGATAAGTTGGGTAGCCAGGTACTTATAGAAATATTTTGATTAAGGCTCTTTGATAGAAATAAAGACTGATTGATTTGTGATCCTATGATTTGTGGAGAATATATTGGAATCGTTTTAAAGACTGGTCATTTTTACACAGGTAATAATTATAACAGAATATAAAATATTTGGAAACATAGGCAAGGACGTAGGTAATATTGTGTATAAGGTGTAAAAACTGTAATATAATTTGGTTTTCTCTGTACTTTTTACCTGAAGTATACTTTTAAAAGTGCTTTTGAATTTCGTACTATGGTTGTCTTATCTTAGTAATACCTAAAGTGTAAGATTTAATTACTCAGAAGAAATGTGATCTCCTAAGTGCAATTTTTATTGTCTGTGTTTGGTTAGTGTTTAAATTGATTGTCTAGCAAAAATATTCTTTTCAAAATGACATACTTTTTGTAATTAGTTTAGTATTTGAAATTATGTCTGACATGTATGTGGCGGTGGTAATAAATTTAAACGAAACACGTTGTTTTATTTCTGTGCTAATTAAATCAAAAGTTTACCTATTCTCGCATACGTAGGTACCTAATTTAATGATGTATGATACTAAAATACCACCTACCAGGCATAAAATTACGAACCTAAAGTCAGGGTAAAAAAATTGCATGGCAACACCACTTCGTATAGTCTGTCCCTCTTTGTGGCCACACTTGCCAACCATCTAGGTATACTCGATCTACGGAAAATACTGTACTTGGTTCTAGATTCTTAGATATTTTTTGTAAATAAAGTACAAAATATTTATAGGAATCTAGAATCAAGTACAATATTTTCGCGTGGTTTATTGCTGGTCAAGAAAATAACTAAACATAGGCAGAGAGCCTTATATTATAACCTTCCTATATATAAATTTCCTCTTTCTCTTTACTGAAAAAAAAACGACACGTTAATTTATTTTATTAGTATTTAGTTATTTTAAATTTATAAACGTTATTAGGGCTCGCTACTTTCAATTCCCACCTGAGTATATTTATACAAACACTAACCGCTAAAATTATAAAACTCTACTAAACTAAATTATAAAACCTATCAGGCATTTTTCAGCGACATTTCCTGAGCTTGGGTACAGAATATAAATTATACGACGTATGTTTCATCTACGTGGTACCAACCAAATTTTCTCATCAAATATTATGTTTACAAATTTACCATACTAAATTATTATAAGTAATTTATCTAGTAGGTAGATTGATAGGTATGAATAACTGAGACCTCATCAGACAAACCATCGATCATCCCAAAAAAGGCTGTGCCCATGTATGGACTTCCCGTCGCAAAAACATTGATTTATTTCGATTTACCTACCGCAGTTGTATGATTTATTAGACCACTTTAAATGTTGTTTGGAGTATGAATCAATGAATATACTCTTTATTGTACTCAAAAACATATCAAAAATAAAATTTAACATCTAAATTAAGAACATAATTAGTACAAAAGGCGGCCTTATCGCTGAGAGCGATTTCTCTCATGCAACCTTGGGATGGAGAAACAGATATAATTCTGATAAGAGTTGGTAGAGCATAAACATTTAAAGAGGATTATCCAAAAAATAATAATACATATTACATACAATACATTACAATACAAAAATAAAGGTGGTTATGAGAGCAAAATGTATTTGAATTTTGTTCTTTATTTATTCAGGAACAGCGGCTACAAAATACATAGTTTATTCAGAGTGATAGGTAGCTGGGTGCATAAGTTCTTAAGAAGCTCTGTTGTTGTTGTTTTTAACATCAACTTCCAGCTTCATAGTTTCAAACGACAACTAGTGTAATTGATGAGTAAGGAAACTGACCAGTGGTACGCTAAATCATAGTTTCAAGAGTTTAATTAATTATCGCCTTTAAATTAATCTTGCTTTTCTTTTGCGTTCACATTAAATTCGAGTCGAAAGGGACTATTTTATTAATGTTTTAAAATTTAAACACACGTAGAAATAAGACGAAGAAAATAATTAAGAGATTTAATTAATTCAGCGTTTGAAACCAACGTGCTGGTGTTAGAAACCGCGGCAGTAATTTTGAACAACAAAATTATGTGATTTCAAGCGTAATTAGGTATGTTGTTTAATTCATCAGCTTTAAATGTTCTCCTTATTTTGGTTTGTAGGCCCTAATTTAAATGACTTGCATGCTATTTACGGAAACGAAACCTACTATATAAGAAAGAGCAGGCATGTTTTCAATAAGGCGTGAACATTATAACATCATCCGTTTATCAATTAAAATGACATGTCTAAAAGTGGGTTTCATAAAACTTCAGACTTCAGAAAATTTTCGGGAATTTTAAATGAAAAAAATGCCCGTAGTCGCAGATAGCTAGGACATGTTTTGTTATTATCATTATTATAGTAAGATAAAATAAAAAACACTACTCATTTTTTAAACTGGCCATTATTTTGGGTTTTCTCCCCAAAAAATCAAAATAATTCGGAAAAATGAGACGTCACAATCACGTTTCCATACTATCGTCAAATAGACTCTGATGAGGTCAGAGAGTACCAGCTGTTTTCACTGGGAATGTGGCTTTAGTTATGCTACTCGTAGCTAGATGGCGCAAAGCTAAAGCCACGGTTTGGGTTCTCGAACGTTGGTTCTTGCCACTATACCAGGCATAGTCGTTCAGTAACTAAAAACTAGGTGGCGCTTATATGTGTGTTTAATAAATAGCACGACTAGTGAAAATAAGAAAATTTTACTTGGTATTTAGTACCTAATTATACTCTTATCAAAGGGTTGTGAAAAGACGACTACTAAATTTACACCTTACCAATCAACAATTCTTTACCTTTGTTTGTATGTCTTGTAACTTGTATCTTAATAATCCTGTGTTACTAGTACAAGGCTTACAACAGGAATAACAGGCGTTACTCCTTTAAGGTAGGTAGAGGTACCTATATCGAATTAAATAAGTAAATACTCATAAATTACTCGCTATTTTCCATAACATATTTGCATGACACGTTTCCTCAGTTTTCATTTATGTTTTTTACGGTAGGTAGGTACCTACCTAAAGACCAGCGTCTTGGGCACGCTTCCGACTGGTTTTTTTAGATTTTTTGCAACAGTCTGCAGTTATCTCAATTGTTTCAGTTGTAAATACTAGTTTTCATTTAATTATTTTATTGATTGTAATTTTCTTTGTTATAAAAGACCGAAATGACACTTTTAATTTCATTATTTTAGTAGGTACCTACTACATACCTACGGACCAAGAAGGCAAGGTAGATGTAAGTACATAAATATTTAGTACATATTTTACACCTTTTTCTGCACTATTATTATCTCTAATATCCCTAACAAAGCTCTTTGTCGCACACATCTAATTTTATCTCCGAATAAAGTCAGTGCCCTCGACAATACGAACTAATAAGGGTGCGAAGTCCCAACAGAAACGAAAGGTGATGCAATTTGTCCCTTCATTTGCGGCCATATAGCCTGTTTGCATGGCCATAAAGCACCACACCTTCAACCACCCACCAGCACACCACCCTTGTTAGACCCCCTATCAATACCACCCTGAGTTAACCTGTAGGTCATGCCCGCTGGTCAGTCGGCTGCCCACCTATTGGCAGGCCAGCTGGATGTCAGACTATAGAATCGTAACCGTAAAACTTAGTGTCTCGTCGACATCGAAGCAGAACCCTCATTTCCTTCAGAAAAACAGGCACTATGGCGTGGATATGAACATTTTGAAAGCGATCAAGAAATATCTCAATCGTCGCTCCAAAAATAAAACAAACAATATGAGAAGAAGGAGGGAATCCGTCGTCACCGTTTATAAAAAAACAACAAAGTTCTTGACGACGAATACTACGAACTTGTTAAAGAAAATGCCAAACAAAAAGTACAGATTTCTGGCGAAGTTGATCGAGGAGATTGAAGAAAAGAACGAAGATAAAACCAAACCTGTTGTGACCTCCGATGAAGAAGATGATTTGGGAGAGAGAGACCTAGATTACTATCTTGGAGTTCGAAAGAAAGAGAGTTTCTGGCGAGACCCAGAAAGTAAAGAACAGATACGGAAAGACTTCTTGCTCTACCACTGTGGTGTAACAGAACAAGATTACGAGCAAAACTATAAGATATCGGCACCTAAAGTGTCTTCTGTGATACAGCAGAGACGCAAACAAGTACCTTTCAAGATACACAGAAAGAGAAAGATTACGGGTGTGAAGGATGATTCTTGGAGAGAAAAAAGTTTGTTCAAACTGTTCACGTATAAACGAGAGAGCGAATATTCAGATTCGTCCAATAGTTACAGCGAGTGTGAATCTGAGGACGGTTATAAAGGTGGTGGTGGAAATCAAACTCCTAGTTCTGAAGATGAAGAGGTTTGTTTTTGTTATCAAGAAACTTTATAATTGTGTTCATTGTAAATGTTTCAATATGTTTAATGTTAGCATTGCCTTATAAATAATTATACAATATAAATACCTATTTAAATAATAATGTAATGTATATAGGTACGTAATGTACCTACGAGTAGGTACATTTAATTAAAAATTAAATATACTCGTACATAGTCTTGATACTTGCCTTAGGTACCTAGTGAAACTTTTTCCTGTGAATACGAGTGAAAATAAAGATAGCACAAAAACACATGATCACGGATAATTGGAAATAGAGTTCCAACGTCAGTCATTGAAATTGATCAACCACTTGATCAAAGCGACAACGGCCTTGTTATACTTGCGTTAAATACGTTCAAGTAGTGCGAACGATGGATCCGGTTTTTATCATAATAATCATAACCTATCTTATCTGACTACGACCGCTTTGCAATCGGAAAACAAGGAATGAACTCAGTCACGTCTGTCATCGCTTGTATGGAAATTTTGAGATCATCTTTGACATTACAAAAATAAAATCTGAAAGGTACTTTTAAGATCAGGAAAGTAACCATAAATAGGTACTTTAATTCAAAAATGCCTTTCGATTAATTGATTTTCAGCGTTCTATTTCTCATAAAGTGTAATGGTTAATCGTTTGACTAGTATCTCACTGAAAGGTACTTTTAAGAACAGAAAAGTGACCATACCTAGGTTCTTTAATTCAAAAGTGCCTTTCGATTCATTGATTTTCAGCGTTCTATTTCTCATAAAGTGTAATGGTTAATCGTTTGACTACTATCTCACTTTGAAAAGTGGAGTTTAAGTGATATTGAATTGTTTTTCTTTTGTTACAGGGTGTTCGAATAAAGGAGGTGTCAGAAGGCAGGCCCTGTGACAACTGTCCGGAGTTATGTCCGGGATTCATCCAACATGCTTGGAGGTAAGTTCATTATGTAAAAGTTCATTTCTGAGAACTCAAACTGTACTTGTTATTCTTCAAGTACTTAACTGCGGTAAAAAAAGGATAGGACGGACCATTTTTTTCCTGAACTTATATCAAAGGTAGGTAAAGAAAACAGGTATAAAATTTGGTCAAGTTGGGCTTTGCCCCCATACCCTTGCGCCGAAAATGTGTTTTCAGACAAAGACCTCAAAACAACACTTTAGAATGTAAGAAACATTCTTAAAGCCTACTATCCAACTACGCTTGTAAAGTTCTATTTCTGGGTCGGTCTTGGACCGTCCAGAACACAATTTGACTACATTTGATATTTGCCTAGAACTTAAAGTGACTACTACACAATAGATCAAGCACTCAAATCCACTAGAACACAAATTGACTAGTGCATATTTTTCCTACATAACATAGTAACATGAAACCAAACTGTCGGGACATTCAGGTATAAAATTTATTTCCTACCTTTTGATGTTTATCATTTTTACCAAAGTACTTTGGGTATTTACCTGTCTGTTTACATAAGTTACTACAAAATAGATAATATATTATTATTATCTTTGGTGATGCGATTAACTAGGTATTTGGGTAGGTACCTACTGCACATAATAGGTAGGTACTATTCACTCTAGACTTATCAATATTATTAAATGTTTTAAGAGGTAAGCACTTCCTTTTTATTCATAAACAGGGCTGGTCTATTAGCGGAAGTTATCGTTTCTTAACACCTTGATATGCAATGACCATGCTTGTGACATTTAAGCCGCATAATGGCCTCTACATCCGATGCATGTCAATATATTGAACGCGAACATGGAGTACCTACCAGTGGAAAAAGCTATTTATAGATAAGTGGTGGGCTCTTTACATATGAGACGTCTGTGGACTTTAATATTACAGCTAGTCTGGCCAATAATAGTCTGATGTTCAATGTTTTGTTTTGTTACACTAGTGAGAGTGTGGCGATTTAAATAGTGCAATCTATGCACTTCAGTTGATTTGATATCCAGCTGGTTCTAGCTTCTAAATTAGAAAGGTCTATCGAGCAAGACACTGGGTTTTTTTTCTTTTTCATTCCAAAGTCTACGTTTGGTATACCTAGGAACCTACACCGATTATTATTTTGGTCTGAAAGCAACAAACAAACAACCTATGACAACAATGAATTAAGTAAGTAAGTTAATCATAAGTCATTGTTAATTAAGTAAGTTAAGTAAAATAAAGCACTTCATACGCTTTAAATTGTAATTTAAAACGTATGAAGTGCTTTATTTTGATCTGTATCGAAAGCAAACATAATGACCAACGTAAACACCATTATCTTGGAGCAAAGCGGCTATTGTGTAAACATTTCACAGCAATCAGCTGTGACCCGGTCAATGATAACATATCGACTGTGGACGACGAACGTACACTATTGTGTGCTCCGACACTATTGTGATACGTAGCCTTGTGAAGAGGTCGCAATCGCAGGCGCATGCAACCAAGCGTTTTACACAGTCGCTTAACCATTGTCACCTGACACTCCGAGCGGGACGGACGTCAAAAATGTGCTTGCAGCTAAAACACTTCGAACTAGCAGACGTTTACCGGAAAATGACGACGGAGAAGCCAGAACGGGAGAGGAGGATCCAGAAGTTTCCATCTCGGGAGAGGAACTTCGCAGTGAGGAGAAAGAATGACAACAATAACTTCAGGCCGCATGTCAACTGTCAGGATTGCGCGCTGGTGGCTGAAAGGGAGAAGAACAATCAAAACGGATGTGTGAAGTGATTTGGGTGTTTATGACTTTAAGTATAGTGTTCTGCCAAGTTTGACTTTGATGTGACCATGCCCTGGACTTGTTTATGAAGTTCTAGAGAAAATAGCTCTATCCAGAATAATTGATTCCTACGCCAGATGCAATGACGATATTATCATTTTTCAATTCTAACAAAGTACTGTCAAAATTTAATGCTATCAGTTATTTATGTGGAAAAACAGTCACTAATCTGTTTATTAACGATTTCTTGAAATGTGAGACCGTGTATCGAATGGACTGTGAGCGCAACGTACTATCACGTGCAGCTTTGTGGTTAATCAAAATGGTAGGACATCGACAGTTAATTATTTCTGTATTTTTATGATTATTAAGCATTTACAAACTGTTTTGTTTGTTAGGATTTAAGCATTGTTTTGTGAGTCATACAACACTGCAATCATACTTGGCGAGTATTTCTTAGATAAAGGTGAGGAGCGAGCCAAGATTTGAATTAAAGACTGTTTGTGTGTAAAACAAAAGGATATTTACGAATAAACTTATTTAAAAACTTCTTTGTGTTTCCTTTTTGCTTTAGGTATCAATATTGGTATGACGAGGGTATTAAGGTAGGTTTTTTTATTTAAAGAAATTATGTTTCACCCAAAAAAGGGTGTTTGTAATTTTCTCAAGTTTTAGATTTTAAGATTGTAGGATATATGTAAGTAAATACAATGTACTCACTAGAAACCTTCTTCTACATATCTATTTTATATATTTTTTGGTGGCAATATGCCTAGTTTTGTAATAAACACATAGATTGGTAATAAAATGTTACAAACATTCAAATAAAACCAGTTTGAAGTCGATCGGTTAGGTAGGTACTAGTATAATTTGCAATATGGTGAAGGAAGTTAGGAAACTTTGTTATGTAGCTCGTTTTTGTGTCCAAAACGTACGGTGGTAATGGCAACATTATATTTGATGTTATGACTGCGTAGATTAATTAGGTACCTACGTAATCACGTCAAATGATATAAATTTAATGGAGCCTGACCTTTTTCACTTAGCATCATCTATCCCCACGCAGCCAGAGCTTGTGTTACGAGTATATTATGATTTCCAGTTGTTTTTGCTTTATTTTGCTCGAAATCACCATGACCTGGATTCTTGTTCCAGGTCTTGGTGTTCTTTTAACGTAGTTCCTCGTAGGTAGGCATGGCAGTGCTACAAAAATAAAGGAACCATCAGATGGTCAATCTGGATACAGGATATGGGTAAGTTAGCATTCACCTTATAGGTAGGTAAGTATAGTATCTACTTCTTAGTGTTCTTAATCACTGAAGGTACTCGTACTCGCTTTGAAAACCGTAAAGTAGCTAGGTATCTAGCTACTAGATAGCGATATTTTTGACGACCTCTGTGGCGCGGTGGGCGAAGGTCTCCCTGCATCGCAGGAGGTTGCGGGTTCGATTCCCGCCTCGGGACAAATGTGTGTACAATCTGCAGACATTTATTTGCTCAGGGTGTTCTGGTCGTTTTCTATCTATAATAAAAATAATTATCTATGTATTGTATTATATTATGTATATCAGTTAGGTATCTAGTACCCATAACACAAGCTCTGCTTAGCTTGGGGCTAGATAATGCTGTGTGAATTGTCCAGCATTATTTATTTATTATTATTTTTAGTGCTGTGCTGTCATATTACTTAGGATAGTTTAGACCACATCAGAATCGACGCCAATATCTGGAGTCCCTATCACACTAATATTATAAATGCAAATGTTAGGATGTTTAATTGTCTGGTTGTTTGTCACGTCAAAACTACTGAATCGGGCTGAAATTTTGCATATTGGTATTTCTAGGCCTGGAATAAAACAAGGGTTTAAAGGTTTTGTATCCAATGAATCAGTTCCCATGAGATAGAAATAACCATAAACAACGCGTACCAAGCCGCGGGCAGAAACTCGTTTATTTGTATTAAGTATAGTCAATGACGTTTGTGAAAAAAAGTTCCAAACCATGCCCATACAATAACCCTCCCCTGTTGGTAGTCGGGTAAAAATACGGGTTATCGTCCAATAAAACGAGATGTAATACGCCTGTTAAAGTAATTGGCGGTACGTGACAACGACACGAGGTGTCAGCGACGTTAATTTGTGACTCACGAAAGCTATTTTAGACTTTATTGTTATACTATTAGGCGTCATGTATTTTGCCGTGCTAAATTGTACACAATAAAGGTATTGTCACGGTTGTTGGTCCCAGACATTCGTTTGCACGCAAAATATTTAGAACCCTCTGTATACTGCCATAGAGTTTCGGTTGAGGAACCTCCCACTTACTATACCACCGAGTTCTGTAGTTAATAATTCGAGCATAAAAATCTAAGAAATGAAAAATATTGGGTCGATTTATAATTTTTATTAATTTGACTTTCGTTGTTTTAGTATTTAATTCCTATCCTTGCATACAATATCTAACTAACAGATGTACGGAACTGAATAAAAAATAATTAATTATCAACCGCCACGTCGACGCACACTAGTGCTGCCACCTATTTTATTTTATTATTATCACGATACACAAGATAATTTTCTAAAAAGCCATTGTGCAGTGCAGTATGTGATACATCAATGATTGTAAGCTTTTTTAAATACATCTGTAATAGTTTTATTTTGTATAGCAAATGCGAAAACAGATGTTGGTGGCCAGGCCATACACTAAGAGCAACTTCGCATCT
Source organism: Eupithecia exiguata (assembly GCA_947086465.1). Lineage (NCBI taxonomy): Eukaryota > Metazoa > Arthropoda > Insecta > Lepidoptera > Geometridae > Eupithecia > Eupithecia exiguata. Next base: position 12,300,914 of record OX352231.1, on the reverse strand, counting down.
TTGCCTAAACTAGAAAAATTAAAACCGTTACAGAGGCATTAAAAAAAAGCTTATGATAAATATGACAAACTGGCCAATGGTTTTTTGAAATTTTTATATTCCTTTTTAAACCACGGACCAACTGTAAACGTAATTATAAAATAAAATAGGTGGTGGCGCTAGTGTGCATCCGGGAGCTGCACTACTTAAATTAAGTATAGTTATTCTGTGGTACCGTGTTTAAACCTATATTTTTAGTTAGAAAATAAACTGCTACTGCCATCTAGCGTGCAATAGCGAAAAGTGTCATGGATAAAACGAAAAGCTTCTAAAAAGAATCATAGATGGCTCTACCAGTTTCCAAACTGAGAATAGAAGTTAGTAGAACCGAGTTTACGAGACACGTAAGAGAGTCGGAGAGAAAATGCGGGTTTGATTCCGAATGCCCGTGTGGGGGAGTAGCAGTCATTTAATATATTATTATGCAGGTAAATAGATAGAAAAAAAGGCACTAGAGGTGACTAGTCCTTATCTATGTACCATCCCACCTGGGATAAGGGATCTATACACTAGCCAAACTCAATGTGAAATGTTTGTAAGCAAACAAACCACTACACAAAAAACTAAAACTTCTTTCTTGGGGTCGAGTTTCAGATAAATTGTAAGAATTTTTATTGAAGGAAGGATCTCAAACAAAAATCTTAACAACTAGGTAGGTATGTAGGTAAAATAAAATGCGTAAAAACGCGGTAAGGTAACTGAGTGAATCTGAACATAATTAGGGACGGTTTGTTTACAAACATTGTATATCCAATTCGGCTAGAATATTTGTAGGTGGGTAGGTACCTTGTACTGGGTACCTTCACGGTACCTTCATACATACTAGCTATCCAGGTTGGCACTAGTTAATTTTTCAGGAAAGGAAGGGTAGATACTGAACGACCTGGAAGTACCTACAGGTAGGCTAATTGATACAGTTACTTATCTGAAATAGCTGGTAGGTATCCTTTCTGTTATCAGCATCAGCTGAAGTTGATTGAAAGATGACATCATCAAAGCTAGTTTCAGTACTCAGAGCATCAAAGGCTCACTTGTCTATTTAACTGAAGGTGAGGAGGTTTTGAGGTACCTACTCAATGTAGGTACAAATAAAACCGGCCAAGTACGAGTCAGACTCGCGCACGAAGCGTTCCGTACCGTTCTCTGTAAGATATTATAAGGCTGAGAAAAAAATTGGAAAAAATCACGTTTGGTGTATGAATAAATTTTATTTCAATTTTATTTTTTTATAAAATTAATAAATAATCTATATTCTGTGAATATTTCAAGCGTCTACCTGTTGTCGTTATCAATATCAAGCAAAATACCTAAAACCAGCCTAGTGCGAGTCAGACTCGCGCACGAAGGGTTCCGTCTTCCGTACCATTATCTGTAAAAACGGCAACAAAATCACGTTTGTTGTATGGGAGTCCCCTTAAATATTTATTTTATTCTGTTTTTTAATGTGTTGTTAAAGCGGCAACAGAAATAGATTATCTGTGAAAACTTTATTTATTATAGCCTGGTGACAGACGGACAGACGACCGACGACGGACAGACGAACAAACGGTCAGACGGACAGCGGAGTCTTAGTAGGTAATAGGGTCCCGTTTTACCCTTTGGATACGGAACCCTAAAAAATGTAACAGACAAGGTCATACATACTTCACTGGTAAGCTCCGTCGTCGTCGTCGTCGTTGTCGTTCCGAAAGACCGAAATCCGACAACTTGGAAATCCCTTGAACTTGAACCGAAGACAGTGATTATATAATAGTTGGTATGCACGCGAGGTAAACAAACGCGGCAACCCGTTCGTTGAGTTGACGCTTGATGCTTGACGCGCATTTGTCATTTGGAACGCGCGCGATTCGCTAGCCGTGGCTCGCGCTCTACGGTTTGATTTCCGAACGCGGCGCGAACTGTCAAACTCCGGATACAAAACAAAAACAAACCATTTCTTTTTCGAAATTCAAATGAGTTGGTGTGTTCTGTGAAAAGAGTTTATAGTTTCGTGGATTTGTGGATTGATTGTGTTCTAATTTTAAATGTGAGTGGTTTGTGAAGGAAGTGACTGACTGCAAAATGACCGATAACAGCTGATAGGGATGGTTGACTAACAAAAAGTTCTAGGAATCTCGGATTCTCGGTCGAAAAATAAAAGGTTGGTGGTTCATTTCAATTAAAATACAGGTTGGTTGCTAATAATGATGTAATTAGGTAGGTATTCAAACAATAATCGTAGACAATTAGAAGAATAAAACATTGATAAAGGTTGATGTACCTACCTAGGTAGGCAAGTGGTACGTATATAATAGAAAGATCACACCACAGGTACCTAGGTAGATATGTTAGGTAGGTAGGTAAAATTGCTACTTAGATAAACCGGTAGGTAAGTAGGTCGGTAGGTAAGTACCTACTTTTTGCAGAGCTTAGATAATATTTACTTACCTACTTATGATATTTCAAATTTAATTTTATAATTATTCTGCCTGTAGAAGGTAAAAACTGTGAGGTAACATTACCCAAGTTTAGCTAGGTCGTTATTCGAAATAGGTAACTAGTATACTAGGTACACCAATTAGGTACCTACCTGCTTCAGCTAGGGTCCACCACATAGGTACGTCATCATCATCAGCCCTGCTCAACCCACTAGGTACGTAACGTACCTACCTACACTAAAATTATAATTTGCCGGCTGGCGGTGGTGGTCGATGTCATGCAGAAGTACTTATCACCACGTTCACCACCAATGAGGTTGAAGCCTTATTTAAAATTGGTCAATGCTCGAATTTCAAAAGCGAGTCGAATTCCCGTCATAAATAACATTCGAAATGTGGAAACGTGTGAAGGCAGTAGGTACCTGTACCTAGTCGTTACCTAGTAGGTACCTAGTCGTTAAAATATAGTTGCGTGCCAATAGCACCCATGTGGCCCAATATTATTGTCCGTGAAAATCAAATTATCTACGGATTTTAAACAACGGCGAGTCGAATGCATAACCACGTTCTTGTTCATGGTTAGGTTACCGGGTAAGATTTTCGTCATCTGATAAACCTACCTACTTCTAGGTCAGTTGAACAATCTACGACGTAATCGTCCTCCAGTTCAAAATGTACTAGGTAGCTAATGTAGCTATACTCAAGCTATTATACAGATACAATATTTGTAAACAAGCATCGATTCAAGAATCTAAAACTTTATGGTGTAGAGTTTGAAACGTAATTATCATTGTTTATGGTAATTTATCTCACTAATATTATACGTGAAAGTTTAGATGGTTGGATAGATAGATGGATGGATGTTTGTTCCTTTATCACGCCAGAACGGCAAAACGGATCTGGATGAAATTTGGCACAGAGATAGATTATAGTCTGGAATAGGACATAGGCTACTTTTTATCCCGAAATTCCTCCGGGAACGGGAACTACGCGGGTGAAACCGTGAGGCGCTGCTAGTGTTAGATAAAGTAAGAAGCGGCATGTAATGCAAATTCTGTCAAAAAGTTAACAAAAAGAAAGTGCAGGGAAGTATGGGGGCCATGTTAGTAAGACCGAACAAAAAAGTCGCAGAAAAAAGGATTCGAAGTATCGTTACATCAATGAATAGTTTACCGATGAAACAATTTTCTGTTTATAATTTTTCGCAGTCACACGGGGACCCGTTTTACAAACATTATATCTTCAGTTTGGCCGTAGTGTAACTATACATTTTATTTATTCTTTAGAACTTCTTAAATTTGATTTGATAGGCAGTTGGGGTTGTTATGGGGTGCTGGCCGTCTAAATTAGGGAGATAATGTTCCTACCTGAGCCCTATTTCCACCAAATTAATCACTCACTTCACCATAACAATGATATCGTCTTAGAATTACATGTTATGGCATATTACCTTTGATGAAAGAAACTTCAGATGGAGGGACGCGTGACAAAAAGTGTCACAAGGGTTGAAACCACTTTATCAATCGCCTTGCATTATAGCACCGCACGCCGCACGCAATAAGTATCTATAGTTTTTTTCATCTGTGGACGAATCGGCGATACCATTGTCATAGTAAAGCGATTGGCTTGCAGAATTAGGCCCCCTGAATGTGTGTAGGTAAATGAAAAGTAGCCAGACTTCGAAAAAATCGTAAACTCGCTATCGTAAACCGTAAAGTAAACTACTGACTCATGCTTTCTTACACCAGTGACTCAACCAATACCAGCATCATGTTTTGGTAAAAAAGAAACAACGCATTGGTGACGGCAAATTATTGGAATTCCTTACCTAGGTATTGTACCACTGTGTTTCTAGCAACTGTTTCAGCTAGCAACTGTCATGGTTTTTGTAGAATTTCAATAACCTCATCCTATCAGCACATACTCTCTCTCGATGGTACCTTTGGACATAAAGGGAAGGATGCTTTACTAACTCGCTTCCCCCTTTATATTCGAATGCAATGCACACTTGCGTCCCTAAAAAAGAAAACAAACGTCCCCCACGCAAGTTTGAGTCTTTCTTTACCTTACTCCGCCTTGCAGGCGAAGTTGTGATCTCAGATGTTAAAAAAAACATAGATAGAAGCTACTGCCCTACCTCTGGAAGGCTCTTAGTCAATTCATGCAACTGTAAGGGTAAGTGGCGAACTATGAACGCCGCAAGATTTATCATCATCATTTATCATGGCCGCAGTGATACGAAAGCCACCTTGAGCAAATAAAAAAAATAAGGAATAAAATTGATAAATACAGATGCCGCGACCGTCATAGCCTTTATTTCTATATACATAATTACCTACCTACCTACAAGAGTGTAGGTTAATACTTAACGCATTCACTGTCCATTCTCGGCAGTGCGACCCGCAGGGACGCGTCTTCGTCGTCGCCCCGCTGTTTCTAGTAGCTCCGGATGAACGAGTGCGTTGATTGTCATGAAAGTGTTAAATAAATATTATGTCTCTGTTCTTTATACTAAATCAAAGCCCTTACTAATAATGCCAGAAGCAAGCCTTTCAAAATGACCAGGACCAGCCATGTCAGCAAAAATAAACAAGACCCAGCATTCTTAGGACCTTGCATTCAAAAGTAAACAGCACTGTTTAGTTTCCCTTGTTAATTGGCGTCAAAGCATTTTGTTCAAGCAAATTGTTCTAAGAACTACGACTATTTACATAACAAACTAATAACACCGTCGTAGGATTGTACAGCGATCTCATTTGGCAAGATCTTCGGTTAAACATAATTTAAGCATAAAATGTACAAATGTGTATCTCCAATACCGATTCAGTAATGCAAGAGCTCAGGGGAACTTGTTAAACTGCAGCGTACCTTAGGAGGCCGCGACTCGGCAAACGTAGTGTAGGTCGCCCTCCGGCCAGGTGGGATGACGATTTGCGAAAGACTGCTGGCAGATGCTGGATGCGGCAAGCTGAAGACAGGGCACTATGGTGCTCATTACGAGAGGCCTATGTCCAGCTGTGGACTAATATAGGCTGATGATGATGATATATTTTTAAATAAAACTAGCGAGAGTTTGCAACGGCTTTAGTAGAAATTTGAAATTTAATTTTTAGGTACATTAAATATAATAGATAAGCAGTTTTTAATACATTAAGTAAAACAATAGAAAACACACAAAAAACTCGGTACAACTAAAAAGTAAGCAAAGAACTCAGGACCAGGGACGAGAGAAATCTCGTCCCTGCTCAGGACTAAGGTGGTTTGACGCGGTTTGGCGCGAGATTCAAATTTTTATTCTCGCGCCAACCCGCGTCGAACTACCATAAGATATCCTACAAAATTGTTATTGAACGTTCCACCTGCACATCGTAAACTATCTTCTATGCAACAAGGGCTAGCGCAATATGACTGATTATTACTAAACGTGTCTAAAACGGTATCGTAAACGAGATCGTAAGTCAGCTATTCAGGTAAACGTCATCCCTTCAAATCAATGATGAAACTGTTTACGAAACATCAGCCGTATGCGGAACAATATTTACGTTTCGTGTATGAAGAATGAGATGAATACATGATTGAGTCATTTCGTGAACGTAACAAGATGCTACAGTTATTTTAGATACAATTTTATTCTATAAGTAAACAATACAAACTGGTACAAAGAGAAATAACAGTTATGGAATAAAACAAAATGAACACAATCAAAACTCATTATATTTGTATTATGTAGTTTAATGCATTAAGTTTATCAGTTTATATAACTTTTTTCTAGTAGGTACCCATAACACACACAATCTCTACCCATCTTGGGGTTAGATAATGCCGTGGGAATTGACTAGTATTATTTATTTAATTTAGATTTTAAATGCAGCGACTTTTACAATTTGCAAGGTATTTTAAAAAATGGTGGTGCCTTTCCTTTTGTAACAGTATTCAATTTAAGAGATAAATAACTTAACTACTAGTAGCAAAATGGTGTAATTATGATTTGATGAATTGAATGCTTACTTAATTTAATAGGTATTATCACATTATACACAGGTTTATGATAAATCCTTTGACAAACAAGGTACTATTATTAAATTATTAAAATGGAATATCTACATGCTAATAAGAACGTTGAAATTGATTTGATAATGGAAGATTAATAAATCCTCTTTATATCAAATACAAATCATCTCTGCCTTTAAAGCAACCTTCTTATAGTATGCACATTGTAATCAGCTAAGAACATCACCTCAATCGCATGACAGCACAATGGATTGCCGTTTCAAACCAGCATTATTACTGTGCTTACTGTTATTTAGAACCATTTCAACTTTCAGACTAACGGTTTCGGTAAAGATATGTAAAACTTCGCCAGATTGTTACAAATTAATTGTACAAAATTGTTTATTAGAATTGGAATCAATATCGTTTATTTGTTTAAGGTTCATTCATTTCACACATGAATGTTCCACATCATTCAGTATAAATATTGTTTTTTAATTACTACACAACTAAGAATGTGAACTCAAATCAACTAGACGCTTTTGTCCATCACTCAGCAAAAAATATCGATATGACCAGTTTGACCATCACTCAGCAAGTGTTTTGGCAAAGCAGATAATGCCCTAGCGTTGGTTGGTTCCTTGTACCACTGTATATTTTCTGGTTACAAATTCTAAATCATGTTTTCTGGCTTCGAATCCAAGTCACATAGTCCGTCCATTTGCGTCATTTTCTATAATATTATCGTAAGTACGAGCTTGTCTACTACCTATCCACAACCTATTCATCTATTCGCATTGTCTTATTCAATGGGCATGTTGATAAACAAAATGGTTTCTAGTATGATACAAAGTTGCATACATAACATTTCTCGTCTTGTTTCTGAGATCACAAAATCTTCAACGATTGTGTTTTACATGATGACAGCGTGGATTCATTCATGTTACTGTATTCAACAACTGGGACTCGTCAATCGGTTTTCTTGCATTATGTATCTGATCAGTTGTTTGATCTATTAAGATCGCACTGTGTTATACTTACTTGGTTATTTACAGATTCCCACAGCCTACCTTATTCAATGTTCTCCTTCACACAAAGGATGAGTGAAGTTTGAACAAAACTCGACGGTTTTTGACATTAATTACTTTTATACGTCAAAGTTTATAGATGAATCTTTCAAGGTAGTGTTCGTACGCTGATTAAAATCTCTTGACAAAATAGTTCTTTACCTTGCCGAATCGACGTTATCCAAAGATATAGTTAAAAACCGTTAAAAAATAGTTCTATTTCATCTGGAAAGCTTTTGAAACCACGAGTGCCATAGTTAAATTGGCACACCCGTTCGTAACTTATGAGTTACGTCCTAAACAAAAAAATCATATCTAACCATTGTCACCTTAATATTATTCAAGCTTATCCTGGGTGGGCTTATCCACGGTCAAGGCTGGCTTCTCCCTGATAGTAAATTGGTGGCATAAAATGTATTTTTGTTTTATGAAGTCGTAACTGCCTACTTGTCATTTTATTATCACTTTTCTGTCATTAAATGCTCCACCTAAACCACTCAATTTTGCAGACAGCTGAGATATTAAAAGTCATTCATATGAAGATTGTTATTTATTACGAAAAAAAAATATAGGACTTTTGTTACCTACTTAAAAAGTCATAATTTTTTTCTCTATTTTCATTTTGTTTCTATTCTCTGATCAGCTACTTTTTGTCAGGAATTCCCAAAATAGCGCCTTCTGTGCTTCAAACGTTAGCGGATGTAAGTTTTCATCGAATAGATTAAAATGTAGATTTAATTTTAAAAAGTCACTCGCAAAAATACCTCACCCATCAAAAATAATGAGGAAGACATCAGCAGACGCAAATTGAGAATATAAATCACAGGGCCGCTTTTTCAAGGTCTAATCTAAAAAGAGATGCGATGTGCCTGTCAAACTAATAAATGTTAGAGATACTTATAAAATTTAATGATTGAAATTATAAATTGTACCTACCTACAGGCCCAATAAGATGATCACACATCACATCAACTGTCCGCGCTGGACATATCTGGCTTTGTATCTCTCTATCTGTTCTGCAGGGGCGCTGCTGCCCACCCTCCGATGGATATCCTATCCCATAGACCTCTTACGGCACCCGCGCGAAGAGTTGAGTGGTGCAAATTCTAAACCGGCACCACAGGGCAATCAGAGAGAATAAGATCAATTAACCAAAAAGAAAATCTGGAAATACACGTAGAAAAGAATTGAGAATATGTTATATTCTTTATGATTTAGGATTTATTTTATTTTGTTGAGTTGCATTTTAGAAAATAAAAGACCCGCTTAATATAATCATTAAATATACTTATTTAATACATATATAGATACTTTGAAATCCCTACATTTACCGTCCATCTTGAAAAAATGTTGGCGCGGGAATTCGTTCAGAAACCGAATCTCGCCATTTCAATAAAAATGAATCGAATCAATTCGCCCGTATTGCGGCCGATAAAATTACGTGCCAAATTAAATGTTTGCGTAGTTTTTTCCGTATTTTCTGAGATCACTAGGTGATCGTCTTTGATCATCTTTAATGAGCTATTAAAACATTTTATAGCGTGTAAACCTGTTTAATGAGGTTATGAGGTTTACTTCAAACTTGCATTGGAGATAGAGTAGATAATTAATTAGGTAACTTCCCCCTTCTCCCGTTTTTTTACTGTACGGTCATGTCATCGTCTTAGTACAATTTTTTTTCGTTAGGTATGTATTTATACATTATTCTTTTTACCTACTAATAATTAAGTGTTCAAATCGCGTATGTTTAAAAATAATAATTAAGTAGGTACATCTTAAACAAAAATACTTTTTATATAAATATTTCATGAGTAAATTAATTTCTGGTTTTAAGAGTTGACTTTAAACTAATTTAGGGCCGTATGTACCTGCCCAACTAAAATTAGGTATGTATACAGTTATTCTGTGTGTGACCTGACCTAACCCTTATTAAATATTAAGGGACCTCATTAATTTCATCACACCACACAGTAGGAAGGTAGACTTGGTAGGACTAGGAATGCATAACACATAAACACTAAGAAAATAATTTAACACTTGAAACCTCCATTTTCCTAATTTATCGGGTTTGGGATTTGGTATTTGTGCCAATAAATTCCAATGGCATTTCACCAATATTAATTCAAATATTACGACTACAAACGAAGTTATTTTCGAACAGACGCTAGACAGCAATATTTAAATTTAATTTAAATCAGCGCCAAACATACAGGAAGGAAACTGAAGATCGAAATTATTCACTAAATAATTTTTAGTAATTATACCTAAGTTAAGAAAATAAAGGCGTAGCGAAGGTTAGCTTATCGAAATAAAATGCCATACGGGTGCTAATTTGGCGAATGGCGTAATAGTTTAGCACACGTGCATGTCCGTGGCACGGGTAGCTACTGTAGCTATACCTAGCATACTATAAGTAGATAGATAGCTATGCTAGGAAAGATAGACACATAATAAACAGGGTCCTAACTCCTTAGAATCCTCAAGTTGGGATTCTGTTGAATGACTGCTTAACCCTAATGATTTGGTAATGTAATTTGTCTATTTTTTTTATTGTTTGTTCTTGATGTATTTTTGTGTAACTGATGGACTCTCGTATGTCTGAATAAAGAAACTTTTTATTTTTTATTTATAATAAGATACCTACCTACTTACCTAGGTAGGTATGTTAGTGTGTTATGCCTACCATCAGCATCATAAATTTATGAGAAGAGCTAAGAGCTACCTGTAGATCGTTTGCAACAGTCTCCAGTTAGTTCAATTGTTTCAATCGTAAATACTAGTTCTAATTTGTTTCTATTGTTTGATTGTAATTTTCTTTGTTGATAAAGCTTTATTGTTTCATTATCATCCCCAGCCCTTGTTGACCCACTGCTGGGCATAGGCCTCTCTATGTTTATGCCATTCACCTCGGTCCTGCGCTTTTATTTATTTAAAATAAAATGTATTTTTATAACCAAAAAAGGTATAAATAACTACTTAGTTTATTTTCTATATCTCTCAAAGGCGATATGCCTATGAGAGAGAAAATAAACTACCTACAAATCAACACAACTGTTTACAAGATCTAATAGAGAATGCTTGTGAGATAGACTGCCTTGTGATTGTGACTGACTCATGGCGCAAGCCCAAAAAGCTAAAAAAAACCCATTAAATCTTGATTATTAATTAATAAATTATAATAGAAATTCAGACTTATCTACATCTACACTTATATTATAAAGAGGAAAGATTTGTATTCTTGTATGTAACGAATAAACTTAAAAACTGCTGGACAGATTGCAAAAGTTCTTTGCCGTTAGAGAGATACATTACACTGAGTAACATAGGCTATGGAATATACCCGTGCGAAGCCGGGGCGGACCGCTAGTTAAAAATTAAACGAATAAGATGTTTATTTGTATCAAAAAGGCAGTGACTTGAACTAGGTACCTTACCTATGTAATAAGTTCATTCAGTTTAAATTACTTATTATTAATAATAATAAAGTAAAGTGATTGTTTGTTATATTATACGCTTAATTAATTAATAATATCACTAATTACGATCATAAAATAGAAACTTAGGTTCCTACTTAAACTAACCAATACCTACCTAAGTAACCCTTATAAACTTGATCGTTGAATCAATTTGGGTTCTATTTAAGTTGTTATTTAGGTAACCTAGGTTCTAATCTAATCTGTGTATTTAGGCAGAGTAAGGTAAACGGTGGGTAAACGCCGCCTCTAGATAACAACGGTAACGTGTCATTGAGCTACTGTTGTTTACTTTAGGATTTGGGCTTCGAGGCTGGTAGAAATAGACATGGGCAAACATTTATTTGCTGCTCACACAGTAAAAAACACATAAGAAATTTTAGTTCACATCAAGCATTATTATCACATCACACTTTTATAAATGAGAAAGTTTGGATGGATGGATGTTTGTTACTTCTTCACGACAAACCTGAACGGATCGAGTTGAAATTTTGCATACAGCTAGTTCTAGGCCTGGAATCATACACAGCCTTGTTTTTATACATCAGTTCCGATGGGATAATAGTTATTTGTTATACAAGAGTGCAAAGTTGCTTTTTAACCGCGTGCTCAATTTTGAAGACCGAGTAAGCGAAGGATTCTAAAATTGAATCACGAGCGCAGCGAATGATTAAAAAATTAGAATCACGAACGTAGCGAATGATTAAAAAATTAGAATCCTGAGCGTCAGCGAGGGAATCAAAAGAGCACGAGGTAAAAAATCTTTGCACTCGAGTGCAACACGTAACTTTTCATCCCACCTCAGCGAGGAAAGAGTATTTTTGCTCTTCGATATCCGAGTGTAAATGCCGTTTCCGCCGATAAAAACTGCTTTTACACTCAAATATAGAAGAGCAAAAAGACTCTTTTCGAGATGGAGGGGATGAAAAATCACTTTTAAAAGCTTCCATAGAAACAACGCGTGCAAAGCTGCGGGTAGAAACTAGTTAATTCATAAAGAGCATTTAGATTTAACTTGTTTACTTCTTACTTTTATTTAGTTTAGATAGGTAAACTAACTTACTTATGTAGTTAGTTTAACTTCTAATTGATAGGTACAATAATCTAAAGGTACATTACCTTTGTAAGTAGCATAAAAAGGTAAAGTAGTAAAACCCACCCTACTAGACCCACTACCTAGGTACAAACCAATTAGTCATCACTAGGAAACGAACGTTATAAAAACACCAATTACTAGTACAATATACCGTGTGACAAGACAAGAAAAGACAATACATAACGGGCAATTGTTTAAATTAGGAACTTCCTTGACTTACTGCTGTACGAACTGCAGAGGTCATACTTACTGCTAATACATCTGTGGCAGAGGTCAAATTACTAACTACTGAAAAACTGTGGCAGTATTCATAGTAAACGTTATAGACATAGTAACTGCTTGTAGCATCTGTGCAACCTATAAGATTACCGGAGGTCACTAAGGATTCGAATTTTAAAAGATCAAGATCGGTTGACGTAATATTCGAATTGCAGGATTAAGAAGTCACTCTTACAATTTAAATCTTCTTTTGACTAGAGCTGTGATGACTTTTTGGAACTGCCAGTCCATTCGCTGTTTACGAAAAATACAATAAAAATTATATTAACAATTAATAAGTAAGTACCAATCGTAAGTTTCTTTCGTAGGGTTTTCAAATTTTATACGGAACTCACGTACTCCACCAAATGATAACCAAGTAAATAAAATATTTTCCTTCTCAAATTAGAATTTTCATAAAAAAGTCTCAACTCAACACATGAGATTCAGTAATTAAAGTTACCGTTACCATCAATTCATATCTCGTTTCGCTTTTTCATTATCAGCCGTTTATCGCAAACTGATGGGAGCCTGTTAGCCTACAACCAGTTTTTGTGGCTGTAACCAAATTGGACATGCATCCGACCTTAGGCCTTCAGACCAGTTGCTATATTTGACCTCATGTAGAAGGGTCCGGCAAAGTAGGGTGAATAATAATGAATATATCAACGCATGCAGGCTTAAAGGCTCAACTTAGATGATTCATAGAAACAACCTGTCCGGCAACAACTATAACACTTTTCATTAGGTCCTACCTATTTTATTTATTATAGAAATCACACAGTAACAGTGAAAATTGTTAAATTTATAGTTATGGACTGAAGCCGAATATGCCCGATTCCGCGTTACGTAACAGTCCCGAGCGTGACGGCTCAGTTTCGTTGACTGTTCGCAGAAGTGCACCATACCTGCCTAAAGTTTATCCATAAATTAGATACCTATTAGTCGGTTTACACTTAAAAACAGCTGTCAAAAATCTTCCTTCACAAACCAGAGTTCTCCAAAAAAACAATATAAATGACCAAAAACCGAAGTGCATCGAACCAACCAAACGTCAGTCTCGCAAATTCATAAATGCCTCCAACGGAAATAGCGGAAGGCATGTTGTGCCTGTCGAGACACGACGCGTGTCCCTGGCAGGAGGCGCTGCAGGCTGCCGAGCTGACCTGGACGGGGCTCCAGTACACCTGCTTGAAGATCCTGCATCTGTATTGCAAGGTCTTCGAGAGAGAAGATGTGATAGAGATGATTATAAGGTATGTAGTGTTATATATCTTTGGGTTTATTTCTTACTAGCAGCGCCTCGCGGTTTCACCCGCGTAGTTCCCGTTCCCGTAGGAATTTCGGGATCAAAAGTAGCCTATGTCCTATTCCAGACTATAATCTATCTCTGTGCCAAATTTCATCCAGATCCGTTTTGCCGTTCTGGCGTGATAAAGGAACAAACATCCATCCATCCATCTAAACTTTCGCGTTTATAATATTAGTTATTATTAGTTTATAATATTAATTATGATGGTGGACATTCTTCACACAGTAGCATCTAGCCTCCATGCAAATTATGTAGTCAACTAAATAAATAAATAATGCTAGACAATTCACATAGTATTATCTAGCAGAGCTAAGCAGAGCTTGTGTTATGGGTACTAGATAACTGATATACATAATACAATACATAGATAGATATTTTTTATTATAACGTATAAAACGACCAGAACACCCTGAACAAATATTTGCAGATCGTACAAACATTTGCCCCGAGGCGGGAATCGAACCCTGCCGCAGGCGGACCTTCGCCCACCGCGCCACAGAGGTCGTCGAACTATGAATATATTTGAAAAAAGAAAGAAAATTACCTACTAGAAAAACCGTCATTGTCAACCGTTCCTTCTCAAAACTTAACTATACCTAATTAACTTTATCAATGCGAGCGAGTGAACAAAAAAATTCAGTAAAGATTAATCAAACAACACTGTTTTTCTTATTTGATAATCATTTTCTTAAAATGACTTGTCTATGAGATTATTTCGTAAACCTAAAGAGACTGTTGACTGTTATATGTTATTGGTTTTTAAAACAGTTTTTGATTACTTCAGGGCTAGATGGTTCTGTGGGAAAAGTCCACCATTGTTTATGTTTGAAAAGAAAATAATATGCGAAGCTGAAGACGGAAAAAGAGTAACACTTTATGTCTGTCGTATTGTGTTATTTATTTACACAAACTGGAAGCTAATAAATACAAACCACCGTGCATTAACGTATAAATTATGAATAATGTAGGTTACTTGTAGAGTTAGTGATTCATGGCGTATGGATGAGATACCTACTGCAATGATCATGGTGCTCGTAAACAAACAAGGACCATACGTTAAACTGAGGTTAAAGACGATAAAATTTACTGTAAGTGTACATCAGAACAAGGTAAAACATAATAAACTAAAACAACTGACGATCGTATGTAGGTATATTTTATGTACAGAATTTTTTAATCGATTAATAATGTTAAGTATTATATTACCGAAAAAGATAACGATTCAAAGTACTTCTGTCCTTTTGTTGATTTTTCAATCAAAATGAAACAAATAAATGATAAAACCATCATATTTATTGTTTGTGTGTCGCATAAATAATTTTCTTTCTTTCAAAATAAAGATATCCCGCTAAAAGCTTTATGACAATTCTGTGAACGGCTTGCCTTTCTTAAATTTTCTTATTTCTATCCATCCAAAGGTTGCCTGGAAGAAATCGTTTCTAAGCGATAAGGCCGCCCATTGTACTTTTACGTTCTTATGTCTATGTTTCTTTTAATCTATTTTGTGGTGTAGGTACAATAAAGAATTTTGTATTGTATTGTATTTTGTAATACAGTGAACGGTGACGTCACGTTTCGAATTCTAACGATCTTCTTTTCAATGATAAAATATTACAATAAAAACATCAAAAAATACAAAAATAAATACGCAGATACATTCCTAAATCAGTAGAGAATAAAAATAAAAATAATCAGATTTTCTGAAGTCACATGCATAGTCCTTTTTATGATAAGAAATTAAATACAAGAAAATTTGCTAGCATATTACTTCTAAAAGCATCGAGAAACCAATAACATCGCTGTTTACATTACCATCTCTGCCATTTATAACCTTACACCAATAAATCGACTATTCCCTGGCGCCCCAATAGAAAATACTCATTAGTCGTATCATTAAAGACCTCACTGTTATTTTTCTGTGGCTTTATGAGCAAGGAATCGTTGATTTTATAGCCGAGTCGTTACAGTCGCTGTAAGACTGACCGGCAGTCAGAAAAAATAACAATTAGAAAAGGTATCAACTGATTTAACAAGGACAACTCACAGTTGACAAGACAATGGTTAGGATAACGCTAAGGTTTTATTGGATAACAATTATTAATTGTTGGTGTCTCTCATTTCCATGATCTCAGACTTACAGTCTGGGGAGAGGAGGGACCTAGTGGTCCTTTGGCTCACGAAGCCAAGAGCAGAGAGGACATCTAAGTGAGTTTATCTTATAACATAACAAGTCTTATGCCGGGTACAGACCAAGCGAGCGAGAGCGAGCGAAGGCTAACGAACGAACGCAAAAGTACCAGTGAGGACGTCATTGCGAAAACAAGCGAGTCCAAACAAGGGCCTTCGTTCGTCTTCGGCCGTGCTCCGGCGGCTGTCGCTACATCAAAGCAATATGGAACGAACGTACCGATTCTCAAATCCCAATCGTTTGCATTCCCTCCCCTCTGGTCTGTACCCGGCATGAGACTAACAGCAAAGAGGACCTCTCCTCTTTACTGTTAGCTCCTTCCTTTTGGGGTATCATATATACGATCGTAATTTTGTAGAGATTACCCCAAGTGCGTGGGCCTATGTGAGTATATAATAATAACAAAAACGTTATGATCCTATCGTGTCCCTCCATCTGCAGGGCAAAAGCCTCGCTTTCATCCTTCCTTTCAACCACAAGCTACCTTTTAATTTAAACTCATGTGTTTGTAAACTTATGAACTCCAAAGAGATAAACAGAATTGCAGAGTTGCGGCGGCGCCCGCGCAACCAAAGATCCTTTGATCACCATCAGTTTCTTGTAAAGCGTTGTTATTGTTACTCCTACACTCTTGTTCGTAAGACACGTTCATAGATCCCACGGCAATTGGGCAAGTAGATCCATAATGTGGGATGTTACATTCTAGGAGTTTCCACATCGTCATTATATCTGGACGACGTCCATTGCTGGACATAAGCGTCCCCAAAGATCGATCGCCACAATAACCTGTTAGGATTTTATTGAGTCTACGTTATCTACTAATTTACTCTTGATCTTATTGTCTTTACTATTAAAAATAAATAATAATAATAATCATTTATTTCAGACTATAGAACAGTTACAGATCTTATTTTAACTTATTCTACGTTCCATAGTAATATGTACCTTAAAACTAACATGCACAAAATATTAAAAACTTATTTTACGGCGAGACGTGACGCAATCAGGGTGTCAGCTGACGATGACGGTGCACGGCGGTGTCTCCTTGCAGACGACCAGTGAACCGTCGGAACTTAACACCTTTCGGCCAAAACTCTGCGCTTAAGTAAGTCGACAGATGTTCAGTTGGAACTCTGACCATAAATAAATCAAAGCTCACATTATGGCGAGGGTCCAGCTTTTCGACGCGCATCGAGAGTCCAGTCTTCATTTTCAGGTACTCCTCCACAGCTTATATTATTATTGCTATTATTCGTACGCAATCATCCGATAAAAAATCTATTACTAGCTGCTATATCTTAGATCTACGTCGTATCCAGGTACAAATATGAACAAAGCCACAGGTAAAAAATACAAGTAACAAATACTTCAAGATGTAAAAGAAACTTAGACGTTAACCTATTAAAATGCCAAGGCTGACCCTTACAAACCCCTAAACGAGCTAGGCTAACCCCTTCCATTTGAGTAATGAGATTGACTTTGTAAGCAACTCGTCTTCGTCCCATGACCTTATTGGATTTAAAGATACTGTAGCACTTTAAGATAAAGCTTTGTGACTTCTGTCACAGTATAAATAAACTTAGCTTCTTCTAAACTAAAGAATGTCAAAACTAGAATGCCGCTTAGGTTTAGTTAAACCTGAGCAGCATTCTAATTTTGACATGTCTTAGGTTTTATTCTAATTAAATTTTAATATTTTATTTACTCTAACTAATACGGTAACATACACCAAATATCTATTTGCATTAATTTAAAACATAGCTCACACAGTAATGCTTGTTTTAGAGTGTACACCATTCAAATATTCTGCAAAAGCAAATTTTATTGTCAATCGTAATCAGAAAATCATGCACGACCCTCGGTGTAGTATCGAAAATATTGGGTACTACCTTCAGCCCATGGCTTTGCACGCATTTTGTCTTATTAATAAAACCGGCCAAGTGCGAGTCAGACTCGCGCACGAAGGGTTCCGCACCATTATCTATCAAAAACGGAAAAAAAACACATTTGTTGTATGGGATTTTTTTTATCTTAATTTAATTATTGATTTTTAAAGTGAATATATAACTCAATATTCTGTGAATATTTCAAGCGTCTAATTATTGCCGTTATTAATATAGAGCAAAAACGAGCAAAAAAAACACGGTTGTTGTATGGGAGCCCCCTAATATATTTATTTTATTACATTTTTTTGTATTTGTTGTTATAGCAGCAACAGAAATACATAATCTGTGAAAATTTCAACTGTCTAACTATCACGGTTCATGAGACAGACGGATAGACGGACAGACGGACAGCGGAGTCTTAGTAATAGGGTACCGTTTTTACCCTTTGGGTACGGAACCCTAAAAACTAGTCAAGATATATATGAGTGCAAAATTTCAGGTGACCATAGACAACGTTAAATCTAATGATGAATGGATCATTCAGTAGATTTAGCGTTGTCTCTGGTCAAATATTTCACAGCACGGCACAAACTTTTGCCTGAATAATAGGAAATAAGCAGGAAGTAAGAAGCACCGCCATCCTTCATTTTTCTCACAATAGTTCTGGTTGCCTGGAAGAAATCGCTTTAAGCGATAAGGCCGCCAAATCCATTGCATTGCATTGCAGTATGTTTTTCTTTTTAAGGTGTTGATTAAAGAATTCTGTATTAATCTATCTAAGATTATCTGTGTAGTAGACATTCAAAATATTTGCGCATCGTCCCGTAACGTTCATTGAAAAGC
Organism: Eupithecia exiguata; assembly: GCA_947086465.1. Taxonomy (NCBI): domain Eukaryota; kingdom Metazoa; phylum Arthropoda; class Insecta; order Lepidoptera; family Geometridae; genus Eupithecia; species Eupithecia exiguata. Next base: position 12,282,345 of record OX352231.1, on the reverse strand, counting down.
GAACACGTTAGAGTCATCCCGTCTTCAGTCGTTTCAATCATATGTCATGGAACAACAGACATCATCCTTGGGAGTGTTGGCTCGCCCTGCCCTGTCTATCTTGTCTGCATTTTCAGCTCATTACTGATAATGTAACTAGGAATTTGACCTTGAGATATTTCCATTATAAAATTTAGTTAGCTAAAAAACTTAACAAAAAGTATTGTATATTGTAAATAAATAATTATAAGATAAAAAAAAATAAAAAAAAAAGTGGTGAGTTTTAAAGATATCTAATGAAATGGTTACGATAGTCACAATTCACACCAAATGTTATAAATGCGACATTTTGGATGTTTAGATATTTGGATGTTTATTACTTCTTCTTCTTACAACCATAAAAAAACGGCAAAAAAATCACGTTTGTTGTATGGACAACAAACGTGTTTTTTTTTTGCCGTTTTTATAGATAATGTTACGGAACCCTTTCTGCGCGAGTCCGACTCGCACTTGGCCGGTTATATTTATGTTTAAGTAAGTTTATTATAAGGTTTGTAGGTTATGTACCTATATGGAGTTTAAGTATTATTGTTTTTCTTTTCTTTTTCGAGTTACCGTCTTTGTTGTTCTTATATCCAGACCATCCGTTGCCTAGAGGAGATCGCTCATAGCCATAAGGCCTTTATACTTCTACTCGTAGCATGTATTTCTGTACTGTTGTCTGTATTTGTGTGGTACAATAAAGTTTTATATATCTATAAATCACCAGAAATGCAATTGATCATGGAATAATGAACCACAGAAATAACTATACCATTACTTTGACAATGGCGATGTTTTTTCTATCAATGCCATGGAATATGAGATGTCCTACCTCAGGTGACCTTCCACAGCTCTAATGGAACGTCGTCAGCCAAGCCCACCACTTTGCATCGAGCAAATGGATGGTTAAGAAAATGTGCTCTGATTTAAAATGACTCAGCGTTAGTAAGTAGGAGACTTACCATTTCATTTTACGTTGTTCATCTGGACGCAGTAGCCGTGTATTTGTTTTGTAAATAACAGCCGGTATACTGACGTATAAAATATGTATGTCCCCAGTAACGTCAGACGATAGTACGTACGTAATATCTGCAAAGGAAACGAAAGGAATCCATAGAATATGTTATTTTTTTCACTCAGTACCTAACCTACCTGTGTTTTTGTTTAAAAACAAATAGTCATCATCATCATCATCATCATCATCATCAGCCTATATCAGTCCACTGCTGGACATAGGCCTCCCCTAATGAGCGCCATAGCGCCCTGTCTTCAGCTTGCCGCATCCAGCATCAAAAACAAATAGTAATGCATGCAAATCAGAGATAGGCCAATTCGCGTATGGGTTATTTTGCTTATTGGTCAATACGCGTTTTGATCATTTTGCGTTATTTTGCAATATACATTGGTCATTATGCGTCTAAACCATGCTATGCTGGACCATTCACACATCAGCATCTATCCTCAAACTAAGCGGAGTTTGTGTTTTTTTTTTTAATTTATTTATTGAGGTACAACAAACGACTGCATTAAACTGATTATAAATTTGTGTTAGTATTTTACTATGTACAGATGAGCTGTATTCACAATGTAGCCCACAGCGCCATCCACATAAGAGTTATGTACATAAATAATAAAAAAACATGCAAATAGAAGGCCCAACTAAAGCATGAAATAGGTTAAGTAGGCGAGAACTAAGCTCGTGAAAAAACTAACTATTCTAAACTGAAAATTTACGATTATTTCTAGAGTTTACCATAAAGATAACTGATATGCCATGCCCACTACATAAAAATTATAATATATACCTACCTACACAGATATTTTTATATATCTGTGTTATCGTCATAGGAACCCAGGCCCGAATGAATTGTTTGGTTGCTGATGACATTACTGGCTTCTAAAATAATATTCGTGAGTAGATAGTGTAAATTGCAGAGACTGATTAAAAAAAATTAGGTCTTATTTAAGCTAAATTAAGTTGTACGAAAAGTGACTAACCACATCAATCACCCGTTTTACGGCCTTAGCAGTAAATCTTTAACAAAGACATGCGAGCGAACCCCCGACAAGTTAATTAATTTATGACAAGAACTGACCGTAACTGAGCCGTAAAGATTAGAAACGCGATTGACGAAGAAAAAAAGATTTTTTACCCGTAATTATACAGACTAAAACATACTAGGTACTAAAACTAAAATTAAAACTATACATAAATAAAACCGGCTATGCGGGTCGGACTCGCGCACGAAGGGTTCCGTACCATTATCTATAAAACGGCAAAAAAAAAAACTTTTTTGTATGGGAGCCCCCTTAAATATTTATTTTATTCTGTTTTGTAGTATTTGTTGTTAAAGCGGCAACAGAAATACATAATCTGTGAAAGAAGAGTTTCAACTGTCTAACTATCACGGTTCATGAGATACAGCCTGGTGACAGACGGACAGCGGAGTCTTAGTAATAGGGTCCTTTGGATACGGAACCCTGAAAAACAATACAATTAGAAAGGAATATAGAAATGGGGTCAAAAGGGGTCCCCACCTCAGCATGTGTAGCATTCGGCTAAGCCCAGTGCTACGCTAGTTTTCAGGTAGATATTATCGATTGGAGACTATATTATCTACACTACAATATAAAGGTATGTGGAAAACACTTGATAGTACATTTCTTTTATCAAATAGGAAGTAATATTATTGATAAGATTTCTTCTAGGACTTATAATTAGTGCCATCCAGGATGATTCAAAACGCAGATGCGCTTATTTCATTTAAAATTTGGACTCTTGGACTTGCATCAACGACATCGAAAATCCGTCGTTTCTACAACAAACAAACTCAAGAAACTATTAAATATCGTTAACCTATTCTGAGAGTAGACTCCATTATAAAAGAACCTTAGCAGAGCAATGTTTATTTATTATTTGAAAACACAACAACTATCAAAGAATGTTTGTGAAAACGGAAGATGGTGTTTTCACCGGGGATGTAAATAAACACACCAAAATATTTTTACGCTATTACGATACTGTCAAGAAACTTGCTAATATACAATACAATACAATACAAAAATTCTTTATTGTACACGAGAAAATAACATAACAAAGAGACATCACATAAGATAAGTACAATGGGCGGCCTTATCGCTTAGAAGCGATCTCTTCCAGGCAACCTTGGGATGGAAAGAATTGTGCATTTAAGAAAGGCAGGGGGTGTACCTAAGATTATCTAAAATACATATGTATTTAATATAGTATTAGATTAAAACGTAGAAAGCGTCTTGTTAACGCTTACACTGCCCAGCATCAGTGCCACGCGGCTACAAGCAGTGCTAGATCCACATGTGCCTCGTTGGCAGTGGAAGTGTGAAGATCATTATGAATTTCAAAGATTCCCTTTTGTGTAAATACCCTTCTAAAATCGAAATAATTATTGCAATGGATAAGTATCGTATAAAATCGACTGTTTCTAAGTTATTATTAAGACATTTGAGGCCGCATATTACTTACATTACCTTTGCGGTTGTTTCAAAATAAGCTACATTACCTACCCATTCGCTGTTTCTCATTTACTAACTTTCAGTTCCACTGTATCTTCAACAACCGCATTTTCACGTCGCCGACTTGGTTTTTCAAACGCTATTATCAATTCTGTTGCTATGTTTTATTTTTCGAACATAAATTTAATCTTGCCTATATTTTTTTTTCCATATCTCGCGAAATTGTTATGCGGTTTTGATTATTTCGCTATTTTGTTATAAGTTGAATCAAATATAATTCATAAGTAGTAGTTTGGTTGCATTAAGTTTGTATATATCTCTGATTAATTATTTTGTTAGGAACATAATTACGTAACTAACATATCTTGAAAGACTTGCAAGGGCTGTATTGTATATGTAGGTACAGAGAATAATATCGAAGATAGATAGATAAATCATTTATTTTTCGTCTGCAGACACACATATAACAAAATAAACAAAGTAACAAAAGTGATTTTAAACTACTTAAGTGTTAAATTATCCTAAACATAAAACAGAGATAAACACACATATAACAATCATAACAAAATTAAACTTAAATTCGAAGTAGTCTGATGCACGTCTAATACCCGAGGGATTACTATTTGTCCTGTAAATCTAAAAAAACGTGTTAATATTCAGGACGTTTACCTTAAACATCACGTTCAGCTTTATTAACACATCACATTATACATTTGTAAGACGTCCTTTATTGAAACTAGGGCATGCTAGACATCATTCGGTTCAGTTGAGCTCTCCGTATAGCTACTGATGTGTTCCTTTGATATTGTAAGAAGTGGAAGATAACACAGGCTTGTCATGGTTTGAATTATCACAGAACCAGAATTTCAGTTGAAACAAGACCTTGTATGTTATTTAACTCTGTAGTTAAATAACATACAAGGCCATATGCCATACATGGCCATAAGTACTTATTATTATCGCGAAAGTAATAATAGCCTTACTATGATAATGGTTTCAGCATTTTCAGACGACCTCTGTGGCGCGGTGGGCGAAGGTCTGCCTGCGACGCAGGAGGTTTCGGGTTCGATTATCGCCTCGGGACAAATGTGTGTACGATCTGCAGACATTTGTTCAGAGTGTTCTGGTCGTTTTCTATGTATACTAAAAAATATCTATCTATGTATTGTATTATGTATATCAGTTATCTGGTACCCATAACACAAGCTCTGCTTAGCTTGGGGCAGATAATGCTGTGTGAATTGTCCAGCATTATTTATAATTAATGGTATCGCAGAATCGCCACCATAGACACGTTGTTGGTATTCTACCTTAAAAAAAAGAAACTTCAGATGAAGGGACGCACGTCAAAAGTGTCAAAGTTGACCATATCCCGAGTATGTATCCCTCCGTGCACACCGCACCAAACGCACTATCTACACTTCTTTTATCTAAGGATCTACGTGAAGATTCTGGGACGATACCACAGTCCTAAAGCGATTGGTTAGAACTGGGCCCCAGCACTTCTGTTAATACAAGATCTGTGTATGTTCTGGTGCTATTCCCTCTGATTAAATAAATTTTTATTGACTGACATGTCGGTACACCACTATACACTAGGAAATGGAAGTGTTTTCCTTCCTCTGCGTGTGATGTTAGTTCTAGTAATTGATTGTTGGGTCTGCATGCACATCGCACAGTGAATTTGTTCTAGTAATTTAATTTATGTACGTAATGTGTTTGCTTTAGGCCGCTTTGATGGCTCTGAATGTCACACGTGTTTTTATTTTTATGTTTCCTAAAAATTCTAAGCGGTCACACTTAATTTTTTTAGAAAACTTTAAAATGAAAACAACGTTAAAAATGTTTACGGGAACAATTCGATATACTCAATCTCAAAGTCTATACTCAACTTTAAACAACCAACAAAGGTTTCTACATGTATTATTACACCGCGACTCGGCAAACGTAGTGTAGGACACCCTCCGACCAGGTGGGATGACGATTTGCGAAAGACTGCTGGCAGATGCTGAATGCGTCAAGCTGACGACAGGGCGCTATAGCGCTCATTAGCGGAGGCCTATGTCCAGCAATGGACTAATATAGGCTGATGATGATGATTATTAACCTACCTTTTCAATATTTTCTTAGTCATTTTCATAATAATTATCGCACATCAATCGTCATTTAATATTTAACGTTATTTCCTGTATAAATAGGGATTTCATCAAACACAGCCTCAGCAAGCCCATACGGTTTATTTTTGTGTATTAGCCAGACATTATTCAAATACATTTCCTTGGCCGAATTCCAAACATGTGCTGTTTCCCATCTATGTCGTGTTAGCTATGATCTGCTTTACTTCCACATTATCTTAATTGTGTAATAAAACACAGTGGTCGTTCTAAAAACCTCAAATAGGATTTTAACTGGCTTTTAGATCGGTTCTTTCTTTGTTCTAATGGCCATAAGTACTTATTATTATCGCTAAAGTAAAGTACTACATAATATGTATTAAAATAGGCTCGTACAAAAACCAGTACCTAGCCGTTTTCAACACTCGATGTTTGTAGACAAGCCCCAGTACAAAATCTTAAAATCGTCAGCATTATACGTTTTAGGAAAGATGTCAAACCCATTGAGTTGAATTAATATCTAATAGTCCATTGACTATTATTGATTCAAAAAGTCATTTGGGAGTTTTATCTGGAAAGTTTTCCAGGAGTTTTGAAAATGAGTACATAGGTACCTAACCTAAGTAATTTTATAAATTTCTAGTGTTCTTTCCGAATTTCAACTTTGCCATCTCGTATTGGCCGCTCGCGCAGGAGCTAGGGTCGGCAAACTGTAGTTTTTTTGACCATAAAATTACCCATTTAAAACTTTCTAGGTAACCTCCTATTTTCGAACCAAATGACTGGAATATTAGTAGATAAATATTAATTTGACTCAATACTATTATTTTTAGAAGTGTTAATTAAAACTTTTAAAAGTAAAAATGTATTGTACAAATGTATTTTGAGTTTGGCTGCCGTATAAATTAAACTAAAGTTTAATCCTTAAATCACTATTATAATGGCTTATAGTAGTAGTACCGGGATACTTATAATATTTATCACCTAGAATAAAAGGCCAGTAACCTTGCATGTTCCATAGAGTTACATACATTCTTAAAGCTAGAAATGCAAAGTAGATCACCGGCAGTCGCAGCAGACTCAGATAATTGGATAAGTGAGTGGGTCGCGTTCACATTGTGCTGCTACGCCGCTAACGATGCTATTCTTACTATTGACATAGATAACGAACCTTGGATGTTAAAGGACAGCTTCAAAGGAAGACATCACTTACTAGAAAGATAGGATGGATCTCGTTAGATCTATTGACTATATCCATGATGGATTTATTGAGATTTGTTTTCTCATTAGATCAAGTTTAGAAGGTGTGGATGATGTATCGATACCTGAATTTTTCAGTAGATCCATGGCTAGATCCATGATGGATCTATTGAGATTTACATTTCTCATTAGATCCCGTTTTTATGGCGTAGGTATTGGATGATATTTATAACGCCCTTGAAAGTGGCTCTAGACAAGTTAGTATCGAGATAGGCTTTAAGATGAACCACGGACTTTTTTTTGGACTTTGTTTACGAATTTGTTTTTGTGAGATTTCCAATTTTATTATTTGTTATGAGAACCACAGATAAATGAAGAAGACTATGTATGACTGATGAATTCTTGTCCTAATAAAAAAAAAACGGAGTATGTTGTGAAAAACAATGTAAAAAAGTCGTGTCGCGCCATCTAATTTTATTCTAGCAACATTCTCTGTCATCTCAAACAATGATAAGAAATCGGAGCGTCGAAAAGCTTATTTTAAGCACGTTATTAATAACACTGATGACGTCAACACCTCTGACGTCACAAAGCTCTATCATGTACCTATGTCTGTCGCGTTATCTCAGCCTCGAACTTCTGATAGACTCAAGGTCGGTTGACGAGCGATTGATTTGTTTGAAAGCCCCGAGACATTAGTGGATTGCAGATTGCAGGCGTGTTTGGAAAATTGTGAGCGAAATGATCGATGGATGGGTTTAGATTTTTTTGATCGATCGATTGTTTTAATATTTTGATCGATATGTTTACGAAAAATGATAACTTGTTTTTATGTATGAATGGTAACCTATAGCACAAATAATAAAATATACTATCAACTACATAGTAGGCCTGCCTCTTTCAGAGAAATAAACTAAAAATATATTATTAAGATGGCTCAGGGAAAAAGCAGTATTTATATTTATAAATATTTATTATTTATCCGTGTATTGTTTTGTATAATGTTTAACAGTTATCTTACTCCAGTCAAATAAGCAAAAAAAAGGGGTCAACCTCGGAATGAGAGATAATAAGCTGTAAACTCGTATACACCTTCATTTTGGTGGCCTAAAAGTTGCCTCAAAAGTATCATCAAATGTCATGTCTGCGTCGTAAGTTAATGGTCAAAGGTCACAAAAATCTGTTTTTCGCGATCATCTCGGTTTCTATAGGTCCAATGATGTTAACATCTACCATAAAATTGTAGAACATAAAACTTGCGACTGATTGTGTACCAAATTTTTTTTCATACCTCCAACCGTTTTTGAAATAGAGGGTGGAGAGTCCGCAGCGCTCAGTCATTCACTGTAATTGTTTATGTTTTAATTAGTGGGGGGGGGGGGGGGGGGGTATATAATGCTGTGTGGATTGTCGCGTTGTTTAATGTTATTTCTATCCCATCCCTGGGAACTGATTTATTGGATAAAACACAGCCTAATCAGTTCACATGGGATGGGAACAACCATAAACAACGCGTGCGAAGCCGTGGGCCGAAACTAATCCTGATTAATATTATATATGCGAAAGTGTGTTTCTTTGTTTATTTATTTGTTTGTTTGTTTCTCCTTATTTCGCGCCCTAACTAAGCAACCAAACGACTTTATGATTTATGGCATAGAGGTAGTTGAAAGGATGAAGAGTAGCAATTGGCTACTTTTTGTCCTGGTACAACATTAAATTCCCATGGGAGATTACTCCCCCTATAAATGTGAAATTCGACGTTAACGCGGGTGAAACCGCGGGGAACAACTAGTGATTTTATAATATTAGTATTGATGATGGGAATCAAGCCCACTTTCAGTAACAGAAGTTTTCTTTTTCGCTGATCTGTGGCTACGGTATCTATTATCATCAGTCCCATTGCAGACTTCAGCAAAATAGCTAATTATCAATTAACCGGGATTGGATGCCAATGGATAAGAGGCCAAAGAAAACACATGAATCTGTGCCGAATCGGTCCCGGTCGTAAAAGTCAGTCATTTATAGTCGGAAACGCAGTAAACTATCCTTATTTTCATTTCTGTACAGTACCGCACTAGTTACTGTCGCACTTGGTGATATATAAACAATAGATTCTGACGTTAGTTTGCGGAAATCCAGTGCAAAATATAAGGATGAAAATAATCAGTAACAATTCCGCGCGAAACCTCCGATAAGATCTAAAAAAATGTACTCCACGTAGTAAAAGAAAAAACCACACCCTGACTGAACTATAAAATGAAAAATCTATCTAAACAAGACGTCAATTAGTCTTGACGTCAATTCGGTGATATGTCATCATAAAACGCAGTATTTACTCACCGCTGGACGAAAAAACTTGCTGCCGAAACCCTTCCCCGGGAGCTCTTGGAGTCCCCCGACATTAGGTATCTCCCACGAAGACTAGCGCAGTCAACAGACTTAAGCCGAAAATAAACATGCCGGTAAAACGGGACTGTGGCATGCCTCCTACAGTGTGTTTCCGGCTTTAACGAACAGCTTTTAAGAACCCTACAAGGCTCTCAAAGCGACCGCATATAATTCGAGAAAAGTTTTCCCGGTTGAAGCTAGAATAAAAAACTCTTGTACGTTTCTTGATCGCATTTGCCGACGTAGAGCAACGTAGAGTCGAATGTTGAAAACCACTGAATGAACAGAGATCTAGACAAAACAAAACGCGGAATGACATTGCGTTGCATAATACAGTGACGATTTAGGTCATCATTATATCAGCCGACACACGTCCACTGCTGGTCACAAATAGAGGTCCTAAGCCAGTTCCATCCATCGACTTCTAGACTAAGACGACTTAGGTAAACTTCATAAAATTTAGGAGTGAAAAGGATAGGCATAGGATTCGCGTTGATAAGAGCGGGACAGGGCAATCGTTTTTAGAACGTCGCAAGTGCAAAAATAGAGTTTTGCTTATTTACAAGAAAACTAAACGAATTGAGAAAAAACTTTCTGAAAGAACCAAGTATTTTATTTTATTTTTGTTTATGCATTTTCATGATTTTTTTTCTATCGTATTTTTTTTTCTTTGTCGTGTTTTCACGTTGAATGTACCAAATAAAAAATGTAGTATAATTTTCTGTAAAGTTTTTTACCACGGGAAGGGTTCCCGTGGTGAGTACTGAGATCTAGTCCTAGTTTGACAAGCAAACACGCTAGGTTCGCCTCTTAATTTTTAACGATTTTATCTAGAAACCTAGAAAAACCTTCCTGAGCGGTCTCGGCAAGTTCGCTATACATTTGATATGAAACAAAAAAGTGTGATGTATGTAGTCTTACATTGCGAGAACTTTACTTTTAGTAGCCCGGCCAAATATTTGGCCTGACTTTGACTATGGTTCCTCTGATTCGTGCCGCACTGTACTCTACAACAATGCAGTGAAATTGAATTGTAATGAGATCATATTTACTGACGTTACACACAGCCATTATTATGTTTTTTCGTCATCATTAGAACATACCTTTCCTAATTGTCACGCCTTACGCGCAAACTAAACGAATTCTCTTATCAAGTTTTTATTTTGAGGAAAAGAATATCTCGTTGGAAAATAATCCTTCAGTAGCAGCCCGGAGCTGCGGAGTCAGGAAGTTGGCGGTGTTAAAAGGCAATGTATACGCTTCTACAACAAAACTCCTAGTGAGTTGCAAAATCTATCAATAAATAAATTCAAACAAATTGTCAAAACCTTTCTGTGCAAAAAGGCTTACTACAAAATATCAGATTATTTAGAAGATAAAAAAGCTTGGGACGGGTTTTGCTCCAACTCGAAAAATAACAACTAACAGGCTAAAGGTTTCTTAGTCGTTTCTTTACTTAATACCGAAGCGTCGAAGCATCGTGTCTATATATTTTGATTTTGGTTACACCCCGTGCCTCGGAGAGCACGTTATGCCGTTGGTTCTGCGCCGGTCCTCTCCCGGCCGTGTCGGTCTGCGGTCGCTAGATGATGCTGTTTGGATAGTCCAGCATTATTTATTTATTTAATTTGGCATGACAAACTATCTACCTACCTAGGTACCACTTACGTAAGTAGAGGAAGGTAGGTACAAATTCTTCGCTAAAGAGCAAATGAAATCCAAGATTGTTTATTATAGTGTGTTTGTGTTTACGCCATTAACCATGTTTTAGCGATGCGATGTGATGTCACTTACCGTAAAACACAACTTCCGACCTTGCCCGAAGATGACCTAATTGGCAATACGCTAAATATGTTTTATTACAGTGGAACAAGGCTGTTTCTTGTTTAAATTATTATGGCCCGTTGTTTAATGCATTACACCTGACTGCACCTGCCTGCGTGGCCAATTAGCTAAGTATACACATCTTTAAACATAATACAGGGTGATTGGTGACAGAGCGTTGGTAGCATTGGGTGCAGAGGTTCAAGTAGACGCTAGAATAGACCAGAACCATTTGAACCATGGTTATCTGAGACGAACTCTCACCATTGATTTTATAAGTAGGTACCTAGGTACTATTTTTTTTGGAGAAAATCCTAAATTCAACATTTAATTGCTAATATTGGCCAATTTAAACAACAATATGTAAACTGTTTTTATTTTATTTTGTTATTAATTATGTAGTAATCAAAAAAAACATGTGTGCTATCTGAGACTACAGACATTTTATGTCACGAAAATTTAAAAACCGTTTTTGGACGCCATTTGAAAATAAACTGAAGATGTTTTTTGCTGTCCAAGCCTTATTGAAAACATGTCTGGTAACTGTTTTTTCTTTCGAGGTATCATTTCCGAGGATAGCTTGCAAATTATTAAAAATAGAAACCTGCAAACCTAAATGAGGGAGATCAAGGAAAATTAATTAGGTACACCGGTACCTAATTAATTTGCTTAAAAACTTTGACTTAAAAACTCCATATTTAACCCATTTGCATAAAACTTTTTAACAGCTCCTAAACTCTGTTAAATATAGCATATATATATAGTACAAGTATATATATACAATATAAGTTCTTCTACTAAACTAAGCCGACCTTGCTACGTAATGTAATGAATGTAATGATACGTTATTCATTAATAAAATAAACTGCATGAATGAGTCTAAAAATAAACACCATAGTACTTATCGTCTATAATAAGACCCCGACGCATTTCATTCAACATGGACGATTAGTAACAACGAAGAGCCAACGACATCACTTGCGCTTGCGCAGCGCATACCAATTAGCGGAATTAAGGATGCCATGGGATGGGAACAGATATGTTGGAATGATCAACTGACTAATTTTAGTCTGGTGATGCATTCTAGTGGAGACAGCGTGAAAGATTTCATTAGAAATATTGATTGGACGAGTTCCCTGTTGCTCAATTGCGAAAGTTGAGAAAAGGGGCTCCCCTTTTGCTCTTTTTGACATGGATCTTAAAGGAACTCACTTTAAACGCCGTGGTTGGTTTTATAAAAGACACATCGCGCGCGGCAGGCGGTAATATTTACCTTCATGGAAAACTGACAGAAGTCGTTATTACATAAATACCGAACATGTATCTGCAGATCGTAGGTAGGTACAAATTAGTAGTTTATTTATTTATATTTATTTACTGGCCTGGGACTTTGTTTTAAAATTAACTCTCAACATTCTGCTCCAAATTCGAAAGGTAATTAACTAAAACACCTGCAAGGAACCACATCACCAACCTTGGACCACTCATGTCGAAGATTGATCATGTTTATTAAAATTTGTTCAAGTCCTATCTCCTTCGTTACAGGAAAACCTGCAAATCCTGCGGCTGCGACCGGCTCCAGCACTCCGTCTACCACGAGGAACTGGGCTCAGTCCGGGACAGACTCGGTCTCCGCGAGTCACGCATCAACCACAGCTCCTACGACGCACCACCCGGACTCACTGCTAAACAGGTATCTACCTAACACTTTCATTATATCAGCCAACACACGTCCACTGCTGGGCATAGGTATACAAATAGCGTCGTATGTAGATATACGACACTACAAATAGCGGTGCTGAGCCGTCATTATCCATCGCTGCCTGCTACTGCTTTTCCGGCGAATTATAACTTTGGGTCTCTTCAAGACGAGACTGAAAAATAATAGACCAGGTATCTTATAGACTAGACCTTCGTCATACATCGTTGGCCACATCGTCACTTTCCATCAGGTGAGATTGTAGTCAAGCGAAGGTCTTTCGATAATAAAAAAATAAACGGCTCCCTGTGTCAGTCTGTTATATTCACATACCTTAATAGATCCAAAGGCAAAGTCAAGGATCAGTGAACCATAAAAAAAGGTCGCCAAGTGCTAAGTCGGTAGAGCGCCGACTGGTTAGAGAACACTTTATTTTCTCTAGGGTCTCAGTTGTAGGAACGTAAATTACTTATCATTAGGCTAACTACTTCTGCGCAACAGCTCATTATTCTCAACACTAAACAAGCCGGTCATTTGTCCTGATAAACAATTCTAATCAAAACATTGTTTCATTTCAGTCCGAGCTCTACTGGTCATCGTTAGCTGAACGCGCGCCCACGAGTGTAGGTGGCGCCACCGGCCTAGCCGCGTGGCGAGCTTGGCGAACTAGAGCTTTGGCCTCACAGCTGCCAAAGCAAGACCTGTCTCTGGCACATTGTCGACACATTGATCAAGTTCATCATAAGCAGTATGAGGACTTTGTAGCTGCGAGGAATGAAATTGCACTTGATATTGGTAAGTGCTGCTATCTACTGTCGAGTAGCGAAACAATTCGTACCAAAGCCCTAATAACGCAGTCTGGTAAAAAAACCACACACAATACAATCGGTACTTCACGGTTCTTCATTACCTATCTCTTTGTTTCAGGCTTGGCTGGTCAACATCACGGTGGTTCAATAGAATGCTTAGGCTGCACAAAACCTATTCGAAATGGCGGCATAACCGTGCAAGCGCCTCGGATAGGGGAAGATGTAAGCTTAAAAATACAAAGTGCACATTTATTGCCATCTATACGCTTGGGCGGGAAACTATAAGACTGGCTGAGTACATATTTTGTTCTACACGCATCGAACAGATGTCGCTTTAAAAGAATTTCCTACATGGAAGTCTGTATAGTACGGCTACTCAACGCAAGATGGCGATGTCAAATTCTTTCATGAAACTTAATCTCTGCTTTTATCATAAACTTTGTTTCTCAGGCGTTTTTCCACCCGTCTTGCTTCGCGTGCGCCGAATGTGACGAAGTTCTGGTGGAGTTGGCGTATTGTGCGCTGGACGGAAGGCTCTTCTGCGTCAGGCATTACGCCGAGCGGCTGAAACCGAGGTGTCACTCCTGCGATGAGGTGAGTTTTTTTACCTGTTTATGTACATTTACCAATAATTCAATACGTCGAGCTTCTTTTAAAATGTTACTTAAATTCCTAGAACTACAAAAACAAAAAACTTTAGAAGCTTCACTCCAAGACAAAATTAATTTAACTATGATATACCACTCAACGCCCTTTTACCTGTTGGATACTTCATCACAAAAAGTAACTTTATATTGGTCTTGGGATATTTATGCCTATGTTCGGAAGTGAATTGATAGTTTCCGTTCGAAATAAAAAAACAAGATGATTTGATAGATACGTTTTCATGGCACATGGCATGACAAATAATAATATTATTTGTCATGCCATGTGCCATGAAAACGTATCAAATCAACTTGTTTTTTTATTATGTTGAAAAGTTCTTAATTTTTTCCTCATTTTGTAGCCGAGTTAGCAGCAAGTAGTATTTCTCTGTGGTGCTATAGTGATATTAGGTAGGTAATAACATTGGTTTGGTTACATGTATTGTTACATGTATAAGTACGTTCTGTAGACGATCGGCTAGCAGATCCATCAGCGCAGTTATTTCTGGTCACCGCACTGACATTTACCAGGTTTAATCAAATGCAATCTATGGAGTTGATTCTCTGTTTCGATATTTAGTCGCTTACGTTCTAAGTATGAATTGATCTAATAGATATCAGAAGAGATAGAAGAAGTTTTGGATAAATGTACTGAGCCCTTAGTCACGTCACGTCACATTTTTGTGTCTTGGAGTTTTAATATTCCTGAAAATAATACCTTCATATTTACCGGCCTTATTATAATTTAAGTTTTTTAAGTGATATATTCTCGGGACACGCACTAAGACTTCTATAAATGTTTTATGAAATCTGAATAAATCTGTTTAATGAAATTTGGTACCTGCGCGCAAAAATATAGTATAACAGGGCGTCGACCGAACACAAAAAAGCCCAGACGCCAGACAAAACTAGGCGCTTCCGAATACCTACTAACAGACCAACAGACACTTTACAAGTCGGATGAATGCAGACAGTTGCGCGCCATCAATATAGCTGCATACACTTCTGACAGCTCGCTATTATTAGAAGTAGGTTGAATAGAGTGACAACTTCTGCCTACCTCAATGTGCGAATAGAAAAAAAATACAGTTCTTATTTCAAATTCAAAGTGACAAAAAGTTTACAGGGATTTATCACCCATCATCAAAGTTTAAAATGGAATAAAACACAATTCGTAATTTAAATTCATAAAAATCGTATTACTGATTATTAAACTTCCTAATTGAAAAGGTTGCCAAAAATCCAAAAAGAGTAATACGAAATTAGTTAAACAATTTTCTAGGACCACTGATGTGAATACTGCATGACTTGGTCCTCAACAACGACTTTAGACTTCGATTTTTTTAATCTGTCTCATTCGTGTGTATCATCTTAGAGTAATCTAGAAAAAATGCTCTACCTAAACAGCTCAGTTCAATCTCGAATGAATTATGCCAAGTACGTGGATACAGAATAAAAATAGGATAATACCCACGGAAATACCTACTGGGGTGCGTTGGTTCACACCTTGCCGCCCAGTTCTATAACATTCATCGCGATATTTGAACGCCTTCAAGAAACTCTTTGGTGTTATAATTCGAAATTTAATTCAAGTGGTTCGGTTCGATCGTTCGATTTTTAAATTTTGACAGGGGTGAGTTGATTTAGACTTTTTTTTTGGCCAGTGTCAAACTTCAGTGACAGCTCTATGGTAGGTGAAATCACGCAAAACTCCTTTGAGAAAGGGAAATATAGTAGGTAATACCTACTAACTACTACCTACTTATAAGGAAATGTGTCCATAGTGTTCCGTTTTCTGTATTCTGTGATGTGATCAGAGATTTATCATAAAATGAGAATGACGATGGATGAGATTTCACCTAGGTACTCTCACGTTTCACCTTGTAACTTTTACAGTTCCTGAAACTTTCTATTTCCTCTTACAAATGCTTCCAGCAACAGACCGTTGGCATACCTATCTAGTTTTGTTTATATTCGAGTCAAAGTCAAAGTTCGTTTATTCCTTGAAAATACAATGTTTTAAAGATCTTATAGTAGGTACACATTTGGATCATTGTTTTCTGCCTCTGCTTAGACATGCAATTTAGTGTAAGTCTTAGTGCAAGTCTAAGTATTTAGATCTAATAATTGACATTATTCCGTCTATCCGTAATCAAAGATGTATCATAGGTAGGTAGCTAGGTTAACTAGAACAATGAAATAATAAATAACAGATCACAATTATTTCATGCAAACAACGCACCGTATGCGTAATCGCGTACAAATGTTAGACCTACATCATTACATACTTATCGAGTTTTGTAATAACTCCAACCGTAAATATTTTTCGACAAGAAGAACATTAGGTTGGTCGTTTAGTGTAGGCGTGTGTTTTTTTTTTTGTTTAGGTACAATAACGTATCAATTTTTCTACATTCTGCAAGGAATGAAACTAGTGGAAAAATAATTTTCCGCAAATCGGACACCATTTTCTATTAACTCATGAAAAAACTAACTTTGGCTCACTGATGTTTTTGGAGCATTTGGGAAAATAAAAGATTTTGGGGTAAAAGTCAACATACATATTCCAAAATGCTCATAAAATACAAATGAAGTTGGTATAGGTTCATAAAAATGTGTTTATGATTTGCCGCTAACCGCCGCACTTTGCCGTTAGTATGGTTCCTTGTAGAACGTAGAAAAAATAAAACAAAAAATATTTGAACATTTCGAAAAGATTCACCTTACTATGCAAATGTGGCCTACATTTATGATTACGAATGATTGCTAATGTTGCCATTATATCGTTTATGCTCTACGTCTATTACAATGTATCAGAATTAGAATTCTTCAGGGAGGTTGCCAGATAGCAATAATAATAAAAATTCAAACGATTAGCTCAATTGTTTCAATTGTAAATACTAGGTTTGATTTAATTCTATTATTTGATTGTAATTTTCTTTGTTAATAAAGATCATTAAATTCAATGAATTTTATCGTTCTAGTTGAAATAAATAACTTCATTCCATTAGCTATTTTTGTTTTAACTTAGTTTGTTTTGAGAAATTTCCACGCAGTCAGTTCGCGATGCGTGGGATACATATTTATTATGTAGGTATCTACCTACTCACGAACTGTATTTCTTCTTCTCAAGATTATCGATGATCATTAAATTAAAATTATGACGTATAATATGTCAAGTTCTAACTATAAGTCATTTTATTGGTTATTACACTCTTAATTACAATCCATTGATAAAGAAAATACAATAATAATTACAACTAATATTTACACTTAAATCTATTTTCTAAAAATCTAAGCCGTCACCAGAAGGCAAAGTGCCCAGAATGCTGGCAGCATTGCCACGTTGGATGGCAATGTTAATTCGTTGACCGAAATAAAAGCCAGCATTCCGATCACCTGTGGACTCTATTAGGAGTTTTGCTAGATCTTTGTATATTCCATGTGCCCCAGGACCCCAAGGACCAAGGGTTTCCACCCCAAACGGCTCGAATAGGTAACCTAAGTTCTAACTAATATTATATGCGAAAGTGTATTTCTTTGTTTGTTTGTCCTTCTTTCACGCCCTAACTAAGCAACCAATCGACTTGATTTTTGGCATAGAGTTAGTTAAAAGGATGGAGAGTCACATAGGTTACTTTTAGTCCTGGTACAACATCAAATTCCCGTGGGAGATTTACGGGAATATGCGTAACACTATACGAAAATTCATCCTTCCTTCACATCCTAACAAAGCTACCAATCGACTTGATTTTTGGCATAGCGACAGTTGTCAGGACGTGAAGTAATATGGTTGTATAATGCCTTTAGGTCCTGGAAAAACAGAAAAAAATCAAATTCTCAGGGGAGATTTACAGGAATATCCGTAATCCCCTTAGAAATGTGAAATTCGAATTAAACGCGGGTGAAGCGGGAACAGTTAGTTATCAATAAAATGCTTTCCGCTCATAGGTTCTCTATACTCTTGATTTAAGATAGATTACTGTGATTATATAACAATCTAAATTTGGGGCAAAATGTTTTCACTTCCCACGCTGGCAAAACTTAAATTTCAGAATATAATTTCAAACTGGAAAGAAAGCTTTCTGCGTTATAACTAGTAAGCAGTTTGTTTTGTTGTTGTTTGTTTGTCTTACTGTTTCGACAAAAACATATGGAACGGAATTACTCACATTGATTTGATACCAATCGAAATATACATTGACCAACAGACTTATTTATAAATTACATAATAGCCCTGATATTTATGCATTACCAACATATAAATTTTAATTTTAAACCGTGTCGGTCGCGGCGTGAAAAAATCCAAAGGGCAAAGTTGGGCTGTGTGCAAAAATCTAAATAAAAACCATCGCCTGTCGAAGGTATGCGGCATCGATCCGATTGATCGCTTTGAAGTGCCTGTCGCACGCTTGTTTATAACCACACTCTGTAATAAATACAATTGAAGCGACAAGAAAGCTAAAACTAAACTATACTACCCGTTCCGTACGCCAACTGAACTCGATACTCCTTCGACAGCAACCGGACGTGTGCTGAGTCTAGTCCCCTGGAATTAATGTAAAAGTTTCTATAAAAAAAAAGATAAAACCCTGTTCGAATTATAAAATAGTTTTATTTACGCGAGTGCTTAGTGTGCTGTGCGTTCGATCATCGTTCGAATTTTGAATTTTAACGCGAACGGCTTACCGGTCTTGGATTGTGTGTGCGGATAACAAAAAGTTTGTAAGTGGATAAAAATAGGTGTTTTGAAAAAAGTTTTGTTTTGATTTCCCCTTCCCAAGTTGCATGTCCTCAAAGTTACCAACAATAATCTATGTTGTTAATTTTGGATGCCTCTTTGCGATTCTTCTGACTATGCTATGTAATTAGACTTCCTTCTAATCAAACGAAAGTAATGAATTCTCAGTTTCCGTTGATTAGAGCCGTGAAATCTGATTTTTCTTCTGTAAAGTTCCGTAAGTTTTGAAGGTAGGTATTCGATAATATGTGAAAACCTATGCACGTTAAAAGTAAAATACTTTCTTCAAACTTGAGTTTTAATTTTGTAAAGCGACGTGCACAATAATTTAACGTTATAAAAAGACATTATTTTTGCAGGGCTTTAACTGAAATACGCTTGTAATGCCATCTATCCACATTCGTCTGTAACTGATGATACTGTTGACGTTGATGATATTTCGAGAACCAACATTGTTCAGTGAAACCTGAAAATGAAAGCTATTTAGTGTCACCACTGCATAATAGATGGCGCTACTAACATAAAAGCTCGAAACATTTATTACATTACCCTGTCGCTCAAAATTAGTTATTGAAGAAAATTAAAATATGTGCCAAGAATAAAGCGATAGTAATTTTTAATGAGTCGCTGTCATTATAAATATTAGTAAACGTCCTATAAAACTTAAAATATGTAACCTCTTTTATCTAAAATCTATTCTCTCATAAAAATAGCTACGCACCTATTAAATTTAGATTTCACAGACGATTGACATGAATGACGACAGAGATATATAGATTCGAGTGGAGTTATCTCTTTCAGGCTTATAGTAAATAAATAATAATAAAGAACGATTGCACATTTTTAAATTATTGTGTAACTTGTGTAAAGCGTAGTTAGTGAGAATTTATTTGCCATAAAAAGGCGTAGATATAATTATGTGAATTGACCTGAATTGGGTTACGTTAAAACCTTTTTTCTCCGTTCTTTACAGAGAAACCTTCAAAAAATACATACTAGTCTATGAGATATAAGGCAGATCCCCTTCTTTGAAAAAATGAAATACTATTCTAAATATCAGAAATAATTGTGAAAAGTTCCACCTGTATCAATCACAAGATTAGTTTATTGTCATCACCGTAGTAAAGAACTTTCGGCTTATAGAAGAGAAGAAGAGATAAGACCCGAGTTCACCAACAGATGGTTATATTTTAAACAGTTGTTTCGACGTTTTTGACACAAAATTTCATACAACGTCATAGTTAACCGATGAAGCTGCCTAATTGTCTGATTATCTTTTGGTGAACACATACCTAATGTCCTTATATATAGATAATCAGCAAAAACTTGATTTTTGCGCTTACGCCGCTCTGCTCTGTCCCGCTCCTATCAACGCGAAAATCCGCGAATGCCTGCCTATCCTTTTCACAAAATGGCTTCAAA
Source organism: Eupithecia exiguata (assembly GCA_947086465.1). Lineage (NCBI taxonomy): Eukaryota > Metazoa > Arthropoda > Insecta > Lepidoptera > Geometridae > Eupithecia > Eupithecia exiguata. Next base: position 12,261,991 of record OX352231.1, on the reverse strand, counting down.
TATCGCCTCAAACCATAAATTTTCGATAGAGGCGCCTATGCAGGTGCTACGAAATGGCTACGACCCTACGCCTACGAGCTACGGACCCGCTACGACGTAGAGGTGGCCTACGCCGGTAGCGTAGAGTTTGAATTGAATCATTTTTTTTAACTTTTATCTCGTAAAAAATCTCGAATAAAAAACCAAACAAGCATTATTTGACGAATAATTGCAGCCAAAAAGAGATTTAAAATCTTTTCATCGCCTGTGTAAATTATTGTCAACTATTTGCGTAAAAGTTTCGCTTCGAGCCAACGGCCGGGGATAAATAAAAAACTGGGACGGCTTCATACAACCCTGAACCCGTGAAAACATCAACCAGAATGAAACACTATGTTTTCATTCAAACTTATTTAATAATACTTTTTTCATTCATGTTGTACCCACGCGGAACTTAAAAACTTATTTATGTACGGTGTAGTAACGGCGCTCTAACCTTATGTCTTTGTAATAGAGCTTAAAATCTCTCATGAGATTTTGTTGCTGACGCTACTTTGTCTGTCGTAATCTCTGCGCGACCTAGAGAGTGTAGGTACTATATGAATCTTATTTCGTTCGAGTAGAGTTGAAATTGTGCGTGCGGTTTCTTTGTTGACGGTACTTTCCTGTCTATCGTAAGTTTTGTTCAATGAATTCGTAATAGAATTTCTAAATTGTAACGTTGTGTTTATTTCGTAATGTTTTATCGAACCCAATAAGCTAGCGTCCTAAAAAATTATAATTAGCCCGTAAGCTAGATTATCAGAAGAAATTGGAAAAGATTTTTTTTTGTCAATTAAACTAAAAATGTGGAAGATACAGCCAGTTAAAGTTCCGCGTGACGTCACGCTGTGCAACCCTTTTTAACACGGCGGCATGACGTCACGAGCCCCAACTCCCAAATTTGACGCGCTTTATCTTTGTAATTTTTTGTTTGATTGACAAAAGAAAAAATACGTGTCCAATATTTTTAATTATCTAACCGACAGACTAATTTTTTCAGAATAATTTTTTTACCCAGAACACTACCCTATTACCTATTTAGTTCACAGCAGTAACAAATTCGCGAGTTCTCAACTAAGCAACACTTAATGAAAGGAACTAAATAGATAATAATTATATTGGCGTTCCTTTCTTAACAAAATAAAATAAACTAATTACTAACATCAGATGACTGATAATTTTAGTGTTCTATGGTGTCTCCATCTCATTTTCTTTCTACATACCTCCCTACAAGTTCCAAGTCTTTGTATAGGAAAGAAAAATATTTTGAAATTTTGTCTATTAATTTTGTCAAGCTCAATCTAAAAGCTGTATCCATCCCGCTTGGGACTATCCAATCGACTCGTGCGCACGGCCCGCGCGTGACGTCACGCGGTGTCGGGTTACGCTTTCCCCGACCTTGCCTTTGACACTAACGCCATCTGTACTTTATTATTATAAGCATTCGTATTTGTCTATGGTTGGAAAACCTTTCTGATATAGTGAGGAATTTTACCTATGGTGGTTAAACATTAGATAACTTTTCAACATTAACCGTTTCTCAAATACTTGTATGTATTAACATGTATTTGGATAAAACCCTTTTAAAATATTATAATATATTTAACTTTTACTTATACTTATAAAATATTATAATATATTTAAATAAATAAGTATTAACAACTGAATGAAACTATCTTTTTTAACCATGTTTTCTACATAGATAATCAAATATAATTTCGCTATTTTTGTAGTAGTTTTTATTATAGTTGATATTTCTCAACGTTTTTTAACGTTGAGGAATAAATGTATAATGTATCAAAAGAATACCTAAATACTTATCCTTTGTTATTCTCTACTATTACCACGTAATTTCTTTGTTATAAATAGGTGTTACACGCCTGAAAATATTTTCAGTTTTATTTTACTACGATATTGTAATATTATTATTTTATTTCATTAACTGAACTACCACAATATGGTTCTTCTGAACCATCTCACGTAGGTCAAGATAGAATGGAAACTCTCTGACTTGCACTTGAAACCATCGCTCGCATTTGGAGTTTTGTTTACGGACGGATTTAGAGCGAACACTTTTAGATTTAGGTCCAATCGGTTGTTGGGAGAAAAGTAATGAACTTGGCTTGGTCACGAGCTTTGTTGTACACGTCATCGATTACGAATATCGATCGATATCATTATTTTTGGTGTTAGGTCGCTGTGCCTTTATTTCTTCATTAGTTTCTGCCCTCGTTGTTTAGGGTTATTTCGATGCTATCGGAACTTATTTATGGGATAAAATACCTATGTTTTATTCCAGCCCTAGAACTTCCTGTTGTGTCCCTTTGTTTTGGCGAGAAGAGGTAACAAATATCTAAACATCCAAACTCTCTCGTTTGTAATAATTTAATATTAGTACAATGTGATATGTATGAAGTGTGCCTTCGAATATTCGGGTGAAATTATATACATGAAAACGCTTTCCAGTTGTACCTACAATTGTAATTATATACATGAGAACGCTTTCCAGTTGTACCTACAATTGAAATCCTTAATCGATTTCAAGGAATTTAGCAGATGTGAGGAGTTTTGAAACTAATCGTAATTTCAAGTTTTTGATTAATTTATTTTGGAAACACTGGATTTCAAGCTATATGTATGGTACCTACTGAAAAAACACATGGCTCTTACAAACATACTTACGATTATACGATAAGCACTTATGAATTAAGATTGAAACAGAGAATGACAGTCAAATAATAAAAACAAATTAGAACGACTTAGAATGACTTAGTATTTACAATAGAAACAATTGAGCACTAGGGACTTCTTGCAGTTTGCGTGTTTTGAGAACTAAGTAGGTACTTAGTATTTACAATTGAAACAATTGAGCATTGACTTCTGGCATCATGCGTGTTTTGTAGTTTTGATGGCAGACGTTCCAACCACCTACGAATGTAAACTCTGTAATGTGTATCACACGGTCCTCTTTGCGTCACAGTGACGCGAATCTGCATTTAGACGTAATACTACGGCGGCATCTCGCGGCGAACACCGGCAACGGGATATCCGGTGCTGGGGCCATTCATTATGTCCATTGAAGAACTTCTGATGGAAATCTGGAGCTTATGGCAGCTTTAGTCTTTATGATGTTACTATTAACATATATAACCGCGGTTTTGCGCGTATTTCCAAGATAAAACTAGCATTGTTTTTCCAGATTTATTCGTCAGGTCGTTCAGTTTTTTGGTAGGGTTGGGGTAAAGGATTCTTGAATATCTATAGCTTTTTAAATAGTTTCGCTAAATCTTTGATTCAAGATTGCTTCCTATTTTAATATGTCCTAGATAAGATATTATTATCGTGCTCAGAGTTCAACTATAACGTCAGATTTATGATCTGTTAGAATTAACTGAGACAAGAAATATTTAAAAAGTACACTAAATATAAAACGTGTAAACGTGATAGTTTGATGACCGTAGTCTGATTATTTAAACTGGCCGTTTTCTCAGTAGCTCGATGGCAATACCGGCAAAGATGAATGAAGCGTTGTCAGCGGCGCCGGAAGTTGGAAAGAATTTCCGATTAATTTTAGATATTTTGCATCCCCAGCTGCCGACGCCGATGCCGTCGGGTCTGTGGAAAAACGCCCATTCAAATGACTTCACAACCGTTTTGCAATATATGCAAGTATACCCTACTACAGAAGCTATACATATGTAGTTCCAAATACTTGAGCAAAGGAACAGCAATAAAATGATTTGGCAGACTGACAGAGGCGTTCCGAAATCTTGTGTTATCGTGTTTTGATTCTGATTGGTTACGTGTGCAACAATGTACTGCTTGTTCTATTGGAAACATCTTTCTGGTGGAAGAGTCTTTTCATCAGAGAGGAAAATATTAGAATTTTTTTGACGGGACGTTGCATTCAAGTAAAGATAATATAAAGGGTATCAATTATTTCACGAAAGCGTTGCAAGCCGAAATTACAGTTTAAAAAATATATTTCAATTTTAACTACCTACTAAGGTTTCTTTAACCATTTCGTTTGAAATGAAATTGTTTATTCAATTATGAACTACACTACGATACAAAGCTCTTTATTGTACACTACAAAATATAACAAAATAAACATATAGACATAACAATTAAACATAAAAGTACAATGGGCAGCCTTATCGCTTAGAAGCGATTTCTTCCAGGCAACCTTTAGATGGATAAAATTGGAAAATTTAAGAAAGACAGAGGACAATGTTTTTATGCGAGTAGAAACATACAAAAAATTACATAAAATATTGCTTATAAAGTCAGTAAAATATAATATGTACTGTAAAAAATAAACACTAAGAACAAAATAAAAGAATAAAAAATTATTACCAATATTCTCTTTTAGGACTAGATATTAAGAACGATTTTTAGTAGGTTCATATGTATAGGTACAATGCGATCTATTTCTTTTCCGAATATGACAATGAACAGAAAATTTATAGTCGTGGAAACATTGAAAACAAACTATAAATAAGTTCTTAAACTACAGTCGTAGAGGAAAAATTGAGACATTTTGAAAAATAAATAATGATGATTTTGAACAATTTCACGTGCAAAGTCAAGTTCAATGCCCACGCGTTCATTGCTATCAATAAATCTAGAAAACGGTCGCAGGAAACTATCATTCTTATCCAGACGAGATGAAAACAATCAAGACTTATAATAAAACACTGACAATCAAGACTTAGTTTACTAAAGTTAAAATGAACATAGTATATTCTAAGGTTATTTTCGCGAGAACTCATAATAAAACACTGTTTTTACCGGATTGATCGCGTTGGTTGGAGAGTACCTGCTGCTTGGGATCCAGTCCTACATCGAGTCAGGTCCCACACCCAGCAATCCATAGCTACAACCCATCAAGACACTGTTAGTGATTACTGCGTACATACGGAACGTTATAATTAAAGTTGTATAATTGACGGTAGATATGCAAAATTCAAATTACTTGTAAAGACAAATGTCACCTCAGTCTGCCTGTGACCATGGAAGCTGAAAAGCCTCCGAAACGTCAGGTTATAAACAAAATATAAAATATACGCGATCAATCCGGTAAAAACAGTGTTTTAATAAAATGAACAATTTGTCTAAGCAAATAGAACGTAAGGTAATTTGTTATTAACCTCGATTTGGTTTTACTTAAAGGATGATTTTATAGGACTTAGATAGATCAAATATCAATAAAGTTTATTTCTTTAGGCTTACTAAATAAGCACTTTACAATCCAAATGTCCAATCCAATAGCTTTACTGGGCGACCGATGAAAAGGGCCTGGAACTTGCAAAAAGTAGTTGGGCAGGTTTTCACATCTGAAAATATTAACTACCTCCACAGGAAAACATGTGCGACTTAACTACCTAGAAATAGTTTTTCGACTCGACGAACAACAGCTCTCAGCTTTAAATAACATGAAAGGAGTGCCCTCCCGGCGACAGTTAATTTACCTCTAAGAATTTTTACCGCCTATAAAAGCATCGACCTTCGACCAATCCGATGACACGTACAAATACTCCCTGGCATCGCCAAACTATAATCTAAATGTAGACACAAAAGTTTGGCAAGTATTACACTTTAATTTCAGTTGTTCAAATCTTGTCCCGGCGCTATATCGCCCACCGAGAATCCTCCTACCTTTACACCTTTACACCTGGAGCCCTTGCCCTTACCAGTGCTTGTGATATATCCGCCATGGGGCTGGTGCTGTCCGCTGTGATCGCGTACGCCGGTATCAACGACGCCGTCGACTGCGTGAAGCACCTGCTCAGCGGAGTCCTCCCCGACACCGAGCCGGACTTCAACGACCTCGTCCAATACTACACCCGCCTCCTGCACAAGGCACAAACGACACAAGACGACTGGACCATCGCCTGCGGCCAGGGATACCTCAACCTCACAGAAGAAGACGGCCAGCTGAAAACAGCAGCCATCAAATACTACCACGGATACGCCCCAGACTCAACCGCCATCCTCTTCTCCACAAAAATCTCCAGCTTCGGAGATTCCATCGAAGACAACGCACAACCGAACGGCGGAAGTGACTACAGAAACGAAAGGTACTCACCCGCTAAGACGAAAACAATAGTAACCAACAGTTCAAACTCGTTCAGCATCAATAACAGAAGTAAATCCCCCGGTGCAGATCGGGTCGCGCCTGGATCCATTGACGCGGAGCCCGAGAGGGTAGCCGACGACTCAGAGCGAGACACGGAAGACACAGAGAAACTAACGTGGAACTACACCCCCCTCAGACCCGAGATACCCACCCCAGAGATACAATTTCAATCGTACGAAGACGACAAACCCGGCTTCTTCACAGACGACTACCTCAGGTTAATACCATCCTTTACTACTGCACGAATCCATTCCTTCACGCTTGCAGTGTAAGAGCATCCATCACACCATTGTACGATACCACGATACCAATACCGTGTTGTTTTGTAGATCTCTTGACGGGATCAAGCATCGTCCGTTGCAACGCAGCGACCCGAGTGGCCGACGTCGGAGTTTCAAAAAGCGCTCTTCGTCATCTACGTCTTCAAAAGACTCGCGAGCGTCGCGTGATGAAGAGCTACAGATGTTCACGTCACTAGAAGAGGCCGAATTGTTGGCCGCACAACCCCTCGGCAGTGCTCCTAACCTATCAGCGCATTCTCATTCCAGAAGTCGCTCCCGGACGCCAAAGCAAGATCACTGGAGTATGGAGGCCGATGATGATAGAGCGCGAGAGGCCAAAAAGCTGGACTCCTTTGACGAGGAGCCGAAGGAGGTAATCGAAGACGAGGTGGAAGACTTCTGGGGTAACTCTGGAGACTAGAACTAACAGCGCGCATGAAGGGTTGACATTAAAGTGCTGAACCCCGTTTTGAGTGTTTTCTTTACCCACCTAGACGGAACGCTAGTATCCTCTGTGACAGGATTAGGCTGTAATGTTTGGCTTATAGAATCCGAGCTTATGTTCACGTAGATGTAAATCCATAGAGCATTTTGTGAAGGACAACAATATCAAGCTCCATTTGTTATGTATTTGCGAAACTGGTGTGCTGTATCGCAGGTACAACGGTTAGGATTAAAATAGATTTAGTTGCTACATTGATGAAGTAACCTTGAAACTTTGTCTGAAAAGTTTTTACGAAATTGAGATCGAAAACCGATGACATCGAAACTAACTTGGTGCTAGAATAAAATGATGACAGGTCTGGTAGACCTCTGCAGCGCAGGGAGCGAAATTCCGACGCAGAAGTTTGCGGGTTCGTTTCTTGATGTGAGTCAAATGATTTGCAATTTGTTCCGGGTCTACACAGGATCCGGAACTCTCTCTCCGGAACTGTCTCTTGCTGGCATCTTTTACTGTTTTTACATAAAAACAGTAAAACATGCCAGCAAGAGACAGTTTCACAGCAGTATGTACCTTTGCCGGCACAGGCACATCAAAGTGAACGTGTTGAACCAAATCATAAACAAAAATTATAATTAACTAGTTAATATCAACAGCCCTATGAACTTGCTAGCAGATCAGCGTTGCACAATGCGTCCTAAAATATAGAACCTCGACCTACTTTCGTTGATCATCATATACGACCTTTTAGCCGAGAGCCCTCGTATGTCAGTGGGATTTGTGGCACTTACCACCTTTTGGCAGACTCCCGTGCTAAGCGGTAGGTATTCTAAAAGCGATTACTGAGTAAAGAACATTTTTAAACGTTATGTTTTATCCACTAGAGGCGCTGTAGTAGCAGTTTTCAAGCGTTATTTTCGCCAGCAAAATTCGTGACGTAAGCTTCGATTAAGATTCAGTTAGTCATGCGTCTATTTTATACGTAAAATTGAATAGGTAGGTGATCAGCGGGACAGTGCTTTTAGATCTAAAATCTCTGCCAAATGACCGTAAAACCCTTAAAACTGTCAAGAATCCGCTTCCGCTAACGCTCTTGCTGTACACCTCAAACGCAAACGTAGGCATTACGTTGGTAGAGTAGGTAAACAAAGTCTATTATTTCGCAAACCACCACATTCAGAGACGTCGTCAAAGCGTAACGAACGTCTATTCATAAAACTTGTTTATTCGTGAAAGGGGTCCCCTTAGCCTTTTATCTTCTGTCTGGTGCATTGAAGGCTTGAAGGGAACATATTTAGTTTGAGGCTTTTGCTTGCTAAAGCTGTTCATAATTTTAAAAATAACGGAATACATTCTAGGCAGCTAGTGCCAATACCAAGTTTTAAGTTTTACCAAGACTTGAAACCGCGCCTCACGCTCGGTAAGGGTATGCGCTAGCCAACTGCAAATGTTATGGTTAGAAATAATAATTAATATCCTAACCGGTAGTCCTATGATCTTCGCGTCGCATCACGTTACGGTTCCATGACTGCGGTCAGAACTGCCTCTGACCACCAGGTATTCATTAACATACATGGCTTTTATTACCATTGGCGAAGAACTTCCGACAGGTCTATTTGTAACTGGTGTGTGATTAGATTACTATGTTTTTGTATGTTACTTCACCAGCAAACATATACTAAAGGATTAAATTCACTATCTTGACAAATCCTATTCACAGGGCTGGCTAACATGGGTACACATTGTCAAAATTAGAGAACACTAAGATACACGAAGCTCTCCTTGTTATGCAAAAGTTAAAATACCAAAAGCGGCCTAGATTATTGTCATGAAAACCAATAAAAAGAATGCTGTTTGATACCTTGATACCAAAAATACCTTGGCTTATTATAAGCACATCAAATCGACCCCCTTATTGGATTCTTCTGAGTACCTATTTTAACTTTGACTCCACATTATGGTACATTACAATTATCAGCGAAACATGAGCTATGACCAGACCATGCCAGAACGAAATCCATTCAACCTACGGCACCGCTAGAATTGAATGCACGTCGAATATCGTCCTCCCACTCGACCAAAACCACTCTTATTTATTTTCCTCTATTTTCCTAGCAGCCCGCAAAACATTACGACAGGAAGTTCTTTCGATATTCACGAAAAATCGTAAACTGTTTCTAAGAAGCTTTTGTTGTATGATATTTATAATCACCTTTGATTCGTAGAGTTGTCTGTCCGAAGGTTGTTGTGCGCACAGCACCAGCTCTCATTAGATCAAACAATGTATTTTCTATGATTTATGGTAGGTAGAAAGTTTTATAGAGAATTTCGTAATTCTATAAGATTGGCATCAAGAAATAATTTTATTAGATATTGAGATTTATCGAAACTTTTTTCAGATGAAAGCCATGTTTGCTTACATGCAAAGCAAACATGACTTTCTCCTGAAAAAGTTTCGATAAATCTCAATATCTAACAGAATTATTTGTTGATGCCAATCTTATAGAATTAAACAGATAGAAAACCGAATAGAATGAAATGAATAGTCACATGATTCGCACGTAAGTTCTTTTTCGAAACGACTAAAACGCTGCTGTCGTCATATACCCATGACAGCGTTACCAGGCTTGTGGTGGGCGCAGTTACTAAGCTCTTACAGCTGTAATGTTTTGCGGGGCTACTCCAATTTGGTCAAAATCAGGATTGCGAATGAAAGACTCGGAATCAGCCACGGACTCGCGCGAAATTCTGGTGTCGATCCAATTGGAATAGCCTTTCTGGATTATGTTAACGTGGTGACTTCAAGAATAATATGGAAAAAAAAAAGATTCAAATTACGGCTTATGTATCAAAAATGCATTCACAAACACTGCCCTCTGATTCACAGCCAAGAAAAGCAATATGTCACTGCAATCATTTTTCATGTCGACTAAAATGCAACATTCCCCTTCCAAACATCGCGTCCAATTCATCAGATTCTATAAATACGGCAGAACGTAAACGAATGCCAAGCAAATCTGTAAAGTCCTATACGAAATGCTATTTTCTCGACGAAACTCTTGGAAAAATCTTCATGGAGTCTATTTTTGGGCGACTAATCATTGTTTTTGAAAGATTTTGGAGTTTAGTCATATTTGATTTTATTGGGCCGACGCAAGTAGGTAAATGGAGGATGGAAAGGCTAGACGAAGAAGGTTACCTATGAGGAGGTACTTATGAACTGAATGATTGATGAACACCATTCGAAACAGAAGAGGGAAAATTATAAGACATCTTATACGTCGTGACAGCCTCATAAGAAACATCATAGTTCATAGGAAGAGGTAGACCAAGAATTAACTGTATGAGATATCAAAGAGAAAGCCGCTGTCATGTCGTATAAAGAAGTAAAAGACTGCATTGGAAAAAGAGAAGTGGAAGAAATTGCATGGGCCTATTGTTTATAAAAATTACAAAAATTTGTTGAATTGATGTCAGAAATTAAATAAAATTAAGATAATACATATCAAAACCAGTGTAATACCAATGACCCTTCTATCTTAGATCTTGACCTTGCAGTGTCGTGCATCAATCAGCAATCGCATGCCGATCCAAAGGGCATCGCCAGGTGCGGCGTAGGCGAGAATATAAATAACGGGGAGTGGTATATCTAGCTATGGTAAATGAAAACCTGACTACCCAAATTGTTTAGGCATTTTTTGGTTGTAAGGACAAGGCAGAAGCAGAATTGGGTTACTGAGTTCCTAGTTCCTACTGACTCCCTCGAAAAAGTATTGTTGTACGTTTCGTACGTGTACGCTCTTGTCTACCCTTTTAAAGAATTTTATCTAAATCAAATAGTCGTGAAAAATGTGTACGTAACGTACTAGAAGAGCTGTATTTTTATTTTTAGTAAATTTGTTTATTTTGGTTAATTTACTGTTTATGAAACGAAGTTAATTTTTTCATTTTAATTTAATCTTAAATTCTAAAAAAACTGCTATAAATTACTTCCAGGGTTATTATAACCGTTCGGAAAAAAGCTTCTGTTTATGCTTTGTTCGTACCCACCCTTTGCATTTGTTCACACGTCGACTTATTTCCCGTTAAATTGTATGTTACGGACTACGGTGTATTTTACTATTCCTCGTAGAAAATATTCGATGAATGGAATACCCGAGACCTTGTACCGAGGTCCATCGTCTAGCTAGACGAATCGAAGAAACGTACAAAATGGCGGATTGTTTGCTTTCAAAACTAATGTGTGTCAATCACAGCTTGTCAATTTTGACGTTAGGAGAGCTTTACAGGAAGCAGAGCTTCCTGTTTCGAAGTTTAAAATTAAACTGTTACAATTTTTTCATCGATTATTTTTAAAACTGTTCGTTTTATGCAGCGTGTTAGTAAAATCTATACGATCTATACTAATATTATATTATAAAGAGGAAACATTTGGTTGTTTGTTTGTTTGAATTGAATAGGCTCCGAAACAACTGAACCGATTTGAAAAATTCTTTCAACATCAGAATCCTATATTATCCCTGATGGACATCGGCGAATATAAGAAGAAATATGCCCCTGCAAAGCCGGACCGGATATTTTTATCACATAAAAATGAATATGAGAGAGGTATAATAAAAGAGAAGCTCTTGAAATGGTGTATGTGCGCTAGCAACGCCGTAACTACAGAGCAGGTCATGCCAATATTTGCATACATCGGAAAAAACATTACACTACGCCGCTGCATCCGAAAAGCTCTTCGTGTAGTTATGGTCAAACTTCACGTAAGGAGTTTGTTTAACCTTCAGTTATAGGTTCATTTCATGTTTGGAAATTGCATTAAAGGCCATCACAAGTAAATAAGTAGATAGTTATATTTAAGGTCCGGTCAAAAAAGACCGGATTTCAATCTGACTAATTTTCGTGTGTAATTTTGGTAGAGGCACCTTAGCTAAATTTATCCTTTGTCTAACGCTCTGATTAAACTGTACTATTTTTAGTTTAATTTCCATTTATAAACAGCGATACCTATGTTAATTCCTAAAAATACTTAACCATTCATCCGGCACACAAACCTCTACATTAAATAATCAAAACGCGCGGGTTTCTGTTAATTTATGGTTTAAGTTCACATACCTGCTTTTAGAATTGTTTTCTAGGATGATGTAGGTATTCTATGCTATAATGTAAAGAGTTATGTTTACCTACTATCTACCTGTTCTGTTTTATTTACACAAAGTTACTCAGTGGATTATAATCTAATCTGCCAAATATGGGCGCTACTATGACACTTTATCAATGGCTCTGAAACTGGCTATCTTTCAAAACCATTAGTAGCATCTTCTTAAACAAGATGTGTTATAGGTTAACAGCAGAAGCGCCCTCTTCTTCTACTGTTAATATAGAGATAGATATGGAGTAAGAGGGATATGATTTTTGACAGATTTCGAAAGAAATAAATATCGTGCTTGACGGCAAATTTCCAATCGATAACGCACCCAAAGTTGGTTTTTGGTATATATTATAGAATTTGCGAGCATCTAATTAGTTATCTACGCAATAAAACTAATATGTCGATATGCTGATTCACGAACAATTGAACATAATTACTTCTCATAATTACTCTCAATGAGTACATTTTGAACGATTATTTTCAAAGACATCCATTACAAAGTGACAGCATTTACAATAACGACAGCAATCGCTCGTGAATCAGCTCGAGATTAACCCAATTCGAGCAGCAGCACTTGAGTTCGGTCTCGAACATACATTAAGGTGAAATGATTTGAACAATGCATTTATAGGTCAGGTGGTAAAGTGCATTGTAAATCATGGTCTGCACTCATTAGGTGTAGGTTCGAATCTCGGCCACTGATAACGACAATAACTCCTCGATAACTGGAACTTAGATAAATTGTGTTTGAGGTCAGCGTAGTGCAAATTCGCAAGAGAGCCAAATGCATGGGGTCATTGGTCAAAGATTTGTATCTTTGAAAAATCTTGTGAATGATTGGTAAATAGTAAATTTATACGTCGAATAGATTAAAAATATTGACATAATCCTATTTTATTATTATATTTCTTGATTATCATCATCGTTCAGGTTATATTATTTACTATCATCTTCGTTTCAATTAAATATATGTTAAATATTTATGATTCGAAATTCATTCGCTAATTTAGGTAAATATTCTTATCCGTTAATAAAGAAATTACTCAAAATTTTATTCTTTATTTCATAATAAATAACGATATTTAACATTACTTGTTGTCAAAAAGTGTATTGGAGATTAGATTAGTTGTCTTAGCATTAATTGTTTTTTTTTATCAAAACGGAGCGTTTTTGTGGAAACGGAGTGTGAGACTGTTATCTCAACTAGAAGTGGCAATAGTACCTTGAACAATCAAAAAGCAGTTCATGAGTTCTTGATTCTAGATTCATTTACATAATGATTATATTAAAATTAAGGACTTTAGATTGATTGGCCAGTAATATTACCTTAAAGACCCCTAGTATTCCTTGTCGTCAAGTACTGTTCCTATAGAACAAAGTTCTTAGAAAGTCTAGAATCAGTTTATAATCCATACATTGATATCAGCGTTATCCCTACGCGTATTCGTTCGTCCATTTGTCTACCTATCCAAGCCAGATCGTTTTCAATACGTAGACGGGCCGGGAAAGCGAAAAGCTCTCGGGGCAACGCCGCCCGCGCACCTGCCCTCTCCGTCACTCTTCCAAATTTAAACCCCGAACACCCCGCACCCCGCCCGCCAAACATTCTGGAATAATTCCTGCTATTCGGCTCATTCGAATCCGGGTCGCGACCGCGTAGATACCGTACATACACAAAACTTAAAAAATGGCCGACGTCGACGTTCAAGTACAGTATACGACTACCGAAAGGAAGACCAGGAAGGTCAAGAAGACCTCCAAGCGCCGCGAGTCTAAGGATGGCGAGGTCACTGTTACTGAGTTGGAACAGAGCACCACGACGAACGCCGACGATGGGTATGCGAGCGGTGGTTGTGCTTAGGGCAGTGATTGTGTAGTGCATCGGGTGATTTTGTACTATGCCGGCCACCCTCGCATACCCGACCTAACTTAAGGTACATATCTACGACATATGAGCTTAAAAATATGACTACATATTTAACTAACACAAAGTCGTCATTCTGAACACTATTACCTTTTAACATAAGAGTAATGCTAGACATTACACACCAATCACACCATCATTATAGTCTTGCTCGTATTATGAAAGGTTGCTCAGTCATAGACCTTTAGATGCTTGACTAACGCTCTATGGCATAAACGTCACTCATGCATTGATCGATGACCGAGCAAGGTTTCATAACACGGGCCTCAAAAATCGAGAAGATGTGTAACAAATAAGTACCTACATACTACATTCTTTAAAAGGTCCTGGCCTGAAAATTATTACACAAACATTTGGTCCGAGAATCTGTTGCACCAGAATTCGATCAAAGATCATGATTCTATTTCACAATCTTGTAAAACAAAACCGTATGCTAATGATGATGATGATATTAGTAAATAAATTAACGCTTTTACAAAAATAAGTACCCCTTAAAACGCAAATTAAAATTTTCGCATCTGTGACAAAAACACCTTTTGCAAATGGCATGAGACGCAAGATGATAGAAATTGCTTAGGTACAGAAACAAACACTTCTAAAAACCGCAAAACAACTTCCTCTGAAAGAAGCATAAAAGTAGCATTTCCTCTTGCAATTTTCTCATTCACAGCTGAAATCTAAACTCAAGTGTGCCAAGTGGCGACCTATTCCCATTATAGATTAGCAACGCACTTCGCCGGGGTTGCGAAATATGCTGTTTGCACGAATATATGAACCTAGGCTGACATATTATTACCCCGTTAAAGATATAACAAACAGGCTTGCCAGCAGAAAAGTCTGGCAAGATAAATTGTGCTGTTTTGCAATTATTTATCTCTATATGTACACGACAGATTTAAGTTTCAGAATGGCATGAATGAAATCATTGATAATGTTTACTACATTGCCATATTTTTAGCTGCATATGATCTGTTAAATAAGCCTGCCAACCAAAAGTTTGCCAAATTCCTCACTTTTATTATTGTCTAGTTAGTAACGATATTCTCGGTTACGGTTTTGTATAAGTTGATTGGTACATTCATGGTCAGATCAGAAGACAAACAAAAGAAGAAATATTCGTTTATAGCGTGTTGCTATGATAAGTTTATTTTGACCATAAGCATCATTAACAGCTGCGATGAATACATGATCATTTAACGTGATGGATGCCACAGCATCCAGTGTATCACCTGTCAGCATGTTGACATCAACATTATAATACAAGTGATATAATGTCGCCCATACCACGTCTAATAAATAATCTAGTTCATCTAAATGTCAGAAAATCATTAAATTATATTATCTGTCTTTGGCCTCTATCGAATCTAAAAGTGTTTCGATGTCTCTTTATATTGCTACACTTGTATTGTCCTTATACGAATACGAATCATCTTAATTATGTAGTTTTCGGTCAAGTTTATCGTTTCTGTAAGCGTCTGAGCCTTATCTAATTCGTTCCGTTTTTTTTTCTATAGAAAAGTGATCGATTTGTTTATTTTCCAATTCTTATATTATTACTCTTTCCTTAACATCTTTTCTCTTGTTCCCAGCTTATTTTCAGCGGCGAATACACCAAAGCCATGAACAAGGACTGGCACAGCGGCCACTTCTGCTGCTGGCAGTGCGACGAGTCGCTGACCGGTCAGCGTTACGTGCTGCGCGATGAGCACCCTTACTGCATCAAGTGCTACGAGAGCGTCTTCGCCAACGGCTGCGAGGAATGCAGCAAGACCATCGGCATTGACTCCAAGGTGAGTTCAATAACCTTTGCAACCACTCTACTATCTAGCGGTGCATCCTCATTATTTATAATAACGGATAGAAGTGGAGTTATAGGAATACTACGTTCAAATTTACTATCAAGTAGATTCAATTATTTATCCAACGCTTCGCGTTTATGAAGATTTGCAAAATAGGTCTCTAGTCTAAATCACTAAAGCTATGAAGGTTGGGATATCCCTAAATCAATTTAGCTGTCAATGTCATGTTACATGGTTTGACGTGTTGTTTGTTGACATTACCTTCTGTCAATTTGTTTCCAAATGCATCAATGATTGATTACCTTCTGTCAATTTGTTTCCAAATGCATCAATGATTGGTAACATAATAGGTAATTAATCCTAGATACACGTGATATATCTGAGTTATCTACTACCCATATAATTATCCTCTCGATTTTATGAGATAAATTAGATTTGGCATCAGTCTCTGCATCTTGTAGTTGTTAAACAAACATCTTGTCTATTGTAGACATGATGCCTGTCTATTGTAGAGTTTGAACTTGGAATCTGATCCAACATTATTTATAGTCTGTGACATCTGCCGTAAGTCATGATCACTGAGTTCACATACTGCTATTTAAAATTGTGTTAATAGCTGGATTTCTGAAAGAAGTGGTACCTAAATTATCTGAATTATGTTGAACTTAGGTTTTCAATTTAAAATTTAAACCTTTCAGTCTTTCTATATTCAAAATCTCTTCCGCATTCCAAAGCTCTCCTGCCAGGTATGCCAATTGCCAATACAACAAAAAGGTCTATTAACCTATTGTGCAATAGCAATGCGATGCTTTGTTTCTGAGATCAAAATTAGTAATGTCACTCCAGCCGGCCTAGATTCCCTTACCTCTGCGCACGGCACCAGCCAGCACGTTGCCAAGAGCCGCCCATTTATCTGAACTTTCGTCCAAACAGCTGCATAAAACAATAATTGTTTAAACTTGCCGCACACAATTGTCGGTACTTGCTTAACAGACTAATTAGCAATCGATTAAAGAAATTCGATTGTCTCTGGTCCTTGAAATTCAATCCATGGCTGAATACTGGGAAAAACAAAACGCAATTGGCATTAGACAAAAGAAAAACAAGATGATTTTGAAAATAGAACTTAAGTTATATTTTAATACATATGGCGCGCGATAAATCTAGGCGGTGATTCCTGTAATCTTGTTTACAATTTTGTTGTTTCGGTATGCATCATCATAGCGAAAACAAACCGTTATTTTCGAGGTGGAAACAAAGTTATTTTAATATTTTCGATGTTCTCAACTAACCTTGGCTGGATGAAAGTGTCATGAGTCTTTGAGATTTATTCTGTGCCGCTGAGAGTTTCGTAATCAGCCAAAATAAACATTCATATTTATTGACATTACGACATTGGGCTTTAAAGTCGACGGGAATAGAACGAAGGGGAGGATTCAACGCGAGCGCAGCGAAGAAAGGAAGAAATTGTAATATTGTACATTTTTGGATATTCTTGAGAGGCCTAGACAACAACTGAATAGGAATAAATCACTTATCCCAAGGCTTTCGCGGAGACCAACGGAAGAAAATAAAAAGTTTAACAAGTCTTTGAATGAATCTATCTCAAACTCTTGAAAATTTGGTTCATGCAATGCTAGACGTTTCACAAAGCGCCATCTAGCTTCTCACTCGCAAAGCTCGTTCAATTTCATTTCACCTAAAAAATCCTATGATCGAAAAGAGATTCAACTTAGTTTGTACCTATATTAATAAATAAATAATGCTGGACAATTTACACAGCATTATCTAGCCCCAAGCTTAGCAGAGCTTGTGTTATGGGTACCAGATAACTGATATACATAATATAATACAATAAATAGATAGATATTTTTTATTATACATAGAAAACGACCAGAACACCCTGAACAAATATCTGCAGATCGTACACACATTTGTCCCGAGGCGGGAATCGAACGCGCAACCTGCTGCGTCGCAGGCAGGCCTTCGCCCAGCGCACACCTGTAATGAAAATCTACGGATATAACTCCTACTATTCGTACTAAATATTATAAGCGGAAATATGAATTTTATTTGGTTACCAAGCATCTCCAAAATTTCTAAACAGATCAAAATGAAATTTGGCTGACATTTAGAACATTGCCTAACTTGGATAATAGGCTTTACTTATTATAACGGAAATACGCGTGCGGAGCCACGGGCAGAAGCTAGTAGTAAAATAATTCTGAAAATTCTTTCACTCATAGTAAGCTCCATAATCCCTGGGTTCTTTAAGCTCCGTTATAATATCCTGGCTAGTACCACATGGCCAAAGACACGGGCAACAGCAAATTTTTTATAACTGCCTTTGATTTAGCGCTTCTTGCTGCCTCAACCCGTTCAAATAATGTTTGCAATTGCAAAACTCATAAACCGACTAGCGAACTCCAAACTCAAGTGTTCAATGATTCATACACCAAAATAACGTATGACGTAGAACAAGATGATTTTGTAATGATTAATGTGAAAAGTGATGTATGCCGATAAATCGATAAATAAATCGATGCTGTTTGGATTGGTAAATGTTTCTTTAGTTATATTAATAAGATTTTAAGACTGTACAAGCGCGGGTCAGGCTCAATCATTAAAACAGGCCACCTATTAAGGTTCTTAACAACATCAAATAGGAAGAAGCAACTTAAATATCCATATATTTTTTACCGGCGAAAAACAAAAGAGGTGGAAGTTCTGTGGTCGGGTGTATGTATGTTTTTTTATCTACGTCAATTTACGGACCGATTGGGAAAATTCTTTCGCGAAAATTCAACAGCGAAAGATTTTTCCATGTTGATTTGATTTGTGACATTTATTTTGCTATTATGCTTATGGACATAAGTATTGAATTAATACATAATATAATTTATTATTGTATTGAATTAAGTTTTATATTATTTTAGTTTGCTCATTGACATTTGTATTGATTGTAATTTTAGTTGACTACACTATTGTATTAGGAAGTACCTGTAAAAATAGTAGTAATGTTTTGAATAAATAAATAAATAAAAAATAAATAAATGTTATGGAGAATGAATAACACAAGCTTTGCTTAGTTTGGGGCTAGATAATACTGTGTGAGTTGTCCAGTATTATTTATTTTATTTATTTAATGATTCCGAGGTGGTCCCATATTTTTTTTTATCCAAATATTAGTTTTGTAGTGGGAGATTAGTATTTGTCCAGAAAAACTTAAAACACAGTGTAAATACTAATGAATTTGAAGTCTGTTTTGACTGAATTCAAAACCATCTTGAAGTGGTCATTTTTATGAAACATTGGAGTCGCTCTTGCTACATAGAACACAGTACAGAGATAGAAGTCAATAGTAAATACTGTAGTGAGTGACAGACGGACAGACATACATACCTAAATCGTCTCTTAATAGCCCAATGATAATGACGAGTAGGATTAAGATTTTGGTTGAAGACAGGGTGCTATGGCGCTTGTTAGTGGATACCTATGTCCATCTGTGGCCTATAGCATGATGATGATAAATCATTAGGTAGGTAGTTAAGTAAAGTACCAACCTAAAACAATATTCCTAGATGTTAGGATAATGTTGCCATGAATGAGGACTCCAAATAAGCTAGATTTAACAAATGACGATCGCGTCACTTCAAGTTGAAGGTTGTAATTACGCCTACGTTTTAAGGCGAGGTCTTTGTTTTTGAATATATTTGTTTAGGTATCTACTAAGTACCATATATTGATGTGTTTGCCTAAGCAAATGTTTGCCAAACTCCCTAAGAAAAGAAGAAGTAATAGGTCTGACTGTAGGTAGGTAAAAAAAAAGGTAGGGGTAGTAAAAAGTTTATTCTCATTTAGTATCGGGTATCTTTGCTGTTTTTATATTTTTTTATTTTATTTATACAGGTTTTGATCTTAAATTCCATAATTCGTTAAAAGTTTAAAGTAAAAACAAATAAAACAAAGTTAATAAATGTCTTATGCCTATTGTTAATATCTGAAAGTAATTTTAACCATACTAAGAATAAAACATTAAATAAACATTAAAAAGCTTTGTATATTGTGTCGTAAATTAAACAAAATATATAAAAGGTTTATTTTCTAACCAATAAAATGAAATCAATAATTTATTTAGCGGGTACCGTTGTTTACTGAATTTCAGACTTGGCACTGACTGAACGCTTTCAGACGACATGATATTAAAATACTTCGCACATGTTTATGTCTTGACTCATCTCCTTAATTACACATACACACACATAAACAAAAAAGTAGTTTCTGCCCGCGGCTTCGCTCGCGTTGTTTCTATTGAAACGTTCAAAGGTTATTTCTACCCCATGGGTACTGATTTATGGGATAAAAGCAGCATATCCAGATCCACATTCAAAGAAAAAATCAACCCGATCCGTTCTGTAGGTTTGACGTGCAGAAGTTAAAAACACACATCCATCCATTCATCCAAATTAAAAATAAGTTTAAAAAAATATTGATTAGCCTATTCGATGGCTATATTGTAATTATAGGTACTCTCTAGTGTATATAACATTAATTTAAAACGTGAATATACTAGTTAATAAAAAAAAACAACTTTTGTATATATAAGTATGATGTTATATTATTGGTAAAGATGTGTTTGTCCGACTGTCAAATGATGGGGGTTTCCACTCCTACAGACTGATAGGCTTCGATTAAGTCCACGACAAATGTAATTATTCAAACTGTATAAGGAGTTGTCGGAAAATCTATGTTATTCGTCCTCTATGTTTAAGTAAGATTTTTTTGCGCAAAGATTAGAATAATTGTATGCTAAATGGTGAATGACACATCGAATCTGTCGTTTTTATCTTGCCTCAGAGACAACGGCACAATAATACAGTACCTAGTGAAATATTTTATTTATTTATTATGTAAAATATTTTATGTTCCTATACCTAATGTATGAAATGTAGGTAATAAAATTTGCTTAACGCATAATTTTCTGCATTTTTCACACCAACCGCTATATTTATATCAAGTAGGTATGTGAGATAGAATTCCTTTAAAAACCATACAAAAGTTCGGTTTACTAAAGCATTCAAGATCTCTCCTAGGTTCCTTCTCTTCTACATAATCGTTTCATTTTTTTTTATCTTCCACCAATTGAAACGCATACTACACTGCCTAGTGTATGCGATGCGACAAGAAGCGCTGCAATTCCACGAGACGTCCATGTGCGTGACGGGCCACGAAAGTGTTAAACAAATGTGATTTCTTTACCTTCAGGACCTGTCTTACAAGGACAAGCACTGGCACGAGGCGTGTTTCCTCTGCGCGAAGTGCCGCGTGTCGCTGGTCGACAAGCAGTTCGGCTCCAAGCTGGACAAGATCTACTGCGGCAACTGTTACGACGCGCAGTTCGCGAGCCGCTGCGATGGCTGTGGAGAGGTGTTCCGTGCTGGTGAGTTTATTTGAATATAGAACCCTGTGAATTTTCTTTATTCTGCGTCTTCGTCGAAAGAGGTCATATTAATTTCGCCTTCAAAGAGGTTGTTGACAAGAAGTTCGAGTCCAAGCTCTTTATGATCTACGGCGGCAACTGCTACGATGCGCAGTATTTGAGCCGTAGCGATGGCTTTGCAGTTCTTCTATAAATAATGATACTTTATAGTGGAGTTCTTTTATCAAATCATCAATTTAACTCTACATGCCTTCTTAACTTTTATAGTCTCGATATTGACCAAGCTATATAAATCTATCTTTACCTACATAATTTATCTGAAAAATTCATTCGACTTCTATTCATACCCTACTAGAGGCTTCATTATATTATCTTTTTTCATATTAATACGTATTTGTTACGAGACTGCTTCCTGGATTCAAGTAAACTAATTTCATTAAAAAAAATATAATACTCTGGGATTTTTCCTTTATTCGCGCATATTCCGTCCAATAGTTTTTTTTACGAAAGAGTTTCTGTAAAACGAGTTCGTAAAAGGATCCATAAGGACAACCACTGACATAAAAGTTACAGCATTGAATTGACACTTGAAGGCGTTAAGAATGCTGATGGCATTGTCATTTCATGAACCAAGTAGAGTAGTTCCTTCACGATTATTATCCGATAAAAACCATATTATAACAACTTTCGGGTTGACTTTTCATAACCTAGCGGTAGTAAATTATTTCTAATTCTGAATTTCGCTTATGTTTATTCTTCTTTATTCATTCTTGGTCGTAGTAAAGATATGTTCAATAACATTAAGAAGCGGTAACATTTATTTATTGGTTTTTTTGTTCAGTTATAGATAGCTACATTATTCGCGAGCAGTAATAAATACGACGATAGCTATTAAGCTCAACTATTAGGTAGTTACCTTTAATTTTATGGTATAAATGACGTTCAAGTGTACGTCATTTTTGTTACATAAAATTATAGAAACTAACAAATCGCGAACATTTTTCCCATTCTTTTACGATCTCCATGAAAATCACAAAATCGACATCCAAAGCACTGAATTCACACTATACCAACCACTCTTGATAAAACCAGCTGTTCATATCGCCTTCCACTCTACGATCACCGTATATGGTACCTTTACCTTACCATACCTATAGCCTACGGCTTTACCCTCGCCGCTTATGGCAGTAAGGTGATGCGATAAAAACTGACCATTGCCACAACCTCGGTGAAGATTTCGACTTTTGAGCGAATGCCGATATGGTAGGCTATTTTCGACCGCATCTTTTTACGGTCAAGATCGCTATGAACTTATTGAATCTTTTTGTGGTAATGAGTTTTTTCGCTCTACATAATTGTATTTTTACATATTTCCTCGCATGAGAGCAAGAGATTATCTGCGGTAGGTACCCTTTTTTTAACGATGGGAAAATGCTTTTTGCGCATTACTTAAAATGTATAATAAAGAAAATAATATATTCATCCTAACTAATATTATAAACTAGCAGCGGCTCGCGGTTTCACCCGCGTAGTTCCCGTGGGAATTCAGGGATAAAACATAGCCTATGTCACTCCCTGAAAAGTAAGCTTTCTAATGGTGAAAGATTTTTTTTAATCGGTCCAGTAGCTTCGGAGCCTATTCATTACAAACAAACAAACAAGTATTTCCTCTTTATAATGTTATATAAACAAATCTATCCCACGGGAACCATACATTTTACCGGGATGAAAAGTAGCCTATGTGCTATTCCTGACTATAATCTATCTCTGTACCAAATTTCATCCAGATCTGTTCGGCCGTTCTGGCGTGATTGAGTAACAAACATCAATCCAAACATTCACATTTTTAATATTAGTGGGATGAGAAGGTGTGTTTCTTTATCCTTCTTTAATTTAAATCGGAGTATAATTACCTCGTATTAACCTCCCGCAAGAAAGCTACGGAAGATCTAACATACATCATCAGAGACATAATAAAACCTTTAGTCCACTTTGACTACACGCACACCCTAAATGAAGATAATCAAATTAGACTGAGCAAGCAACAGCCAGAATGAACCAATCATTTTGAATGTGGGATAGACCAATCCGAACGTACGGCTTCAGGACAGAAATTGAGTTAGACTTCATTTGTTTTTCAATCATGAAAGCTCACAGTGTAATAAAAACTGGCGTGATTGTCTTTTGTTTTTTCATACAATTATCCACGCTGACGTCACAAATCCAGGCTTCCAGTCAAAAATATAAACGTCTTTGCCTCCAGTATACAAAATAAAACCGGTCAAGTGCGAGTCGGACTCGCAATCGTCGATTAAAGAAGCTCTAGAGATAGTGCGTGCGGTGCTATTTGCACAAGAGATTGATAGAATGGTTTCATTCTTGACACTTCTGACACGCGACCTGCCATCTGCAGTTTCTTTCAGTGTAATTCTCAGACGATTCCATTCTTATGGTGAAGCGATTAATTTAGTGGAATAAGGGCCCACGTTTCTATGATTATGTATCTGAAAACGTGGGAGAGCCTGGGAGAAATCGCTCTCAGCGATCAGGCCCCTTTTGTAGTTTTTTCTATTCGTGTTAATTTTAGTACAATATAGTGTTCATTCATTCATTCATTCACGGGTAGATTCACGTGCTATAGTGTGTTGACTCCTTTACCGTTCGTAATGATATAATAAGACAAGTTTGTCTCGTTATCTCTTAAAACATAAACTTTTGCACGTAATTACTGGAATCGCAGCCCATTATGTACAGTTGTCAGAACTTTTGGAGGCTTTGTCCAATTAACTGTCATTTTGTAGATTATTAATGTTCGCTGAATAAACGTGCGGTTTTATAATGTAACTTTAATAATGGTATTTTGTTTTGATTGATTCAAAAAGAGGCTGGTCATTGGTCTACCGTTAGTTCTATGATTAAGTTTATACCTGCTAACAGCAAAAATGTGAAAGTTTGTGAAACGTGAAGTGTTGGTCGCAACTTCACGAGACGCCGAAACTAAACTGTACTTTGGGCTTTTGCAACCATGGATTTCTAATTCTGGAGTAACTAACCATATCACTTTTTAACAATATGTCTTCCGGGCACTATGGCTTCTGGTGACGGCTTCGATTTTTAGAAAATACAATAAGTGTATTACTAGTTTGTCATTTATTAAGAAAATTACAATAACATAATAAAACAATAACAATAATTAGTAGGTAGTATTTACACATAATATATCTATTTCCTAAAATCTAAGCCGTCACCAGAAGGCAGAGTGCCCAGAATGGTGCAGCGTTGCCACGTTGAACGGCAATGCTAATTCGTTGACCGAAATAAAAGCCAGCATTCTGATCACCTGTGGACTCCATTAGGAATTTTGTATATTGAGTGTGCACTAGGACCCCAAGGACCTAGAGTTTCCACCCCAAGACGCTCGAATAGTAACCTCGGTCATAATTAGCGTATTTTCGCCGTTTGAGGGACTCCGCTGATGTTACTGCGGAAATACTAGTTTTACCTAATTGTGAGGATGGATGAATGGATGGATGGATGTCTGTTACTTTTTCATGCCGAAACTTTTGACTGGAATTTTGCATACCTACTCATATATAAAGTGTAGCTAGACAAAACCTTTGAACTTATCTGTATAAGCGAAAGCTTGATCGAAGTCGCGGGCAAAAACTAGTATCAACTTACTCTTTATCCCGGAAATGTGTGCAAAGTGGTAAGGTACCTACAAACAAACATACACCTACACAGGTAGCTAAATGTAAAGATGACACAAAATAAACCACATAGTAGGCGCCATGACTCACCACAAACTTGGTAACCTATAATTAATAACTGACATGTAAAATATAACCTTGATGTCATTTAAAAACTGTATATAAGTTTTATTCATAAATCATCTGGGGCAAGTTAAACTATCGCACGGCCACGGGGGCAGTCTTCCAATAGTTTATTTTTTAACATGGAACTAAACCACTTCAGTATAGACGAGGATGACAAGACCGCACCGAGTTAAAAATGGATGGTTTTGGCCCGCGTGAAAAACAATATTTTTCACTTCGAGTGTGAGAAAATAGAACTATAATAATCCACACCGATTTGATTTATCGTTAGTTTTAAAATACCATATTTCATGTGATGTGATAAAGATAATCATAAATTATTTCATGGCCGTTCTGTCCCATTTGTACCTAAGTTATTGAATTAATTTTAGCTTGATGGCATTTTCAATTAAATAAGCCAAGTTCATCTTCAGTTAAATTTATGGCAAACAAATATATTCCAGAAATTTTGCGCTGATTGATACCAACTATTTTGTATCTTCGTTACGCGCAACGCAAAGTTACTACCTGCCTAGGCATTCTACCATGGAGGAAGAATCACCATACAAAACATCCAACAATGACCAAAAAGGCGCTTTCAGTTCCATTTTCAAAAATAAATTCAAATGAAATGTAGTATGTTTTTTGTAAATGGAACACCAAGAAGTGAAGACACTTTTTTATAGTCTAAGTACCTACCTACCTACTTGTTTTTCTTTTGTTCTTGCTTTTTTGTTTTGGGTAAAATAAATGAAATTATTATTATTATTAATATAGCGTAGCTTAGCGTAGGTAATGAAATTGAGTGCAGTTTCATTTTTCCTTTTATTCCATAATATTTGAAAATTTGTGGGCGTTATATATTTTTTCATTCATTTTTAAATGACATAAATAATCGAATAAAAAAGTTTAGAAAATCAGCGCAACATTCCTTGTACGTCCAACTAACACATTTGCTGTTTATCTACAGAACTCAAAAACATACAGTTAGATGAATAAACCACTCTAATTCCTCGTACCTACTGAAGACGTGGGTTTCCAACCGACAGTTTTTATACCTAACCTACTCGTGAAGTGATTGATTCATAAATCATTCATTAGACCAACAGTGGACCACTATGTGGGCATAGATGACCTCATTGCAGTTAAAGATTGGAATTAATCGGTTCTTAGTATTGTCGGTGGGAACCTCTTAAGATAATGTGAAGATTTACTGGGTTTAAACTTTTTAAGTGGGGCGTGTTGTATCGGCGGTATTGATGTAGACTGTCACACTTAAATCATTTTTAGGGTTCCGTACCCAAAGGGTAAACGGGACCCTATTACTAAGACTCCGCTGTCCGTCCATCTGTCCGTCTGTCACCAGGCTGTATCTCATGAACCATAATAGTAAGACAGTTCAAATTTTCACTGATGATGTATTTCTATGGCCGCTAAAACAACAAATACTAAAAAATCTAATAAAATAAATATTTAAGGGGGCTCCCATACAACAAACGTGTTTTTTTTTTGCACTTTTTTACTCGATATTGATAACGGCAATAGTCTACCGTTGTTAACATTGTTAAAAATTAAAAAGTTTTATGTTATTTAATCTGGGTGCACTTTTTGGTTTATTTGTAAAACTCCTCATAGAAATAAGAACATTCCACCACGGATGCCTAATACTGCTTCAAAAAGGTGTGATAAGATTTAGATTGCACTAGAGATTTTACAAATAAGCACTAACAACTTTGTTTTTGCACATGTTTTTTGTTAGTCTATCATTTTAGCATAGGTTATTTTATTTTAAATAACGACAAAAGGAGAATCTCAAGTCAGGTCGTAGGTATACTTATTTTATTCCAAAAATGTAAACGACTTTGACCTTACATCTTAGGACGCCTATATTTAGATAAAATTTAATTCATAATGATTAATTTCTGTGTTTTCCTCAAAATGAATGGCATAGCCACGCCTTTTTCTATTTGTTGCGGTGACAAAGTATTAGATCACTGGCGTGGGTGAACGGATGTAGTTATTACTAGCTGTTGCTACCAGGTTTGTCTGGTATTTACTTAACAACACTTTATTATACTGCAAAGCGTTTGTTGTAATGTAGTTAACGATTATTTATCGGGTTTATTTTTGGTAGGTACTATCGTAACGTAGGGGAAATAATAACAAAAGGTACGCGATAAATATGATCATTAATTATGTTTACAAAATCGCAAATTGTCTTCACCCGTATACGAGAACAAAACTTATGAAAGGTAGCAACACTGTGCTAAGTAAGGCATTTCTCACAGGGTTCGCCATGGTAGGCCTTTTAATTCACAAACAACACTCAAGCGACACCTCATTATGCGAACGCACTGCGTCTTTGCAGCTCTGTTTTATAGTCAATAGGCCTTCTTTTGACCTCAATCTCACCTAATGGAAGAAGTGGCCGACGGTGTATCATGAAGGTCTAGAAGACAGCTATTTACTCTTGACTTGAAGAGACCCAGATTGTAATCAACCGGAAAAAACAGCAGCAGGGAGCGTGTTCCAAACCCCAGCGGTACGAATGATGAACGTGGAGGAAAACAGCTTAGTGGAAGTGGACGGTATATCCACCAAGTAGGGGTGGTAATGCGCTGTGCGTCTGCTTGTCCTGGAGTGGAAGGTTGATTGGTCGGCTTCTGTTGCTCAGTTCTCTTTACTCTTTGGCATCTGTTTCGCAATGTGCGGATGACAGTTATTGTTTGTTGTGAAATTGTGAGTGGTGAATGTCAACAAACGGACCTGACATTTGTGACATAGCTACACTATGCGTTGGCATAACTCAGGTATTATGCTCTTTTATGCTCATCAGGGCTAACTGAAACATTACTTAAGGTGGAAACGCACAACGCGACAATGGAACTGTGCGGCCGCGGCACTTTATGTCAAATTAGAACAAAATCATCAAATAAGCCGCGCGGCCTCTTTCGTCATTTGTTCTAATTTGACGGGCAATGCCGCGGCCGCGCAGTTCCGTTGACGCGTAGTGTGCTTGCACCTTCAGTGCCAAAACCTATCTGCGCGACATTTCGCGCGCGACCTGCTGCGTGTTTGACGCGTGTGGTGTAATTTTCTATGTAACTGAATCCCGCCGCGGCATGTTTTAAAAGTCTTCGAAAAAAATACAGATATTTACAAATTGAATATAGTAAATCACATCAACACATTATCAAACTATTCAAGTAATTGTTATTTTATTTTCTTCTTGTTTTATTATATTCATAATGTTTTTTGAATGCATGCAAATCTGTTTTCGTCGTCGGAACAATCGTGTAAAATGAATATTCATCACCGCGTCGGAGATTTTATCAGTCCATTTGTCTGATTAATGGTGTCTAAAGAGATTTTTTTTATATTTTGCTTGTTATTCTTGTATACATAGGCTTTATCTCCCAATAAACCTAAAAAAATAAACTGTGCATAATGATTTATAACTATTCCGTTACATTGAAGTTTGAAAATCGAAGTAAATTGAAAATGGAACAATAAAAACGGAATTCTTCAAAACTTGTTTCTTTAGAGTTCTTCGAAGTTGCTTTATTCTGTTTCGTCTCATTATGATAATGGGTTCTACTCTGATTAGGTATACATTTCTTCGGATATAAAGATAAAAATGGAAGTTCACTTTCACTATTGCATTAATGACTAATACATAAAGGAAAGCTGACTATGAATTACTCGTAATTTTATAATATAGGAAGAAACCGTGTCCTGTTGTGTGAGTGAAAAAAATAATTTTACTCACTAAACCAAAGTAGGTATTTAATGTATTTATTGGGTTACTAAAAGTCCAAAGTCCGGATTTAGTCACGAGACGATATCTACACTAACACTTTAGTGTTAACAAACAAACAAATCTTTCCTATTTAAAAATAGGAAAGATTTGTTTGTTTGTTTGAATTGAATAGGCTCCGAAACTACCGGAAAGATTAGAAAAAATTATTGCACCATTAGAATCCTACATTATCCCTGATGAATATATGCGAAAGAAAACCCGTGCGAAGCCGGGGCGGACCGCTATGTCTTTTTTATTATGTTAGTCTCTAAGGTATTTTTGTATGGGCCCTAGTTACGTTACTTTATACTTCTTGTGATGCCTGAAATAAAAGATTAGTCATGTTTTTTCAAAAAAAAATGCACCTAAGTAATGTCTTCCTCGAGATAGTCTATCCCATGTCAAAATCCTCCCTGTCAAATTAAATTAAGATCCTTTTAGACGTAAAGGTAACAGACGGACAGAGTTACCTTCGAAAGTTTCAAATCACATTACACTAACATTACAAATACGAAAGTTGGGATGTTTGTTACCTCTTCACGCCAAAACTATAGAGCAGATCCGGCTGAAATTGCATACAGATAGTTCGCAGCCTGGAATAAAACATAGACTACTTCACACTCTTTTTATCCCATAATTCAGCAGCTAGTTTCCTCGACTCCGTAGGTGACATACATGTGTTTTCATAAGACACTTCTTATGAGCATTATCATTAGCCTCTATCTAGATAAATTAATGGGCGAGATGTTCTTGAGAACGTGTTCATAACTGAACCTAGAAGGCATTGATACTGCCTACGGTATTATATCACACTAATAAAAAACTGTGTTCGGTAATGATTGACTGTTTGCATCAGAATTTGGATAAGTATACCTAGGCTTAGAAGGATAAGGCTTAGAATTGTAGAAACACGGACGTGGTGTAGTCAAAAAAGCGATAATTTGTTTTTTTTCCTATTGTAGGTTCGCACGTACCTTTAGCGCTTGTGTGCACTGTTTTCAACTCAAACGTAGTTTCGTTCGGCTTCAAAATCAAGAAAATGTTGAACGAAACTATACTCTAGCTCAGCTGTTACAGCAGCGTGTTTTTTTCTCTATAGGTTTTCTATGGGATGCATCTTTATTTTTAATTTATAATTACAATTTAATAAAAATGGCTGGTTCTGGCGCAGTAATTTTCTAAATAATAATTATGCCTCTAGATGTTTGAGTGCTCACGGCAACATCGTAGCAAGTAATTATCAAAAGGGAAAATTAGAAAAGTTATTTTCGTATTTTGCTTATTAAGTAAATAAAATAATATACAGAGCGCTGCTGACGATCAAAAGGTTGAATTATAACTGTTGAGTGAAGTGAACGTTCTATTTTTGAATTAAGTACAGTTGGTAGTTCCACACACTTGCTATAGAGTCCGGGATCTCTATGCTGTACCAAAACTGACAGATAAATCACTTTCGTTTTTCCATATAAAAAAAAAGGAAACAGAGTTGAAAGCAAAACCTAGTCTCAGAAAATTAGGTCTGCCTAGGGCATTCCAAGTTAGACATAGGCAGTAAAACTAAATGAAGTCGTTACGATAGCGATTCGATACGTTGCCGTAAATGGGACATTATCGTGTGGTGGGTGTATTTATGTTCGATGTATTATTATCGAACTTTTCGTACCACGTGTAGACATTTTTATGACATTGGTTATTATAAATTGGATTACCTACTCTTGAATTCTGAATAGCCAATTGGAGGAATCCTTTACTAGGTATTGCTTATTTAAAAAATACTTCTTCGACCATCAGTTGGATAATTCTCCGTATTTTGAAACAATACAGTGACATTCATGAGTTCAATTTTTTTTTACTTATACCTACGACATTCTATGAACGTGACTTCAAACAAAACAGTGTTAAGTCTAGCTTCCAACATTTTTTTTAGATGATTAGGTGATTCACCAGATGGAAAACAATACGACCCACCTGCAGAAAGAATGGACGTATCACTGTCTTGTCTATGCATCTTCCTAAAAACACCTATCTCACCAACGGCTTTTCTTATCTTTACGCAAATAAAATAAATGGCTTCCTCAACAAGATTTATCCCATCCATAGCTCTTCATTTGTTATCGCACGATCAATTAACTACATTCGACAAGAAGGCCTTAGCTCCCTCGCAATTTGAACTCAGTCAGTACCGCGCCGCTTGCCGTGGAGCCTACGCGCGTCACAGCGTTCCAAATACAAAAACAAACGTCAACTTCATTTTACCGCGCTTCACCAAAAAGTTTTTTCACAATGTCCGCGGACGTGTTGAGTGAGGATTTGAAATCGAGGTTGCATTTGACGACTAAAACAGTCGGGCAGGATAGGATACGGAGGGCAAGGGAGAACAACGAGGATGTGGCGATTCTGTCCATGTTCCTGCCGAATGCGACCGCAGAGAGGGAGAACAAAAAGTTCTGTTGTGCTTTACGTGACAGCTGTCAGCTGGGAGACCCGAGGAAAACAATAGCAGGTGGATATTTTATGGCTTTTACGTTGGTGTGCTTTGTAGGTTCCGGATTGTGCTTGTTTGTTACCTACGGGGTTGTTTGGTTACTAAAGTTTCCGGATTTTTCAAAGATATACTCTTTTCGTGGAATACAACAACTTCGTACCGTGCGTAGGTAGGTTTTTGTATTTTCTAGATTAGATATAATTTTAGATTCGATTGATTCTTTAAGTGAGTATTAAATTATAACCATGAGTTTTGATTAGAAACTGAATCAATCCTAAGCAATCAAGTCTGCATATGTGTGTAGCGCTTTCTACAAACTAGTTTATTAGTTTAACCAGATCCTTGTCTACCTTCAAATGACAAGACGAGATTAATACTCAAATTTAATAAATCACTTATCAGGCAGATTGAAAATCAATATCGCCTGTTGACATGAACTTGTTTCACTTTCTATCAAAACGGACAGAACTTCCTCAAAATTCTAGCAGCAAAATTAATTATTTCAATCTTTCCGCTGAGCAGTTCATAACATTCAATTAATCGTCCAATCAACGCAGACATTAATGAGTTCATTCATTTAATTGGTCGTTCATTAATTTAAAGTAGAATTAATTTTAATTAGTGTCAAATCTGAGTCAAAACAGGAAGTTACTATAGCTAGTGGTCTTTTTAAAAACAACCGTAGATAATATTATTGAGAAATATTACTTCAAATACTTACCTAATACTTAACTAATAAGCACTTATTGAACAAGTTAGTACCCACCGCATAATCAAATATTACATTAAGTGTGAAATCGTGAATAACTAAGTAGGTAGGTACATACCTAGGTACTACATCAACTTAGTTCGCATAATTAACACTCGGACTTGGATTTGGACTTGTTCGAATTCAACATTTATCTTGTTTGAAGTTTAGTTTAAATCGGAATTATTCTTATATAAATCAATCTCTCGCCGTCGTCGGTATATAGTTAAGGTATCTATACTTTTTATGTAAGAATCTGTCAGAATGATTCATGTTAGGATTAAATGCATGTTTGACTTAAAAGAGGCAATGATTAAAAAAAAAACAAATAATAAGATACAAAAAAATGTAAATACATTGATCTTCACTACAAATCAAAGAAAACGGTGACCTTTCATTAAACATTTAAATTTTACTTGCACTAAAAGAAAACTATAAAAAATTCAATGGGAATACAAACGATAAAGTTCTGAAAATAGAACTCCAGCAACCAAACCACAGATGAGGTAACTTAAACGAGGTAAGTTACGGTGATACTTAAACCGAACGGTAGACAGCGGACTGAGAAGGGTTTAAAATTCGATATTCAATAGCTTAGTTCATTTTTTAGGGTTCCGTACCAAACGGGACCTGATTACTAAGACTCCGCGGTCCGTTCGTCTGTCTGTCTGTCCGTCAGTCACCACGCTGTGTCTCATGACCGTGATGCAGTTGAAATTTTCACAGATCATGTATTTCTAATGCCGCTATAACAACAAATACTAAAAAACAGAATAAAACAAACTTTTAAGGGGGGCTCCCATACAGCAAACGTGATTATTTTGGCGTTTTTATAGATACGTACGGAACCCTTCGTGCGCGAGTCCGACTCGCACTTGGCCGGTTATTAAGATTGCACCAAAAAGTATCATCATCATCATCAGCCTATATCAGTCCACTGCTGGACATAGACCTCCCCTAATGAGCGCCATAGCGCCCTGTCTTCAGCTGCCAAAAAGTATGTTAGGCCTATTGAGACTTTTTTCTAATAAACACACATCGTCTCAGTAGGTCGCCCCTACAAAATTAAGAGTTCTGCGAAGGTACCTACATCGGTGTAACTTATAAAGTTATAAACGTGGTCAACCTGTACCTATTTGTAAAGTCATTGGATATAATAAGTACACTCATATTATTTTTACACTTTCTACTACGTTCTTGAGTTTTTACAAAACATTGAATAATATTGTTGTAGGTAAGTAGTTTTGTTGTTACTCTGATAACAGCCGCTACTTATTTTTTCTATTCACAGCTTAATCTTTGTATGTATTTCAATTCAATAGGTAAATGGAAATTATTTTGCAATCTCCGCTTGTAATTTTATAACCTAGGGGTGCGTTCGTGCCTCTTCACCCTCCGACAGTATAAAAGTTAAAACTCTTTAGTATAAAATCCACGCAAGAAGTATTTACTTGCGTAGTTTACTTACATAGAGGTTTTATTTACATTGAAGAGGTCGTAGGTACTTTGTGGTACAAAGAAGCACGTGCAAAATGTTTTCGTTTTTGCTGTCTAAAAATACAAACCTCGTAATTACCTGGTACATATATAGTGATCTGTGCTCGTAATCTTTGGTAGATATTTAGGTGCAAATCAAGCACAGTATTGTTATCATACGGATGTTTTTATTGAGAAGAGAAATGTTTTTTAGGTGCTTTGATCCCTACACCAGGTTAAAATCACGCTTTTTTTAATTGAACTTTTTGGGTTCCGTACGAAAGCGAATTCACTTACACCATTGGAATCGATTACTAAATTGAGCGTAGTCAAAACATATTGCATAGCTGCCTTACAAATGTAAATATTGATTTATTAATCAATAAAGTCGATACATTATTGATTGCACAAGTGGGTAGACGAATAGCCATAGGCTCGATTGACGTAATGTTTTAAGATATATGTACTTACGTGCTTAGATACTGAGGTTTTGTAATTATAGTGCGTAAGCCTTCGCACTCAGGCGCGGGTTCGAATCTCGCCGAATTCGGACTTTTTTGAGAACTTATTTAATTTTTTAATACTGTTTTCAACTGAAAATAAAGCAAAAATACTGCGGTTATAAATTAAACTTTTTAGTTAGTAGAAGCACAGATACAAACAGTTAGCAGTTAATCAGAGAATAGAAGAAAAATATAATATTGGTTTCGTAAAAAACCATAAGTACCGAAGTATCTACCGTGTTTGTAGTTTTCTGTTGGTATTTTTATTTCTAAACAATATTTTTAGTTAAATTTCTTTATTAATAGCTACGGAACCCCTTGAAAAAAGCCATAAGGCGAAGAGAAAGTACCATAAACGGTGAAAGAAATTAAAATTATTGCTATAAATGTCTAACCGCACGTCTGCCTGTCTGAACTTTGAATTCATTGTATAGCTTTCTATGAACTAACGGCTTTTAATTTTGTGTATGGAACACCAGGGTCAAACTTTTGTATAAAATGCGTAATTAAAATGTACGAACTATCTACATACATAAATATTAATATTATATTCATTTATGTACCTAGTATTGTAGATATGTAATGTAGGTGTAAGAAAATAGGTACCTACTGCAAAGTTCAATGGAAATAGCCAACTGCATTATCGCTCATGTATTGCTAAGTAGGTTACTAAACTATATATCTACCTAATTAATCATTTTAATTATAATGTTTACAGAATTCGTAATTGTCATTAT
The DNA here is from genome assembly GCA_947086465.1 of Eupithecia exiguata. Classification (NCBI taxonomy): domain Eukaryota; kingdom Metazoa; phylum Arthropoda; class Insecta; order Lepidoptera; family Geometridae; genus Eupithecia; species Eupithecia exiguata. The sequence continues at coordinate 12,227,230 of OX352231.1, read as the reverse complement.
GTTTTATATAAACATTGTGTCGGTATCCATCGATATTTGTAAACAAACTCGTCTTATTTAATTGAAATTAAATATTTATTCAATTGAACTTCATTTTACAGACAAGTAACATAGATAAGTCTCTTTAAACTAACTTAGAAAACAAGTTACACTTTTGGATCACTAAGATCAATATTAAAGCTGAAGCCAGGGCGCTATGACGCTCATTAGGGGAGGTCTATGTCTACGACTAACATAGGCTGACGTTGATGATGATGATGAAAATTAATATATCATTATGATAATAGTATATCGGGGTATGACCCGACGCGGGGGAAGACCGTTGTTTGTAGTTTTCTGTAGGTATTTTTATTTCTAAACAATATCCATTATTTTCTAATGATGACACCATTTTCTACGACGCCATAATGGCATGTCGGCATGTAATGTTGTCATCATTAGAAAGTATGGCTTAATTCGGCTACAATTAGTATCATACCGTCTGCCCCCGCGTCCGATCATACCCCGATATACCTTGTTATATTAGTAAGATGTAAATTACAGTTGTAAAGCACTCAACTTCGTTCAAGACTTTCATCCGTACTTTTCGGATTCCCTGCGATGGCAGGTCATACAGTGCAAACTGTATGATGATACAGTTTGCACTGTATGACGGCAGGGAGTCTGTAAATTACAAGGCCTGAAGCACTCAACTTCGTGACTTTCATCCGTTCTTTTCGGATTCCCTGCGATGGCAGGTCATACAGTGCAAACTGTATGATGATACAGTTTGCACTGTATGACGGCAGGGAGTCTGTAAATTACAAGGCCTGAAGCACTCAACTTCGTGACTTTCATCCGTTCTTTTCGGATTCCCTGCGATGGCAGGTCATACAGTGCAAACTGTATGATGATACAGTTTGCACTGTATGACGGCAGGGAGTCTGTAAATTACAAGGCCTGAAGCACTCAACTTCGTGACTTTCATCCGTACTTTTCAGACCTGCCATCATACAGTACACTGTATGATGGCAGGGAGTCGCGCTTTTTTTCAAGTTCCATGTGTTTTAACCCAAGGGACTTAAAAAATAATATATTTCTTTGAGTAGTAAATGCATAAGATCATATTACGATTCACGATTGATACATAAAAAAGCTTAAATTTGTAACACAAATTAAATTTTATTGATAAAATAAATCATTGAACATTCAGCCTTTATTTTAATTCCACTTTCAATCAACCTTAAAACTTTAAATAAATTAATAGCACAGTTCAAGGTGGATTATATCATCAATTAAATAAAATGCAATTAAATTACAACATAATGGCTCCTACAGAACTAAACTGTTACATCATTCATAAAGATGAACATTCAACGTGGTTTCTTAGTAATATTTAGAGACATCTTGAATGTTGCTTAAATAAAGTATAAAAATACACTTATATGAAAGAATAGCCGCACTACACTACAAGCCTACGCTTTCTGAAATTAATTTATTATTCATTCAAAAAAAATTTAAAATTCGTAAAAAATCTTAAAGGGACACTTTTCCCCTTGTTTTGAATACAATCTGTATACATATAAAAAACAAAGTCGTGTTAGTGATGTCAGACAAACCATTTGTAACTCGAAAACGGACCGATAATGATCTTTGATTTTGTGGAATTGTCTCCGTCCCGAATATCTAGCAGAATAAGTAACTAAAAATATGAAAAATTCACTAGGATTAAAAATATAAACTAAGTACATTTAATCACTTTATATTTTTGATCCTAGTGAATTTGTTTTCTCATACATTTTACGTATGTAACCCCATCTCTGATTCTAAGGCGGAACGAAGTTTGCCCGGGCAGCTACTATGAGATTTGAATTTATTCTAAGAAAAATAATGTTTCAGTGCGAGACTTAGACAAATATTATATACTCGTAGTTGTGTGCTTTTTAACTCCTAAAATGCAATGAGACTGACGTCATTCACACCCTTTATACGGCCAAGGTGCATAGTATAGGAAATGGCAGTGTATCAAGTCCATATAGGGTAGGCACCAGATGGAAGCTCGCCTTGACCTCAAGCCAGCCTCGCGTCAATCATCGATGACTGAATGAGCACGTGTTTTTGTGAGCCACTGTGTTGATTGATTTATGGGAAGAAGCGCTAATTATTTGTTGATTTTATTAATCAGTTGTCACTGTCACACTTGTGGACAAAATCTGAGTTATTGCTTTTCACTCTTCGCGTTTTAATGCAATCAAAACATATCTCATTTAATCAAAAATTCGTCATCTTCCATTTCATTCTAATCAGAAAGATAGAATAGTACCCACCTATGCCATTATGCGGTCAGTGACATCAGTATTTCAAAAATTGTTTATTTAATTTCTACACCTACGTGTTTTCGTTCCAGTGCATCATTCCACTCCACACTTAACTGGGCTCAGTATCGAGTTTTTACCAATTCTAATAAAATTAAAATTCTTATGTGTGTGTATTCATAAAAACATTCCAGTATACCTACATAATCGATTTGTACGGAAATAAACAATAGCTTAGCATTGAATAATGTAGAAACGTGGGTTGACACGTTTGCGAACATGCGACCGATAACGGACGAAAACCATACCTTGAAATTGCAAAACACGTGCAGTGTGGTGTTATTGCAAATCATCTAAGATAAAAATACCACGGAAATACCTAAAGATTACCTTTGACAAAAAGTTTAGGAGTAAAACCTCCAAAAAGAACATAAACCTCTGTCGATGCGATGTTACAAAAACGGAATACCAAGAATTCTAACGATTTAAATAGTAATTATTTAAATCGTTAGAATTTTGATGTCCGACAATTTAAATAATTTCGGAGTTATTTAAATTGTATTCTTTTGTATTCCGTCCACACTTAACCTGCTGCTTCTGTTTGCTTTGTCATAACAAATCTGTTCCATCTTGGGCACATGGCCTTGTGAATTAATGCATTGGTAAATAAAGCTTTTTGAGTGGGCCTCGCTCGGGACATGGCGAAAAATAAAACCTATTTTCAGGGCGGTTCGAAAAAGTAGCTTATGTTGAAACTTGTTCATAAGTCGACTGACGACCTCTGTGGCGCGGTGGGCGAAGGCCTGCCTGCGACGCAGGAGGTTGCGGGTTCGATTCCCGCCTCGGGACAAATGTGTGTACGATCTGCAGACATTTGTTCAGGGTGTTCTGGTCGTTTTCTATGTATAATAAAAAATATCTATCAATGTAATGTATAATATTATGTTTATCAGTTATCTAGTACCCATAACACAAGCTCTGCTTAGCTTGGGCAGATAATGCTGTGTGAATTGTCCAGCATTATTTATTTATTTATTTAAGTAAGTAAAATAAATAATGCTGGACAATCCACACAGGAACATTAAGTCACAAAGTAAGCAGAGTTTGTGGTATAGGTTTGTATTGAAGTTCAATCTTTTCTAGGTAAGTACTAGAAAACTGATTGATGCCTTCAATAGGTACTAAAGACACGTCATTCATTTCAAAAGATAAAATAAAAATGAAATACAGCAAATACAAACTGTCGGTAACAAATGACCTATTCAACGATAGACCACAAAGTAATAAGAACTCAAGTTATTGGAATTGGAACCCATTAAGAACGTACTTATCTACTAGGTGAAGTATTAAAATCGTCCAAACAACTTGTTGCAAACAATACCACCAACGCAGTCTGAGGAATTCAAATGTTTTCCCATTTGAGTCCAAATCCAGTATTGCCCCTTATGAGACGCAAATGGCCAATATTTGTCCGGCCCACGAGTCTGACATCACCCTGTATAACTAATACGGACACGTTCACACAGAAATCAGAAAACTGGCTTCATGTAACTGTAAATTATGAATTTCAACTTTTTGATGCATGATAATCAATGCTCACTAGAAAATCTTCTTTATTAAGCTGATTCATTAATCATAGTTAAATGTCCATTTCCTATCCTAATTAGCCAAAGGAATGACAAAATAGGCAATAATCAAATTACTAAGTTTGGGAATTTTCACCGCAGTACTATAAAAACCCAATTTCAGCAAATAATGCAAAGCATGCAAGAAATTCATAAATATCATATTACAGCAAAAAAAACAATCAAATTCCACAAAAAAAACTGTTTGGACCGTTCCGCCCAAAACTTCTCAAACAAAACTTTAAAAAATCATAACTTGGTAACTACGAATAATCGGGGAACATACTCGTACATAGGATATTTTCAGGTACCCAGGGGGGTGACTGGCATTAAATCTTTTTTATGACGTCACTGTTTGGTCCGGCCTGTATAAACGTGCGCGAGTTTTTTTTTAATAAAAGTTTTGAAAATTAATCTCTTAACTTCGCGAACTGTAATGTTTTCAATCTTTCACAGTTGCAACAGGCAGATGGTCAATTACCTGAATCATGTGAAAAAGCGTCCTAAAAATTTTAGGTATTAGGTGTACCTACCTAGGTATATCGCTTCAACGTCCTTGTATCGGTTTGCAGAGTGCTAATACACCACGAGGCCAGAAACTTGCTAGACTATGACAGGCGTTAATAGAATCCCGAGCGAAATGAAGGATTCTTGATTTATTTGCTAAGCTGCAAGGGAGTTTTTGTCTTAAAGGCAGTGAGGGATTAAGCACACATAATACGAAGACGAAGATTTAAGGCGAGCTAAAAGAAAAATTAGTTAATGTTCATACTTTTTGCCAGTTATAAACTCGTTTATAGGCATTAAAAAGGCATTTTATGATAATTTAACGCAAATAACAAAAGAAACAACTCAATATGTAATTTAGCTAGTGCATGTGAGACATTCTGATGTTAAGGTCAGAAGCATGTAGAGGTCGGGGTCTTTCATAAAAATCATAGTTATGTAAGGTATGAATAGATAATAAAATAATTGATGGTTTTGAAAAAAACCGACTTCTAATCTCAATTTTACACTGTTTTTAAGTTTTTCGGCCCTACAAATAAAATTATGGGACCACCTCGGGATCTTTCTCTATCTAACTATACAATAGCGGAAGAATTTGCAACATCTCGGTCCAGAAGTTGACGGAGAAATCAACGAACATGGTACATTAAAAAAACATACCTAAAGCCGAACATAGAACCTCCTCCTTTTACGATTTCGGTTAAAAACAAAAAAAATAGTATAATTTGTATTCACAAAGTAAGTCAGTAACTAAGTTTAGCTTTATATCTACCTACTGAATCGAAATCACTTAATCTGAGTAGAGTGGGCGGACGAGAAATCAAATATTAATTTACCTTGCGAAACTTTTTCAATAAATATTTCTATTGCGACCGTGATCTTCTTTTTCTGCTTTATAATTTACTAGCAGCGCCTCGCGGTTTCAACCGCGCAGTTCCCGTTCCCGTAGGAATTTCGGGATAAAAAGTAGCCTATGTCCTATTCCAGACTATAATCTATCTCTGTGCCAAATTTCATCCAGATCCGTTCAGCCGTTCTGGCGTGATAAAGGAACAAACATCCATCCATCTATCTATCCATCCATCCATCCATCTAAACTTTCACGTTTATAATATTAGTGAGATTGCGTCTACAGGTTAGTATTCTAGAAGATTTATAGTGTTAGCTTTCTAACTTTTTACCCATGCTACGAAAAAGTAGGACATAATTTAAAAAAAAAAACATTATGGATAATTTTCATACACCATCGTCATCATCATCGTCATCATCAGCCTATATTAGTCCACTGCTGGACATAGGCCTTCCCACAATGAGCGCCATAGCGCCCTGTCTTCGGCTTGACGCATCCAGCATCTACCATCGTCAAGTCTAGCTTCCTGATGTTATTAATATTAATTAAACATATAAATTAAAACAGATTTGACCCCAGTTCAGCAAATATAGCTATAAAAATCAAATTTTTGCATTATCTAATAATAAAGACATTTATTTACAAAAATAAGCCGAAGGTTTCCTTGGACTTTTATTTAATGATATGACAATAAAAAAATCGTGTGATTAATAGTTTAGGAGAAAAATGGTAATAATTATGAAAACAGATGGAACTTTACACAATTGCTTTTGTTATTTAAAATGTTTTTATTTTTATTTTTGAAGAGTTATTCCCGTACCTGGTCGATATACCTCAGTGTCGCACCAAAAACTTCTGCTCGACATTCATAATAAGCACGGCCAAAGAGTGGAATAAGCTTCCAGCGTCTGGTTTCCCGCCCGAGTACAATCTTGGAGTCTTCAAATCCAGGGTGAACAAGCTCCTTCTGGGAAAGCATTCTCCATCTTAGGAAACATCATCGCTTATTCAAGTGAGATGGTGGCCAAACGCCAATCACCAATAAAATAAAACGAATTACTAATAGACCTATATTTCTTGTGCGTAGGTACGTACAAGGAGCGTCGACTTTCCCGCCCCAATGGCCTTAATCGTGGTAGATATTATAATAAGTAACACCTACACAGGGTATGGGCACGGTTACTGTCAACTACTCTTTAGTTTATGTCACCTGACTTAGAAAGAGCTAGGTAGCTAGGTTAACACCGGTTTAGTGTCCTAGCACTACTGGTAGTGCCAAGCAGTAGTGCCATGGTTATTACTAGCACAATATAACAAAAAGGTAGTAGAAGCAGTTTGTTCTAGCTTAGTTTTAAAATTCATTATAATAGAACGAGTCTCATGTAGATTTTCTAAGCCCGTTAGGTTAGGTGTATTAAAAGTTTTCTTTCTCGGTACAGTAATTCAGTTGATTGAATAAGTTACCTATTACCTTATTAGAGGTAACCGGAGTTACTCGAAGGTTTGTAAGCTTAGCGAAATGGGCTTACGTTTCGGTTCTTTGTCGTCATGAAAATACTTATAATGTAGGGAAAATTATAATATACAATACAATAATAATTACAACTAATGTTTACACTTAAATCTACTTTCTAAAAATCTAAGCCGTCACCAGAAGGCAAAGTGCCCAGAATGCTGTCAGCATTGTCACGTTGAATGGCAATGCTAATTCGTGGACCGAAATAAAGTACAAATAATGTTGTACCCAGTTCGTTTAAAAGTAAGGCACATCCCTACAGTCCAGTCCAGTTATTAGTCCCCCGAGGCGAGTCGAACCGAGTCCTGCAAACAATGGCAGTTGGTACCGTTCTGCCCCTGATTAGAGACCTCCTGATTCACTGCCTGCCTCTTTTGTGTCACATACCTCCCACATGAATATGCGCAAAAAAATAACCTTAATTGCGAACTCAACCTTCTTGAATAATCTACTGATATGACACCGACTTGACTCGTAGGTACTACTCTCTCTATACTACTGGGTCTACTCAACTCACTCTTTGACTGACTAACAGAAGACTGACAGAATAGTTTCCACTAGCTAGACCTAAACTAATACTCTCATAGAGATTAATGGTTTAAAATGTAGTCGGTAAGATTGTCGATTGTCACAATATCTCGGATATACAAATCAACGACAATTTATCTTGTGTATCTCTTGCGAATCTTCTTTCATTTGTGTAAAAGGTACCTAAATCTTTTACTCATGAGAAATGACCAGGCACTGCTTGGAAGAACTCTTTCATTGAAATACTTTGTCAAAGAGAAGTTTCACCAAGTGGCTCTTAGCGCCCTATCTCATAATGAATGACACAGTGGTGGCGCCACCGATCGCGCAACCTCGTGGTGACTTGAGTTACCTACCGAGAAACACCAAAACAAACACCACCACCAACTGGTGGTGGACTGAGACGCCAAATAACAATAGTCTGTTACCTTGTCACAAAATGGCTCGTAGTACATGATGTCATATCCAGAGCTCTATGGTGCTTATCGTTTAACTATCTGGTCGCGGTGTGGTAAGCCGTGAACTCTGAACCCCATACTACGAACTTTGTAGTAATATTGATTTTAGGTACCGTAAAACTTGTATTCAGACATTTTATTACTTTGTTTACATAGCCTGGATTTATGACATTCTGAAGGTTTTTTACGTCCTTTGTACAGGCTGCAGGGTCACTAAGTAGCTTTGTTAAGTTTGAATGAAAGCCGCAATAAATACTTAAATAAATAGAAAGCTGTAACTGTAAGACTTTTACTATCCAGACCAGAACTATTTATTAGTAAAGACTAAGTATTCGAAACCCGAACAAATAGGTAAATAAATAAAATAAATAAAAATAGCCTTTATTCACTGACCAAAGTACGTTACATGTATAGTAAAAAATAAAGTAAAAATAAAGTAGTTTTTAAATCGAATACTAATAATAGCTGAAATTCTTCAGCAACCAGCTTGTTGGTCAGGTTGTCCTTCGACATAGGCCTCCCCTAGTTTCTTCCACTCATCTCTGTCTCGAGCGAGCGAATAAATATGTAGTAGGTAATAAACCTAATGAACAATGTATTAAACCATGTAGGTACCCATTGTTCTTTTGTGTTATAGATTAATGTTAATGCTGGCTGAATTTTGTTTACTTTAATAGAGTTGTGTTTTGTGTTTGAACGCTGCCAAGTGCTAAGTATCGATGACGCGTGTGATGTACCTAGCTCAAGTTTCTCCAGCACAGAAAAAAATACAACACGATAAAAATGTCTCACACAAAACATGCCTCCAGAAACTACCCGAATCCGGAAGGCTCCTAGGATCTTTTCTCGAATCAACACATTGCACTTACGGTTGACCGTTTCGTGTTGACGGGATATTTTATCTGCGTTCAACAAGGAATAAAACTAAAAAAGTAACATGCCGCAAATCGTAAACCATTTTCAATTATTAAATAAAAAAATACTTTCTGTCACTGAAACGTTTGGAGCATTTGGAAAAATACAACCACATACTTGCTTTACGTAGCTAGTTGCATGTGAAAGCTGAAGTTATGCAAAACAAAACTGCATTGAATCCATTAGTAGTAGGAGTAGTGGGTTCATTGACTCCAAGATAAAGCTCAGAACTAGTCACGATTTCTATACGAACGACATGCGATCTTTCGCTATTTAAAAATAGGTAATAATACTTATACAATATAAAACACTTTATTGCAAATCAAGAAAATACAAAAAATACAGGAAAAGATAAATAAGAGCGATCTCTTCCAGACAACCTATGTATAAACTAAAAACATTAACGCGCCTGCCAAAGCGTGGTGAATGTGGACAAGGTTCCTTGTTTGAAGTAGACGTATATATTCATATATATTCTATATATATATATTCATATTAATCCTAAAAATTTGATCACTTTTCAACCGGTCAAGAACCGGCCGAATTCCGGCCGAAAAAAGTCGGCTGGAAACATAGCAACCAACGTTAGCACAGCTCTGGTGGAAAGGCAGTCTAATCCTGGCGAAGTTGAGTTAAGTTTGATGCCGCGCTGGTTTCGTGTCCTACACTAATGCTGATGATAGCAGTGATTGCTATCATCATCATTAGTGTAGGATTAATAATAAAGAACAAAGTCCGCGCCACGTCTGTATGTCTGACTGTAGGTACCTACGTGATAAACTCATAAATTGCCGAACAGATTTTCATACGGTTTTCACCAATAGACGGAGTGATTAATGAGGAAGGTATAGGCTGCTATTCCACCAGAGATGTGCTACGTTGTAACGTTACATTACCAACCGACCAATGAGATCGCTACTTTATCGCGTCATTTCTGTCAGCTATGAAAATATATAATAGAGCGATTTTATTGGTCGGTGTCTAATTCATTGAGGTCTTTGAGGTAAAGTAAAGAAAAAGGTACTTACATATTCAGTGTCACAAAATTACAAGCAAAGTCGGGTCTTATATTTAGTAAAATATGATAGTAAGGATTGTTGAAAATATCGTAAACATTTATAACTCTCTGACTGGGTAAACCAATAAAATTGTAACTGTATAGTATTGTATGTATAAATAGTACGCATTATTTCAGAATTATTGCTCTTAAAAATATATATTAACACTTTCGTGGCCCTAGACGCACATGGCCCATCTGCAGCTCCTTGTTCGCCGCCGCCTGCCGCCTTACAGAGACTGTGTTGGCAGTGAAGGCGTTGAACAGCGGCAGACGTGCGAATCCAGGCGGTTTGCTTGTATTTACTAAATCTATAGATTCCACGCATAAAACATAGACATGATACTTAAAACTTAGTCGAAGGTTTCACAACTGAAAACAAGATAAGAAACCATTTTACTTTGACTCATTTTATCTACCTAATAGACTTGCCTAGGGACTTTCTAAGCGAAACTTAATTAGAACTAGCTTTTACTATGTAAGTAATGTAACAGTTTTATAAGGTAAAAGAAAACTTGTTTTAGTATTGATCAGAGGTGAAAGAAAATTGCTTGTATCGTTTCGAATATTTTCACCTCGCTCTAAGCGTATAAGACTAGGTATAAATAAAAAAAAAATTAAAAGCCTTTCAGGTATTTCTTGCATACAATAATGCTTAAATACTAACTTAAAAATAGAAGAACTTGACTAGGAAAGACTGGTATAACCAAACTCTGAATAATTTTTGTAAGCAAACCACGACACAACAAATAACTTAAACTTACTTGCTTGGTGTCGAGTTTCAGATAATTGTAAGCAATATTTAGTGAAGGAAGGATCTCAAATCGACAAGTTATATGAATTGCGTATTATAGGACGCGTCAACAGAGTGAATTTTAGTTTAAGTATGGGCGGTTTGTTTAGAAACATTCTACAAGGAGTTTGGCTAAGGTATATGTACTTACTAATAAAGTATTTGCATAAATACTTAGAAACTCGGTTAGGTGTCTGCCCTCTTTATTCCCAAAGGTGCCTATTTGGCATTTTGTTCTGTTTTGTACGAACACAAAGTTATCGTCAGACCTTGTACGAATGCATGGTCCTAGCGTGCATCAATCAAATATCATTCCGATTTGGCATGCAATTTCAAGGGCATTTCATGATATGCCTTCAACATGTACCGACCTCAACCTATGACTATGTTTCCATGTAAAGGTAGTGAAAACAGAGCTGGCGCGGCCCTCTTTTGTTTTTCGTATGCATACCTGCTATGCTGAAAGATTTGTGACGTTATCGTTGGCGGCGGCGGCGGCGGCGGCGGCATATAGACATTTATATTTATGATAAAAAAGAAACCGCGCCAGCTTTAAAAAATCGGGATATTATGTTTACTGTGTGACATTTCCGTGTACCCCAAACGTATGGGGAATCTCGCAATCGACATGATGTCGAATTTTCAAGAACAAGATCGGAATCGGAGGGAAACACGCAAGCACTGCATTTTACGAGGACATAAACTTCTGAAGTTCGATTTGATGTCAATGATTCGAAGGTTTTCCGAAAACAATCGATTTTATTATCGATTTTAGGAGGTATTTGTAGTTCAAGTTCAATGTTTCTCGTTTAGAGGCATTTTTTACATAATATGTAAATCTTATAATTATGCTAACCAATACGATAGCTTAGCTTGCTACGCCGCCCGTAGCTCAGTGTCCTCGCGTAGCTTCTAGTGTAGCATACTGTAGCAGCGTAGCATACTGTAGCAGCGTAGCAGGAAAATGTAACGTCTATTAAATATTATAAATAACTCGTTCCGTTCGCCTCGCCCGATCACACTTTTCGTAACGCTCTCGTCACGCATTCACCAGCATACTCCTCAAGTCAAGCGTGCGTAAAGAAGTATTACTTCAACACAACAACAAAAAACATTTAGTCCCATCGAGGTCCAAATTCACCCCCTTTCGGCTAAGTACATTACACATGTTACGTGGCACCCTGTATATACTCATTGATTCATACAATATTCAATAGGTACGTAACTCCCTAACAGTAGCACAATATCATAATCTCACCTTTAGTAATTGTAGGTACCTACTTGGGCCCAAGTCTGAGTTTGTGATTGTGTCCAAGAGCCCTTAAGGAGCAAGAGTTCTTAAGGAAATAAAGCACTTTGAGTTAAGTTTTGACTTTGACTTTTCCAAGTATGTACGAACTTGGTTCATGCTGGACCCATTTCCTATTATTTTTTTATGTAGGTAAATGTATTGGAAATTGCTACTTATATATGGTTATTTTAACTAATATTGCATGATTGAATAATAGCCAATAATAAAGGCCGTTCTAGCGTATAATTTGTGTCGTAAACCGGTAGATAATAATTGAGAAACAGGTACCTTACCTATCTACTAATTTTAAAATAAAAAACTCCGAAAGTCAAAGTTCAAATATTGTTCAACCAGAAACCTGATGGGCGGACTCGCTCAAGATATCCATAATGAGAAATATCTAATAACTTCAGTACCAAGAGGTACCTAACTACCTAGTATATATTAGTTTATAATATTAGACACGAATAATATTATGTGATGTTGATGACTCATAGAGCAGCATTATTTTATAAAAAAGCGTTTTACCTACCTACTACAGATAGGGTCAAGTTATTTTGTGACATTAGTTATTGGTAAATGCCTCACAACCTAGGTACGAAATAACAATTAGGTATTTGCAACGATGTACGACTGTCTAACAAACGAAGAAAAAACGTAAATGACAGTAGATTTTCAGCCTTTTTCCTAATAATTTTGTTACCAAAAAGTTAAACTATTGTCAAAAATAACAAGCGGTTGAAAAACTGGCTGTTAGCCAAATCTACAAACTAAAATCTACCATGCCACTTTTCAAATATTTTGTGATAAACTTCGAAAGACCGAAGAATTTAAGTTATCTTTTATAAAAATACGAAACGAAACCGCCAAGCGCAAAAAAATTTTATCACAAATAAAACTTTTGAAATTCACGTGCATACCTTCATTCTTCCTCTTCCGCTAAATTTCAGAGTTCCTCAACTTTTACAACGGAACAGCCCCCATACGGAACTCTCATAAACAAACTTGGCACTGAACGTTTATGGAAGTTCGCGAAGGCAAGGTAACTTGGTAATGCCATGTATCATTTCAACTCTACGCATATACTCGTACACAAACACATAAACCTACTAGGTAGGAATACTTCGGTCGCCTTTACCGTAGAAGCTCAGAAAAGTGAAAGAAAATTTTATGGAAGTACTCGTACCATACAATTTTCTCCGCATTGATAAAATATTTGGTGGAACCATTATTCCGCCGGGAGCTTCTTTTGTTGTGCCGTTGTTAATATTTTCTTAAGTCTACGTGGAACACAACAAGTAGAAAATCGTACACCATACATACGAAAGAATTCAGTCTGTCTGATGCTCTTCACACTTAGAACTACGAAATATAGTGATATTTTTGATTTTTGTAAATTTCTTATTTTTGATTTCGAACTTAAATTTGAGAAGGTAGGTATTTCGGGGAAGGACACAGGTTATACTTTTTATTCCGAAAGCGTAAGTACGAGCGGGCAAAAGAAATGTTTAACCGACCTGGTAAAAAGAAGGAGTGTCTCCTTTCTCCTCCAAACAAGGATGTTCGGCTGGACCGATTTGGATGGATGATTCCGAGGTGGTCCCATAAAAAAATATTCCCGAGCCGAGCATCCCGCAAAACTTAAAAAGTAGGATTTCAAGTTTTTTTTCAAATCAATCAAATTTTATACATAATAATATCAATCACAATATTTATCTACCCATGTTTATACAAACTTCATTCTTTGGTACTTTTGGAGTAGGTGCTTAGGTAATCTTTTTTGCAGTTTCCCGTTGACTCGTCCAGATGCCTGGGCATTATTTTCTAGAAATTCTTGTATCAACTAAAACTCAGCGTAACTTACAAATTAATATTCTAAAGCTTAGTTTTACATTGTAATGTAAGATCTTTTTGTACAACAGTTAAAATTTATAATTTTATAATATCGCGTGGGGAAACTTTGTTTTGGAACATTGTCCCCGTTCAACAGTTTTTATTTTACCTACGTACAAAGTTCAAATGTTACTAACGTAACTAGCTCTGTATTATTGTATAGAAAGTGATATAATGATCAATATTTTGAAGCTAAGGTAGATGAAGTATTTGGTAACGAGTAGTAGATATCAGCATTTATTGTCAGGTGGCACGGCACCTGAGCACGGCATTAACTTTTCAAATGAAACAGTTTAATGGTTTGGTTTCCGTATGATACAACCAAGTAGGTCAGATTTTTAAGCAGAATTTCAATAAAAATACCCGAACTACGATACGTTTTTTAGAGACAACTTTACGTAAGAGACTTTACGTAACAATTTTACGTAAGAGCCCCTCTGAGTTACCCTCTTAAAAAATAAAAAATATCGCCTCCCTTGAACTGGAATTTAGCTGTTCGAAATTCAAACATTTTCCGTTTAATTGTGTTTTCTGGAATCTACAAATAATGTTCTAAGTAGCGAATTTTTTGATCTGGTGTCTCATTTCCTCCTTTTCCGTCGCATGGCCGTAACCTTTTTCGTTAAAGACAATGAAAGCATTTTAAAATTCTGTTGAAATGTAACAGTTTTGGAACGATCGCCCATTAAAGTTTCACGTGTGGATCGCGTGTGTGGCGTACGGTGCATTTTGTTTTACAAACCTTTGTTCATCTTGCATACGATTTTCAGAGCCCTTCAGGGGTCCCCTTTAGGTTTATAATAATAATAATAATGTTGGACAAATCCACATAGCATCATCTAGCCCCAAGCTAAGCAGATCTCTCGAAAATCCAAAGGTTGTTTTGTTCCTAACTTTTTCTTTTTATTAAATTTTATTTTTCTTCCCCAGGCACCAAGAAGATGGAATACAAGACCAGGCAGTGGCACGAGAAGTGTTTCTGCTGCGTGGTCTGCAAGAACCCCATCGGGACCAAGAGCTTCATCCCGCGCGAGCAGGAGATCTACTGCGCAGGCTGCTATGAGGACAAGTTTGCCACTCGCTGCGTCAAGTGCAACAAGGTAACAAAATCATATCTTGTAATTATATTATAGTGTTTAAATCCTCAGTTATGGGGGTGCAAGGGGGACTCTCAACATCTCGTCTCGTCAAAAATATCAAACAATCTTCATAATTTGATTACTCGGATTTCAATCATTTGCCATTACTTACTTGACAGTGGCAGGAAAGTGTCCAACCAGACACATGTTGCGATTAATAAAGAATCATCATCATCATCCTCAGTTGTCATGATAGTCAATAGCCATTATGTCATGCAACGCAATAACCAACTTCGGAAAAGCAGGAGGTTTTATGTTCAGCTGATGTATGCTTATATTTTATGTATGTTTGTCTCGGTCAATTATGGACCGATTTTGAAAATTCTTTCGCTGTTATATAAAGAATGATCCCGAGGTATTCCCACAAAGAATTGATACCCTAGGAATTTGTATTTTGTCGCGAAAACTTATATATAACAGTGTAAAATTTAGGGAAACGAAGAGGGATTTTATGTTTTTCAAAAAAATTAACTGATTTTCTAAAGCTACGAAGCTTTTTACCTCAGTCACCTTTAGTTGACAGGGTCCTTTTTTCATGTAACTATTGAGGCAGCCTAATTGCAATTTTATTTCATGCTGCTAAAGTTCGAAATGCGACAACACTTGAACATGCAAATAACTGTTAAACTTCACTAACTATCAGGCTCCCATAAGACATGCTTAGCTTACTTATGGCACAGATTAAAATACACTCTTAGGGCTACAGAAAATGTTAAAGTTTATTTCCCGGTTCCAGATCATCACACAAGGCGGTGTGACCTACAAGAACGAGCCGTGGCACCGCGAGTGCTTCACTTGCACCAACTGCGACACGTCCCTCGCCGGACAGCGGTTCACATCCCGCGACGAGAAGCCTTACTGCGCGGACTGCTTCGGAGAGCTGTTCGCTAAGCGCTGCACATCCTGCGTCAAGCCTATCACTGGTGAGTGACGTCATCACCTCATCAGCACTCGCCAAAAAAACGTCAAAAAACTCGCGGGTTCGCTCTATAGGTTCTCATCTGTACCTAAGGATACAACTTCATGCCAAGGCAAGCCGGGACGGGATGGCAAGGGATTACATTTTTTACCAATGGACATGCTATATGTTATAAAATGATGCCGTGGCATCTAGAAATCCGTTTCGATGCCACGGCATCATTTTAAAGCATAGCAATTTATGTCGTATTTCTATATCAATACGTTTGAATATCCATTGGTAAAAAAATAAATCCCTTGCCATTCCGTCCCGGTCTGCGAGCCATTCGGCTAACTGTACCTATAATACTAGATTGTTCTTCAGTCTGATAGTGAGGTCTAAAATGATCAACTGCAATTACCATGCCCTAGCTTTACTTATGACCTCAGTCCATCCATGTCCGTTTCTGGATAGCCTCGTAACATAATTGGTTTCATCTTTTCCAGGCATCGGCGGCACCCGCTTCATCTCGTTCGAGGACCGCCACTGGCATAACGATTGCTTCATCTGCGCGCAGTGCAAGACCTCGCTAGTGGGCAAGGGCTTTATCACCGACGGACAAGACATCATCTGTCCCGAATGCGCCAAACAGAAGCTCATGTAAATACCAACGCACTAACGCCCAGTCTAACAACATCCGCCATCTTGAATACCTGGCTTCTGTGGTCTAGGAACGACATTTTGTAACTAACTTTTTTTTGTGTGCACAGCGAAAAAACCATTCTACCGGTAGTCGCTAACGCCCGAGACTGGTGCGCTTTCAAAAAGGACACGGCAGATGAACTAGTCGACCTGGTTGATAGATTCAATGTCCGCAAATTCAATGTCAACTGATATTTTTTATACAAAACGAAAAATCACAAAAAAAACTCCACGCACAAATTGTTAATTTCGCTTCTCAACTCGATTATTTATATATTTTGATCTAACTGAAATGTTATCGCGTATTTATTGTTTTGTATTTATTTATGCTAATCGCCATATCATTTCGCTTTGGCTGTTGTATTAGTCCTAGAGTTTATTGTCAATTTATCTAGTGCGATTCACACGTTGCCTTAATAACATATCTAAGTCAATTTCGAGGGTATATATATTATTTTGTGTTGTATGTAAATAGCGCCACCTTATTTATAAATTTTGTGTTAACAAATGTTGCCTTCCTTTCTAACGATTCGAGAAGCGAAGTGATAGAAAAGGACAATTGGTATTTATAGTAACAAGATTTATAAATAGAGCGGTCTTACGACACCTCTGGGGTTGCCATGGGAAGTCATGGGAAATATCCTGTTAATTAAGCAAGTGCTTGTATAACATAGTCGATAAGGTATATTATTGACAGAGTAATGTAATTATGTGTTTTACTTGATATAAGTATTTATTTAGACGGAAGGAAGCACTAGAGCGGCGCCGATGGTGTAATTGTCACATAAAAATTGAGATTTTTTAGGTTTAGTGTTGCCATATGCGCCATCGGCGCGCTACCTAACCTAATTTAAGCGACATCTAGTTTTTACTAATAAAAAAATTATAAAAAATATTTTTGTTCTCGAATAAGAAGAATTGTTACACTATGTAATTAAATGTTATCGATATTTTGATGAGTACTTGATAATACTTGTTAGTTTAGATCGTATGTAAGTGAGTAACACCGTGAGTCGTGGAGCAGAGCTGACCATGTGGGGAACATTTCATAAAAGTTACTGTTAAGGGTTAAATTATTCAGATTGAAGTAATTTATATTAATGTACACTTTTAAATGCTTAGCTGTGTGATCTGATTAAAATATTTCTATCTATCATCTACCCATAGATTGTAAATTATGAAACTGAAATAAACGATTTCAAATATTATTGTTTGTTCTTTTTTACACCCACTGATATTCAATAAAAATATTTTTGTCACAATATACATTATTTTATTTTCTTTATACATTTTGTTATCAATAATCATCACAATTTTCACTCCATGTTAAGCATCAAT
This sequence comes from Eupithecia exiguata, assembly GCA_947086465.1. Classification (NCBI taxonomy): domain Eukaryota; kingdom Metazoa; phylum Arthropoda; class Insecta; order Lepidoptera; family Geometridae; genus Eupithecia; species Eupithecia exiguata. Next base: position 12,209,426 of record OX352231.1, on the reverse strand, counting down.
AAATATTTTTCTTAAACCTACATAAGTATCTTAAAAAGCGTATAAAGTATATATTTCTGAATTAATTTTAAAATGTAAATCTAAATGCACAACATTGGAAGTATTCTCTGTTAAAACAAAAATTCGGTAATGAATTAGTTGAGCTATGTTAAATGCTTCTAAATATTATCAAAATAACTGCAATTTTATAATTCACTACCACAGGTTCCATGTGACGAATTCAGATTGTGCAAAACACTAAAAAAACAACAGATCCAAAACTAAAATTCATAGAAACTAAAATACTCAATCTAAAAGTCAATCTTACTAAATACGTGTCAATATCATTTTAAGCCTCAATCCGTTCCAAAGTACTTCTGCCCGAAGTGGTTAGGAGCGACGGGGTGTAGCTCCGCGGTCAATATCTTCATCTTTGGTACATAGTCGACGACGGCTTGGACCGCCGCTGGCGTGCAGAAGAGGTTGGAGAGAATGATGCGCTCTTCTTTCACGCCATGCTGAGTTAGGACATTTACAGCCTGAAAAAGAAATCAAGTCTATTGGGACTCATTCTCCCGAATTCAGAAAAATTTACGATCTCGACTTAGCTTAGTTGGAAAAAGAGCAACCCTGCGCTGAAGGGGAAGGTGCGGGTTCGAATCCCGTCGAGATCGTAAATTTTTGGGATTTATTAATTTCTTAGAGATTACCCAGAGTACTATAATAAATAAAAACCTTAGAATCAAGCAACGGCAAAACCTCTCGTCAAACGAACTAAATGTAAATTTGGTCTTTGAGCAGAATTGGATAACTTCACTGTTTCCTCTGTAGGCGGCGCTGACGGCGTAAGTGCCGAAAGAACTCCCAAAGATTTGCACCTCGGCGAGATAAGATCACGTAGCTTAGTTGGAAAAAGAGCAACCCTGCGCTGGAGGGGAAGGTGCGGGTTCGAATCCCGTCGAGATCGTAAATTTTTGGGATTTATTAATTTAATGGGTACTTGATAAATGATACTGATGTACCAGGGAAGCCAGGGACATAAGTTAGCATAATTATAATGTATAAGTACACATCAAGACAAGAGAAAAATCCCCAGCCCACCTGTTTAACAGTATTCCCCGTAGACATAATAGGGTACATCAGCAACACTTGCCGCCTAGCGATGTCTTCAGGGAACTTTGCGTAGACGACGTGGGCCTCATGTGTGTCCGTGTCACTCTCCACCAGGATCTTACCAATGCGGATGGAGCGGCAGCAGTCTCGGAGACCCTGGATTAAGGTGGATGATCAGGAAAAATTACTAGATTGCTTAGCTATAGGGAACTCCAGAGATAGACAGGACACTATAATAATAATAATAAAATAAAAATCACAGGGTACATGGTTGAAGCTTTAACCAACTAAAAAAACATGAACTGGGTGGGTAGTCCCTTTTTGTAGGAGTTTATGTATGACTTGACACTTGGTTTAGAGATTTTATTCTCCTATTGAGTTCTGCTACAATCAAAAATCCAGTCAATCTGCTGTCCAATTCTATTTAAACTGTTTTGAACTAGTTTAAGGAGAGTTGAGTCCAGTAAGGTTTAGAGACAATAAAAAGAGTAGGTACCAAAAATGTGTTGCAAGAAAGACAAGTCCCAAAATTTACTACAAAGCTGTGTGCATACAGTGGACTGTTGTAGGCCAAAAATATATATAAAATACATATAGGTATGTACCTGTTCCATGGCCTCTCCCGACCTCACAATAGAAACTCCACAGTTTCCCGCTCCATACTTCAGCCCTTTGTACAGCGCACCTGTGGGGGTAATGACCTCGCAGTCTGTGAATGGCAGCTTGTTCAGGCTCTCCTCAATGACGAGGCGGATCAGACGATCTGCGTAGAATTTAAAGTCATTCCTACTTGTGTTTCTGGAAGGTAAAAAAAATCGCTTGATTACCTACCTATTTTAGGGTTATAGGAAAACAATGAAATAAGTAATGGATGATATAGGTGTTTAAGAATGAAGTAATAGTTAAAAACTCGTCAGTAAAACACGTTTGCCTTGTTTTCTTGACTGTGACAGAAGGTATAAGTCTCTTATTTGAACCTTTTCAATGTAGAAAATGATGCAGTAGGTAATTCCTGTGGCTGTAACGCTTATGAAATAAACAAAACTGAAAGAGAGAGTCTAGGAAAACAAACATGAGATGTACCTATCTAAAATTCTAACCTGTCCCGTAGGATCGACTGAAGTTCCTTGATGTTATTGTTTGAAGGCAGTAACGTCAGGCTGTCTCCAAAATGTTCCTTCACGTCCTCAGGAGACCACGGCCTGATGTCGCTATCAACGATCTCCATCTAGATTTCTTGAGAAAATAAACAAAACAATTTGGACGCAAAATTGGTCGCGTGAATTTACCTTTTGCATTGCACCAGCTGATTTTGACATTGACATTAGAAATTTGTTGACGTTTATTTTTCCGTTCTGAAATCAAATCACGGACGATAGGAGAAACGAAACGCATAAATAATGTCATCATCATTGGTCTATGCCGTTGCGCGAGCGACACGACGACGCCGCCGCCGACGCGACGACGACGACGACGCGACGGTGAACTTCAGTCAGCTTCAAATATTGTAGTAGGTACTCTTGGTGGTGCTATGTATTGTATACTTGAATTAGGTATGCAACAGATTTGCTCCTCCATAATCATCATACCTAGTACTCTCAGAAATCAAAAACAAACCCCTGGGACCCTATTACTAAGACTTCGCTGTCCGTCTGTCACCAGGCTGTATCTCATGAACCGTGATAGTTAGTTGAAATTTTCACAGATGACGTATTTCTGTTGCCGCTATAGCAACAAATACTAAAAAACAGAATAAAATAAATATTTAAGGGGGCTCCCAAACAACAAACGTGATTTTTTTGGTGGTTTTATAGATAATGGTACGGAACCCTTCGTGTGCGAGTCCGACTCGCACTTAACTGGTTTTATTCAATTTACTCCTCTCGGATAGCTAGTCACCGAAAGGTCTTATCAGCTCACCAAATTCCACGGCTGGACATGCAACGCAACCGCTACAATGCGACGACAATGTCTCCCAACACTCAGTTTCCTCATTCATCATCATCAGCCTAAATTAGTCCACAGCTGGACAAAGGATAATGAGCGCCATAGTACCCTGTCTTATGCTTGCCGCATCCAGCATTTGCCTGCAGTCTTTCGCAGATCGTCATCTCACCTGGTCGGAGGGCGTCCTACACTACGATTGCCTAGTCGCGGTCTTCACTCACGAACACGTTTACCCTAGCGGTTGTCGGTTCTTCTCGAGATATGGCCAGCCCACTGCCACTTGAGCTTGCTAATTCTTTGAGCTATGTTGATAACCTTAGTTCTCTGCTATCTTATCTTGTCATGATGGCGGCATCATAGACATCTCAGCACAGAAAAAATCTGCTACCTTGTCATGGTGGCGGCATCATAGAGACATCTCAGCACCTCGATATAACGATAGTCTATTGGCATCGCTAAAAGGATTTCAGAACAGCTCAGGTTTCGACTGAGTCAAAGGCCTTTTCATCGTCCAGAATGGCCACAGACAATACCAATACCAAAATTAAGAATTAAGACCTGCGTCTTCACAAACGTGTTGGTGATGATGAGCTGAACCTTGTATAAAGAAGGTGAGTTAGATAAAAATAAAACAAAATGATGATTACATTATCGCTTTATTTGCCCAGAAAATACAAATTAATGATTGCAAGAATATCTCCACTTTTAAAAGTTGTAGAATACAATGCTCTGAATGTACTATACTCGATCCAAGGTACATGTTGCTAACCACAAAACATTGTTCACAAAAATATAGGTATTCTTTTATTCTATTGAATAATGGAACTGCGACCGCTAATTATAAGATTAATGAATAAAAGCACAGAACAGACACGACACAAGAAACGCTATTAAAGCTCTTTGAACTATGTGTATGTGTATATGGAACATTTTACTACAAACCTTGCAACGAATATTTAGATTTTTTTCTTTACGGTTTTTTGAAATAATGCATTACAGATACAATATGTTAACATTTCTTTTCGGTACCTACATGATGTTACTACATACGTTAACAATTCTCTTCGTAACCTACATGCTGTTACTAACACATGTAAACATTTCTCTTCGGTACATACATGCTGTTACTACATACGTTAACATTTCTCTTCGGTACCAATATTTTGTTACTACATACGTAAACGATTCTCTTCGTAACCTCCATGCTGTTACTAACATACGATAACATTTCTCTTTGGAACCTACATGCTGTTACTACATACGTTAACGGTTCTCTTCGGTACCTACATGATGTTACTACATACGTTAACATTTCTCTTCGGTACATGCTGTTACTACATTATTTTCAACAGTAAATCCGAAAGCTACAACGGGTTAGTACAAACGGTGCTGGTATTATACCTTCCTACATTTTTAAGCTTTTCAAAACTGATCTCTATGCGTTACCTATTCTACTTTCCTTTGTTGATGTGTGACATACATACATGCCTTATATAATATAACATAAAAATCAATGTATCGCATCTGCTCTCTCTATTTTTAATCTTATTTCTAACGCTCTAGTACAGAAAACTTCAACAATTTGTAAATGCGCGACATTTACGCCTATTAAAAACAACAACAGTAAATGCCAATGACAAAACCCTGTCATTTCTCAGAAATGACACCCAAACACCAGGTGACACAGTCAAGGTATGAAGAAAAGAAACATATTAGAAACGGTTTCCAATAAATTAATTCGTCAAAGCGCTTCAAAGCTAAAAATTAAGTAGAAAACTGATTGGTACGAATGGTACATTGTTACTATGCTACTAGTTCTCTTCAGTCGTGCACATACTTTAAAAAACTATACAACATGATTGAAAATTGCAAAAAAAATTGAATATACACGTAGTAAGTAATTTTATCGCAAAATAAAAGAGTACTATCAAAATAAATCACAAAAATTTCTGTACTTCTCGGCTTGTTTCGGACAAGGTGCAATCGTTAGTAGATACTGGCAGCCCATAACTAACCCATACCCACGTAATGGTAGTGATAATTCATTTACCGACTTTAGTCTAACTCACAAAGCAGACTGGACAGCAATTCGCCTGGACTACAAGCAACTGAATTTCCCTGTTGTGATAACAAAAAAGTATCCGTTTTAGGTGGGCTAAAGACGCACCCTTCCTGATAAAAACAGTACCGTCAATCCGTGTTGCGACACTGACGTCAGAATTTAATTTTTCCGAAAGTGCCTAGGTGTAATTGTCAATTTGGCTGATCGTAGTCCAAGCTATACAAGGCCATGCAAGCCTAATTCTCTTCACTAGTAACTGTCCTATTAGAATTGACTTCAGCTAACCTATTCTAATCAGCACAACCACTGCGCAGTGTTCTCTCAAACAAAATGGCAATTCAAAATGGCGTCAATTTTACAATATTGCTACAGTCCACAGTCAAATTTAAATTAGCACCAGGAAATTGAATTCGAATACTTTACGCCTTAAGCAGAAAGAGCAATAATTGTGACAAGAGGTAAAAAACCGAATTGCCTGTTGCCGCAATAATTGCTCTGTCTGTATAGCGCCTAAGGCAACAAAAATTCATCAGATTCATCGAGAACATCCGAGCGCAGTGGTTATTCGTTCAACAATAGAAATGTGTTATGCTATCGAAGTTTAACGCTTAGCTAAGCTTAACGGGTCCTAATTATGAATCACAAAGAGACTGACGTCAGTCAATACTATTTTAGATATGTTCGGCAAACTCTTTTAAAACTATTGGACAAGAGAGTTTAAATTCGAAAAGCAAGGCATATTTCTATAACTTTATGCCGCCTAAACTTATCACGATGTAATGAATCAGATACGGTATTTTGCCACTGTATTCTCGACCTTGATAACAGCAAAGTAGATTAGAGTACACAGGCAACATACCGTAGAACTCCACTATATTTTAAATTGTATCATACATAACCTACATAATTGCATTTAACTAAACATAGCTCGAACAAGTCTAACACAGAAAGTGAATGACGTCAGAAATTGGACATTATTAGTCTCCTTAAAAGTAATTTGTATGCGTCCAATAGTCTCCTATACTAATTAAGTCTATGTTCACACTCGCCGGGTTTTGCGTCACTATAACAAGATAGATGCCAATCCATCCAGAAGTCTCACTTTTATTCAGAGTGTAACTTCTGGTAGGTCATAGCTATTTTTTGACACTATTGCCAACTGATTGCTAAGTGGCTAGATTTGTCTCAAATTGGCTAACATGGATGTAATTTAACGTGTAATTATTGTTTATATTTTCTTTTACCTATCGATAATAATATTATCAAGTGACACAAAGTAGACCCTAATCCGTTAGGAGGTAAGTTTGGTCATGCAAGTTTTACAGCTAGCTACAATAAAAGTATGTTGGTATCGTAAATGCTAGATCTAGCCAAAACGTGTCTAAGTTGGCAACAATGGTTCTCGAAAGACTTTCACGCGGCAACCATTACTTAATTGTTTAAGGTTGTACAACTTTCACTCGTGCATTGTTTTGTCCATTTTGAGTTGATACACACCACCTACGATACTTAGCCCATTCTTACACATTATAATAATAATTTTGTATTTTGCACTATATAAATTGAGGTCACGTTAACATAGAAGATAACTAACTAAACCATGTTGTACCAAGCCATGCGGCGGTTTCCCGCTGAAGGCATTTATTAGGTGACCCGGTGTTGAAGTTAGGCAATATTAGGTATATATTTACACCGTAACCTTACATAACACTATGGACTAAGAATTCGTTTAATTATTACATTTGAACCGTGCTAAATAAGCACGGTGTGTACGGTTGGTTTTCAGAGGAAAATTATTATTAATAATATAATTTATTTACAGTTAGAAATGTAAATATTTGTACATTCAGTTGGTTTCGTAAATTTAAGAATAACAACATTGTTTGCGTAATGTTTTATGCATAAGGGGAAAAGGACTGGGGTCAAATTCTATGCCATTGTCTTGTCTCTAATTCATCAACAGTGGATTGCACGAGTCTTCGGCGAATGCAAGTAATGCCCATAATTATCGATAATCTTATCGATGAGTTATTTCGAGTTGTATTTTTCGATTGCTTATGAGATGTCATAATTTCGTCCTGAATTTGATCCTAAGACATATATAAATAAGACCCCTGAAAACCAAACGTACAGCATAATATCGCTTATTCCACTAGCAGGAATTACACTTTGTGCGCTTGTCTCACAAGCAAAAACAAAGTATCGCTAAGGGAACTGTACAAGCAACACATTAAACGATTAAAACTACCCTCTTTACAAATAAATTATAAAAAAATCACTCATCTAATAAATACAATAACAACATTAATCGCTTTGCTTTTATACAGGTTGGGTAATTAGTAATCAATATAATTGCATAATCAACATGTAAATTATGTACAAACAATGTACCTACACGGTTATGTAACTATCGACTATATGTACAAAACAAGGTACACATCACTTGAACAAAACACATCCAATAAGTTAAAACCTATTTACGCATTGTTTGAAATCCCATTTGTAAAAATATGTATAATTTTGGCATCACGGTGACATTTACATTGCAGGTAATAATTTTTCGACGAAATAAATTTAAAAATGCATTATTTGATTTACATATTCTCACAATAACTGTACGTTATCTGTAAGCGAAACGAGTCTATCCGTTACACGCAAAAAAACTTCTAATACATTGTATCAAACCCATATAAAAGCACGTGACTTACAATATTTACCAAATTCGACAAAGGAATTCTAACATTATCCATCGACATCGATAGTCGTTCAATTTCCTTTATCGATAGTCGATAAATGGTGCGAGTGTAAGACAGCACTGTCGCCGCATCCGCAAGCAAATTAAAGCCGTGGGCCCGCCCTCATCAGAACAATTCTAGCATGGAATGTAACCGGTGGGCGACGATGCGTCTGCACTACCAGATCATTTGCCGGAAAAAATAAACTTACACATAAACATTATTAAATCCAATTTCTCTAAACTAAACCCTATGGAGTACTAAAACGGGTACGATGAAGGTCAAAATCGATCGTTAGGTACAAGCAAACAATCATTTGTACTCTTTTACTATTAACACTAGGTTCATAACTTTCTACTAACGTAGATACTATTCAAACAAGCACTCTAAAGCGTCATTTTATTTTTTCACTTTAACGCTTTCCCAAGATTTGATACCATACAGCAAGTAGTAATGACCCAAACCATTTCATGTACTTTCAGAATTTACGATAACAACCCCTAATAAGTGTGATTTTTCCCCGGCAAAGACCGTACCGCGTAACTATAAATAGCATTCATACCGTACACTAAGTATCACAAGACGCGGTGACTAGTGAGCCACGACTCCGTTCCTTTGTCGCGGGAACCCGTTCGATACGTAGGCTTTTTTCTCCGGCTGTATGGTCGGTGGTGGCTCGATCTTGGCCGCCTTTTTACCCGGTTTCGATGATAGATACGCTTTGTAGAAGAACTGGAAAAGGAAATACAAATAACCAATATAAAAACAAGCAAAAAATTATTATTCAATTTGCGAAACTAATTAAACCTGTGGAAAAGTTTTGTGGCTACGCAAATTTCGCATTTGGATTCGGGGCTTAGAGGGGCGAGGAATGGCTTTAAGAGGAGCGGGTAATGCCACCGAGACCAGCATTTTGCGGTTTTGCATTCGGGCCTACGTTCAAAGGGATCATTATGTTTTGCGCAAATTTTATGTACTAGAAGTAGTCTTGTCAGCCCAATGGTTTTTATGCCAATGTGAATCCTCTAGCATGTAAGTCGTCGTTAGTGTTCCATTCGTTTCCACTGTTACAAATAAATAATTATGATAATTAACGCATATATTCTAGATAAACTAGCTAAGTATGTGAGGTAAACAAAAAACGGGGTTTGTTTTAGACAGGTCAAGTGTCTGGTTAAGCTGTGATTTATGTTGTCGGAGTCGAGGCATAGTTTTATTTCCGTGATATTAAGAGGAAATAAACATGTAGGTAAGTATGGGTAGGTCAAGTGCTCTATGGATTCCTTCTTATATTATTTTTCGGAGATGCGGTTATGTCATAGTAATCCATATTAATATTATAAAAGCGAGGGTTACTCTGTCCGTTAACTTGAAAAGCGCGGGCGAAGCCACGGGTAGAAGCCAGTATAATATGATGCCTATGTACCATCGCCTTCATCATTCATCGATTCGATTTCAACGACGGCGGCTACCCTAGATATTACAGATTCCTATTACAATCATGAGCCCTCACATGGCTCGCTAAAGCGAACTTGGTCTGTCATATAAACAAGTATTTTGTGCAAAAATGGACTTGCTTCAAATTCCGGTTACACAACCTGTGACGGATAAACAGACAGATGGAGTAGGCTTCAATCCGCCATTCTGATTTTAATTTGGGGGGCTCACTAATACATTGAGTGGTTAAGACGCAAACTCACCTGAGCAAATAAGACGAAGTATGAGAAGTACATGGCCATCGACAGTTTAATATTGATATTGCTGATGTGGCAGGAGTGGTGCGCCGTGGCCGTCAGGTAGTTGTACGCCCACAGGTTGATGCAGCAGCCCACAATCATCTGCGTGAGCTGCAGCCCTGTTATGGTCATCGCTAGGAACTTGGGCGGGTACCGGCCCATGCTAACTAGTGCGTAGTACGAGTACATTACGCTGGAAAGAGAAAGGAACTAGTTAATAAGGATGATGAGGTACTCACTTGACGTCAGACGTGCTATACTTTACATCGGATCTGAATAATCATCATCAGTGTAGGATCTAGCTCCAGAATTCATGGAAGTTACGAGTCTCGAAATATTAAGTATTGTTGGTCCAATGACCTGTCGTTATTCTATATGTATTTAAGCTACATGTTTCTGCATGATTATCTCAGAAACCTATAAAGACACCTCAGCGTCCTTCTTTATTGGTTGTAAGCCTACTAACATACTTTGCGATAGAGATGGAGTTACATTTATTGCACAACTCGTTTACAGCATGGAACAAAAATAGTGATATAACTATTCAGATCGACACAAGATTACAGTTATAGTTAGCCTATAATGTTACGCTTTTGAGAAAAGGTCCCTCCACGCATCACGGTTCTGAGCCAGTTGGACCCACGTTCTATCGAAGGTGCCTAATTCGTGGTGCCATGGTTTCTGTGGTCTACCGCAACGCCTAACGCTTTTGGGACTCGACTGACGCAAGACTAATCAAAATAAATGACAAAAAACTTATCAAACTCACGATCTATACTCGGATCAAAAACCTGGATATTTTTTGTACACAAACCTAACCTAACCTTTTTTGTATACAAAACCCAAGGAATATTGGTGGAAAATATTTGAGGGTATGGTATCATCGAAGCCAGAAGCTCGAAACAATTTTTTGTTTTGAAATCTGTCATTTCGTTTTTAGTGATTACCTTGTTTTTTCTGTTTTTGTTAAAAAAAATCATAAATGTCTTTGTCTTGAATCGAAATTTGAGATTCCAAATCGGTGTATAGTTCCCTCATCAGCACAAATACGACTGCTGAACTTTCCCCCCAAATAAAGGGTGGTTTTGGTTTAATCACCACGCTTTGCAGACGGATTGGTGATCTAGACCTGCCCAGACGATGACCTGAAGATCTTTACATACTAAGCTAATAGTACTTGCAAGAGACTCACCTATGCACACAGTAGTTCATAACCACAAACCACCTGGCTGAAGAAGTATACTCAGTGAAAGAGAACCAAGTGTATAGAAGGACTGTGATGTGGTGGTACCAGTGGAGGAAGATCAGAGGCTTCTTGCGGAGCACTATGAACACTGTGTCGCCTAGTTCTGGAAGCTTTGACAGCACGAACATCCATGTCCAGAACCCCGACACTTTGTCTTGCTCGATGAAACTGGAAAGATAGAGACAGAAATGTTGGTAAAAATATAAGAATATACTTGAGTGTGTGGATTCGCATGTTAGGCAATACTGTGGCCGCATCTGTCATTCCAATATAGGCAAGTAATGCAACAAAGAGTTGTGGTGGCCATCGATGATGACGATGGATTTGGATAACGTTGGCTTATTTACGCGAAGAAGAGCGTCAAGTATGAAATTGCACTCCCACTCTTAATTCAGTCCCGTCTAAATGTGTTTTGAATTTAAAAACGCCACAACTGGCCACAAGCCGTAAAACCGCGGGCGAGTTACGTGTAATCGTGCAATCAGTTAGATATTAATCTAAACTTTTTCTGTCTGGTATAAAAACTTTAGCGCCACCTTGTAAATAAATACCTACTTGATAGTAAATAAATACTTATCGGCGTATTATGAAAAATAGTATCTGTGAAAAAATACCTGGGCTTAATAAAAACCCAAAAGGTATAAAAACCAAATAATACTGAAAAATATGGTAGTGAGGATAATGATCACCTTTGTCTGCATATTAAGCTCCATTGAAACTTTGGTTTGGCAGAAATTTTGGGGTTTTTGCTTCTTGAATCATGCCTAGGACATTTTGCATGTAGGATATTTACGTCTAGTCTGGAACATTGACATTATTTTGCGTGTCGGATATGTTGTGTCTAGGACATTTGCGTTCGTAAAATAGGTCTAATTGTTACTCACTTAAGGAAACATATAACAAAACATAGATTATAGTATTCATTACGTTTGCGTATTTAAAACTGCGACATGATACATAATGACAGCTTTTATTCATTGCAGTTAGTATTATTATCATCATTAAACTGTAGATACTTGACTAGCTTCTGCCCGTGGCGAAGCACGCGATATTCTCGGAAAAAACCCTATCTAGTATTACGTATGCGTTATTCCTGGCTCTTCAACTTTCGCATAAAAAATTAGTTAGACTTATTTGAATATGTTTAGAATTCTTAGTTTCTAGTACTTATACTACAAACACCCGGAATATTTTACAGGTTGTTTTACTTTTTTAGGGTTCCGTACCCAAAGGGTAAAACGGGATTATATAATATATATTACTAAGGCTCCGCTGTCCGTCTGTCACCAGGCTGTATTTCATGAACCGTGATAGTTAGACTGTTGAAATTTTCACAGATGATGTATTTCTGTTGCCACTATAACAACAAATACTAAAAACCAGAACTAAATAAATATTTAAGGGGGCTCCCATACAACAAACGTGATTTTTTTGCTCGTTTAATTTTTTTTCTCGTAATGGTACGGAACCCTTCGTGCGCGAGTCCGACTCGCACTTGGCCGGTTTTATTTTGTTCACGTTGTTCTGTTACCATACCATGTTTTGATGAAGAAGAAAACCATAATAGTAGAGGCAAGGTACCAAAGCCTGCAAAAGGAGTCGAACAAGTCACAACATAGGTAGGTACTTAAGTACATTATGCGTAATCTCTGCGAGAATCAATATTAGATAACCGATTTGGTAAAAGGTACATAATAGCTAACAAGCATGGTAACTATTATATAGAAAAACAAAGGAATGCCATACGTCGCGTGTACAAGTATGTACAATACAAACCAAGTGGGCACGTGAAGATGGACCTATAAATCATGTACCTACTTATTTATAATCTCCGCAGTTGATGTAAAGAGATGTACGTACGTTCCTAATAGACTTCTTATTGATCCGGCATGTTTTCCTTATCAAGTTGTCAGTCATCATGTGATTTAGGGCCAATTGCAACCAGCGCGAACATGACGTAAAAAATCTACCTCAAAATCTTGAATACATGCTGGTAATTTGTTATTTTTCACATATCTGCTGTCAGATTTCAATGGCCGTTAAAATTGAAACCAAAGGAAAGAGAAGTTCGAGTTGAACAGCTGAATCCTAGGAATATGAACTTGGCCCGGTTTAGCAAGAGCGTGTATCCATTATATAGATACTATTTATTGATAATGGCCGGCTTGCATCCAGCAAGTTTCTATTTTAACGGCTTATTAGGCAAGAGATTCTTTACAAAAGCAATCTGATCTCACGATGAAAGGCAAGAAGCAAATCTTTGTTTTTATCATGTCATCTATGACCTTTAAATCCAAGAAAGACGATTTATGTGGTGCTGGTTACGGAAGATTTATGTGGTGCAGGTACGCAGCGTACGCAGTAACGAAAAAATCAGTTCAGTCAGGTAAAATCCGTTAAAGTAGAGCAAAATGAACGTACTAATCAAATAATTAATCGTTTCCGCGTTATAACAATTATTCACAAAACTTAAATGACAAGAGCAATCATGACCATCATTGCCCTCTCTTACCTCTAATTCAATAACACCTTGGCGGTCATGTGCGTCAGAGAAAAATAAACTATACAGAAAAGTATAAAAAGATCCGGGTTAACCTTTTAAGGTTAAGAAAAGATCAACAGAAGTGTGGTTTGCAAGCGATCGTTAGATCAAGAACATAAGAAAAGACACGCAGAAACACTCATCCCCTCAATGGTGCTTACAAAAAACCTGACAAAGGAAACGAATAGAGGCCAACACTTGGGGACTCGGGAGAAGAGACTTAACACGTCAACTGTAGGGCAAGTCGAATCGGAAGGTTGAGTGCTAGAGACTTTTCTGTTTGAGATTTGGTAGAGCGCCTCTACCGTGCGTGTTTAGAACAACCAAATTAAATTCAATAAAATTAAAACAAGAAAATGCCAATTTCAAAACTCAATAATACTATAAATTATACATGTTTAATTTCTAGTACATACAATGTTATAATGTAGGTGTTAAAATTCAAATAAATGAGCGCTTATTTATTTTGTTCACTTAGTAATTGTACGTTCATTCAACGCTAACGCTTCCAATTCTTACGTAGACGTAGTAATGCTCTTGAAAATTTCACGTTTTAACAATGCTTGACCTTTACCTTTGGTAATCATGAAACACGTTTACTATTCTACGTAGCTTCAAATCGCCGTCAAGCACGTTGCACAAGTACAAGATAGCCTGTGATTATATAATTTGACTACAATTTACTGAAAATCACAATAAAATTTCAACTGACATGCTATTTTGTCTATGGACGATTGAACTCAAGCGTGCTCTGCTCAGTCGTGCATTTAACTCCTTGACCGTGAAATTTGCGATGTCGGAAAATTTTCATGAACTGATGGTTCGACGAAGCCTTTTATTATCAGACTTTGGGACTTTGGTTTGGGAAAAAACTGCTTGGATTTTAACTGCTGAACTTTAGTTTTGTCACCCGACCTGCTTAAATAATTTGCAGGTCTTTGCATCTTCGAATGATTATTCAGGTTAGGCATGTTTAATAGAGCTATCGAAAGAGCTATGCTCGGAGGTTCTCTAAAGGATAGGATTCGTAAAGAATACATCCAACAGCGAACCAAAGTCATCGACATAGCTCTCAGAATTAGCAAGCTGAAGTGGCAGTGGGCCGACCATATCTCGCAAAGAACCGATAACCGTTGGGGTAAACGTGTTCTTGAGTGGAGAGATCTGCGCTAAGGGTCTGGTCTAAGTCAGGCAGTTGTATATTTAATTTAGATGGGAAAAAAACATCTTGTAGAACTTAAATGAGCACAAACATTGGTGAATATATAAAACCTAAGAGTTTTTACATAAAGAATGAATTAATGTTTTTTTTTATTACAGCAAGGGCATCGGCCTCCCCCCAAATATTTCCATTCGGTGCGATCACGCGCGATCCCCCACCAAAGTCTGAGGTAGGCGATAATATGTTACCTACATTATAAATATGTTACCTATACGAAGTTTATAAGTCAAGTGAATCAATTAGCGAAGTCTCGTTCCGAGCCCAGCTGTGATGTAGAACACCTCACTAGGTTAATGAAATGTATTCGCCACGGCCACCACGGCATAGTAATCGAACGCATAATACCCCTCCACATTGCATAACCCGCGACTACTTTCTATTTTCTTGACTGTTGACCAGTGCACAGCTCAAAATGATGACGGTAGGTACGCTGGCTCCCTTCGATAGGGTCAGGGGGTGGGGGTGACTGGAAAGTGAAATCTGATGTTCATTCCCAACCCGCATGCCCAGTATGGGGATTATAACAGTATTCCGTAATGATAAAAACCGTGGACACACCTGGCCTAGACTAGCGGACTACCGTGGTGAATGGAATAAACGTAGAGGCTTATGCTCAGCAGTGGGTGGAAAAGGGCTGATGATGATAGAAACAAAAATAATACGGGAGGCCTATGTCCAGCAGTGGATTAGATTATCATCGGTTGCAGGTTGAATTAGAAGCGCATTCAAAGTTATTTCATAGTAAATTGAACATAACTTTATTCGTATGTAACTTTTTTAGATCTATTTTGACAGAAAAGCTTATAATTCATTGAATTTTTTGGCTATATATGAAGTTTGTCCCTAGTAGCCTTATTTTTTTATATACATTTCAGTTAACCCCTTTTTGATGCATATAGCCGACTATTTTTGCAGTCAAGTTTTGTTGAAATATTGCAGTTACAAAATAATTTCGAAGGAGATCAGAAAAACTCAGCTAAAATGTGTAGAGTAACCGACTTTTTTTTCAGAAAAATCTAAGAAAGCCTATTACTACGCATCATTTTTTACCTTTTTTGTCGGTTACTCCAATTGAACCTGAAACCGACGATATCATCATGGGCTCATGATGTGAAGCCCGATGATAGGTTGGGTTGCAGATGATAATAAAGCCAAGCAAACTGAAATGGGGCTAGGCCGAATACGCATCTTGAACGAAATGTTGGCTAAGATAGCCACCGAGTATGGGTCCTATCAGACAAGAATCACGTAGACCAAGCAACCGGTTCAGTGTAGATGGCGGGACGAACTTGACACCTATTGCTCAGGCTGGTGGACCAACGTGTCAGACCGAGATGAATGGTCAGAGGGAAGGGCGTCTGCCACGGAGTGGAATGGTCAAGCAATACATAAATACCTGAACAAAATGTAGGTATATTATCATATCTATATATTGTGTTGATTGTATAAACTGAAAACGGATCTCACCACGCTAATATCAGCCATCAATATCGCACCGACGTCAACAAACTCTAATCAGTTGATCAATGTTTTATTAATTGCCTACGTAATTAACATGACGCACGGAAGGATAGTACACGTAATAAATGCACCATTAGAGGTAGATCTAGTTCTCGTCAAAGGTCATCAATGTTTTAATCCAGCTGTTTTGTCAAGGCTACATTCAGATGAGGCGTTGTGTATATCGACTGACGTAATTTACGCCGCAAAAATACCGTCTTAAGCATATCAATACTAGAAACTGTGATATTGAAAACCAGATGGAATACGATGCATAAACTAATCAAAATACTAGTATAAAATACTGTCAAACCAGGAACAAATCATTCAATGAGCAGGTTACTTAATAACACCATCGTATCGCGTAAAACTTAAATGTTTATGAATTTGATTAAAATAAATGGGTTAATGAAATAAACAAGGAAGTTCATTAAAACTTTATAGTGCCAGAAGCGAATGAAGCGGCCAAGTTCCTTCTAATATAAAAGTATATGTGCGTAATAGGTGGGTAAGGTATATAAAAGTAGGTAGGTACCTATACGTAGGAGGTGTGGTAGAACTCGATAAAATAAAGCATTAATAGGTATATGATAAGGTTTATGTTCATAATAACATACATAAACGTAATCATATTGTTGCCAGAGTACGTTCTTTCAAGTGCAATCACACAATTAAAACTCAGGTTGGTAAGATACTGACGTCAAGACAGTTCCTAGGCAATGAAAAATTATCCAACGACAAATCACGGTCGACCCCAGGTTCAAATGAATTAGACTACAATGTTATGCATGAAATGCTCGAAGTATAAATACGATGCAGCTTTGAAAATAAACATGTATGGTAAATGGATAGCCTCTGGAATAGTGTAGCTATCATCAGAGAAGAACTTTTAGGTCAGCTGTAGAATGTAGGTACTTATATTAGGTTTTTGGTCTATGGCGAAATTCAAAAATTAAAATACAAATTTACTGTTTTCGATTTTTCCCTTCACTTGTGCTATTAGACCTTGCTTCTTGCCAAATTTCATGGTTCTAGGTCCACGGGAAGTACCTTATAGGTTTTGTGTGCATATGATTCCTTTGGAAAATTCAAAAAATGGGCGTAAACGGCTGTAACTTTTGATTGCGTTGACTTATAAGTTTGATTTATATCGCGGCTCCAAGAGGTTACGAACGTATATGATGTGAATTTCAATTTGGTACCTCCACGCGTTTCCGAGAAAATAGGGTTGACAAACGGACAACAAAGTGATACTATAAGGGTTCCTTTTTTCCTTTTGAGGAACCTAAAAACAAAGATTTCAAGATAGCAATAGATGTGATCGATGTTTTCCAAAAGAACAAAGTTTTGAGCATTCCAGCGGAAACTCTACCAATGGTGATTCAAGTCTTGTCTACCTATGGTGCAAGGAGTGGTATAAACATAAACACACGGAACTTGGACAAACGACGAAATGTTGCAATGGACATAGACAGGAAAGCAAGTTGAAGGTTACACAACATACCTCTTGTGGATGCAGTATCACGTAACGTGAGAGATCCGTTCGATCATATTATGTTGCTTGCGGCTTCGCACGCATTTTGTCATGGATAGAAAATATAAATATGTCCCTGTCGATTCCCCGTCCGATTTCGTTCCAACGACAAACATATAGATTGCCAAATGTCTCTATGATTCGTATTCGCCGTGAAAATGTAATTTTCGCATATAAAATTGTAAGTGTGGAATTATGGATACGCTACGATAAGTATGGTACGGATAAACAAAATAAAGTCAAACAAAAAATATGAGATAAAAAATTGGTAATTTTAAACTAATAATAGTAGAGGTACATTTCCATTAAAAAACGAACAATGATTTTATTGACGTCAATGCCCAATGGCAAAGCTTGATTGTAAACAAAATTAATAATATTTCCATAATCACCAGGCATAAGAAAAGTCGTACATACAAGCACCTGTCGAGATTAAAGATTGCTGGGTTTAGGGTACCTTTAAATTTAGGGTAATACTTAATCATTTTATAATCACTAGGTATAAAAATATTGTTGCAATCAAAATCTAATCAAATATTCCTTATTTCCATAAATACAAAAATGTACACTTTAAAAAGGTGAAATTCTTAAAATAAAACAGCGAATAAACACACTGCCAAGGATAAAGAAGATAGGTATTGGGATTAATTAAATTACGAATCAGTAGTAATAGGCCACGTAATAACACCTGCCAAAATTAATGATAAGTTTACTGACCGAAGTTTGTACGTTTGCTATTATAAGGTTTAATGACTACGTGAAAAAACTAGTTTGTTATTTTTATACTAAACTACAATTTTTTTTTTTGCAAAAAGGTACTAAACGTTTTGCTAATTGCTTCATTAAAATGATTAATATGTTTGTAGTTAGGATCAGAACGATGATTGAGTAGTTATTATTAACTTTAGGAAAATTAAATTATTTAACACTAGTTTCTGACCACGGCTTGACAAGCATTGTTTCTATGGAAACGTTTTAAGTTTTTATTTCTATCCCATAGAAATTAATTTATGGGATGACAAGTAGCCTATGTTTTATTCAAAGAACTACCTGTATATATAGTTTCAGCCCGAACCGTTCAGTAGTTTTGGAGTGAAGAGGTAACAAGCATTTCGCATTTATAATACTAGTGTGATATAGACTTAGACACGTTTAACTCAAACACACAATAAAAACGAAGAACATAGAAAACAGTTTACTTGAGTCACATAACCTTCATATAACTGTCTCCGTAAAGCCAGGTGAGAGTCCAGCATGAGAGTGAAACGATTTTTTTTATGTCCAGGTTCATACATAAGTATTCCTAAAAAAAATTGATTTTACAGCAGAATCGAAAAGATATATCAGAAGAGTCCATTCGTTTACGCATAATAACAATGAAGACGATGTTTATTTTTCAGTTGAAAAACGTAAAAAATGCAATTTCTGACGCAGGCACACAACTTCCTGATCTATTATGAGAATGATCTGAAAATAGTCCACATAACTTGACTAATCTGGTTTTACCTGAATTATGATAAATAACCTGTATAAATAATAAAAAGCCCAAATGGCCCATAATTCTGATACACATAAATACATAAAAGCAGAAATAATTTGGTAATATATAAATACCAAGTGTCTCGATGTTACTGGAAACAACGCCGCCCGAAATAAGTAGTAGGCATCCAGGACCTATCGATCATATGCACTAATAATGTTTAGTTAGAGTAATAAAAACCAAATTCCCGGATATGTACATTAGGTACGTCTTCGTTATTGTAGACAGCGCCAAACCGCAAGTGTTTTTCGAAAGCTGTGCAAATATCAGAGTTCTGTTTGCCAAGCAGCCGAAATCGTGGCGAAAAACATTATGGCAACTTTGTGATATTGACCGTGACCGAAACCGCAGAATCCGTTTCGAGAGGTTGAGACTCGAGATTCGAGTACCTACAGACCGAATCGATTCCGGAATATAATCTGGGAATTGGACCTTTTCATATAAGATTCATGTAACTCCTGCCAACGGAATCGTTTGGCTCCAGATGCTTTCTTATCGACATTTCTTTCAACGACAATCCATCTCTTATCGTTTTCATTCAGCGTGACGACAATAGTAAGTGCATTACCTTATTTAGAGATGACATAACGAACTTCTTTATAGTCTCCGTTTAGTAAAGCACTCCCTTTTTCGTATTTGGCCTCTACATCTCGATTTATTACGCGTGGGTATCTTGCAAATGACCTAAGTTGTTTCGTTATTCCGTAGAGCGACTTCGGACTGGACTGGGTCAAATACAAAAATGCTAGATAGATTATGTAAAGGTCGATAGTTAGTCCCAAAAAGGAACTGCGATATAATACTAAGCCAAAGCAAGCCCGGTCATTTATTCGTAGAATAGATAATCAGCAGGCTCAAGCCTTAAGAAAAGCGTATAAATATGTTATTTAATTTTCTTTAGAAACTTTTATGGAGTTTATTTGCTCTTTTTGTTTTCGTTCCTTATACCTAACCTACTTAGTATGTAGGTAGCTGCTCATCACGTAGGCGTAGGTAGGTAGAATGATCGTCTAGCTAGTGAACAAAGACCACTTATGTAATCACGTACATATTATGAAATGTGAACAACTGATTCTAGGAAAGGAAGACGTTCAAATAATTACTCAATCTAGGTTATTCTAGATCTATATAGCATTCGTTGTATTCAAGAAAAGAATACAGTTTTTTCTTGAATACAACGAATGTGAAACGATCTAGAATAATCTAGAATGTACTTTAAATCAGATATCCATCAAGAGATATAAATATTTCTTAAGAAAAGGATTACAGTTGTAAATTACTTAACACCTACTATAATAACAAAGGAACAGTTTAAAGCTATAATTTTAATGTATAAATTTATTTGTTGCTGTACAATTATTTACATTTATTATTTCTCCTTAAGGTAATTAAGTACCCAAAAAACTTTAGTACCTAAGAAAATATAATGAATGAAAAAAAGAAATAATAAAACAATGAGGGAAATAGAGTTTCAGCTTGATAAATAACAGACGTAAGATCAATCTTCAGTTTCCTCGATGGAGTCTGTGAAATGAAAACGTGACAAGCACTATAAATATACATAACAATTCCGCGCGGATCTATGGAACATGAATCAATGTTGACCATCGACAATCAATATTTGCTTAGGATTTCAAAGATCTACGCAGATACTTATAATAAGTGGAAACTTTATTTAACTTGCGTTTTAATGAATTCGCAAATATATGTAAATGTTTAAAGCCAATATGGTAAACGCGTTAGTGACGTCAAATAATTGAAATTTTGCAAAACAATTAAATATATACATTTCGACCTTCATAAATTACCTTGAAAGGGTTCATGCTTAACCAGTATTGAAAAGGAAACCATATCACAAAACAAACTTCTACACAACTTCCAACTAAAACGAAATGAAATCAACGAGGTAGGTTTTCAGACGCTTGCATAACGCGACGGCTGACACGATTTTCAGCGCAGACTCTCTCTAGCTAGCTAGACTGATCTAACCTACTTACCAGACTGGAGCATATCATTGCACTTTCAAATAACGGTAACAAACACAATAGGCACGATGACTTCATTAATTGTTAGTTTGTAATGCGAGCGAGGTCTTTTGAGAGTTTTCTCAAAAGTAAGTTTCATCTTAAACGAACGGAGGTACGGACAGCCGGGGTGCCGCTGGGGTGCAAATCTAAAATTACAACAGCGTAGGCATTTCTTTTCTAGGCATGGCTAAACTAATACTATTCTGAGGTCATCGCTACATTCTAATGCCTATTCGAAACTTACTAAATGATTTTAGCTTGGTGGTTCATTACTTAACTTTGCGCTAAAGAAATCTGTGTCGGGGGATAAAACCACCGAGATAGACGTCAGAAGAATAAGGTTCAAATTACAATGAACGTGAGCAACGACCTTGTGAAGTTGTAAGTGAGAGACAAATACTTGGTTCTCAGATAAGATATATTTAACGGCAATGGACAACACGACACAAGCCAAACGTGGGACAACCTTAACGTCAGTTCTATCCTAAATAAATATTAATTAATTCTACTTTAAATTTTTATATGACAAAAGATTGATAAAGGTTGTTGTTCGGTCAAACATTTAATAAATTAGCCTTTTGTAAAGACCTGGCTGACATGGCTTAACGTGACACTAGGTACGGGAAAACCCGAGAGAATACTCAAGTGTACCTAAAACCGAAAAGGGTTTAGCAATAAATAAATGTACATAATTCAGAGATTAAAAAAATGAAACGAGTTTAGCTTTCGTTTAGGAAAATCTGTGGGGTCAGAGGCTTTTATTTTTATATCCGGGAATAAGCACGGGTGCACGGAATGTTAATGAATTTTTACTTGAGGCTACCGCCCCTATAACAGTTCCTGTTTCCTTCGTGTTGGTTGGTATTGTTCATAGAAGGGGTTTTCACAAAAACTCCAACAATGCTGTCTAAATATACCACACAATATTATCTAAATATACCATGTTGGGTTTTTTAATATTCATATTTTTTTTTTGTGTTTATGTTGATATGGTACTTGTAAAATGGAGACAAAAACAGTGGTGACCCAAATCGCACTCGTATTTTTGCGAGTCAATAATAAAATAATCATCATGCTAAACAATTAGATGACAGACAAAACTATAAATAAACTATTATTTTAAAAAATACCAGTGCCGGGCTGACGCAGCCTACAAGATCAGTATTTCAGTATTTTTATTAATTGCATTCATACAGACATGACATGGTGGTCTTAGTGATTAGGTGAGTATTCATAAAATGTTCACAGTATGTACCCATTGAGGGTGTTGCAATGGAAGACTGGCCAGGTATCATACCTTGATACTTATGATGACTTATTTAATGTTAATGTATTAGATCATCATCATCATCATCCACAACCTGACTTCACCCACTGCTGGGTATGGGCCTCCAAACTCTTGTGCCACTCCACACGGGCCTGCGCCAATCTTATTCAGGTTCGCCCCACGACGACGTTTGTTATATCGTCCGTAATTTTTTTTTAATGAGTTTTGCTTTTGGTTTGGATTCGAACATGTTTTTTTTTTCTAGACATTTTATGTTTTCTGGTAATTTATTTTAATTTTTTACCGCCATCGAGTTGGGGAGGATTAGAAAAACTACTTACTAGCTAAGAAAAGAGAAAAAACTTTCTTACATGTCGCTTATAGAGGTTCATCGATAATGTTAATTAGCCAGTTTACAATTTACATTCGCTTTACATTCTACATTATGTTTGATTTATTGGCGATTACCTCAGGCGTTCATTTATTTGAACTATTAGGACTTAAGAGGGCACGTTGCAGCAATTTGTGCGAATAGGATAGGAATAGGATTTATCGTTCATATGAGCAAATCTTTTTGGAATGGCGTAAAAATGGTCAAAATCTTTTTTTTTGAGCCCATTAGTCGTTTCACAACTTTCGTGGTTTCGGATTTGGTCATCCACTTCCATCTCAAAAAGACACCTTGTATATAATAAGGCGGTATCGCTGTTCGTCGTTTGTTTTCTGGTAATGTCAGAATAAGCAAAACGCCAGTTGACCAGTTTGCTTGAAATTGATAGATTTTTTATATCACAAAAACTGTCAAATTAGCACAAAAGCTTGAAACCACTAAATAAAAAAAATACCTTCCCTTTACTATAAAAACTATCGTAGTTTGACGAATTCATTACGGATGTAAACGTTGGTGTTCTTCCAACACAAATAAGGTTCGTAGTTAACCCGCTTACATCCGTAATGAATGCCTTCTCTTTCTTATCGATCAAATTAATTTTTATTATTTAACTAGCCGCTGCCCGCGGCTACATCTGCGCTTTTCATGTATCCCATTTTTCGGGTTAATATAATGCATAGCCTATGTGACACTCACAAATAACGTGGCTTTCTATTGGTAAAAGAATTTTCAAAATCGGTTCAGTAGATCCAGAGTTTATCCCCATGTATGGTAAAAGATTCACCTTAATTCGAAAACATTTTACATAGGTACGACAAATTAATTGCAAATAGCTTGTACATTGTATTAGCATGAATGTATGAAAACAACTGGTTAACCAAATGTCAGGTTCAATTAGGTTCATTATAAACTTCCTGGTGAGTGATTATCACAGTGCTAATGTATTATTTTGGCTTGTTTTTGTCATACGATTTTGGGGCGGGACGTATAAACCTCCGGTCAGATGGAACAACGGCCTGCGAAAGACTTCAGGCAGATGCTGAATGTTGAAACCTCCTTGTAAGGTAAACTGCAGACAAGGGGCTCATTAGATGCCTATGTCCAGCAGTGGACTGTTATGAATTGATGATATTGACGTAAATAAATAATAGTAGTGTTGAGAATACTATTGAAGTTTATTGAAATGAAAACTGACCCTGAAAACGGTACACAAAAAAGTTGTCAGCGTTGCGCGTCGTCGTTTTAGTTTTAATGAGCGACTTTGCACGTGTTTCTCTAGAAAAGAGTATGATTATATTACATGTTTTGTGTAAATGGGTATATATTTTTCAGAAAATCATCTAGTTTCATCCATCTTTCATTCAAACTAAAATGAATCTATTCGAAATTTGTTGCATGAAACAAATATAAATTTTCGCTTTTATTGGAGTAGAAATCTTAAACCCATAAAACTTGTTAAAATTATAAAAACAAAGCGATATTATCATAACAAATAGTTTACAGGGCAAATAATATTGTATTACATTTTAAGTACCTATTATACAAACTTACTAGTTTTATTTTCGCTTCTTCCACTAGCTAGTGGATTTTTTTTTTATTAAATTTTTACTAACGCCGTAACGTACTTAAATTTTTAAGCGAACAAAATCAATAGCATTTTGTTTCTTATTTGATAATAATAATTACTATTGATTAAGCTGTTTATGAAAAATTTTACTTGTCTAAGTGCTTATTACTGTAATAAAGAAATAAAGTTATTGACTTTTGACTTTAAAAGGACAATAGGTCAATAACAATAAGTAATTGTATTGTACCTATTAGGTTCCCAAGCAAAATGGTATACAGTAACTATGTATCAGAATGTCCAGTATACAATAAATAAACACTGTATATTGCGTAGATTCTTAAACTCCGGAGAGGAATTATCCTAATAGGAGCTAACAAAGATCTAGAATAACCAGTTTGTGTGATTATCATTATTATAGGGCAGTTTAGTGGAAAACGTTTCCGGAAAACATAAATGGATACGTACTGATGTCATAAATGTATCTAACTTAGTCAAGTTATGCGTAAATTACTGCAATAAATAATTAAATACTGAGCGAGGGTAAAATGTCAGCTATTTATGTAGCACTGTAGCAGATAAGCAACAAATTAAAGCTAGTATTTACTGTTGAAACAGTTGAGCTAGCTGGAGACTGTTGCAAAAAATCTACGGAAGCTCAACTGATCCATATCAATACCAGTCGGAAGCGTCCCCAAGAAGATGCGCTAGCCGCATTGCTCCGCTCTGTTAGCATAGCAATGCTGATGCGCTGCGACAGATACTCACCAGCTCTCGGATCACAGTAGCTAATGTTGGAACCTGAAGGTCGTTTTTGAGGTACTAATGTATTTCATAATAAAATAGTTGTATGATACTTATTAATTACTTAGTATTTTTTGGATATTGCAGTTCCATTTAATGCTGTTACAGTTGAACCTGAGGTAGGTTCAACTGTAACACACACAGTGGACATATTATGTCAACGGATACTCAGTCAGCGACTGATAATTCGGCTGGAAAGAGGACATCAAAGTTGTTCCCGCTTTAAAAATCCTGTATAGCCCTCGTATTCATAAACCTCTTCTCTCTTTACGAAATAGCTCAAAGCAGTTTAAGTTCTTCGTCAGAATAAGAAAAAACTCACAGTATTATTATTATTAATCATCAGTGGGTAGTATTTACTCTTGAAATAGTTTCAGGAATACGTAATGTACCGGCTAACTATTTCATAGGTATAGTTTACAAAATTTTATTAAAAAAAAAACACTATCTCACTTGTGAAGGTGAAGTTGTGGCCTAAGGCGTGCTCCATCTCGTCCATCATGTGCTTCAGAAACCTTTCGCGTAAATGTATTACTATTTACATTTTAAGTTTCCTATTACCGCAGAAGACAACAACGAATCATTAGGCAATAAACACTATACCGCCTCAACCGGCACTATTTTAGTAAGTATATATTAGTTGTAGTAGGTATATATTAGTTTCCTACTACGTCATAGGAAAATAACGTATTTATTAGTTGTATTAATACATATTAAGTGAACATAACAGCCAAAACGGGAGTTTAGCACGTGTTACAAACAACTCTACCAAGCTCACGTCACTTTGCGGTCGGCCGGCCTCACGTTGACATTAAATATTTAAAAAGTTTTCGCAAGACATCACGTAAGGCTACGTTATGTACGTATTCCCGACACGCCACGATTGGAAAAGTAAAAGGAAAGTTAAGAATTAATTAAATAAATAATTCTGGGCAATCCATACAGCATCACATCGTCATCACAACATCTAGCCCCAAGCTAAGCAGAGCTTGTGTTATACTTGTGTGGGTACTAGATGTGATGACTGATATACTTAATACAATAATTAAACAAATGGTTTGTGTTATGTACAGATTTCTCTTTGAAAATTGTAATTTTATTTTACCCAGCTTGTCCCAGAGGCGGGCAAAGGTTCCGTTATTATAGGTGCCAGTACGCCAATGATAACTTGATAAGATTATAGATTTTAGGTATGTTAAAAGCAATAATACTTATCTACGCTGAAATATATAGATAATGAGTTTTATGGTAGGAAAGGTTAGCATGAGTTCAAGCTTAATGATAATAAATAAAAATATATTGATAACTAGTTTCTGCCTGCGGCTTCGCACGCGTTCTCTCTATGGAAACTTTTTAAGTTATTTATACATGGAAACTGGATACAAACATGGGCTACAAAAGTCAGTAACTGACTTTTGTAGCCCATGTTTGTATCCAGGTCCAGGTCCAGGTCTTGAGTTACACCTATGCAAAATTTCAGCCCGATCCGTCAGTAGTTTTGTCGTGAAGAAGTAAATACGTCCATCCATCTAAACATCCAAACTCTCCCATTTATAATATAAATGTGACGCTATTTAAAGGTTTCGGATAAACCTAAAACTTTAATATTTT
This sequence comes from Eupithecia exiguata, assembly GCA_947086465.1. NCBI lineage: Eukaryota > Metazoa > Arthropoda > Insecta > Lepidoptera > Geometridae > Eupithecia > Eupithecia exiguata. The sequence goes on along the minus strand of OX352231.1, from coordinate 12,182,606 downwards.
TTAATTTATTCAATTGACACTAGAGATTTAAATTACAGATAAGCGAACGGCCCCGGTTTCCCTCGGGTAGCAAAGCAGTTGAATAAATATTTTCAGGGGAATAATTCCTTATGCATTGTTTTCATACAACTATTGGTTTACGCGGCGCGGCGTCGCGTCGGTGGCGCTCGCCAGCAAAGGTCGACAGGCAAGATTTTTTCCAACATCTTTAACAAACATCTTAATTTTATTTATCAATTTAACCGAAATCTCAATGAATTATCGTGAACTATTACGCCCAAATCTCTCTCGTGAATCAATTAGTGCATTGGTGAAAACCTTATGAAAATCGGTTCGTTAGTTTTTGAGATAATCCCGTTCAGATAGATAGACAGTTGGGGCGGGCAACGGAGGATTTTGTTCAAATGTAACCTAGTGGTTTTTGTCAAATAACGAAAGTCCATTTCATAGATGGAAAATTTGTAGCAACTCAGCCGGATCTCTCTAATTGGACATAAGTATGTGTTAACATAAGTATTATGTATAAGTGATAATTGTATACGGCAGAACACGTCAGCGGTAGATGCCCAATGGACAAAAACAACCAGATTAGGTTCCACAAAAACGACGGTCATAAAGAAGGCTCGAGTGGCGTGGCGATACGATACTGGAGTGAATTTAGCTTCTGGAGTGGAACAAACGAGAGCCTACAGCGAAACCCAGCAATAGCCAAACCATAAACCAGAAGTCAAGGACTCCTATGAGAGGAAGATCGAAACAGAAAGCTTAGGTTTAGGCACTTCTTTTAGCCTTAATTCTATAGCCACCAGAGGTCTAGGTCTGGTGGCTATGTATGTCATACATAAGTAAAGCTGTGGGCAAACCCAATAAGTAAGTAATATACAAATATAATCTTTCACACAAAACTTATCTTGTGTACCTACATAATTTTAATTAAGTACAATGTTAAATTAAGAAAATTATTTAGACTACAACGACATCAAGTGTATCAACAGGTACCTACGGTTGAATTTATAAATGAAATGAAATTAAATATAATGACAAGCTTTCGAATTCATCAACAAAAAAATGATAAAAAGTTGTTATTCACAATTTCGCAACGTACCTACTATAACATAAAGATCACCAAATTGCATAACAGCTGTAACCTTCAAAAGTTACAGGCATTGACTGCCCATGCCCATCATCATCATCATCATCATCAGCCTATGCCCAATCTTTTGTTATTGGTCCTAAAAGTAAGCAGGGAAGCTATTCTTCAGGTATTGACTGCCCATGCCCAATCTGTTGTTATTGGTACAAAAAGTAAGCAGGGATGCTATTCTTCTAATCAAAACCACTCGCTTCACTATGACAGTGGTATCGTCAAAGAATGACACAAATTCTACCTCGACTTAACTTCTTTATGTTGGAAACATGTGTCTGGTTTGCCACTTTTCTGCCAGTGTCCGGTTCATGGAAATTTTAGATGAGACAAACTACAGACGGGGTGGGACGCGCGTCAAAAATGTCAAGGTTGATACCATTCCATCGATCTCTCCGTGCAAATATCACTGCACGCACTATCTACTCTTCTAGAGTTTCAATCATCTAAGAATTCTACGTGACCATTGTCGTAGTAAATTTCGATTTGTGTCCAGTCCAGTGATTATTCGAATAACAGACATAAGACCGAAGATATTCATTGGACAGTGAAGTTCATCTCGATTAAACTACATTATAATGAAACCTTTCGTAGAAGGGCCGCAAGGTCGAAGCTACCGCATTGATTGATTTACATGAGTAAACATCTTGTTCATATCTGAATTGTAGCTAAGCCATCAATCACAGAAGAAATACGGTAGAGAACTAGCAATCATGTTTATTAGTGATGTTTGTGATGTGTATTCTTCCAAATAAGCAAAGCAAGTACTTGTTTGTTTGAAGGCTACCACGAGGCTAAGGTAGTGTTTAATTTAATTAAATCGATATGAATTAGAAATAACATTCTCAGAAACGTTCCCTTCGTCGTGAAAATTGGTCCAAATTTAGACATCTGAATAATAGGTATTGGTTTATCTAGTCAATGTGAACAAATTCTTCAAGGACAGTTTTTATCGGTCAATCATAATTAAAAGGACCAATTATTGAACTCCATGATACAAACAAAACAGGTAGACCCTTGAAATATTCACAGAATATTTAGTGATATATTCACTTTAAAAATAACAAAGAAATTAAAATAAAATATGGAAGGGGAAGATCCCATACAACGTTTTTATAGATAATGGTACGGAACCCTTCGTGCGCGAGGCCGACTAGCACTTGGCCGGTTTTTTTTAACAGATATCTAAGCAAGTACTTTTCCATCCACAAAATTACCAGATTGTGACATGTGTATTTGGACTTTGGACCATTTTCGAAGTACCGTCATTTATCCCACCCATTTTATAATTAGAAATTACACAGATATGTATTTCTGTAATACTGTAGCTGTAGCAACCGGGAATAGCATATTATTTTGGCTTCATATGCAACCTTGAGTGGAGGAAATCGAACGCATCGTACGATACCTACGTACACCAGAACATATTTTGAACAAATAATATTAACTAAAGCTGGACAATACGGGAAGTGTATTGAGGTTATTTATATTTGTTTGGCTTAATGTACGAGGATGTTCGTAACCGTTTTTTCGTCTAGTATTCACATTTTAAATTAAGGTTAAATACACTAGAGTTTGATTACAATCTAGCCATAGAATTGGCTAATGGTTAATTTTCTTTCAAATTAATTTTATAACAACGTATTACCAAGAACGTGTCCATTGGCATTTTTCTTATAGTGTCTTAGCATTAGGTGACACTTTGTTCATATGTTCTTTAAGATAGCACTTATGCACATACACTCTATCGTTACCGTGTTATTTTATTTCAAGCTTAACTTTAGGTTCGTAAGAGAAAATTGTCACAGTTTCCAGTAACCTATGAAGTCATCAATCAATAAATCATAAATTTATCAGTAATAATATTGAATCATAAACTCGTCTGATATTTTATCATCGAGTCATATAATACAATGATAATTATGTATCAGCTATTGATAATTTCAGACAAGAAACAAGACTTGTAAATAAACAGTCATGGTTTCGTGGTATTCATTCAAAATTATTCACTCGCTGAAGACAGGGCGCTATGGCGCTCATTAGCGGAGGCCTATGTCCAGCAGTGGACTGATATATAGGCTCATGATGATTCAATTTAAGGTGCACCGTGGTAAGACCAACTTTGATTCATTCGTATTTTGGGAGCATTTGAGAAAATGTTGATTTTAGCACAAAATCTCTTATTTTCCCAAATGTTCCAAAAATATCAGTGAATCGAAGTTGGCTATAACTTGAGTTCATAGAAAATGGTTTAAGATTTGCGGCAAATTACTTTTCCGCTAGATTTATTGCTTGTGGAACTCAGGAAAAATTAAGAACAACAAAATTGAAACACGCGCTTACCCGCGTCGAACGACCTTAAATGCATGAGGTTAACTGAGGTTCCTGGTTATATACCATGGTAAAAGAAAAGAGAAAACTGAAGCCATTCCACTAATATGTTTGTGAATATTCTTTGCCTACTCCTTTACTTTGATTTCAGGAAAGGGCATCAGCCTACCACTAAACACGCATCCCTTCGCGTGAGTAGAAGCAGTTCGCGGGCAACCACTGGTCTACAGTACATACAGACCGACATTGGCCACAAACTACAGGACATTGACCACAAACTGTCGACGACTCACTTCATTTCATAATGCCTATCTGATTATGTCATTTCAGTAATCCTGCGGTTACCGTATGTTATTGGTATTTGTTGGGCGATAAGTCCTGCTCTGATAATCATGCTAGGTAGAGTTCACGCAAATCTTTATGTATTCTGGTAACATAGCCTCGAATGTGAAGTGCTTATCGCCCTTTTTTTGGAATATTAAAATACTCTACTGCGCAGCCACTGCGCGTACTTCCGACAATTCATAAACATTTGCGCGTATTATAACGCCGCTGAAGTTATGATGGAAAATACTGTTGTGTTTTCCAGATATTAAGTAAACTTTCTTAAAACCCACGCTTTAACAAGAAGCCTTTTGATTTGATACCGACATGACGTGTAATGAGATTTCCCTTTTATGTTGTTATCAGATGTTTGGAATCTCTAAGTTTTAAGTGGTTTCGTTTACAAGCTCATGTGAATATAACAAAACAATGGGTGACGATTTCAACACGCTTGCCAAAGGATCGGCTGCCACACCCTCACGACTTACGATTATGACCCATTATGTATGTATGTATGACCCATCAACGTAAGTAATTACTGTGAGAGGTTTTTCTAGAATTATAGCACGTGACTCAAAATAATTTATGATTTTATCTATCTGGCGTTAAGAAACGTGAATGATAAAGACTGGGTTGGTCCATAGACAGTGAAGAATGCGGCTCGCTTAATAATTTTGCGTTCAACAAAAAAAACATCTCCAATATCTAGAGGTATTGAACCCTCAGTAAACTAGGTAGAGTAGATTTAGAGGACTAGATATATTAGCGAAAAAGGTAAATATTAATAACTAGCGGTCCCCCCCGGCTTCGCTCGGGTATATTCTATGGTCTGTATTCATCAGGGATAATGTAGGATTCTGATGGTGAAAGAATTTTTCAAATCGGTCCAGTAGTTTCGGAGCCTATTCAATTCAAAAAAACCAAATTTTCCTCTATAATAGTAGTAAAGATTTATAATCGGATCAATTGTGGGTCAGTAATCAATTGAGGATTCAGTAAATAGCCATTTTTATAGCAAAATTGACGACTTTGAAGCCTGCGGCATGCACACGTGCATATCTAGATACCAACCGGTAGAAATTTATCTGATAACCACTGTTATATGATAACTTGATAACAGTTTGTGCGGTAAATTTTTTACCAGATGGAGACAATAAAATATAAAACTTAGTAAACAACCCGACAGTTATCACAATTCAGTTATTACCACTGTAATTCACAGATACATAGACATCATAATAGACTTCCTTATTAGCGGGCCATTATCGTATGCTCTGAAGAGCTCCTAATTTTACTAATTTCAGAAGTCGTGATTCGTTCTCGTCACGCAAAACCATTACAATAACAAAATTCTTGTCTCGGTTCTTAAACTCGCGGTTGAGAAAGAAATAAGACCCGACAGACTTTCAGTATTTCTGAACTACAAATTCGTTTCCGGACAACTTTTTATAAATTTTTGTTTCTTTGCCGAAAACTTCTTTGCTTTTAATATACGAAAAAACCTTACTGGGATTATTATTACTTACCAGCATTCATGAAAAACACATTCCCTGCAGAAATATTGCTAATAATCAAACGTCAAGTGCGAGTCGCACTCGCGCAATGAGGGTTCCGTATAGTTATATAACTTTAAGACTTTTTTATTGCCAAATATCCAGACTCTAGATCAACGAGTAGCAGGTATTAATTTATTAGGCCAGGTTTTTGGTCCATGGCGAGATTTAATCGCCATGGCCATAACCTGGGTAATTTTTATTTTGTGAATAAACTACAAGTTTAAGACGCTTGCATTTTCCCTTTACTTGTGCTATAAGACCTTGCTTCTTGCAAAATTTCTGATTGAAAATTGATGATTCTAGGTCAACGGAAAGTGTTATAGGTCTTGTATGCATGTGATTCCCTTGTAAATTAAAAAAAATTACTTAAACGGCTGTAACTTTTGATTCTGTGAACTTCGAAGTTTGATTACTCGAACTCGATACCTCCGCGTTCCTGAGGATTGACAGACGGACTACAAAGTGATTCTATCAGGGTTCCTTTTTTTCCTTTTGAGGTACGGAACCCTAAAAACCGGCAATAACACGATGAATCGACCAGATGAATCTATCTTTAACCACTCGCCGGCAATGCAAACTAATAGTCATTAGCCGGAATGGCTACAATCGATCGATCACACTCGGCCACGGACAATTTAGCTTTTGCTAATTCCGAATCACAAGGTCAATTGAGCACTTGGTCCTTCGTGCTCGATCACGACTGTCATTTAACACATTTGCGTCATCAAATAGGGTTCGATTCCCGCCTCGGGACAGATGCTTGTACGATCTGCAGATATTTGTTCAGGGTTTTCTGGTCGTTTTCTATATACAATAAAAAATATCTATGTATTGTATTATTTTATGTATATCAGTTATCTAGTAGGTACCCATAACACAAGCTCTGCTTAGCTTGGGGCTAGATAATGCTGTGTGAATTGTCCAGCATTATTATTAATCAATGCTATTTAGTTCTGTCTGAATTGTGAGAAGGTTGACTTGGTCGGTCTTAGAACTCAAATCCCGTTAATTTTGAAATCGTTTGGTCACCGTCAATAGAGCTATTCATAGTCAACTGGTAGGTATTCAATTGATGATTCGTTTTTTTGTTACCGGCGACTTAGATTTTCTTGATGATAAATCCATTTTAATGATTTATGCCTTTAGTTTAAAAAACCGAGAAATATAAATATGACTAATAAATGACCCCGAGTTCTAGCATAAAGCTAACGAGCAGCGCAAAAAAATTGCGAACAAGTGGCGCTAAAAACAGGAAATCAAAGTTGAACTGCTATTTTCTTACATCAAACATTATGTCGTTAATAAAAACGACAGTTTGCGAATGAAATTTTTTCTACACTTTTTTTTCTTCACTTTTTTTAGTTTATAAAATGCAGCTGGTAAGCTGAAGTGTAAAAATCCTTGTTGTATCAGTAATCCTACCTTGGCACGCAGATGGAGTGGTAGATCCCGTAGTTTCTGAGGACATGCACAAACTCAGGTAGAGTTCGACAGGCTCCCATGATGCTGAAGGCTGCTAGACCGCAGTTCCATAGCTGGAGCGTTCGTCTGAGCTCGAACCTGGGGAGAGGAATAGCATGACTCAATCATCCTCAAATTACTAAGCTAGATCTAATAATTTTCGTATTAGGATGAGATAAAATAAAGAAAATTTATTGTCAATAGATACACAAGTAACATATATACAAAATATTCTTAGCTAGCTGCAGCTCGTGGCTTCGCATGCGCTTTTTAAAAAGCCTATGTCAGTCCCCGGGATGTTATTTACCTCCTTGCCAAATTTTATTGAGATGCGATCAGTTAGTTAGGCGTGAAAAGGTAACAGACAGACAGATTAGTTTATGTATCTATCTATCATCTGGATGGAATCAAAATCAAAATCATATATTCTTTATTTTCATAAATACAAAAATGTACACTTAGAAAAGGTCAAATTCTTAAAATAAAACACTGACACGGAAATAAAGTGGTACTTTTGATTTCTGTCGCTTCGGTATGTAGACTAAAGTAAAGAAGCGACTAAGAAACCTTTAGATGTTAGTTGTTATTTTTCGAGGTGGAGCAAAAACCCGTCCCAAGCTTTTTTATCTTCTAGATAATCTGATATTTTGTAGTAAGCCTTTTTGCACAGAAAGGTTTTGACAATTTGTTTGAATTTATTTATTAAAATAATTTAATTAAAATAAAAAATAAATTTAATTTAAACATAATAAATTTAATTTTTAAATCGATCAATAAATAAATTCTCCAAACTCCTAAATTCTTAAAACTCCAACGAGTTTTGTTGTAGAAGATACGCTTCTACAACAAAACTCGTTGGAGTTGCCCTTTAAAAGATGTACCTTAATCTTGTGAAGCCTCTTATGGACTTAACTTGTGTTATGGGGTCTTATGGACCCCATAACATTAGTTCTGCTAATTTTAGGCTGGTGATGATGATGTGTGAAAATGTCCGTCGGCAGCGATCGGAGAAGAGCTGAATGATGGAATGAACAATGTCCAAGATAGAATGTATTCTACAAGACAATACTCTCTCCGTATCTCGGTTATGTTATGCCCCAGATAGGATATTTAATGCAAATGGTCACGAACAAAGTCGCCTGCGTAATCAGACTACTTTTAATCGTAAAAAGACCTCACCTCATGCGATATGTCTATCTCTTTAATTGCATAACAGATAGCGATTTATCGTCAAAAAATAAGTTTATTACAAAATAATACGATGCTTGCATAAGCAGATAGGTAGTTCAGTAATTTTGACCTTAGTTACTGCACTGTTTACTAGTCTATCTATTGTTTACTTGAGATTATGTAAGTTTGTCGTGCAAATGTAAACATTTGCACTAACAACACGAAAATAATAATAAAAAATATGATAGATTCTTAAGGTCCAGACTCCATCAAAGCGTAGATGTCCGTAGCGGAGACGAGAAGAGACGTTTTTCAGCCAGGGTGTCTCCAGCGAAGATGCGGAAGACTGGAACGGAAATGTGTGCTGGCTAGAGCAGCTGAGCTGCCTGCGGCGAGCGTCGTTTGTTTGTTGAGAAGAATGAACTACCGAGGCACAGCTCACATCTCCGCTCATCTCATCTCGTCTCGTCTCCACTGCGTGACGTCACTAGCTGGCGAGATACAGCTCACATCTCCACTTCGATTTTTCTTTGTTTTTTCGCATACAAATATTATAAATTTTCGCTCGGTGTTCTCCACTGAAGCTGAGCGGAGACGAGATATGTGAATAACGACGTTCTATTGTTTGTTTAAAACTTTTCTTCGCTCATCTCAGCTCAGATTTGGTGAAGTCTGGGCCTAAAGTCCACCAATGCAAATTCATGCAAAAAATAGGTACTTTTATTTAATTTCAATAGCTATGCAATCGTTACTACGCTAACAACAACGTTGTTCATATTTTTCACGCAGGGTATTGATTGTTTTTATTAATTTAATCCGTTACTAGAGGTTCAATTTGAGCTTGTAATTGCTCGTTTTAATTAGCTTACAAACGGACGCTTTTTTCAATCAAATCGTTTTAATTTAAGTTTATTAAACTAAGATCATAATTTTAACCAATATCTAGCAGTACGACCAATATTTACCTACATTTAATTCAGGAAACCATGAAATGATTTATAAAAAGCGCCGTGGTTTGAAGGCGAACAAGATATTTAGCCCTGATAACATAATAACCCTATTTATCAAAATTAATTTCCGAATATGATAAATAGGTAATTAATTAGGTATTATTAGATAACCCCCGCGTTGTTAAGTGGTAATGAGTGATGTTATACAATACTAATATTTGTCTTGTTATTTTAATTGATTAATGTTTAAATGAAAAGAACAGTATTTTAGAGTGAATAAAAGTTATGAGTAGGCCCAAGTTGTTCAAGCATGACTTGGAATAACAACCTGTTTGGGAATATTCCAATCTCTTATTGTGGATTCAGACAAAACGGTGCTTCTCTCAGATTAGAGTTTTGGGGTTTGTACTAGCAGAAAATTCTCAGGATTTTTTTTTTCTACAAGGGCCTCCTTTTGCTCCTTGACGAGCCCGTCCAGTAATATCTTCCCCCAACCTTCGGAGATTAGTGGTAGGATTATTTCACCCAGTTCTGGCCTGTACTAGAATTTCCAAGATTTCATCTGGAACTAGCGTAGATTCAGCTATGAGTGTTTAGACCACAGTAGCTGCCAATTTAGACGGCATCTGTAGCGCAGCGGGCGTTTTCAACCGGCTTCGAAATTTAAGTTTTTTATGTATGTTCGTCGATTTCTCTGTCAATTTTATGAACCGATTTGGATGATTATTTTGGAGTTATCGACGTATAGGTTTTTAGTTTTTTCAAAACTATCAAATATTATGGATGGATGGAACTTAGCACAATTATTTTTGTTATTTAATATGGTTTTCTTTCATTTTTGAAAAGAAGAGAATATGCCTTGTATGCTATAGATTATTGTGTATTTTTCGAAGCTTTTTCGGTAAAGACCGAAAAAAAATGTTTTAATGTGACCCAAATTCGCCCAGTTTACATATTATCGCCGCCTTAAAGAAAAACATAAAACCATCCGATAGTTCGTTCGTTTCGCTTGCGCCAAATTCATACAAATGAATGATGCATTATGTAACAGAGTGGTCCGATGAGATAACGAGAGAGCCAGACGGAAGGCTATCAGATAACGTGGAAGGTGTTATCAGTGTTCTGAGTAGAACTATTGGAACTGACGACTTCAGAGCCGAAGTACAATGCAAACCACTGCTGGGAAAAGAATTTCTTTACTTATTACAATTCTCTTCTGCGCTGTGCTTTTCGAATGCAGGTGCTTAGCGACTATACGACCAGGAGGAGAAAAAATATTTATTATACGAAGGAATACCCTAGGCCCAAGATCCTAAGTTCAGAGAAGAGATGGAATCAGCAGGGTAGAGCAAATTGTGGAAGAAATACGCTTGCATAGTGTAACAAATTATAAAAACATATATTAGAATGGCGATTAATTGAAACAAGACAATCTCTGCTCCAAGTTCCGGCAAAAAGTAATAAATTTACAAAAAATACAATAAAATCCGACTGACATCGAAAGGCAAAGATCTGGTATATATAAAAGGCATTCAGAAAAATTCAAAATTCAATAATTTTATTTCTTGAATTTTGAATTTTCAAAACTCAAGATCATATGTCAAACAAATACATAGACGCACGAAAAATCTTACCCTTGCCGGATAGTACAAGGAAACACTATTAGAGCAAAACGTTATTGCCATAGTAATTACTTAATAGCCAAACCATTCATCAAGAGATATCTTCCAGTCTGGTTTATGACGGGTCAATATGCCAAACGGCAACAAAAGGCCATGTTTATTAATTCTAATAGCCCACTAATCACACAAGTCACACAACTTTTTAAAGCCATGTGGGCACAATATTGTTATTTAATAGCTTTGTTTATAGCGAAGATAATTATGATTAAATAAAATAATGGGTTTCTGTTTATTTTTATTTCCTGCATATTTATTTCCTTTAGGTAATATTTAAACAAAGTTATTATAAAGCACAACATTATTGCATTGGAAAATCATTCTTCAAGTAAGTATAGGTTATTATAATTTTATAATATAACAATAAAGATTTAATAAAATAAGAGAATATATAAAAATGTTGTTTGCGTTTATTATTTTCAAATTAAATTACATTGCAATAGCCCATTATAATGGTGTTGCAATAAATCAAAATGAAATTTTGATGAATGTTTTTGTATCAAGATGTTAACGTAAATTACTTTTCTTGTAAACAAAATTTAAATTTAAATTTGTGGCAAGTCTGAAACCACAAGTGGGAACAAATAAGCTGACCGCAAAACTTAATGTATAAAAAACAGCAGCTTTCAGAAAAAAACAATTAACATTGAACGCGGTCAAGAGATGCCAATCGGATGGTTCAAGAACAGGTCAACGACTCGTGAAGCGGCAGGCTAGGTAGGTAATATGTTTTCGCAACCATAAAGTATCTTTAGAGCACAGTGCTGCTGCTGACCTTAGAGGTCACAGAGTTTCCTGATACCCTTGCTTTGCTGCACAAGGAAAACCGAAACAATTATATTTTAATGACATGACTTCTGTTCGATATTTCATAAGATTTAGGTACTAGGGTTTATAAAGATACCAGCTTAAAAGCCAGATAAGTGATTTAGTTATAAAATACAAACAACCGATAAAAGTCCACACCTAAAGTCCAAATTGCACTCGTTCTTCATGCTTTAGAAAACTGATTAAAAAACACTTTGATATCAAAAACCTGATACTTAGGTTATTCAGTATTAAAAACAAACAACTGATAAAAAATATCTTGAGTTCAGGACTTAGTCCAAATTAATTGCAATCATGTTTGAGAAAGGTGATTGAATATTTTTAATTGAATACATTTTTATCTTCTAGCTTGAAGAACTCTGAGGCCCAGATTCCACCAAAGCGGAGATGTGCGGAGATTTTCGGAGACGAGAAAAAACGTTTCAGCTAGGGTCGCTCCACGGAAGCTGTGCGGAGATATGTGCTGGCCGAAGTGGAGATACACATGTCCGCTATGAATCCGCGATGAATGCGCCACCGAGACACAGCTCGCATCTCTGCTCATCTCTTCTCGTCGTCAGCTTGCGAGGCACAGTTCACATCTCCACTTCGATCTTTCTTTGTTTCTTCGCATACAAACATGATACATCTCCGCTCGGTGGTCTCCACTGAAGCTGTCGCCTGAAGCAGTCTCTTCTCATAACGATGTGTAAATAACGATGTTCTATTGGTTGTCACATCTATTCTCAGCTCAGCTTTGGAGGAATCTGGTCCTGAGATCCTGATACTTTGTCAGTTATTTTATTATAGTACAGCCAACTAAACTAGTATTTCCGAAGCTCAAATTGCAATCATGATTCTGTCCGTTATGCTCTATTCTATACTCTATTATGGTCTAGCATCTAGTCATGAAGATTTAAGATTATTGAGTAAAAAAATAGCTTTATTTACGACGCGACGTGTTACAATAAGGTAAAAATAATTACCTATCTCTTAAACTTTATAAACAATTGCGGAGCACAATCCTACAATTGTAAATTCGAAAAATTGAAATTGTGTCTGTCTGTTACGTTTCATGCCTAAACAGCTGAACGGATCTTAATTAAATTTGGCAGGTAGACGCTATCCCGGTATCCAGACATACGTTACTTTTTATCTCTGAAAAGTGCGAGCGAAGCCGCGGGATACTATTAAGAAAATAAAACAAACAAATTATGAAGGAAATTGCTTAAAGCAAATGAAAATTTTCTGAAATCCGGGTTAATATAATCAAATTGCAACTGGTAGGTAACTTCTAGCAGTGCTATCAGCATCACGCATGTGTTGATAGCCGGTGATAACAGCTAGGAGAGGTTTATATGATAACAGACATAAGTTCTATTAGATGTGTAAAATACTTTACGTAGCTCCCACTCAATATTTAAAGGAAATACAGTAGGTGAGAATGTTGCTGCTCGGGTCAAGTTCAATAACTTCTAAATACTTGCTGAAATAATTTCGTATTTATTAATTTAATGCTTTGACTGTCAGTCTCCGCGGTGCAGCGAGAGCGCGCCCGCCGTCAGCGTTTTAATTTGCTCATAATAAAACATTGGCAGAGCCCAAATCGAGGCAACAAACTTGGGAATAATTGTTACTGGTACCCACTTGACCAAATGGGCTGGACATTGGCATCCTTGGTATAACCACCTCATTAGAATAGAATCCTCAATGTCACTGCCAAATACCCACTAGTTATTAACATAAGGCTATAGGCGTGGGTCTCGGTTTTGCCGATACAAATCATTGGGTATGTAGTGCGGAAGTTTCCAAAAATAGGTTATGGCCTTAAACTAAGAAGGTATTGGTAGGTTACGAGATTTTCATGGGCATTAGTTTAATGTTAAGTTGAATTTTATTATAATAGTTTCAAGTGTATTTTTACACCATTTTTAACATAACAGGTGATAAAACAAGGAAAATAAACCCACTGACCTCGAGCAATCTATTTACGTAGGTAGGTATAGGTAAGTACGGTTGTGGAAAATGCAATCAAGTCACAAACAAATTTTAATCCTGTCTTGAGAACTTCATTGTTTTGCCCTTGGTTTTGCATACCTTACTTTTTTGCCTTCTGTCTGAAATTGTAATGTGGTTGCTCAATCTTCTTTCAAAGTATGTTCAGTAAAATTTTCATTTATACTTACTAATATTATAAAGAGGAAAGATTTGTTTGTTTGAATTGAATAGGCTACGAAACTACTGAACTGATTTAAAAAATTCTTTCACCATTAGAATCCTACATTGTCCCTGATGAACATAGGCGATGGAATATACCCGTGCGAAGCCAGGGCGGACCGCTAGTTCAATCATAAGAAATTTTTTATGATTAGCTACTTTGTCGTCGGGTAATTTTAAAATTTTCTTTCCTGAATCATCTTTCCTTCATCCGTATCATTGATGAAAACACGATTAGGTACTTTGCCAGGAAAGCCTCGGACAGAAACTGAAATTGGAAGAAAAATTTATTACCATAGTTTTACAAATGTCCATAATTCTGAACGGAAAGGCCTATTGGATTAATAATTCATGAAAGGCCGTAATCACCTCTTTTATGTTCCTTCTAGCAAGACGAGATTTTTATGACGTAACCGGTACTTTTCTGTGCGTATGAGTTATTCTTAAATTCTTTCTAGATTAAGTAAGTCAGATTACTTCACTTTCTATGTAGAACGCGGGAGGTGTGAGGGCATTGTGAGCAATAAATCTAGCAAAACGACCCTAAAGTAGATTCTGGCCGAAGAACCCGCGAGAAAGATCTTGCAATCGAGATATAAAGTGCTTATTGTTTTTATTTCCTACGTTTACAAATCTCAGCAACATCGACGATCGACGAGTCTACTGACTAAAGAGTATCTTTAAAGGGAACAAGATTCTGCCCGCAGGTAGGCGCGGTTTTTCCTACATAAAAAGAAGCATACCATGCCCCGGGCGTTAACTCCCTGCTAATTTTCAACAACTAGATCTGTATAGTCTTTTAGTTGTGAAAATGTTACAAACAGAAACAAATACTGGAATTAATTTCGGTATTTCGAATATTTACTAGCTATCGATATCAAGTTGTAAATCACGAATAAAATCCCAATTTTTCGGAATTTCTGGCGTCGACCTTAGCTAACACTTATTGTCACATTAATTATGTAGGTACCTTTTATCTCTCGATATGATGAGAGCAATTCATCTTTCGAGAACAGCCTCTATAAAACCGGTCATCGGACAATCACACTATCTACCACAGGGCCGTATTAGTATATTACCTACGTCAATACGACTGGTTTTGCGTGAAACGTAAGTATAGATAGTTGATACGTAAATTCCAACATGTGCAAACATGATTATATGTATTGATTTAGATGTTGAAGTCGTAGCAGTCAATGAATTAATAGATGGCTATATTAAATACCTACATTATAGTAGCCACTTAACGGCCTTAGCTTCTTAGTTTTAGTTTTATTGTTACCTATGATAGGTACTAACTCCTACTTTGTTAAAACCTGTATTAAAATGAAGTTTTATTTTATATTTTTACTAAAGTAGACTATCGTCATATTGCACGGTTTACTGTCCGGTTTACTATTTTCTATAGCTACGATTGATTATACCTAAATTAACGGTGCCTGACAATTTTACGTTGGAGTTGCGCGAATTGCGCCTAAGCGGACAGATCGACAGATTATCCTAATCCATACTCACCATCATCATCATCAGAATATATTAGTCCACAGCTGGACATAGGCCTCCCTAATGAGCGCCATAGCGCCCTGTCTTCAGCTTGCCGCATCCAGCATCTGCCAGCAGTCTTTAGCAAATCGTCGTCCCACCTGGTCGGAGGGCGTCCTACTCTACGTTTGTCGAGTCGTCAATCCATACTAATTATCACAAATTCGCGAGTAACTCTGTCTGTCTATAACCTATTCACGCCTAAACGGCTGAACGAATCTCAATGAAATTTGGCAGGGAGGTAAATGGTATCCCGGGGACGGACATAGGCTATTTGAAAAGCGCGTGCCAAACCGCGGTCAGCAGCTAGTAATAGTAGTAATATTATATAGACAAACGTTTGTGCCGTATTGCAGATGTTTTAGCGATGACGCCAAAATTACTGAATGTATCGTGCTGGAATTTTAAATTTTACACTCATAAAGATTTGGACTCTAGACCTAGAATTTACCTAAGAAAGGGTGAAATTGTAAGCCCTCCGTGAAACTACTCTACTAGTAGGATAAACCATCGTGCATAGCACAAAAGCAGCGTAATATTTTTATTCCTTGTTATTTTATCGACAGGCACAAGCTGCGGGTATAATTGTAGTCGGGCAAGCTTGTTCTATTTAATTATATCACAGCCACTATTTATCCACTTGTTTTAATGCGTGTGTAAGATCTGTGCTGGTTAGAGCGGCTGAGCTGCGTGCGGCGAGTGTCGAATGTGAGTTGTTATGAATGCACTAGAGAGGCACAGCTCACATCTCCGCTCATCTCTTCTCGTCACCGCTGCGTCGCTAGCTTGCGAGACACAGCTCACATCTCCGCTCATCTCTTCTCGTCACCGCTGCATCGCTAGCTTGCGAGACACAGCTCACATCTCCGCTCATCTCTTCTCGTCACCGCTGCGTCGCTAGCTTGCGAGACACAGCTCACATCTCCGCTCATCTCTTCTCGTCACCGCTGCGTCGCTAGCTTGCGAGACACAGCTCACATCTCCGCTCATCTCTTCTCGTCTCCGCTGCGTCGCTAGCTTGCGAGACACAGCTCACATCTCCGCTCATCTCTTCTCGTCACCGCTGCGTCGCTAGCTTGCGAGGCACAGCTCACATCTCCGCTCATCTCTTCTCGTCACCGCTGCGTCGCTAGCTTGCGAGACACAGCTCACATCTCCGCTCATCTCTTCTCGTCTCCGCTGCGTGACGTCGCCAGCTTCCGACAGCTCACATCTCCGCTTCGATCTTTCTTCGTTTCTTCGTATAGATAGATTCTTCGCGATAGAGTCGGTTTTGCATGGGTCCCCACAGTTTGGTGGCCACCAAGAACTTGGGATCTCTGCCTGAATTATACAAAATAAAACTATGCTATTTAAATGCCTCTATAGGCGTTAAAAAAGCAGATAGGTGTCAAAAACTGGCCAGTGGATTTTTGAAAGTTCCTTTGTTTAACTTAAAAGAAAAAGATAAGAATAAACAAGTGGCGGTACTAGTGTGAGTCGTGGTAGCGCCTTGTGGTAGTTTCATAAAGCCGGTGTCACGGGGCGTAATGTAAGGTATCACACAGCGAGCGTTCTTGCGTGCAGTCACATAGGGAAAGAAGGCGCTCGCAATTAGCAACGAGAGAATTCTGCAAGTTCAAGTAAATTTAATCATTTGTGATAAACATGTATCAAAGGGATGTTCACACATAAAATTACGAGCGCTGTGATCACCATTAGGCGTACAAATTTTACATAATTTAGTACACAGCGGCGTGACGTTTCATGCTCGCCGCGAATGGTACATTTACGCCATGCTCAAGCTCAAGCAAGATGAACAACACTCGCATATTGTTGTTGTTGAGTCACAGAATAGCAGGTAGAGTAGAAAATGACTTCCGTTTCCTTTTCGACTATACGATCAAAAGAAGTTCGCGAGTCCTTAACATTAATCAGTAATAAAGTTGAAAATGCTTCGTGCTTGTATGTATAACTTCAAGTAGAACGACAATGTGCTCCGTCGACATAAATTACAACGTTGAATTCTTCCACCTCTAAAATATGCCGGAGCACAGAGTCCAGACTAGGAGAGCGTGCCAACTCGCTTACGTAATATTGCAGTGGGCCAGTGGCGTCTTCAAAGTCTTCATTCACAAGTGCCACCCACCCACACCCGGTGAGAAATCCCCTGCCCCTTGGGGGGGGGATCTATACTGAGAAAACCCCTGTGGGAGACAGGGGGTACTCTAAAATTCCGATGGGACCACAGATGCTTACGGTTGGTAAACATGTTTAAATAGTAGGGCTGAATGATTGTTTTTAGGGGTATTTATGACAGACATGTTTATGTTGAGCTGTTTGTTTGAGGTGTCTGTTGTTTGTCTGTCATTGATGATGGAGACATGGCACAAGACTTCAGCTTTTAATGAACCATTTGGATACGATTTTTCTAGGGATATATACAATAATAGATGGATAGTGATATGAATTTTATTTTAATGGTCTACCAAATTTTTGGTTAATTTTTCTCAGTTCTATGTTGTTTGTTTAAAGGCTATTTCTAGGATATATTTAGTAGACTAATATGAATAAGAGGGTATATGTATGCAAATGTTCAGTCTGTTCTGTTCAGCAGTTGTGGCGTGATGAGGTAAAATATAATACTAGCTACTGCCGCGGTTTCGCACACAGTTTTCAAGTAGCCTATGTCCGGGGGACACCATTTACGTCCCTGATAAATTTCATAAAGAATCTTGATGAAATTTGGCAGCTTGTATTATATGTTACCTTATTCAGCTGTATCAGCATAAAAAGGTAACAGACAGACAGACAGAGTTACTTTCAAATTTGTAATACTAGTATGGATTACTGTGATAGGGCAATGTAATAATTATAGAACAAAGTGTTTATTTACATATTGAATTGTTTGTAAATAATGCATGTTGACCCGAGGTCTAAGGGCCAGCGAAGAATTATAGTTAACATGGAAATACTATTGTTTTATTGGATTAAACAATAAAAAAAATATTTTATCATATTTTACTTCCTTTACCTTATGAGTAGATTTTAGAAAGTATTCATACCAATATTATAAATTCAACAGTAACTTTATCTGACCTTTTACCTTTTCACTCCCTAAACGGATGAACGGATCGTAATGAAATTTAACAGGGAGGTATATATATGGTCCTGGGGATGAGCATAGGCTACATAAATAGTGCATACAAAGCCTTTTTAGCTGGTTACATTTTAGCTCCTACAGCTTCAAGTTTGAGGTAGGTCTAAAAATAATTACTTGGTTTAGTTGTCTACACAAGCATACCTTATTACTTATTACAACATAACATACTACTTCAATTAACATTGATTCTTTAGTTTTCTTCATATTTTTTAAAGATTGGTGATTTCTTGATATTCAATAGAGCTGAAGTAGCAAGTTTGTGATAATTATTCTACAACATATTGGATGGTAGGTATGTGCAATTTTAAATATGACTCACAACAACAGGACTTTCACATTCAGTATTTAAAACATTGCAAAACTTTCTCTCCAACAGCAAAGGCAAAAGAATTCCAGTTTTGAGTTTCATAAAGACTAATTAGCTTTCAAAATTGTAGGCAGTTATTTCAATTGTATGAAACGGGAAATAATCTCAATTAACTACATAGTGTTCAAAGGAATAATATTAGTCGTTTTATTCAATAATCTAAAGGTAAGTCTAATTAAAAAAGTATTTAGGTTTACAATAACTGAAGGACAAAATTATACCTGCATAGCATGAATTGTTGTACTGTTGTATTCATTGAAATATATTGTTTTTGAACAAAAACCAGTCTAATAAGAATGTTTACTTTACTTTTATGAGTGGGTTCAATGATAGATTATTTTCAGATTATTTGTCTAATATTATATATATACCACAAAGCGGGGTCTGTCCGATTGCCTCGCGTAATTGCCAAATTCTCTCGGAAGGAAACCGGGAGCCCGCGGGACATCGCTGGCCATGAGAAGTAATAAAATAGGACTCACCTTGGTCTGTTCTGCATGTAGTATTGTCCGAAGAAAATAAACGCCATATAAACCCCCACATAGTAAAAAGCGACTGTCCAATTTTCCGTCATCCATTTACGATAGTCGTGATGAATAAATTCGCTCTCGAAATCGAAAATGTACGAGTAATTCGGAGTTATGTCCAAGTTGTATGTCATCGATGACGACTCCATTTTCAAGTCCCAATTACCGGTCACTGGATAGCACAGTCCGAATACAGCCTAGCTATAGCGTAACACTGATCATCACAGAGGAAATTAACCTAAAAAGTTAACAGGATACCCGCCGTAACGTTTTTGTATCACAGATGACTGAAATGTCAATACTCAGGGCGGCGCGGCAAGGCGTGCTATCCTCGCGCTAATAATTTGAGTAATGAGCGCGCGATGCGGTCACGTTGACTATTTATTCGCGATGACGAAGACGTCCGCCTCAAGCTTGATATAATTCGCTCGTTATCCAACAAGAGGGAAAGATGAATGAACTTGTTTGAAGAATTACGCCACGCCGCCTTGTCTCGCCTTCTTTTTCTATTTGACACCGACCGAACCGACCGAAAATTTGACAGTTGCTGCGCCCCGCGCAAGCCTCTGCCTCACCTCTTCCTCCTTGAAAAAGTGTTGCAGGCTTAATCCATAATAAACTACCTACACACACACGCTACAGAAGGAACTGTTTCGCTTTATTGGCTTCTTTTAATGATCTTGATAATATATCAATTTTTTCAAGCATTAGACACAGAGAAGCCAAATTGTGAGCTTGCAGGTAAATCGACAATCAGTAGGTACGTACTGAACATCTTCATAATCATCATCAATTATTTGTTATATTTGTACGTACTGAACATCTTCATAATCATCATCATTAATTATTTGGCTACTTATTGCATTCACTACCCAGCCTCGGCGGAGTGACTCGACTGGCGCGACGGCGGCGGCGGCGGCGCGGCGCGCCGCGATGCACCGCGGGGTGGCGGCGTGGCGGGGCGCGGCGCACGAGGACATGCACGCACATGGATCATGTGAATTTAGGTCATGTGTTAGTTTAAACAGCTTAGAATGGAACAGTATGTTACCTACCGTTGGGGTTCCGGTTCCACAATATAACTACATAAGATTTTTAGTTAAATTTCACTTTACGCAGTACAGCAGTAGGTACACGAATTATAATGTACCTACATTTCTACATTAATATTCATATTCATTTATTAAGTTGGTAGTAGTTTGAGTCTCAAAGGTACTTAGGTAGGTTAAACAAAGCATAAAAAAATTATAACTTAACATACCTATTTAATAAAGAATAGTTTTGTTTCGTAAAATAACGGCTAACAGTAAGTACCTACTGCAACCAAACGTCCCTGGTTTTGTTTTGTTGCGCTATCTAAAAAATCTTAATCTTCCAATATTTGAGGAGATTTAATACGTAGTTGGCAGTATCGATTCTGGCGATGACCTGTGGAAGTTGACAGCTGACGTTTTTTTGACGGATTCGGCACAATTCAATTTCGTTCAAAAACAAAAAAAATATGTAGTTACACAATATTTATTTTATTCAAATTACGAGCGATATTCAAATTAATTACAATACCTACGTACATTTATAACTTCTGTGATTTATAATAATTATATAGGTACATTTGAGAAAAATTGCGTGGACACACCCTATACGATTGGGTCCAAGATTGGTAGAGAAGCACCAACCATACAAACCAATACCAACCAACCTACGTTGGCGTTGTTATGATACGAAACGCAAAATGAAAGCTCTTGTGAAGGAGTACCCTCCTCGAAATTTCGCGATCTAAGCTACCATTCTGGTATCACAAGATGAAAATATATAATATCTATTAGATATCGGAACATAATATTCAAAAAAGATAAGATTTTATAAAACCTAACATACAACTCGTAGAGCACTGGTAACTTTAGAGTGTCTTTATCAGATTGTTCCACTTCTGTGGTGTTATAGGTATACATATAGAATACTGGTTCCTTGCCAATGTTTTGGACTTTGTGGAATAGTCCAGAGGGAACTGAGACGCGATCTTCTGCGTGGAGTAGTAGTGACTGGCCGTTGGTGACGTCAAGGTGGTATGCTGCGATGCCTTGAAGAACCGTCAGGGTCACGTTTGTAAGGTTCTCCGAGATGTACTTCTCCTGTTCGTAACCTGTAGGTAGATAAAAGGGATCTTAGAACTTAAGGTAGGTACCTACCTACCTGGTGACTATTGTGAGACATCTATTCCTTAACTAAGAAGGAGGTAGGTATACCAAAGGAGTTATTACCTACAGAAACCGCTAGAATTTTTTAGGTATAAATAAATCATCATGAAAATAAATTATACTGGACAATTTACACAGCATACCTAATCTAGCCACAAGCTAAGCAGAGTCATGGATAACTGATATGAACTTATCACAATAGGAACATGTGCATTGCCTACCTACGTTACGATTACAGTAGACCGTAGGTAGGTACAGTCAACTACCCATGTAGTATAAAGTTCAAACTACTCACCTCTCGTCTTCATTATAGGATCTTCCTTTGGGCTAAGACGATGTTGTTTACCTGTCTGGTATTATTTTAATTAATTACCTACCTACGTATATTATAGGTATGTTTATTTTATTTTATTGAACAAACCTGGAAAATCCGCCAAAAACACAACATCGCTATAATTGCTCCAAGATTGCACCTCCCGCCTCATCTGCTCTAAATCAGCCCTCCACTCCAGACCCTCATCTAAAAGTGGCATCAGGTATGTTACCTGTTTGAACGGGCTCCATTCTGTCTTTAATAGATCAACTTTGGGGTCAAACATGCGTTGAACAAAACGTCCATTCAGGGAATACCACGCATCTACATAAATGGATATATCAGTCGAGAGACCGCTAGGGTTTTCTACATCTTCTTCCTTTCCAGAATATTCTATTTTTTCCTTAGTATCACGTGAGTATTCCACCTCAACATTCTTTCTAGAATGTTCGAATCTGTCTTTGAGATTTCTAGAATCTTCCACATCAGCGTTGACTCCTTCCAATCCTTGGCAACTAGGCTCGTGTAATTTAGATTTTCTAGTTTCCTCAAGTTGATCTCTCAAGCATCTAGCAAACTGATAGACCATGTCTCCATGCCTGGTCCAGCGGTCATTTGGCACGTAGAGATTAGGGTCAACGTAGAAGTGTAGGTGATTATAATTGTCCACAACTTGGACGATAACGGCGTGGTTGTCCCAGGAGTGGACCATCATGTCCCAGGAGTAACCGTAGAGGCCGTTTGTCCAGTTGTTGTAACCCTGTAGAAAGATAGAGGGAAGTTGAGAGAAGAAGAAAGAAAGCCAGACGGTAGAATACTAAGAGTTTTAGAGGAGGTCTGTTGGAGTACGGAGGTACGTTATAGCTGGTGGCGCGGCGGTAGCAACGCTGTTGGTGTTGGTTGGTTGGTTAGGTAACATCACTTACCTGAGTGATAAAATGTGAAAATGGAAGAAAAGCTTGGCTTAAGACGTAAAATAATATGAGAAACACTGTAACTCTTTGTTTACACGAGTTTTTTTGTTTCTTCTCACCGGTTTCTTTGTCATTGAATGTAGTAAGCTCTTGTGTTTCCTGTTCGACTTCTTGTTCTTTTAATTCGTCAGTGGTACAGTTTAGCGCATCTTTGGCAGCAGTTTTATGAATTTTCTCGGTTTCATCATAAGTTTTATATATATCAGAATTGTTTGAATGTTCCATAACATCGTCAATGTCTTCATCTACGTCGTTAGATCTCATATTCTTTGGTTCATGACATTGCTCTTGTTCGTAGTTGGGTTTTTTAAAATGTGATATTTGTCGGCAAATTTTATTCTTCAAATTAACCATTTTTTTTGGTAAGATCCTAGGCCAGTCGAAGGGATAGAATAAAGGCATGGTTGCTAAGCACACCCATGGAAACATGCCTGTAAATAAATTAACCAGTTAGATTTCTACTTACTCCAGACTCCTAGCTTCTACTAATAAGCGTTTTAAACAACTACATAAGAGCTATAAGAATTGTAATAGTTACGAAAAATTTCCAGAGCAGACTTCTTAGAAGTCCACAATGATCTATAAAACCATTACATACACCAACCACCATACAATAACCATAACCATTACATAACGCAGTCGAAAAGCATCCAATGCTGGTCATATGATTATAAATAAGACACGAAGATAGACGTAGAAGTTACTTACCTATCATAAACAATCTGCTGTTCATGAGATGGAACATGGCACAGAAGAGCATAGCAACATGCCTGGTGGTGGAATACATCATCCACAGCGCCACGGTCAGGTCGAAGAGAAACACGAACCAGTGGACAATCAGGTAGTCGGTCTGTTCTACTGTTAGGAAGAGTCTGGAAAACCAGGGATGATGAAATATGTAATATAGGTACCTAATGAAGTTTAAAAGGACTTATATAAACGACTTTATTTGATGGAAAAGGTCTTTGTTCTAGTGATCTATCCCGTGAAGTACAAACAGCCACCCAAACATTCGCATGTAGGTACCTATACCCTTACATATCTCACCTGAAGGGCGCAAACACCCAGTGCTCGCTCAGATAGAGCACAGAATACCCAGTCAGCCACTCCGCCGCCCCCTTTTTGACACCCGCCATGAAGTACAGGATGAAGAACTGATACTTCAGGATGAAGTAGTTCCAGTATGGCACTGTGAGGGATTTGAAGGGGGCTTTGTAGGAGTCTAGGGACCTGGAAGAAAGATGAGAATGTAATCCGATAATATTGGCATAGGCGCGGGCGGAGATGCCGGACCAATTCTATATTTTTGAGTTAGGTTTTTCTATTTAGTAGAAAACTAATTGCAAAGAACTGTTTAAATACTTCTAAAGGACGTAGGTCCGGCTTAGCTGAGTTAGGATCAGTTAGGTTAGGATATAGCATAACCCCTAAGTAGGTACCTAAGTCCCCTGTGAAACTCACACGAAAGAAAGAAATGTACCTATTTATTTTAACTACAATTATAAAGTAAGACAGAAACACACAAGAAGAATAACAATTTTCGAAGAGCAAAATTAAATCTACAATAGGCCTACATCAAACTCACCAATAACAAGCAGCATCAGTGAAACTCATTAACAGAGCGACGAGTCCAAAGAGGTAGCTGTGGTTATTCCAGAAACTCTTCTCGATGAGGAACAGGTACCAGTAGCAAAGGGTGAAGGTGGCAGCGCTGTACCGGTACTTATAGCCTAGGGTTATGCCGACCGTTCCTGAAAATTAGAGAGCGAGAAAGCAGTTCTGAGTAATGGTCCTATGTTCTTATAGGCTGCAGGTACAGCCTGCCTAGGAGCCTGGTGTGTGGGAGGCAGTAGGAGCTCTTTGCGCAAGAGCAATTAACAGCTTACTTAAGGAGTGAAGTTTTAATTGTTCTCAATATGACCATTCACTACCTCTGCTCACCGAAAATGAATCCTTGATTATTAATGTAACCCTAAATAAGTAATTATACTTTTTGCTATACCTACTTACCCAAGCTAGTGATGATTACAATACAAACTTGGTCCTTCATTTCTGTTACTCAAAACAAACTTAAGGTGGACCTACCGAACCACATCCCAGCATAGACAACAGCCATGTACGGTAAAGGCATTGGCTGTATGAACGGCAACAGTGGAAAGTGGCAGATCTTGGAATCGCCCCATCGTTTCTCCATCATCGAACCTCCTCGCTCGTCGGGGATATCGAACATCATGGCCACACCTGGAGAATACGACACAAGGACCATTTTATAGACTGCAATCATCCGCATTTGGTTAGGTACCTAGGCTAGGCACACCTAATTAAGTTAGGCATAGTAAAACTGCCAAGGTAGTTTGAATACTTAGAAAATTAGTGACCATACTGACATCTGACCTAAACGCAGATTGCATTGCAAGTATACCTTGAATGAATTTGATTGTCCCTCTACAGCAAAATTGTATCAAGTAAAAACTAATTGTGTTTTGAAGACTTGCCTATTGTCATTAAATTTAATATAAGAAAATGATTAACCTATGCTTTGTGAAAATGACAATGAATGATCAAGGGACAAATTAGACGGTTCAAGTTTAGATTATAACAATACTTAGACTAAGTAGGTATAAACTGTAGAAGGAAGGAAGAGACGCTTTCTTCCAGTAGGTGGATTCAGTGGTCTAATAAGATTTTAAGCAGAACGAGATCACGTAGAATGGTTCTGGCCAAATTTGTGCAGTAAATCTTTGGAGATATTTTTAGAGACGTCAATAATTAAACACAGCCTTACCAAATAATATCCTCGTAACCGCCAGGCTAGAAGAGTCTTTCGGAGCATGCAGGTAGGCCACAAACTTGGAGAACGAGCTGTCTTCCACCTTGAACCCGAACTGAGTGTGGAACTTCCGGTTCACCACAGCGTACAAGGATGCGAGACGTTTATTCATTGCGAGATCCTGTTTCAAGTTATTACGGTAGTCTTTGCAAAATCGTTCAATTTCAACTCCACTGAGTAACATAATATTAACAAAGATGGGTCTAATCGCTGAAGATGCGATATCTATCAGACAAACTTCAATGGTGTTAAGGTATTTAACTTGGGTAGGTACTTACCTATAAAACAGCGAAACTTTATACAAAATCACAACCAACTCAAATTGGTGGTGTTCAGGACCTGTGGCTCCTGAAGGGTCCAGAAGTGGGTCCACAAATACGAATTTTAAAGGATTTTAAAATTCTCGTGGTTCAAATCTAATGGGGACCAATTCTGCTAGTTTTCTAGTAGAGTAGGTTCCTGAGCACTTCCTATTTCCATACTCTGTATTGTAGCAATTTCACACTCACCTCCAGAAGTCCTGAAAGTCTAGGAACAGGGACGAGACTGACGACTGAACTAGGTGAGAGTCGCAAACGTTACTTCCCTGCGTGAATTATCTAAATGTGATTATGAAAATAACTTCAAAAGTTATATCATGTGTGAAGATGTCAATTGAATTTTCCGCTTCAATAGATTTGATGGGCACGGCCGCAATGGCTTTGAAACATGTATTTATTTCTGGAAAACAGGTGATTTTGTTAAACGAGGTACCTAGAGTTTTTCTTCAAAAACTTAAGTAGATAAAAAATAAGCAGTTTTTTTGTTGCGTAAAACACATACCTATCTACACTAATAATAAAAAGAGAAAAGATTTGTATTTATGTGATTTGTCCAGCGTTAATAATATAATTTATTTCATTACGGCGCGCCGTAAGCGCGGCGCGGGCGGCGGCGGCGTGGCGGCGTCCGTGGACTCTTTACTATCCAAGCTGGATAACTAGTTTCAGAATGAATAAAAACAAATTGTATGTGCTGCAATAGTTTATTTCACAATTCTAATATTCAATAGGTACAATACGAATAACATTTAATTATTGTCAATCATATCGAGATATATAATTCCAATTTTAACATAGCTAAATACCACCAACATGAGTTCTAAATATAATTTCATTTGAGTTTAGTAGATACAGAATTATGAGAATATATTTTTTGTCTTTGAATTCATTGTATTTGTAGATTTTCGATAGTTACTAACCTCCTTTCTCAAATCTATTTTAACTTTGAACAATTATTATAGTACAGTCGTTTGTTTTCTTCAGTTGAGACACCCCAGACTTAAACAAAAGACTGTATAATAATATCTTAATCTTGAGATGGGTTTATATTTTGAGCAAGAAGGTTAGTGTCATTATGGGCCGTATCTCATTAGGAATCCATCCATCCACCATGATCGCGCCACCAGCAAAATGTGTACAGTATGGAGGGTACCTCACCTGGTAACAGCTTGGTTGCGCAACCATATTTGTTGCCGGCAACTGAATCACCTGCTGGTGGTGCAACTATTAATGTATAGAGCTATTTGGCACCAGTTGCGCTACAAAGGACGCCCATTGAACACGGCTTTTGAAACTGATAATGCTGGTGTTTTTTTTTGTCGCTTAGTAAGATACCACGGTGGACGACCGGTGGCGCCACATAGTGTCCTAATGACATAGCGCCCTAAGCTTTGGCCAACCCAGCGCGTCAAAGACGCGGGACGCGAAGCGAGAGCGTCAGCCGCGCGGCGGACGCCTCAATGAAGCCTTGCACACATACGCAACCGAGACGCGGGAACTATTTAAGGAAAAGTTTCGCGTAGTTGACTTTCCCGCTTCGCGTTCCGCGTGTTTGACGCGCACGTTTGGCCAAATTTATACAGCATTTGCCAGAATATCTTTTTATGCTAGGTAATTGACTCTAGGAAAATGCTGTGAGGATGAAATTTAAGCGTAAGTTTACCAATAAAATTAGTAGATACATACATAAATATTTGTCTCTTAATCAATATACATAACCTATGGATTTATTGAAGACATATTATAGAGAATATATTTATTGAACAGACATCACTATTCAAGGTATTTTTGGAATTATGTATAATTGTTAAGCGCTTTTTTCATGTAATGCGGATTTCTGTGCTGATCTGGTCCGCGTGTAAGCCACCCGACACCTATAACTTCTTAGATGTTTTTCCCATCACGCGGGCTACACGCACAATGAACGCGGATAGGCAGGACTTATAGCAGATAAGAAATAGGCAGGATTTTATAGCACGCATGCGGACCCGTGTACGCGGGCGGATATCAGCACGACAGGAAAATAACCCTATGTTTCGACAATGGTTATATTTTTACGTTCTAGTTAAATAACAATAGATCTTTTGAGTTTTTGTGCACACGATTCTCAGTTAGTTGGCTGTACATTTTTTACTTTTGACACGATATAATCTTAAAACTAAATAAAACTTAAATAATGCCTCCATAAATTGGAATTATACTCCAGGGAAATTCAATTTTGAAAGTTTGTAAAGCAAAACAATCATAGATAGAAAACAGAATATTCAATACAAAATTCAATGATTTGTAAACAACTTCGCTTTTAATTTAATTTACATAATTAATGGTAGATTCTAAAACAAATACAATAGGTACCTATAGCGTAAATCAGACAGCTAGCGAACTTTATTATATAATTAAGTTTATAAATTTTCTTTGAATTTCGCTGGATTATAAAATATAATTTTCTCTTCGGGTTGGACTAGTTTTTGATTTCATGATATATTGATAATGTAATACTGAACTATTTAATAGTAAAAGAACTAGATTTGTACAGAGGCAAAAGATTTGACAGCGGTCTTAGAGCCGCAGGCTACAGACGGATTCATAAATACAATTTATGTGATTAATAAATAGTATGCTTTATAATTATAATTATAATTTATGCAGTTTTAGTAATAATACAGACCCGAAGAGATAGTTTGATATAATGCGATATAGGAACTTATATACGTTAATGAATTTGATTCTTAAATAATTTAAACTCTTACTGTAACATAAATCTTACATCACAGTTAAAAACTAGAAATACGACAAAAAAATACGTGAAATGTGAATAAAATGTGATTTGATTACGATATTTTGTTATATCACTAGTTTGTTTGTTTTTTAATTTTATTCTGTTTAGTAATATGTATATATTTCAACGATCGGAACCAGCTTTAAAACCGTGTATATGATAAAACGACCAAATATGAGTGTTTTTGAAGAAACGAATAGGTTTTTGGAATTTTAGAAAAAAGTTATAACAAAAGTAGACGAATACTGACTAAAAGTCAAAAAATACTATCTAAACAATAAATAATATTAAAAACAGACCAACAAGTCAAACAATATGGCGTTCGGAGATCACTGGTACACTCGTATGGTTCACGCACGATATGTCTCAGATCCTACACTACGTAAATCGGAATGTGATTAAATAACATGATTCATAATTTAGTAAATAAGATTAAAAATGTTGAAAAATAACTTTCAACTACATTAATACATTGAAGTAGGTAATTATTCGATTAAATGTAAAGTCGCGTAAAGTAAATACAATTATGGCAACATTAACAGCCACAAATACTCCTTAGAAATACATCTTTCTATATATTTGATAACATTTTATAAATAACACTATAACATAAGCGATATGGGTTTTACGCAGGTCATACGATCTAGTTCGTAGCTAGAGCTGATTTCGCTCTTTTAGTAATTATTAATTCTCTAGAAATTTTGAATTATATTTTACAATGGCCGTTATACATCCCCCACCAAAGAAGTGATGTCGAGAAATAACCAATAGCGTGGTGTAAAAATGACGTCACCAGACATCACGACACTTATTCGAGATTCTATTGGTTGTTTATCTCCTCTCTTCTCTGGTTGGTGAAAGAGTTAGGCCATCAAAATTTGATGCTTTTCTTCGTCGTAACTGCCTCAAAAAGCGGTTTACCGTTGATAAATTCTCGCCTTATTTCTACGTATGTTTTAGAGGCGTTCTACTTCAGCTGAATTATATTACTACTCATATCTCTAGACTTTATTTTATATTATAATTTATTACTGACACATATTACACAAACCTGGTATCAATATGGTCGTAAATCAAGCAGCCAGGGCATCTACCGCAAAACGTATCTCGGACAAAGTAACGAGTAACTCTCGCGCGTATAAACCTTTCTCAACTAAAAGCGAATGCTAAGTTGTTTGTTTCATCTATTTACATGAATCAGAAAAAGACAAAACACTCCTTAACAATTATGTAACGTTGAGAGGTTAAGCAGTTTGATGATGGATGAAGTGGTGGGCAGAGAAAATAACCCTATGTTGACATTAGATTTTGATAACTTAGTAGTTGTTTCGTTATTAGTAACGCGTTTTGCGGAATAGACGCCCTGATGACTGCGATTGAAAAATACAATCATCTGTTTATAACACAAATCCAATGGTCTTACCATCATTGTAATAATTAATTGCTAAACTACTGATTCCAACATCTCAAACTTTCTATTTGTTAACATAGTTAAGATATCGGGTATAAACTTCGAGCGATCATCACAAAAATGCGAGAATAATATTTATTATCTGTTAATATGTTTTCCGGGCCTGAGCATAATAGGGCCCGGTGTTATGGGATCAACCATAAGACTAGGGACCCACTGTTTTACCAATCTTTGCTACAAAATCGTTAGTAAAAACACGGATTTTACGTGGTGAGTGGTTTTGAGGCAAAGATTGTGTGACAACATCATTGCCATAGCAAAGAGATTGCTGTAGCAGAATTGGACTCTCAGAGAAAGAATGTCTACTGAGAAAAAACATACCTGCGCGTTAAATACCCGATAATATTTCTTATCCCAATATCGTACACGAACTCTACCGTTATCTATGACCACGATAGTCTACGCGTCGGAACCATTCCACTTCTGGTCGTATCGCAGGTGGTCACGGTCGTTCAATGGTCGTAGATGACGCCGCCCGGTCCGGGCAGGCTGGACTTGCCTGAGAGGAACACGTCCACTGCCCGCGCCGCCTGACGACCTTCGGAGATGGCCCACACCACGAGAGACTGGCCGCGGCGGCAGTCTGAGGGTAGAAAACAGGATTTATTAGCAAACAATATATAGACCTCGAATAAAACATGGTTTTATTCCATGCCTAGAGCTACCTGTATGCAAAATTTCAGCCTGATCCATTGAGTAATTTTGGCGTGTAACAAACATCCATTCAAATATCCAAATTTAGACATTTATATTATACTAAGCGCCTCGCGGTTTCACCCGCGTAGTTCCCGTTCCCGTGGTAATTCCGGGATAAAAAGTAGCCTATGTGCTATTCCAGACTATAATCTATCTCTGTGGCTTTCATCCAGATCCGTTCAGCCGTTCTGGCGGGATTGAGTAACAAACATCCATCCATCCATCCAAACTTTCATATTTATAATATTAGTGGGATTATAGTACAAGTATACAGTAAATATATATGTTGAGTTTCTATTACAAGTGTTCCCATAACACTTAAAAGGTGAATTATAAAGTACTGCCATATAGGTACTATTACGAGAACAGCACTAATTAATATTTTTTTAAAACGTAAACTATGCAAGTTTTTATGTTGTACAATATTGTAGTGGGATCACCCCTTTCGGCTCAATACACATGTTTCGTGGTACCTTGTATAAATATTGTTGATATTATCTCATCTTATCAAAATAATACATCATGTCAAAAGAAATAATTTTATCAGATTTCACTGCGTTTTTAGGGTTCCGTACCCAAAGGGTAAAAACGGAACCCTATTACTAAGACTTCGCTGTCTGTCTGTCCGTCTATCACCAGGCTGTATCTCATGAACCGTGGTACAAAGACAGTTGAAATTTTCACAGATGATGTATTTCTGTTGCCGCTATAAGAACAAATACTAAAAACAGAATAAAATAAATATTTAAGGGGGCTCCCATACAGCAAACGTGATTTTTTTTTTGCTGTTTTTTATACATAATGGTACGGAACCCTTCGTGCGCGAGTCCGACTCGCACTTGGCCGGTTTTATTTTTTGTCTTGAAATATACAATTGTCTGCAAACTACCATAATAATGATTAAGTCAAAACAGTCATCATTGTTGTCTTGGGAAAATGTATAAAAAAATGATTCAAAACACCTACAAATTGAGTTTAAATTGCAATCTTGATTGAGGTTTTTCAGTGGGGTCACAACTCAACATATAAAATGATGGCAATTTGCTTCCCCTTTGAGCGCCCTTTGGGCGCTGGTACTCTTAATAAAAACTCCAGAAATCCCCTTCATACGGGATAGAATATATAATTCATAATGGAAAATAGCAGGGGATAGAGAAAGCCTCTTTGTTGAACTCAAAAAATTATAATTTTCATGCAAAAATTGTCAGCTATTGTTATAGGTATTCTGACGGCAAACTTTTTACTAGGAATAGCGACGATAATATCTCTAACAATTAGCACACAATTAATTAATTAGCATATGTTTATTTAAATAGATAGGTAGAATGTATCTATAAACATTTACATATTGTTTTATGTTCATGTAAATTGTTAGTTCATATTTTTTGTAGGTTATGTAAGTATTATTGACTTTTTTATTTATGTTTTCTAGTGCCACCGTCATTGTTGTTCTTACATGTTCAGTCCATCCGAAGGTTGCCTGGTAGAGATTGCTCATAGCTATAAGGCCACCTTTGTACTTCGTCTACTCGTAGCATTTATTTCTGTACTGTTTTCTGTGTTTGTGTGGTACAATAAAGTATTATCTATCTATCTATTACTGTATCTAACTCATTATTATTGTTTGCTTTCAGTTTCACCTAAAAATTATACAAATAGCAAAGCACTACTATGCTCAGATAAGCGATTAAAATAGTCATAGGCAAAGCGGGACTTGCTCTGAGCTTGTCTAAGTGCTTATTTTTTAAGCCTAAAGAAATAAAGTTATTAAGTTTGAAACCCGAGGCTCCGCTCGCGTTATTCCGGGATAAAAGTAGCCTATTGTTGTTTCCAGAATAGAACTACACCAATACAAAATTACATCCCGGTCCGTTTTGTGTGAATATAAAGGAATTCGAATTGAATTTTTTTTGAAACATTTGTTTATTTGATGACATCACCGCTGAATGTTTAGAAATTATGATATGAATAAATAGGTTGGACCAACAGAAACTTTGGTTCTCTATCATCATCATCAGCTCGTAAACGTCCACTGCTGACCATGGGCTTTCTCCGAACGACACCAATACCGGCCCTGACCCGCCTCCGACGACATTGTAGCGGTCCATGGAGTAGGAAGTCTTCCTACACTCCGTTTCGCTTGTCGAAATCTTCACTTCTCCATAGTTCAATGGAAATTAGATGGTTTTTAACACGTATAACATTAAAGCAGTACTGCAACCTCACACTTGACCTCTATTGTTTAATTTAGCTAGGTAACAAATTATACAACAAAGTTTTTTAGCCACTCACCTCCGGCCGCGAAAACATTGTTGATCGGAGTCTTGTAAATGTTCGACTTGTCGGTTTCCACGTTGCTGCGGGCGTCCAAGGGCAAATCTGTAAAAAATATTCATATCAAGTCATAATCGCATAAGTAAGAAAATATATATCGTTAACACCTAAAAAATGGACACTTGCAATGGCCTTTGAATTTGATATTCATAAAGACCTTTTTAAATTTAAATGAAAAATAAAACCCGTGTCATTTTGATGCTGTATATATTCAACCCTATTGATATGCGCAAGAAGCTACACTTGAACTTGAATATTGAGATGAAGTCTTAATATAGGTAGTAACATTATGATAATTCATAAATTATAATTCTTTATTGCATTTAAAAACCATTTTTTTAAAGCTTAAAACAAAAGAGGTATCTCAAAGACGAGCTTAACCCTAAAAAGAGTTCTCTTCCAGCAAACCTTATTAGGAGAGAGCGACAAGTTTGAACTCCTTGATTTTTTTCTTGATTTTTTAATAAGATAAAACTTATTAGAATTACTAACAAGATAAATCTTAGAATTGGAAGAACCCCGACGTACTTTGAATATCGGGTACATGAAATGGCTGTAGTTTGTTAACCAGAGCTAAGAAAAAGCTCGATCCGGTCACCTAAATATGTAAAAACTAAATCAGAATCGATTTATCGGTTTAGTAACAATATTTATTTATATTACATACAATAATGTCGTGGGTTGTGTTTTATAACATTGAAATGTTATTAAGGTCAGATTTTTTTACTGAAAACATGCAAAAACATGTTATTGTGAAACCTTTGTTAAGAAGCGAACGTAATAGAGGTTGAAATTTATTTTTTACATTCATATTTTATTTTCGTCACCAGACAAATACACAGACATAAAATTTAGGAAAAAAATACGGATTTGTTTTTATAAACGTTTGAGTTGAAATTGAACATTCTCAAATAATGCAGTTTTGTGTTGTGTGATCATTTAGTATCTAACAAGCTATTCGTTTTCAAGTTTTTCCTAAATACATTATGGACGAACGACTTCGATTTAACATTAAAACGAAAAATCTGTTTTTAGGCTATCAGTAGGTACTTAGTCTGCATTTACCGTTATGAGTCGTTTCGTCGTTCGTTCAAGTTATTAAATAATATCTTTTAGGTTCAAGTTACCTAGCTGGTTGGCGACATATCGCTCAGGTCCCAGGAAGCCCATGGCTAACAACACGAGCTCCGCTTTATAAATCTTGTCAGTTCCAGGCAGTTCCTTCATCTCCCAACGTCCGCCGGCTCCGCGGGTCCATTCCACTTCAACGGCTGAAACGCCGCAGACGTTGCCTTCACCTGGTAAATGAAAATAGACGTTAAAACAAGAAAAATAGAGTCTATCTGGGTACCACTTCCCAACATTTTGGTAACAAGTACCAAGATTATGTTTTAGATTACCCACTTAGTAAATGATAAAACAATTGTATATCTTACCATCATCTAAGAACTCTTTAGTGAGAGTTGAGAACTTCCTGGGGTCATTGCCCCATTTCACCTTCACTTCCTCATGGCCGTAGTCCACCCTACAAAAATATATAAATAAGAAGACCGGAATTACACCGAATTATTGTAATATCTGAAGAAAAGACGAATTTGGAAACCCAATAGATGCGTATGGTCTTAAGTGATGAATAACCTTTAGAAGCAAATTTCTTTTCGCGTGCATCATTATGACTTTTAAGGCGAACCTCTAAGCTCTCATACAAACGTACTTTCCGATTCACTTGGAAACTACACCCTTTATTACAATGAAAATTTGCATAGATAATCGGAAAATAAATAGCAATATTTGCATAGTAGTATAGTGCTGATGTTCATACGCTCAAAACTGTTTATTTCACCCTTACCCAAACAGTCCTAAACTACTGTATTGCCGCATGGGGAGGCGCTCCCAAAACCACCCTTCTCATCCTTGAGAGGGCACAACGTGCAGTCCTTAAGGTTATGCACCACAAACCAATTTTATTCCCGACAATTGAACTTTACTCAATGAGTAAGGTTCTCTCCGTCAGAAAATTATTTATATTTAGTATAACCCTACGTAAACACTCATCCCTAACCTACATTCCACCTACTACGACCAGTCGTCGAAGATTTAATGCAGTTTGTATTAATGAAGGATCATGCCGCACAGCAATCGCTCTGCGACACAATTACTTTCTTACACCTGTCATTTATAATCGCTTGAACAAAATTTTGAATATATACCCAGTGCATTACAATAAGTGTGAGAACAAAATTAAAGAATGGCTTCTCTCCCTTACCTACGAAGAAGCTGAAAATTTTATTAAAATCAGAAGTACATAAATAACCCACACACCAACACACACGCGCAGTCACAGGTAGCATCTGAAGCCTAGACTGTTACAGATTAACGTCCCTATTGAGCTCCACACACACACACACACACACACACACACACACACACACACCACGCATATGCACTCACAACACACACATTCTGTCGTGAGAGCATGAAGGAGTACCTAACTTAAACAATACACACACACAAACTTTTGTATTTATAATTACTAGTGTGAGAACTGTAAATCTCTTTGCTGCTTTTACTACTCTTACTTCTCTTGATTTTTTATATCGTGATTTAGGCTAGGGCTAGGGCAGTTAGTCCTGGTAGTTTCAAAAGTTATTCTGTTGATATTTTCGATTTTGTGAAGCAGTTTGTAAATAAATACCTGAAGACTCTAGGCCACTGCGGCCACGGGTTGTCATTCCCACGCGTGGTCTTAGGCTCAGGGAGGATCTCGAAGGTAGTGATGGTACGCGCGCCCTGACGTAGAGAGGTCGCAATGCAGTCACATCTAGAATAAAACAATGGCTATTACTAAGTGCAAAATAACGTACAGCTTGTTTATAAATTTGGCAGGTTGGGTATTTAGCTTGGATTTGCTTGTTTGTTTCGTGTGTAGATCAAATAAGAAATGTCGAAATTCTAGGCGCTCTTGTTAGGTTTTGTCTAAGTCGTTAAAAAAATTAAAACACTTGTAAAGTTATTCAGTTTACTATCACGACTATAACCTTCGTACACTACACGTGAATAAAAGTGCCGCTGCTGCCGCTAGAGAGTAGGTCTAAGCATATAAGGGCGAAAAAAAAACTCCGACTTCTGTGTGTTTGTCCAAGTCTGGACATCCTTTTAGTAAGTATCAGCTCTAAAATAACCCCATGATTTTATAAAGCCGTGTACTGACGGGCAGTACCGGCAGTACGTGGGTACTGCCGGCGTTTTGGGGTAAGTAAAGGTGGCTTTATATTATACTGTTACTAACTCAGTATCACTTCCTTCAATTTAACCAGCTCTCTGTCTGCACTGAACTCGGGTGCGTTCTCCTGCCGCGTAGGCTCGACTTGTTTCAACCACTCAATAATAAACCCTATTCGTTCAAACTTATGGTTACTAACCTAGTACCACCCCTTCCAATAACCAGCACATTCTTGTCCTTATCATTGAGCTCAGGCGCGTACCGTCCTTCTGCCACGTAGACCCGACTTGTTTTTACCACACAACAATAAACCCTATTTCTTCAGACATAAGGTTACTAACCCAGTATCGCCCCCTCCAATAACCAGCACGTTCTTGTCCTTAGCGTTGAGCTCAGGCGCGTCCTTCTGTCGCGTGGAGCCGACTTGTTTCTTCTGCCAGTTCTCTAGGAACTCCATCGCGAAGTGAATGCCGTTCAGCTGACGTCCCTTGAGAGGCAGATCGCGAGGCCAGGTGGCGCCCATGCAGAGGACTAGGGCGTCGTATCTGCAGAGAATGCATTATGGTTCGTTTTTGGTGACCGTTTTAAATATAATAAAAGTCTGTTTTGCTTGCTGTGAAAAGCAGAGATTTTAAAAAGGAAAGG
The DNA here is from genome assembly GCA_947086465.1 of Eupithecia exiguata. NCBI lineage: Eukaryota > Metazoa > Arthropoda > Insecta > Lepidoptera > Geometridae > Eupithecia > Eupithecia exiguata. The sequence continues at coordinate 12,145,606 of OX352231.1, read as the reverse complement.
ATCAAGGCAATATTTCTTGTGCTAGAAGAGAGTCATCCCCATTCCTCACACAGCACTCCACAGATTTTAACACGAGTTTGTCCTGCAAAAACCTTTTTTCTGATGCGTGAAACATATTAGATATCTCAGTCAGAAGTAGCGGGCAAGCGCTACTTTTTGCTCTTTGCTAAGAGGAGGCATCGCCGATCGGTGACGTTGAAATCTTATGACGTGAAGAATACGCCTATTTGGGATTTGAACTCGGCGTCGCTAAGTTGAAGTGTTCTACAAACTGAGCGAACTTACTCAGTAGCTAGCTCAGCAGCCGATATATCCTTCCCCACGTCGACATTGCATTTGAAGACAATGCCCTCTTGCGACAGCAGACGGACGCGCCGCCCCACCACCTCCTTGCTTAGCTTCATGGAGGGGATTCCGTATTGGAGCAAGCCACCGGGACGGTCGTTACGCTCGAATACTGTTACTGTGTAACCAGCCTGAGAAACAATAAAAAATGTTATTGGCACTCTGTTGCGAAGCCAAGGCTTTCTACTCCTTGGCTATGCATTGCAGTAATGATGTACTTTTGATGCAAGTTAGTAATTCGATATGTAAATATAACCGATCGATGGTTGAATCGGCCCGATTACTAGGGAAACGAAGCAACCTACTTTGTTGTAAAGTGCGAAACTAGATGTCGCTGCTAAAATAAATCGTAAGGTAGAACACGCTAGACTAGTTTTTTTTAAATACACTAACAGCTTTGTACCTTTTACTGGAGAGTACTATTGAATGAGTAAATGATGCTCAAATGGATGCTCCTAAATGCATTTATGTTTGTAAAATAAAGGTACTGCAATATAAAAGAAAAGGATGAAAGAATGCATGCTTTAAAATCAACAGTATATGCCGAGTGATGGATGATTCATGTTCTTCAATAATGAGATAACGTCTTGGCTGCACTTACCTTGTTGAGCTGATGCGCGCAAGCGAGCCCGGCCGGGCCGGCGCCGACCACGCCCACTGTCTTGCCGTTTCTGAACTTTGGAATCTAGAACGGAAATATATGGATTAGTTATAGATTTTTATGTTTAATTAGTTTTTTACAACCGTTCGGAAGCTTGCTTGTTTCCAACAGTAACGTCATTCCCCTGAGTCTATTGCATAACATTGCGAGAGTGTACCAGCGCTCTCGGCGACAATTTTGGCCACAGATTCTTAAAGGTCGCACGAATGGCAGGTAATTGGTAAGATGTGTTCAGAGAGTCGATGGATGGGCTCAGGACACATATTTGTCTCAAGTCGGGAATCAAACCCGCAACCTCTTGCGCCGCAGGCGGACCTTCACCCACCGCGCCACAGAGGTCGTCTATATGTGGCGTCGTATGTTGTCAGTTGATATGATAAGTCTTTCAATGTTATTAATTCATTACCTCCGGCTGTATCCAGCCACTCTCGAAGGCGTTGTCGATGATCGCGCACTCGATGTTCTTGATGGTGACGGGGGGCTCGGAGATGCCAAGCACACAGGCGCCCTCGCACGGCGCGGGGCAAACACGACCCGTGAACTCTGCAAAAAGGATATTTATTTTATTATTTGTTGTTATAGCGGCAATAGTCATCTACACCTTGTCAAAATTTCAATAGTCTACCTATTATGGTTCAAGAGATGCAGCCTCGACAAAAATAGAGCAAAAATAGACAAAAAAAATGTTTTTTCCTATATCCCCAATTTTTTTATTTTTTTTCTTGTTGTAGCGGTTTTACGGTTCATGAGATACAGCCCGCTGACAGACAGATGGATAGACAGCGGAGGCTTAGTAATAGGGTCCCGTTTTCACCTTTTAGCTACGGAACCCTAAAAACAAAAAGGCGAGCTAATGCCATAGGATGGCTCGAGCTGAGCCGACAAACATTAGAAGTAGAAATAGAAAAACAAGAGCTTCAATCAATCAATCCATCAACCCAATTTACTACTAACATAGCACAATAATGATCATCAGATGATGCCTATGGGTGCATGTTGTATTCTCACCTGGGAAATTGTTAGTTTGCAGCAGATGATACAAGGCCTCCTTCCAATTCCCCTTGAATATAAGATCGTTCCACTTGGGTATGATATTCCCTAGTGGACAGCCGTGCCCGCTCTGACAGAAGGGGACGCCACACTCCATGCAGCGCGCCGCCTGCACGCGCAAGCCGCGCCGCACGTGCGTGGGGTTGTAGATCTCGTCCCAGTCGCGAAGGCGCTTCTCGGCGGGACGGTACATTGACGTTTCGCGGGGGTATTTTATAAAGCCGCTGGAACAAATAAGTAAATTGAGTATATCATACGTGAAGGGTAGGTGAAGGGTTTGTTTTTAGGTAAATTTATGTATCATTGTGAAGGTTTTGTTCATAAAAGTTTGACGGTTTATTAAGTGCTAGCGTCTGCCCGCGCTTCGTTCACTATACTATGAATAAGTAGTTGCATAAGCATATTAACATAAGCCGACTTAGAAATATAGTTCTAAGCCGGCATTAAAGTAGAAAGTCTACTAGTGGACAAAAAATTGAAGCGAACAAAGTCAATGACATTTAGTTTCTTACTTGATAATAATTACTATTTATAAAGCTGTTTATGAATAAAATTTTGCTTGTCTAAGTGCTTATTTTGTAAGCCTAAAGAAAAAAAGTTATTGACTTTTGAAAAAAAAGTACCTCTATACTTTCTGCGAAATTTCTACTTCATCTGCAGTGCTTTAGGCGTATAATTACATTCCCTATGGACTTACGACGTGGCGATATGGCCATGGGCCATATCGCCAGCGTACCTCCTTACGTAGGTCGCCATTCCACCTGACCGGAGCGCATCTTACCGTTTACCAAGTTCCGTTCAGTCAAGAACATGTTTGCCCCAAGAGTTATCTGTAGTATTACCTTTTTTTTAATAATAATAAAGTTTATTTCCTTTACTTAGTCAAATACATTTCCATGGTATGGGACCCCCTTTTAAGTAATATAATACCTGTGCTAGAGGGTCTCGCTCTGCAGCGCGCATTTAAGTATTAAAGATAAATAAGTATAACTAACAATGTTATGGTTAATTGTTTAAATTTAAATTACACAACACTTTACGAACTATGTTTCAACCAGTTACCATGTGAGCAAAGAAACTGTTTTCTAATAACTTAAGACACTGACCGTTGTTTGTCGAGAACCTTCTCCAAATTCTTCTTATCCAGGTCCACATCCCTGATAGTCTCCTCTATATCCATGATTCCGTTCTCCTTCCCGTTGTCAAGTTTCGGTGCGGAAGGTAGTTTGACCGCCATCGCTTTAAGAGCACGTTGGTATTCGTACGGGAATACTTTTACGAATTGGGAGGCTGGGGCTGGCCAGGTTTGGAGCAGATCTGAGGCGATTAGTGATCTAAAACATACAAAAGAATACATGACTAATTTGATGTCCGCAGAAATGGACGTCAGGGTTTGAACAGCTTTATAGTACAGAATAGACGAGTACACTTTCTAAATTGTCAATATCATGACTATTGACGACCTCTGTGGCGCGGTGGGCGAAGGTCCGCCTGCGACGCAGGAGGTTGCGGGTTCGATTCCCACCTTGAGACAAATATTTGCACGAACTGCAGGTATTTGTTCCGGGTGTTCTGGTCGTTTTCTATGTATAATAAAAATATCTATCCATGTAATGTATTGTACTATGTATACCAGTTATCTAGTACCCATAACACAAGCTCTGCTTAGCTTGGGGCTAGATAATGCTTTGTGAATTGTCCAGCATTATTTATTTATTTATTAAGATATTCAGCGACTCAGTCTCCTACTACAGGCACACAAGAAACCGAACCAATACATTTTTCAATAGAACATTAATGACGAGGTCAGTAGTGGGTGGATTGCAGGCCACCATCATAATGGCTGAAAGCATCTCGCAGAACTAAGCCATTTAAATCAGAGAAAATGGTAATTTTTACCATTTTAAGAAAATTATACTCAACTAGCGGTCCGCCCCGGCATTGCACGGGTATATTCCATGACCTATGTTCATCAGGGATAATGTAGGATTCTAATGGTGAAAGATTTTTTCAAACCGGTCCAGTAGTTTCGGAGCCTATTCAATTCAAACAAACAAAATTCCTCTTTATAATATTAGTATATCACAAATTAAAACGTTGTCTCACCCAGTGTACTCCACGAACTCCTCCAGCAGCTGTTTGACCACATCCAGGTCGTCCTGCAACTCCAGAGGAAGCAGTTCCACCATCTCCGGGTTGCATTTACTCTTGAACGAGCCGTCCACGTCGTACACGTACGCTATACCACCTGGGATAAGATATTTTATTTAGGAAATTGGACACATATTTATTGGCTAGCTGCGCCCCGCGGCTTCGCCCGCTTGGAAATTTATGTGTCAAATGGAGAACAATATGGGTATATCGTAAATTTTTAAATTTTGTTAATTTTCTTTTTTTGCGTATTTGGCCATCCACTCTTATTTCAAAAAGCTACCCTGTATGTTTAGTTGTCTAATTATTTGATATTTCACCCATAAATTATAACAAACTAGCTGCTGCTCGCGGCTTCATCCGCGCTTTTCCTGTATCCCATTTTTCGGGATATAATTATAGCCTATGGCTTAGTTGCGTCCATTCAACTTCAACTTCTTTCTTAATGGCACTGCTTGCTTTTTTGCGTCCATTCAATCCCCGTATGCACCCAAACACGCCGTCCACGACGGCGGAGCATCCGGAATTGCGGACTATAGCCAGTGTTGTGTAAGTAGTACGTAGTTACCGCTCATTCCAGCCGCGAAGTTCCGTCCAGTAAGTCCCAGTATGAGCACGGTTCCCGCGGTCATGTATTCGCAGCCGTGGTCGCCCACGCCTTCCACGACAGCGAAGCAGCCGGAGTTGCGGACACAGAAGCGTTCCGAGGCTATGCCCCTATGGGGAAAATAGTCTTTATTTATATTGAGATAGGCATTATTTTGGTTATCTACACAGTTTTTTGGTTATACATTAACTGAATGCCCCAACCCGCATGCCCAGCGTGGGGATTATGTGCATTACCCCCATGACATAAAAGTCAATATGCGATTAAGATAAAGAGGCGATTATCAGGGAAAGGCCAGCAGTGGACCATTATAGGCTGTTAAGGTAACTTAATGATTTGATTATACACTTTACTTTAGCTCTCGTCAAGTCCAGCGGCAAAATTTCTGCCACATTGTCAAAGGCACATCACGCAAATCTGAGCATTGAGAAACAAAAGTAGTAATATTTCCTAAAATGAACACAAGCTCAAATTATGGTAACGAAAAAGACCAGTATAAGCGAGATAAATTTGACCTACGTTTTTGAACTACATACAAACTCATGAACACATCGAAGCAATTTCACACATAATGTTATTCCACCTATTTTTACCGGACTACGAATAAGGATGTATGTATACCTGAAGTAAGCCCGTCCAGAAGTAGCTCCGTACAGACAGACATTACCGACGATGACATTGAGGTGAGAATCAAACGGTGACGATTTCGGCGGGAAGATTATCACTTTTCCGCCTGATAGTCCTTTACCTGGAATTTAACAAGATTTTTTTAAGCTTGAGAAAGCGTTGTGGTTATGGTTAAGGCTCAGACTCCACCAAAGCCGAAATGTCCGAAGCGGAGATGAAAAATGACGTTTTTCATCTAGGGTGTCTCCACCAAAGCTGTGCAGAGATGCGTACTGGCTAGTCTGGAGCGGAAATGTGTGCTGGTTAGAGTCTTTATGGTATGTGTACTCTTTTATCAGCACTGAGACTCGAGTTGGTAAATTGTGCGTGCAAGGTAGTGTTAAGAAGTACGATTATCTGTTAAGAACATTTGATATTGGATTCAGCTTTTAAAGGAGACAATATAAGGAGTAAAAAGGGAGATTAATGATAACATTCACAATTTATTGAGAAAATTATCGATAGGATGAACTGATTACAATTGGAATCGGTCCCCCACGTCTTAACGCCTGTTGGATATTTTGGCAAATTTTAGAATATCTCATCCAATAAAGTGTACCTACCTTTTTGTTCAAGCTGTTGGAGGAATGATCAACGTCCAGACATGACCGTATCTTACAGACGTAGTGTCGTCTACTAGACGTCACCGTAAAGTAGTCTTACCGACGTAATCGTTGGCATCTCCTTCCAGCGTGACGGTGATTCCTTTAGAGAGGAACGCGCAGAAGCTCTGTCCGGCCGAGCCGGTGAGAGAAATGTTCACTAGAGTATTGTCTGGTAAACCCTCGTCGCCGTATTTCCTGTTAACAAAGGTTAAATTGACAATTAAAACAAACTATTAGACAATAATTATTGACGAAGATAGTAGTCCGAGAGAGTTTCCCATGCCTTCAAACGTTTTTTCACACTAATCAAGGGCTTGCATGTCTAAAATCTACCGATTTTGTTATCAAAAATCTTGACTTTTGTCAGAGCCTTCGCGTTGCATTCATCTTAAGGCGTTTGAGAATTTGGTTATAGTATGTTGACGCTGTAGAGTTGGTTGTGACATACAGCCTGTTTCTTGAACGCTTAATAGTAGACCAATGACTTGACAAGCGCTTGGAAAGTGTAATCCATACTAATATCACAGCTAATATTATAAATTCGAAGGTGACTCTTGTCTTTCTGTTACATTATCACGCCTCGGATGAACGGATCTTCATGAAATTTGGCAAGGCGGTTAATGGTATCCCGGGGACGTCGCACATAGGCTACTTGAAAAGCGCGTGCAAAACCGCGACCAGCAATACATATATATTACAATCGAAAAATGCCTTTAGTGAATTTACCGACTGGTCAACTAAATCTTCCTCCAAAATGCAGTTACTGATTTTCAGACTGGTCAATGAAATCTTTCTTACCAAGAGGTTTGACCATTGATATGTTTAATCTTAGTTCGAGAAAGATGCTGAAGATCCAAGTATACCGAACAATAACATACAAAATACAGCATACTTACATAGCAATATGATATGACAGCGTGGAGGTAAAGGTGCGGTCTTCGTTGGTGATGTGCATTTTGATGTCAACGCGCGTAGAGCTGCCGTCAAGGATCCCGGCGCATTGCTCGATCAACTGGTTGTCTAGTCGCTTTTCTAGTTGGAAGTCCTGGAATATTAAAAGGTATTTAGAATAACGTACGAGCTGAATTGGAGAAGTCGATTCTTAAACGACAGAAGTCAAAGTCAATAACTTTATTTCTTTAGGCTTACAAAATAAGCACTTAGACAAGTAAAATGTATACATTTTACTACAGCTTTATAAATAGTAATTATATCAAATAAGAAATAAGGTGTTACTGATTTAATTAACTTCAATTTCGACCACCGCACCGCAATGCCACGGCTGTGTGAAATATTAAGCATTATTTATTAATCCTCACCTGAGATTTAGACCCTCCGATGATGTTGACTCCCGGCCGCATGTGTAGAGCGTTCTTCAAGATAAGACTCAGGTTCAACAGACGCGCCTTGGGATTGTCGTTGTTTTCGCGCACTTTCAGCAAGTCGGTGCGTCCGATGAGATCTTGGAATTTACGGACGCCTACGTCTGCCATGTGTTGGCGCACCTGTGAATGGAAGAAGTAACTTATAAAACAATTAAAAAACATATTTGTTTGTTGGGCATAAAAAGGCCCATACGTTGAACACTATCAATTTGAAAATCTGGACTCTGTTTGAACATACGAGGAATTAACTTTATTATTAGCAAAGTTTTGTATTCAGTATGGCAGCATGGCTATGATGCGCACCGCGACAACATTTTGTTGTTCGTTTTATATGTTTCATATTCGCAAGAAAAAGAGCGAGAAAAAAGAGAAGTCAAATTTTGTCACAGCGCATTATAATAGCCATGCCGGACTCGAATGATAAGTAATCACATATATATCACATCACACTAATATTATAAATGCGAAAAAAAATTTGGATATTTGTTACATTTTCACGCCATAACCATGTCTGGAATCAAACATAGGCTACTTTTTATCCCTTAAATCAGTTCCGTTGGGATAGAAATAACACGTTCCATGGAAATAAAGCGTGCGAAGCCGCGGGCAGAAATCAGTTTTGTATAAAAATCAACTCACAGCTTGATGACTATTTATTATTGTTAACTGCTATCACTTTGATAATGGTACTCGCTGCGCCAAAGAAAAATCGTAACTATGTAGCTCCGCTCGCAGATATTACCGGTGGCAAAAATAACTTAATTTCTTTATAGGCTTACAAAATAATGGCGGCATGGCGTCCGCGTTCGGCGACGTCGCGATCTCGACAGTCGCAAGTCGTATTTTGAGTGGGACACATATGAAAATACGTTGGTCCTTTTTTTGTCTTCCCGTGTACATATCATATGAGCGAGATAGCATGAGCCTCTGTTTTTGTTGACTTAAAAGTTAACGCAACGCACTAAAGTCTATTATTTCAACGGCGTTGCAGACGAATTTTGCCGATGCGACTTATGAACGTGTTGCAACTGAACTTGGAGAGCAAAACCACAGTCAGTAGCTAGTGCGGTACTTACCTCCTCAGCCAACATGAATAAATAGTTGATGACATGTTCAGGTTTCCCCGCAAACTTCTTGCGAAGAACCGGGTCTTGAGTGGCAATGCCGACCGGGCACGTGTTTAGATGGCACTTACGCATCATAGTGCAGCCTGCGAAAAGACACGCGTTTCAAACTGTCATCAGATAGAATGGTGCTAAAAAACAGACTTCAAAGGAAAATTGAGTTTGGAAGTCGTTATAATTCGGAATACTACGTGAGCGCCATCTAATTTTTCTAGTGACACCTAGTTATGATTCGAGGATCTAATCAAGTTTGATATTGGTCTCGACTCCTAGGGGAATTAATGTGTAAGCTCTGTCAAGACTGTAACAAATAATGAGATTCAGATACAGGTCAACCGGGTTGATTCTACGATCCGGTGGCGACATATACATACATTTTATATAGACTAAGGTATTACCCGAAGGTAGGCTTTTGGGCTTTCTGCCATCATTGAAGAATATAAGGATAGAACATTTTATTTTTAAGTTACTCACCGAGTGCAATGAGCGGCGCAGTACTGAAACCAAACTCGTCAGCGCCGAGTAAAGCCGCTACCATCACGTCGAACCCTGTTCGGATCTGACCGTCCGCTTGAACCACCACTCTATGGGAAATAATGGTTTTGTTAGAATTCATATATTCTTTAGTGTCAATTCATATGGTACAAAAACTAACCTTAACCTATATTATTAAAGGTATATCTGTGCCTCAACTAATATGACAGCACCAGAAATGACACTGTCTCTTTCTTAACATTTAGCTTTTGTGCCAACTGAATTGACACCTGAACACGATAAATCTGTTAAAAACTGTTAAAGGATGTGTCTCTGCGATGCCTTACTCCCAGGGCAGGCCAGTGCTCCGGTCTAAGGAATAGCGACTTCACTATAGTGAACTCGCTATTTCTTACAAAAATACTATAAATATATGGTGATGCTATGATAGCCTCACCATGTATTATAACGCTGTTCAATGAACGTTAGGTACCTGGATCTGAGGTCGTTCAGCACCAACACCTGATGTGTCTCTGCGACGCCCAACTCCCAGGGCAGGCCGGCGCTCTTGATGCCGGTCCACGAGCTAGCTCCCGTGCCGCCGTCGTGGCCTGAGATCACTATGTGCTCGGCTTTACCCTAAGAATATAAACGTCATAGTTAAATAAAATCGGTAACTTCGTGCTCTTCCGCTCTGGGTCACGCCAGTAAATAGTTTGTATTATTCTCAATCCGGGCGCATAAAAATCGGAGCGCTCTTGGCCTCTGATACAATAGATCATCACCGGTTTCTGTTCTAAGCCGCGGTCACGGTGGGTAAAATTTTAAACACTAATCAATATGACAATCATTGACCATTTTCTGATTTTCAATTCTGCGAAAATTTGGATGTTTGTTACCTCTCTTAAGCTCTGCTTAACTTGGGGCTAGATAATGCTGTGTGAATTGTACAGCATTATTTATTTATTTATCTTCACAGCAAAACTATTGAAAGAAACAAGCTGAAATTTTGCTGAATTTAGTTCTAGACTAACATATATGCTTTCTATAAAAACGCGTGCTAGTTTATAAAATGTTACCTTAGCGACGCCAGAAGCGACGACACCCACGCCAACTTCCGACACGAGTTTGACAGAGATCCTTGCGCGAGGGTTGGCGCACTTCAGGTCATAGATGAGCTCCGCGAGATCCTCGATGGAGTAGATGTCGTGGTGCGGCGGAGGCGAGATCAGCCCCACGCCGGGGACGGAGCAGCGCGTCTTGGCGATGTCTTCCGTTACTTTGTACCCTGGGATATGAATAACGCATATTTTATTTGAGTAAGTTTAATTTATTTTTTTCTTAAATTAATTGATTAGTCATTTCAGTACGGTTTAAAGTAAATAAAATCCTGTATTACCTGGCAATTCCCCGCCCTCTCCCGGCTTCGCTCCCTGCGCCATCTTGATCTGCAAGTCGTCTGCGTGCGCTAGGTATGAGGCCGTCACTCCGAACCGACCCGAAGCTACTTGCTTGATGGCGGAGCGCTTGTTGAATTCCGGATCCTGGAGAAGTTGGAACGTTTTTATATACCTACAACTTATTTGTAGTGTTTAAAATCAGCTAGCATAAATGGCTACATATTAACTTTTGTTAAATTTGAAGAAGCGTTATCGCTTTTTTTTGTTAAGGGTAGGTTCCTGGGTAAAAAAACAATTATTCTATTTAGTCCGTCTGTTAGATTATTATACGTAATTTTTCTTTTGTCAATCAAACAAAAAATTAGAGCGTCAAAGTTTGGAAGTGACGTCGTAGCCGTGCTAAAAAACTAGAGCTAGTCAGATTTGGTTTCCAAATAGCGTTATGATCATAGAACTTTAATTTATTCGTAGAATAATAGGCTTAGCTGGCAGAAAAGGCCAACAAAAGTTTTATAATTACAACGTAAGCTGTAACGCCGTAACGGGTGCGAAGCAGTCGCGTCGGCTGAGCCGATGAAGTTGCATCGCATCATCGAAGCTGATGCGAGGATTCAAGCGACGTCATTTACTCATACACGTCAAGTTTTTGTGATTTGTATGCGGAATAATAGTATTGTTATAGTTACCTGGTTGAGATATCTGTCAGCATTCTCACCACCCTCTCCGGTGTTAGACTTGCCTCCGATACGGTTCATGGCAATGGCGAGAGTGGTGTGCGCTTCCAAGGATATCGAGCCGAATGACATCGCACCTGCGAAAATAAAATAAAACAGTTTAAATAGAGTTTATGTTGTGTGTGAACGATAGCCTGACTTACAGTGCCGACTAGTTTCGAATACGAAAATAGTTGAGAGCATGGAAGTGGATCGACCTGCGTATGAGTAAATGTATTGACCTGTCGTGTGCCACAGGTATCGCTGGATTGACCAAGTGGTAGAAGACTTTCGCAAACTATTGTATGCAGAAATCTTTATAAATTCTCGGAAGTACGCCTTGTGGTTGCGCAGTAGCGTATTCTAAGGTTCCAAAAAGACGCGGTGAGCCCAATACTGCGTAGAATTCATAAAGATTTGCGCGAACTCTACTAGCGATTCGAGAGACAGTTTAGAACAGAGATGCCTGGAGAAGTCACGTGTCTAATTCCAAGATCTACAGCAGTCACCTGTAGCGAATCTTTTGACGATTTCGGAAGCGGGTTCCACCTCATCTAGAGGCACGGGGTCATCCAACTTCACCAGCTCGAGCTGGCCGCGCAGGGTGCACGAACGGACTGATTCCAGTGAACTCTCTCTGTAAGGGAATAAGGTCTGTTTTAAACGTTTTACTAATCATATTGTACTGGTGAAAGTTTATGAATATATGACACATGTTGTCATTATTGTGTTCGGGTACGAACAACGTCTATCTTCGTATCTTCGTTCCTTCTATATCATCGCGGATTTTTTCTAGTAGTAGATTTGATAGTCTTTTATCTCGATAAAACGCCAGCGACGCCGGATATTAAAGAATTTTGTACAAGTCTGTAGTCACCTAGTCAAAATACCAATGAAATTCGATTATTCCCAACCCTATAGGATTAATTCTCACAAAATCTATTAGATATAACTTTGATCACTACAATACTTCATCAATTAAAAGTATCTAAGCTTAGCCCATACAAATGTCGTATAAATAAACGGCTATCCCGCCATCACATGAAAATACTATTTATAAAGCTGTTATGTATACAAGTTATGTATAAAATTTGACTTGTACTATATACAAGTTATGTATAAAATTTGACTTGTACTATATACAAGTCAAATTTTATACATACCAGCTATATAAATAGTATTCTCATGTGATGGGGGATAGCCGTTTATTTATACGACATTCGTATAAATAAACGGCATCGTTTATTCGTATAAATGTAGTAGTAATTTGACTGATATAGTATACGAGAAAGAATTCGATCTAATTCATAAATTATTGTGTTAATGAAAGACTCTACCTCTACTCTACTGAAAACTAGATGATCTGTATTTGCAAAACTTTGGCTTATTTTTATATACCTGATAATTTCTCATTTTGCATGTTAATGCTGTAAACCTGACCATGGTAGACTAGAGATACTACCTATAGATAAACTAAAGATCAATGTATAGATTACCTACCACCTATTTAAACAGCTATAAATTCATTTATCACAGTTTTGGCGAAAGAAAATTAATATTTACCTGAATTTGTCGTAGGCATTGTTGCTCTTATTCAACGTAGCCTCTTGCAGGTTGGCGATAGACATCGGATCGTTGATGTGCTTCTCTCCGCCCGCCCGCCAGTGGTAGTTGCCTGGGTTCCTGGAATCGTAGGGATTATGACCTTCTGCTCGCAGACTTATAGTATTATGCTAAGGCTTTATGGTAAGTGCCTGGATAGCAAGTATAGCAAACTTTCTGTGTACTTTACAAACGAATCGTACACAAAATAGTTGCTATTAATTTCGTATAAAATTGTATTGATGTTCGCGGTGAAATTATGTCTGATTGTAGGCACTCTTACCTTAGAACCAAGGAATCGGCCCGTCCGCCATAGGTCATGGAATGCCTGTCGAATATCTCATTTGACAGAATTTCGAAGTTCACTCCACCTGTAACGGAATAAACATGGTAAACAAACTATTAGATATTAAATTGAATAAGTTCCCAAACAATTTCGATTTCGGCGAAACTCAAACCAAACAAAAAAACACGAAAATATTTGGTATAATTTATTAATTTTTTTGATTACCCAAAGTGCGAGAGCTTACGCACGATAGTAAAAAAAATATTTGATTCCCTCATGATGAACGCGTTTATCAAAATACAGTAGAGGTACGATTTCGCGCCTAGAAACCATTTAATTTCATCGGTAGATGAATTTTGACTTTGTAGCAGCGTCAAAATTTCACAACACAGCGAAACAAATAGATCTATTTAGATAGATATTGAATCTATTGGATACTGAAAATTATCATTTGACAAGACTTTAAAGTAATTTAAAGTGAACATTTTTAAGCTTACGCGATCAGAACACAGAATTATTAATACTATAAAATAGGTAAATAAACGCGATAAATACCCGTTAAATAGTACTAATAATTATGTAATTTAAAGTTCCAATTTCCTTACAGAAAACTCAACTCACCAATCCTAGACTGCGTCCCCCTGAAGCACTTATCAATCACCTCCTCATTCAAGCCCACAGCCTCAAAGATCTGCGCGCTCTTGTAGGACTGCAGCGTGCTGATGCCCATCTTAGCCATGACCTTGGCGAGGCCGGTCTCGATGGCGTTCTGATAGGCGGTGTAGATGTCGGTGTCGGTCAGCGAGTTGTCTAGGATGTTGTCGGCTCGGAGAGCGAAGGCGAGCTCGAAGGCTAGGTAGGGGCAGATTGCATCGGCGCCGTAGCCTGGAATATAATCAAAATGTTAAGTTTGAACATTGAGAGACCACAGCCAGAATAGCCTCTCGAAAAACATAGCGGATAGGACGATTCATTGTCGCTGTGACCCCGGGATACGTCTGATGATCGCTCTGGGAAAGGGGCCTGCATTTATTATTATCAATTAACAATTAAACTTTATAATTGTGTTAATTAACGTTTTAATATGTGTATTACTGGCATTGGATTACAAATATATAAAGTGGTTGATTAACCTACTAACATTCTTTCTTTTTTTTTGTATAATTGTGAGTACCTAATAAATAAACAGGGATCCATTGTTATCGGATATAAAGAGATTTGATTGATGTATCATCGGCCACACCGTCAAGTAATATCAAACGGAAAATGGCTTTAGAATTCAATAACCTCATCACTAATTCTATGCACTAGGTTTTCAAAAAGATTGTTCATATTGTCATGAAAACCTAGGAGTTGTGGAATAAACTTACCAAGTAGAACACACATGTGGTGCACCTCCCTCGCCTCAGCCGTTTCGACTATTATCCCCAACTTCATGCGCTGGCGGGTTTCAATCAGGTGATGATGAACGGCACCTGATAAACAGATATTTTATCAAACTGAACTGGATATTTAAGATCTTCCAACATTTTAATAGTTAATGAAAGCTTTACAGACTACTCTTCCAGTTATTTTTTTTAACGAAGTCCGATTTAGATTTAAAGTGATGTTTTAAATAACTCTTATTCTGACTGCCGAGACAAAGCAATGCATAGAGAATCATGGACCGAGGCACAGTCCGTGGATTTCGTAGAAGGCCGTAGACAGATCACTTTGGAACTAAACTATGAAACTGTTAAAATAACTTTCTTGAATATGATTAGAAATCTTAATCAAATACAACACGACTTGTATTACTACCAATGTTGTAATGGTGAAAAATACCCTTTAGTCCACGTTCGTAGCTGATCTTTGATAACCAGCTACGAACATGGAATTTTTTTCTTGCTTGATATCCAGTTATACAAGTAAAATAGCTATAGTTTAGTCATTAGAGGCACTACTAAATATCATAGCTTACCCTAATATCCTGCTTGAAGCGCTAGGCACGAGATCACTTTGTACTGTTGATGGTCTACAGGTTACATACCTA
Organism: Eupithecia exiguata; assembly: GCA_947086465.1. Lineage (NCBI taxonomy): Eukaryota > Metazoa > Arthropoda > Insecta > Lepidoptera > Geometridae > Eupithecia > Eupithecia exiguata. Next base: position 12,130,505 of record OX352231.1, on the reverse strand, counting down.
AGGCAAGCAGTGAACTAACAGGCACTCTCGTGGGTCCGCCGGCGCGGTCTGACAGGATCAGCAGCTTGTACCCTTCCTGCGCCGCCTTCACCGCATCGCCCGCGATCACTGTCAGCGAGGCCTCGAGCCCGCCCGGACCGTCGGCGATATCGAATGTGCAGTCGATTACTTTGGTCTGGAATAATAAAGGTGAATTATGGATCTAAATATACCCAAAGGAACTCCCGGTCTGATACTGTTCTGTCGAATAAACATTCGTAGTAATATAAGCGTTACACTGTGTTTAGACCCAAATTATGGTGGTTCACCTTTATTGTCCCAAAGGAAGCTGCGTTTGATCCTAAAGATTATAGAAATAATGCGTTTAGTCCCAAATATTCGACCCCATCCATTCGACCACATAGTCCCAAAATATGATCTACATCGAGCCCATCAGACGTTCTTTTAGTGATTAAACTAAGCTAAATCTAATTTAAAAAAAAACGCATGCCTTAAAGACAAAAAGTTAAAGTCCAAATTGCTCACGACTTTTGTCTCGGGTCTCAGTTAACCTGGTGAAAATTTATTTTAAAAAAATAAAGCTGTGTACCTTCCATCCTCTATGCGTGGTGTGTTTGAGAGCCTCCAGATCAGGCAGAGACAGTATCGGCTGGGGCAAGAATATGCGGTGCATGAACTCAGCGCTGGGCTCCAGAATGTTGGGAGCTGGGCCGATCGGGCAGAGCAGGGACATCACTATCTTCTCTCTAGAAATAAATTACAAAATTGTAGTTTTGTCTCACACAGGTTGCGTTACCTTAATAATTAGCTTTTGAAAAATATAAGGATAAAAATATTTAGTTACAATTCCGCGAAAAAAACCTTCTCCGATAAGTTCTAACAAAATGTAGTCCGCGTTGTAGAAGAAAAAACGAAGTTATTGTTAGTATTAGAACTTATCGAAGGTTTTTTTCGCGGAATTGTTACTAAATATTTTCATCCTTATATTTCGCAATGGATTTCCGCAAAGTAACGCCTGAATCTATTATTTAAATTAGCTTTTGATAACAGTGTGAATATTGCTGGTGTTTTTCTCCTATGTAGTATCAATAAATATGGCTGACCGTCAAGTTTATTTGGCTGTGCTTGTTAAAATTGTATGATTCGTGCTGTATAAGAATTATGCCAATAAATGCATCAGTCTTTTTCACATTACAGTTTACGGGTAAAATGTCTTAAATTACCAGAAGGGGTTAATGGTTGTTGACCTTACCTAAAGGATGAATAGGAGATTGTTGATCTTACCTAAAGGGTCAATAGGGGATTGTTGATCTTACCTGAAGGGGTCGATAGGCGGGTTGGTGACCTGAGCAAATAATTGCTTGAAGTATTCATACGGTAGTGGCTGGAATCGCGAGAGGCAAGCGAGAGGCGCGTCGTTACCCATACTGCCGAGCGCTTCTTTCCTGCAAGACAATTTGGGATTAGAGGTTTATTTGAAAAAGGAGAGAGATCGGGTCGTCAAGAACGCATATCAGAGACTTTGAAACCCCCGACGTCAAATTTATTTTAACTAGCTCAAACAAAGCTTTAGCATAATGGATGAAGTCACTTTTGAAACAAAACTGGTCCATCGATTTGGAATTAAAACTGGATACTAACATGAAAAAATATAATACATATCAAGTTTATTTCTAACTACTTGTTCCTGAATCATATGCAGTAGTAACATGTTGATAGATTTCAGCGTATATCCGAAAACGCCGAGCCGCTTGCAAGCTTTGGGCCGCCATTTTGTGCTACCCTGGCTTCATTCTTATAATACTGACGTAAAACTAAGACTAAGAAATGTTAAAGGTCACTTGTTCTGAAACTTAGGCAATCGCAGCAGGTTGGTAGATTCCAACGTATATTCAAAGAGGACTAGCCGCTTAGTTTCTCACCTTTTGGTGTTTTATTACCGCCATTATTTACCAAAAGATGGATGCCGGTCCATCTTGTTTATGTTTTAATAGTAGACCAGTCAAAGGTTATTTCTTACTTGTTCTGAATCATAGGCAACAGTAACATGTTGATAGATTCCAAAGTATATCCGAAGAGACCCAGACGCTTGTCTTCAAGCCCCGTGATGGTGGTCTTAGGGCCGCCATTTTGTATCACGCTGGTATCCAGCTTCACTGATTTGTGGATGTCTTCCATTGTGATCTAGAAAGAAAATCAATGAATGTAATTGTTTGTTTCATTGTAATAAGTAAAGTAAAGCTGACGCACTCAAATAGGATTAATAAAACTTTAAGCCTGAAACAAAACATCAGAAAAAAGCTTAGGACAGTATCTACTCTACATCTTCAACCATTTTCTTTTGGTATCTAGTTACGAAAAGACTTCCTCATGGAATATATACTCATCACACGTCCTGTTATCACAACTAGTTTTTTTATTTTATTTTATTGATGAACCAGAAATACTAGTCATATTAATAAGAATTGAAATTGTTAATTTACTTCAGTATACCCGACTATAGCATATTCAATAAATAACCCGTACGATTTGCGAAATAAGCAACACTACAGTAGATTCTAGCTAGTCTAATAAAAAAAGCTAGAAAGCGCAATCCTCAACTAGCACGTTTGACGTAAAGAATCGAACGTTTTTCTTGGATCAATAACGATTGATCTGTTATTCAATAAAAACTGTTCAAACATTTCTACAAACCCATGCGTATTCCACTCACCATCTGATTGTATCAATGCAGCACAGATAAACAAAAAATACAATTTAGTTTCTTACTTGTTAAGGATGGTGCTGCTAAAAATTACTAATATTTTTAACGCTCAAAACTACAAGATAAGTTTACTAACGGAAACAACTCTCAAGATGCATTGACGACCGGTCGTTTGCAGCGTTAAGGTGAAACGCAGAAAAAAGTGCGTTCGATTTTTACCGCGCGATAAATATTTGTCTATTGGAATTCAGGACAGACTTAGTTTAGGGCTAGATGCTGAATGAGATGTCAAGCATTTTTTCTCTTTCTCGCTCTCTCCTAATTAGTATTCCCTCGTATGTTATAAATACCTAACCTTAGGTTTGAATTATCTATTGACTATTGTATGTAATACGTACTTGTTCCTTCAGCCACTGCGAATGCGGGCGGCTCTGTGCGATCTTTAATTTCAGCTCCACGTCCTGGATGATTTTTTTCTCTTCAGTGTCGACTAACAACATCCTGCCTGGTTTTAGACGACTCTGCGAGACAAAAGAAAGTATTAATTTTAATTATATAGTTATAGTTAATTTTAATTCTTGGACGCAATTGACAGAAGGCCGGATATAATGGCTGATAAAAATGAGACCTAGCTGTTGTTTACTGCAGTGGATGAATTTTCCTTTTCCCTCCACTTTCCAATGGGGTCTCTTTCTCTTATTATTAGTATCGTAGATTTTTTGTAGATATTGATGTCCTCTATGAAACTGTACATCACTCTATTGTCAAGAATTTTCTCAGCTTACGCGATATAAGAATTTTTTACGGTATTTTTTTGACACCTTGGGTTACATTATCGAAGTTTTCATACGGATCCCTAACTTTTCAGAAAATATTCTATAGCATATGTTCATCAGGGATAATGTAGGATTGTAATGGTGAAAGAATTTTTCAAATCAGTCCAGTGGTTTCGAAACCTATTCCCGTCAAACAAACAAACAAATCTTTCCCCTTTATAATATGATGAGTATAGATTGGTCTTGACTTTGACCTGCCATAGGGCATGGAGATTAATCCCGACAGGTTTACATAACAACAGTTCTCTTTGACATTCTCCATTCTTGCCTCAATAACTACAAGTACCTTCACGTGATCCCTCATAAACTTCTCGCAACATAAAACAGCAAATAAATCTACATTTTCATTATCGGTTATCACCATCGCGTGAAATTAGCAATTACCACACATACACACACGTACGTTAATCAACGGTTAATCGCTTAACGACCTTACCTTATGAACAACCTTGTGTGGTTCGACATCGAGGTCTGGTCATGTAGAAACGAGATAGCTGGAGATCGTTGCGTTATTAATTAACAGTTATCATTATCACCGTGTGAAATTGGCACTAACCACACATACAAATAAGTACGTTAATCACTTAATGCTCTTACCTTATGAACGACCTTGTGCGGTTCGACATCGCAGAGGTCTGGTCATGTAGAAACGAGATGGCTGGAGATCGTTGCGTTATTATTATTAATTAACAGTTATCAGTATCACCGTGTGAAATTGGCACTAACCACACATACAAATAAGTACGTTAATCACTTAACGCTCTTACCTTATGAATGACCTTGTGCGGTTCAACATCGTAGACGCCGACTTCAGACGCCATCACGAGAATATTCTCGCTGGTCACGTAGAAACGAGACGGGCGGAGACCGTTGCGGTCCAGGATCGCGCCTGAAAATAAGAACAGACTTGATTACGGTATACTTTTTTCGAGTGTGTTGGTAAGAAGTAGTTGGTTAGCAGCGAAGTAGGAGCTGAATTTAATGTTTCCAAACTGACTATTCAATTCAAAAGTATTTAACGTAGGAATTTTGAGGCCATTATAACCCTTTTCAAGGTAGGCAATCATGATCACCATATTCAGCCTATATCAGTCCACTGCTGGATATAATAAGTCTCCCCTAATGAGCGCCATATCGCCGTCTTCTGCTTGCCGCATCCAGCATCTGCCTGCAGTATTTAACAAGTCGTGATCCCACCTGGCCGGAGGGCGACCTACACTACGTTTTCCAAGTCGCAGTCTCCACTCGAGAACACTAAGGTTGGCAATATGCCCGACGTAAGCTTTGCCACTGATCCTTCTCTCCTTCGCCATGGTTGTGTAATTCTACCATGCTTTAGGTACTACGGTCATGACCAGTGATCGGAATTTCGGGCGCTTATTTACCTAAAGTTGGTGTAAGACACAACATGGAGCAGTTATAACCATCTTTCACGGGAATACTTTCCCGTAAATTCCCGGGATTTCAGAACATTCTAAAATAATGATTTTTTCACCGGAACCTTATTTAAAGACGAAATATAAGACACTTTTATTCCGACGCGAAAATCGATTTTTGTAAAAAAACGCGTTCAAAAAATGTGTCTTATAATTCGTCTATAAATAAGATTTCAGTGAAAATACATTCTAGAAAATTCCAAAATTCCCATTTGGAATAAAACAAGTTTGAGTTCATCTCACAAAACAGACAATTATATACCTATATTTTTTTTTATAATATCTGTTTCTATTATTCTTACGCAATTATCTAACAAATTATAAATGCGTATGAATAAGTGTTTTAAATTTCGTGTAGAAAAAGGATTTTGGCATAAAATCATAAATATAATTAAAAATGTTTTTTTTTTTTTCGAAATATTGACTTTAGTGAAAAACACGACAGAATAAAAGTGTCTTATATTTCGTCTATAAATAAGATTCCGGTGAAAAATCATTATTTTAGAATATTCTGAAATCCCAGGAATTTACGGGAAAGTATTCCCGAGAAAGATGGTTTTAACTGCTCCATGTTGTGTCTTTCACCAACTTTAGGTAAATAAGCGCCCGAATTTCCGATCACTGGTCATGACAGATAATTGCTTCTTACTGTCTATTCTATCTTCAAATATTTCTATAGTGACGTCACTTACCAATATACCGTCCATCAGTGAAAGAGATCAACGCAGGTCCGTCCCAAGGCTCCATACCGGACGACGCCCATTGATAGTAATCCCTCTTTTCCTTCGGCATAGTGGCGTCATTCTGCCACGCCTCAGGCACCATGGTCATGACAGATTCGGGGAGAGATCGCTGACCGCAGTGGAGGAGGAATTCTAGGACGCAATCGGCTGAGCCGGAGTCGGAGAGATTCGGTTCTACAACCGGGTAGAGCTTCTTGAGGTCTGTGGAAAGAAATAGGGTCTGTTTTTGCTTACTTTCCCAAAAACTGGTGACGGCTTTATAAGTTGTAATTATTTTATTCTGTTGTTATAATTTTCTTAAAAGTGTCTTGAAATACACTTTAACAAGAGAGGGCAATATCTCACCATCTCCAAACAGCTCGCTTTTCATGACTCCCTCGCGAGCCTTCATCAGGTTCACGTTGCCGCGCAACGTATTTATCTCGCCATTGTGAGCAAGCACTCTGAAATATAAAATGTTAGTTGTAAAAAGATGACCAAGGAGTCAACAAAAAAAAAATGTAGCTGACTTGACATGACAAGATTTATAAATAGATTATTACTTTATTCCACCATCGATACAGAAAAAAATTATATTATACAAGAACTACTACTACTAGGTGAGTGAAGGAAAGGAAGGTCTTAAAAGCAGTAGCCGCCCAGATATTAATGTTTGTTATTTTGATTAAGTTTCACGTTTTATCATACAATCTTTTCACTTCTACCAGCTTACATTGTATCTCTATCTCTCACAATCTGTACACCTTCCGTTTCGCTTGTTTTTGCAATACAATGTATACTAATGTGAAGTCTGCTAGTTTTATTCAGTAACCACGCCGCTAGTACCCAACTGGGATAGCTACCTTGACTACATAAATTGGTGACCCCGGTGTGATAGACGAGACAAAGACGTAAGAACGGGGAGACGGCGGCGGTCCAACCCTCCGTGTGCGAGTCGACTCGCACTTGGCCGGTTTTATTTTATAGTATTCAATGAGTCACTTGTTACCTCAAAGGATGCGCCCGCTCCCAGCTTGGGAAGGTGTTGGTGGAGAAGCGCGTGTGCACGAGAGCGAGGTAGGTCGTGAACGCAGGGTTCGTAAGATCCTTGAAGTAAAGCTGTGGACAAAAATAATCGTGAGTTACCTTGTAAAAGAGTTACGAAATAACACGCGTCATGGCCGGGAGCAAAAGAGATAAAAAATTGTGGAAGGACCAGATAGTCTTGTCCTACATAAAGGGGCACCGGAGTTATTGTGTGCCTTCTAGCATTTGTACCGCCTACCGCATCTTAGGCGCGTCACCCACTCCGATGATGTCGCGGGTCGTTGATCGAAGATGCTTTGTGTTTTAAAGGGAATGTAAACATTTTCAACTGAACAACCACTCCTAAACTAATGAACTAAGACACAATAAAGGATTATTTTGGATTCTAACTAGGTTCTAACCAGCTTTGTGCATTGCTTTTATAGCAGACGTAACGACAGTAGATCCAATCCTTACCCATAGCTGCTCGGAAGTGAGCAGTCCCTTGTAGACGATGGTTTTCAGAGACAAGCTGCAGATGTAAAACCGAGCGCCAGGCGTGATCAGCTCATGGGATGCGCGTTTGCGCAGGACGAAGATCTGGAAGCAAAAATAATATTGTAAGTTTGAGTTTTGAATAACAACAAACCGTTGACAAAAATAAACTACTAGATTCTAGATTTTGCCACACAGACATTATTATACACAGAACATATTTTGAATTGTAAGAAATACAAATATATTCTTCTTTTGTATATTCTAAATCATTTCCAAAATCTAGGAAGATATTTTCCTCATCTACGAAGTATGTTTCTTACACCACATTGTGGCTGTAAAAATTTTTTTTTGGGTTTATTTAGCCAACTAGAGCTTAAAAAATGTTGGCAAATTTTAAATTTTTGTTTTCTAAATCATAAAAAGTTTAATTTCTTTGAGAACAAATCGATTAGATATTGCTGGCACTTTATTAATTCAATTGTAAATAGTAAAGTAATGTATGCTTTATTACCTGTCGGGAGAGTTGACTTTCGTCTGAGGTGTCGCCGGTGACAAACACTTGGCGCATAAAAGGCTCAGAGTTGCGGGCCACTTGACCTGTAAAGAACCAACAGCATTATTAGACGTACATTATTTATTTTATACAAATTTCATAAATACACGTACTTATAACAAAAAGCTGCAATTTTTATCATGCGTTCTCATTACTAGACTAGACTAGACACAAGACTAAATTTATATCTCCTGCCTATCTGCCAAAATAAAACTCTCGGCGTCTGATCGCTTGTTTCCTACGTCGTGTTCAGTGTTCAATTGTCGTGTCTTACCAATAGTAGCGTTATTGGTAGGCACGGTCCTCCAGCAGATGATGCGAAGACCGAGACTCTCGGCCAGCGTCTTGAACTTCGACTCGATGTCATTGTGGTGGAGCTTGTCCAGGAAGAAGATGCCGGTGGCGTAGTGGCCGAACGGCGGCAGGTCGATCTGGTGGCTGTCTCTGTGAACAAATAAATGGGTTAATAAGGGGTACATTATTTTAAAGCCGGAAACTGACACACAAAATGGTAGGTTCTATTTCTTCATTAACTACGCATTCATCACGGAAGAATCATAAACTGCTACTTCATAAAAACATCCGACAATCGCCAAGAATGCCATAATTCTATTTTCAAAAATAAATTTGAAATGGATGTACATAATATACAGTCTTGACACACCCTGTATGTTCTTTGTAAATGGCATACCAAAAAGTCACGTCTTTATGTAAGAGAACGAATGTCTTGTACTGGCTGAAGTGATAATTTCGTCAAAAATTACAAAGAAAAATATTTAAAAAAAATCTATATTAGAAAAATATTTAATCCTTAAGTCGTATACTCGAGTTTTACGCCCGCTAAGCTACGCTATACTGACACACTTTTTGGGCAAGAAAAGTGAAAAAGTAATTGTTATAAAGTTCGTGAATAACACACAGAAAATGTTAGAGAACTCCAAAGTTACGTAAAGGCAAGGAAAAGGACCTCCGCCCAACCTAAGCATAATACCACGGACGAAAACTTACAATACATAAATATGAATGAGCTATGCTTTATTATTCATTCCATCTGTAAAATGAAAACGGTGACTGTAAAATGGTAAAGTTCATTCAAGTATTGTACGAACAGATGTAACTCTAGTGCTTCTGCAAAGGTCACAGGGACACGCAGAGAGGAGCATGCGCGAACCGTGACGTCATCGAGACCTAAACGAAATATTGACCTAGTGCCAGGTACAGCAATGTTCTGTATCGATTTGTCATCTTCATGGCCCACTCAGGCATAATCTTCAACTACCAGCTTCCTCTTCGCTCAAGTGGATAAAACCTAGCACCTATAGAACTGGCAGTACCAATATAATGTAAGTACACTAACTACCTAAAGACTATTTATTTTGAAATCGTTCCCGTATCGTAACCGATATACAGGGTGGTTTTTTGAGAAGGGCGGTGATGGCCAAGTCCGAAACCACGAGAGTTAGGGAAAAGTCGTGAAAGTAGGCATGCCCTCGATTTATAAGAAAACAATAACTACATAGGTATTAATTTTTTTCAAAAATCGTTTACTTTTGACGGAAATGGATGTATTTTTTTTAAATCATTCGTGTCAATTTCCGTTAAAAGTAAAAGATTTTTGAAAAAATAAATATGTAGTTATTGTTTTCTAATAAATCGAGGGCATGACTACTTTCACGACTTTTCCCTAATTCTCGTGGTTTCGGATTTGGCCATCTCTGCCCTTCTCAAAAAACCACCCTATGACATAGGCTGATGATGATGATGACCTTTGTACTTCAACGCATTCCACACGACTGTAGACTTAATTATAGTGCAACACCGCGTAGGAGTTTCATAATCAGATCACAAGCTTCTGACTGACATCACATTTCGGTAAGCAATTAACGTCGTGAGTGAAGCGTGACGTCAACGTGAACAATATTCTGAGATAGCGGTCGTCATAGCTGAAACTTGCTCGCACCGAATTAGGTCGCTAGAATCAATAGAGATTTATTGGATCGGGTGTCTGAAAAATATACTTAAATTGTCGAGACAACTATACTGAATCTTATGACATAAACTTGGCACCATCCAACAATGACCAAGAAGGCGCTTTCAATTCCATTTTCAAGAAAACATTCAACTGAAATGTATGATCTTTTTAAATGGAACACCAAAATGACGAGTCTTTAGGAAAGAGGACAAATGTCTTAACTGAAAATTATACGTAAATTGTCGAGATAACTATACAGAATCGAATATAAACTTGGAACCATCTCCAATGACCAAGAAGGCACTTTCAGTTCCATTTTCAAGAATAAATTCGAATGATAAAATGTTCTTTTTGAATGCACAGGGGTCGCAAACTTTGTATGGGATTTTTATTGTTGACTCGACATGCTGCCGTCTCTATTGTTCTAACATATCCAGTTCATCCCAATTTTGCATCGCTCATAGCGTTAAGGCTGCGTTTGTTATTCGTATAAGAGTAGACGAATAACAAAGACAGAAAGACTGAAAACTGTACAATCTTTCTGTCTTTCTGTAGTAACCTTAAGTTAAGTTTTGGTCACTTATTATCTAACTACGAAATCACATTCGATATGCTGGTAGAGCAACAACGTTTACAGAGATTTCGGCTTCAAAGCGAACCTTTTGATGGACGTAATCTAGCGCTGTTTTGTGTCGTTACAGCAAATTATGTAACACATTATAACATTCAGCTAGGGCAAAGTTCGCAGGCATAATGCAAGGTCAAAGTCACACGAGCGTGACTAGGAATCACTGCACTGCACTATGAAAAGCATAGCGTGCTGAATAATTTAATAACTATGTATATTAATATTAAAATAACCATACTAAAATTTAATAATAAATCATATTCATATGTCAATAAAAAGCTTATAGTCCTATTATAATGTAATGTATTGTGTTATCAACTTATCATATTGATTATCTAGTACCCATAACACAAGCAATGCTTAGCCTGATACAGTGTGCTGTGGATTGTCCAGCATTATTTATTAATCTTGCATTGTTTTGTTTCTATAGTCTTATAGCGATTTGAATGAGTTGCGTTTTAGTTATTTGACGAGATGCAAATCGGAGTCTATTTTGTGGCTGTCACACACACAACACACACGTTGCCAAAAACGAAGAAGTCAATTGTCACGTCTTGCTTTTAAGATGGTAATTGTTTCCCAAATAAATTGTTATCCGATTCATTCGTTACGAATCCTTTCCTTCAGCAACTCTGAGCATAGCTCTCTCCATAGCTCGCTGGGCGACTTTAAACTGGTGGACCAGCCCTACTGTGAGTGGCCACGTTTCAGCTCCGTAGGACATGACACGGGTAGGACGCACTGATTGAAAACTTTCGTTTTCAAGCATTGCGGTATGGATGACGAGAACACTCGACGTAGTTTTCCAAACATTTTTTTTTTTTTATTTTTTTTTTATATTGCTGGACAATTCACACAGCATTATCTAGCCCCAAGCTAAGCAGAGCTTGTGTTATGGGTACTAGATAACTGATATACATAATACAATACATAGATATTTTTTATTATACATCGAAGACGACCAGAACACCCGGAACAAATACCTGCAGATCGTACAAATATTTGTCCCAAGGCGGGAATCGAACCCGCAACCTTCTGCGTCGCAGGCGGACCTTCGCCCACCGCGCCACAGAGGTCGTCACATTGCCCAACCTAGCTGTATCCTCCTCTAGATCCACGTACTTTGCGAAATGTGGATTTATCCTGTGGTATGATGGCCCTGAAAAGGTTGTAGGTATTGAAAATACAATAATCCTATTAAAACAGAGTAATAAACCTTCACACAAGTAATAAATAAACTTTCCTGAATGAAGTAGGTACGATAAGGTTTACGAGCTGGTCGATTGCAGGTAGGTAATACATTCCACTAGTCATACATTGTTGATGGTTGACTGACCACAGAAACCGCAGTGTTTTTCAGTTTGTTGATTATTTTCATGATTGGCTTAGCGTGTATCGAAATGAAAAAGTTGGTTTCAAAGTTTTATAAGTACATTCTCATACCTCAGGATCTCCGCAGGTACACAAAACATTATATACAAAACCTTCATTTGTCTATCCTATGGTAAGTCACTATAGGATAGTCAAATGAAGGTTTTATGTATTCGTGTGTGGATTATGGTCTACTACTATGAAAATTTTATAATGTTCTAAAATGTTTTCGACTTACTTGACTTTCACGGTAGGTACTTGATTTTCATAGAAAATTGCCCCAGTACGAGTTACGCAAAGATAGCAAAAAAAACTTTATTGTTTATTTTACTCTTATTTCATTTCAACCCATAGGAATTGAGGAAAGGGAGGAATGCCTAATTCCTCGCTTTCCTCCATTATCGATCATATACTACAGTCAGACGGGGGGAATCACTATTCTTTAAAATTTCTAAAAGAATAGTGATTCCCCCCGTCTTTTATGTGCAAATTCTGATGAAAATCAAAATTAAATACATAATGCTGGATTATTTATAATAACAATAATCGAATTCGAAGATTTTTGTAGTGTTTCGGGCAAACATTCATTTAAAATTAAGGAGGTATATGTCCAGCCGCGGACTAACATAGGCTGGTGATGGTTCATTTAAAATAATATGTCTGAGACAGCCGGAATTTCCACATAGCAATTCTCCCGAGCACCAAAGAACACAAACACACAAAAGATTATCCCGATTTAGATTCATTCAGACGCATGAATAGCTGAATGCTTAAGCCCACAACAGACGGGAGTTATAATAGATATTAATATAAAAAATATGTCGATATGTATAGCACGACCTATATTGGTATAGTAAGACATGACGACCGCAGAACTAATGAGTACAAATATATATATATTAAAGCATAGCAACCGTCTGTGGCAGCTTGCTATACCGTATTATATAGCTTACTATAATAACATATATTATAGCTCCGTCTGTTGTATTAGGTTTTATGTAGTCACGGTTGTCATAGAGATAAATGACTACGGCCCACATACTTTTGAAAGTATTCCAAGAATACTCCTAGCCTGTGTCTTGGAAATGCAGTTTGTTGGTGGCGATTCCGTAAATAAATTTAACAACTGGAAGAACAATGAAGCTCCCTGTTCAGGATAGGACCAACTCACATGGATAAAAAAAACTGCATTTGCTCTACTGTTCTAGCCCCAAAATTACAAGGGATTCAATTGTGGATAACTGCATTTGCTCTACTGTTCTAGCCCCAAAATTACAAGGGATTCAATTGTGGATAGACAGTAAAATAAATCTGAATTGCAGTAGGGTCAGCTGCATATTTCAATGTACAAGCACATGGCGTGATTATGTTTATGTTTACGATCAGAGCGGTGCACTTGGCTGATAGCCAGGCATCCGGCAAATCGTGATATTTTATGTCGCCTGTCTAATCTTGTGTCCTGTCGTGTCACTGCACTTTACCACAGCAGCTAAAACCCCCACATTAACGCTTTTCCTGTCCAGCCTCTATAACCACACGCTGCTCTACAGACTGACTAACATGGGCATTCGATGTGTTTTATTGAAACTCCCTGACGACGATCAAATCTTCCTAGATCTCAACTCAACTTAAAGTTTATAAAGTGATTAGTTTATGCCCACTTATCAAGTTGGACCATCACTGCCTTACTAAGTACTCTCTTTGTATGAAGTTTGATTACAACGCGCACTAGAAAATCAGCATCGAAACGGCATCGCCTCACTTCTTAAGGAATTTACACACCAAAGTCGACGACACAGTTAGTGCAACATTTCATTGTAGCCAGCCAATAGTGTTTTGTTAACTTATCGGTGGCCCGCCGACTTGGTTGCAGACTCCATTTTTTTTCATTAATCTTGATGGCTGCGACACCATGCGATGGACTGGACCTTCGTTTCCGAGTTGATGTGTTCATAGTTGCAAGTTGCAACCATTGAAATGCAGAGAAAAGTACAGGACGTCCACAAGAACTACAAAGCAATGATTGTTCAGAACTAGGTCAGATGTCGGTCAACGTCTCCAGTGTCTCGACAACTGGCCATTACTATCGATTTTGTTGACTCGATTGTACGGAACCACTGAATCAAGTATTGATACGATGGACCCCACATGATAAGGTTATTGCTATCTCTCAGTGTATTAAGTCATCGGAATAAGAGAGGGAAGAATAAGTAAGCGTTAACGTTTGGTGGGCAATTTCCAGAGCTTTCCTTAGTGTATTTTCATGCGACGAGAAACAGTTTCCAAAAATAGATGACATCGCGGTAGGATCACTGGTTTAGGCGTGTTGTTTGGATGTTGAAAGCGAAATTATTTAATGATAAGTAATACCAATCGTTAAAAGTACTTGCTGGAATATTACAACGGACATTTTTATATACTAATAACTATAACAAAAAAAATATTTATGTAACGTAATTCACAAAACAATAAAATCCTCCTGTTTTATAAAATTTCTTGAAAGTACGACATCATACAATATCCATACATCCCCACTAATAATAATTATATATTCGAAAGTTACTCAGCCTGTCTATTTCTATCTGTCTGTCTGTTACCTTTTGACGCATAAACGGCTGAACAGACCTAAATGGGTCTTTAGTCATCTGAGGCCGCTCTAACTCTTCCCGTGGGATCATTTGACCTAATGAGTATTTTGAATCGGACAATTGATCCCATTGATACATTTTATGATTTGTATAGACAAGTAAAAAAGTAATTCGACATTAGGTTGAAGAAAACAATAATGCAACCACAAACGCAACGTGCGTGCGAAGACGCGGGCAAAAGCTAGTACATACATTATCATTAATTAAAATGTATTAATAATCAAGAGTTTGGAGGCCTATACCCAGCAGTGGGTGAAGTCGGGCTGTGGATGATGATGAATAATCACAATAGTAGGAAGCTATTTCTGGAACAGTCGTACAAGGGTGGCATTTAATGAAGTGCCAACGGCAACTGGAAGATAAATATAGACCGCGATCAGACGCTAAAGGTCAGAGACTCTGAAAAATAATACGTAATTATATATCATGTTTACTTTTACGATAAACATTTAAATATGTTTATAGTAGGTAAATGCGTCATATGAAGACTACGATAATGGAATGGAATTTGTTTCTATTCAACTATAAGTACTTAGAAGAAGATAAAATGAGAGTACACACAAGTATAATTCTGCAATTACCCGCAATTACAAAATAATTCAAGACAATATACACAGTATCATCTTGCCCCAAACTAAGCAGAGCTTTTGTTGTGGTTACTAGATAACTGATGATAGATAAATGACAGCGAGTTATCGGAACATTTCGTAGGGAATTTATTAAAACTGAAACACGGAACACGTGAAAGAAATTAATAAGAACCTTACTAACCGTTTTCAAAGACCACGCAAATACAAATTTCCGAGTCCAGATACGGATACAAGAGGACACCTAACAAACAAGCAACACTTTCCAAATCGGTAGGTATATCATAAAATTTCAAGCTAATCTGTATAACGTTATGTATGCAATAAATGTTTTGATTGTGATATACAACATACTTAGTAATCAAGAAGTGCTTATTGCATCGATCGTATAATGGTATCTTATCGTTGCACAAGTATGTACTTCCTCTATTAAAAACATTTGAAACCAGAAAACGTTGTTACTATGTACGTATCGATTTACGAGACTTGCAAACTGCTGCTAATAATAAATTTGTATAAAAATTCAAATGGTAGCTGAAGCTTTGTCCAGAGATTATATGCAGGAATCCTGTGAGCGAACATTTTCTATATTTATCGAGTTAGATAACTACGTTTATCTGTTTTTTAGTAAATTCCTTCTTCCTACTCTGTATAAATCGACTTTATTAAAAATGACGCCGAAGTCTTGTGTTAGTCGCAGTTATTAAGTTCTCGCTCCCACAAAACTGTGATTAGTAGCTTAAAACTGTAGCCACACATTTGACATTGCAAAAGTCAACATTATTGAATATATCTAACGATAAACTAAACACGCAAATACATCGTGGCAACAGTAATAGTGCAGAAAGAACAATAAAGATTGGACATCTAGACACACGATAGGTAAGTAAGTTGATAAAAAAACCCACACGGAGCAAGCCCGTGGTGGCGATATCATGTCGGCTCAGACTGAGTATTTGGATAATGCGATATCCAATTTATCGGATCAGACCAAAGATTTGGATGATTCGATAGATTATCTAATAATTCTAATAGATAGGAGTGAATTGGCGATAAATTGATGATATACCTTATGAAATGACACAAATGAAACGGAAATTTACTGATGGCAAGTCAAATATAAAAATAGAATACGATTTATCAAACATGATGCAACCCAACTGCGTGCAATAGTTTGAGAGAATGAACAAAAACACTGCAGGTAATGTCGTTCAAAAATCGAGAATGAAAAAGCACATCTAAACTTTTTGCACGATTTGATGGGATTAGAAATAACTATTCAAAATATTATATTCTTGAAAATGTTATATCTGTTCAAATTCAAATCGACTTTCTTTCTATAGTTTACTGAAGAGCTTGAAAAAGAAGATCACGACTATAATGCGTGAATCTTGTGCATGTTCAAGTGTTCATGCTTTATCAAGGTTTACTCAGTAACATAATCCATATAAATCTGTTTAGAAGGCTGTATATTATAGTGTTTTATAACTGCAATCCTTATGATGAAGTCTGCCCTACTGTTTACCAAGTAAGAAACGTGCGTATTGACTTTTTGAAAAGCTCAATACGCTTATGCGCGTTATGTTTGGAAGATTTTATAGTGACGAAACGATAGCACCCTTGACCTGCGTAACTTTAGATGATATTGATCTATGACAGTAGAAATAATCTTATTTTATTTGTACAAGATAGTGAATTTTGTTGTTTGTTTTATACAACGAAGCCTAGCGCATCGCATAATAAAACCAGTGATGAAAAATTCATCATCATCATCATCAGCCTATATCAGTCCACTGCTGGACATAGGCCTCTCCTAATGAGCGCCATAGCGCCGCCCTGTCTTCAGCTTGCCGCATCCAGCATCTGCCAGCAGTCTTTCGCAAATAGTCATCCCACCTGGTCGAAAAAATGAAAAAATATTACAATTAAATTATTAGTAATGGTAAAAAGATTATAGTATTTATATATAATAATTATAGAGAAGAACTTGTATTCAGCGAATTTATATGAGTTATTAATTGAGGATCAAAACATAATGATAGAGTAAGGCATTCCTTTTTAAGGTAAAGACAATGTGCATAATGATTTCACTGCTGTTACTATTCACACAAAATGTTATGATAATAATCGCATTATCATTGCATAGCTTTGGAGCAAATATTTAAACTTGACAAGTAAGCCCTATTATTACTAAAGTTATGCTATGCAGTTCAGGGATAATGATTGTCTATAATAAATAAATAACATAGGTACAGCAGGTAACAAGTAAATCACACTGTAATATCAAGCGATGAACTGAGTTAGTTTCAGGATGCAAAATGTCACACAGGAAAAATTCAAGGTATCTTCGTGTATATTTTTCAAAGACCATTGTGAATGGATGTTGTTGCAATTTGATCGCATGTGATTGAGCTGTAATGATCAAACAAGAGCTTCTGAAAATAGAGTGACTTTTCAGATTTCAGATTTGATTCAACCCCAACTCCTCCCGTGGGTGTCGTAAGAGGCGACTAAGGGACATACACCTGGGGTGGGCAGCAGCGCCTCTTGCAGAATAGACAGTGGCGGATCATCCCCAAGGCAAAGTAGGCATGTGCCTAGGGGCGCGAGGTTCCAGGGGGCGCGCGCGCGGAAAATTTTACACTAGTAAATAATTAAATATGTAAGGTAATACCTAAGTATAAAATTTATTATATGAGTAATATAATTAATTTTATACTTATCCGCCTCCTTACAAAATACAAATGATTATTTAATTTTGTCGAAACTTTTTATTTTTGTTCTATGTGTAGAAACATAATAATAAAAAAGAAGGGACTCAGCAAAAATCTGATAATTAGTATGATGATATTGGTTGACGAGCGCCAAAGGCGGCTTTAGCGGCGCACACGGGCGCAGGACCATAGGGGGCGCCATGCAATGCACGCCGGTGGCAGCCCCAGGCCTGCTAACCCACACCATGAACCCTTGTTATGCCCGAGGCGACGCCACCCCCGGCGGCACGGCGGCTATAGTGAGGTATCTGTTTTAATATGTTTCAAAAGACAGCAACAATCATGGGCATTAAGCTGTATTACCATCAAAGGTGGCTTTTGTGGGTGCGCGGCGCACATCCGCTATTAGGATCCAGCGCTCGGTTTTCGTTAAAAAATTTGGTTTGAAATGACGCTTTAATCATTATGCATTAGGCTGGTTTTAAAATCATATCGTCAAAGATTCGCGAAATTTTGAAAGGCACGTGTTTTAATGCCGCATCTTATGTTTTACTGTTTATCTGCGCCGATCCTAGGGTAAAGCGAGCGGTGCCCACGCACCCATAACGCGAATTCCTTGTTCAAACAATTTATTTAGAGCGAAAAGTAATAGTTTGATGCGCCCATGTGGTGACTTCTGAGAGAGGAGTGAACTGCGCAGCTGAGCGTGGTACGTGCGTGCGTGCGTACAACACCGATCACTACAAACAAAAAAATTTACGGCTCGCTCCGCTCGCCGTTGTTCTCTATCTGCTGTGGTCTGGATGTTTATGACTTCGTAAAATTTTCTGTTAAACCACTGGATTGTCTCGAACTTTTTTGCTAGTTCGCTCCGTTGTTGCCGTAATTTCTATTGTTTTTGCTTCCATATTTTCTAAAGAATTCGGTGATAATTTTATTACCGATAGCCACAAAAGTTTTGCGTTTCAACGTTCGCATACCTATCTTATTTAATCTTGAAAAATCACAAAAAATGCGGCTCGCTCCGCTCGCCGTTATCTTTCTTTCCTATCTTTCTAGCTGACCCCGCCAAACCCAACGATCTTGGCTCTAACTTTGCCATTTGACAACCTCCTTAATCATGCTAAACAAAAGCATGAAAATAATTGCGATCTAGTTTTTTACCTGTTTTATATACTTTTTACTCAACCACTGAGGAACTTTATCGTTGAGAATAATGCAATCTCAAAAGTAGGTAGTCCATTGGTTTAGTGTCAATAATCCGAAACAGAAACAAAATGTAGGTATTAGATTTATTTTACCTAATGTAAAACAAGTTAAGGCTGATATAAACGTAAAAGGAGAAACGTTAGAAATTGTAGAAAGTACCGTATTTTTAGGAATCACCTTAGATAATAAACTTCAATGGTTCTACAGCGTATGCAGTAAAAAAAGATCCGTCATCTTACAGACGTGGTTACATCTAGACTTGTTTAATTCAGCTACTTCCACAGTATTATGTCGTGGTATACTGCTGTGGTGATACGGTGTAATATCTGCAGCGTTCCCGCTGCAGATATTACACCGTATTTGTGCTGCAGAAGAGGGCTGTTCGTGCAATCTATAATATGGGTCCCAGAGAATCCCTGCGTGATAAATTCAAAGAAAAAAAAACATAGGTAGTGACAGTACCATGTCAATATTTTTATGAAACCTTGTTATACACTCATAAGAATATCAATCGGTTCCCCAAAAATAGCGATATAAATACTAGAAATAAGGATAAACTCGCTGTGCCCACAACAAGGTTACACAAGATTAATGTACATACCTATCTTTTAAAGGGCATTGTATACACTTCTACAACAAAACTCCAAGAGAGTTGCAAAAATTGACAATATATAAATTCAAACAAATTGTTACACAGATCCTTTGTAAAAAGGCCTACTATAAAATATCAGATTATCTAGTAGAGGATAAAAAGCTTGGGACGAGTTTTGCTCCAACTCGAAAACTAACATTCTAACAAGGTAAAGGTTTCTTGTACGCTTCTTTACTTTACCTTAAAAAGATTGAAGCGGACAAAAAATCAAAGTGATCACCTTATTTCCTAGTTTTACTTATGGGTCATTCCATTGTGACGGGTGGGACATTCTAACTCCTTTTTGCTCAAACTTCAAGTAATTTCTCAAAAACTACCAATGCTATCAGTTTCAAAATAATGTCATAACATAACTAGATAATAGCTTTATATGAAAACATATAAATGTAGTCCTGAATTACACAGTTGACTCAGTAAATTGACATTTACTAAGTGTGACGGGTGGGACACCCATGACACCCACCTATCTAAGTGGATGGCTTTGCTTCCCAAATTAAGACAAACCATCAATATGTTGTTAAGCAGCTTTCTCATATATTGTAGCTAGATAGATAAGGTCCCATTTTAAATTAAATTACCATTATTTTATTTGAAAATTATCGAAATAATGCCTCATACAGTTTGTGACGGGTGGGACAAGTAACAATTACGTGCGATTATTTCAAGTCTACGACATAAATCTCGCAAATAAAACACACACACCTGCTTAGACAAGCATATTAACTATGCACCTGGATAGAAACACTCTAACAAAAGTTATAAAAACGAAAAAAAGTGGTTTTAAATTTTTTCGAAACTAATTGGAAAAAAATCTTCTGAGGTCAGTCCACATCGAAATATAACTGTAAACAAGTATTTCTCACGTGAATTTAGCTATTTTCCCGACGTTTCAGCTGGTTTAGTCAGTCCATGACCACGTCTGAGCATAAATCTTCTGAATGGTCGAAAAAAATTGATATAAACGTGATAAATACCCGTAAATCATAATATTATTACTAAAACTATATATATGTGTCATAATCAAACTTTACAACTTGCACTTTAACGCAGTAAATCACGAATTCATCAAGGCTTTTTTTGGTCCCACATGCCGTTGTGACGGGTGGGACACCGTTTGTAATCTCAATATTTCGTTAAGTATTTACTTGCGCAATGTTCCATGTAGCCAAAACCATTACACATAGCATAATTGTTACTTTTGCCAAACCGGAAGGCAAAAGATGCTATATTTTTAGCTCAGGATAAAAAAGACTATGTTTTGCTGTGACGGGTGGGACACCCAATAAGCATTTTGTTGATGCTTTATAACTTCTCAACAAAATTACTCTCATATAATAACTTGCCGCTGTTTTAAACGCCTTGAATTGTATTTGTCTCATGTCGAATCGCCTTTTACAGTAATACATTAGAAGGCAAAGAAAAGTATTACAAACATGAAGAAAAAATACCTTACCACAGGCAATCGCGCTACAGCTGTGTTCAAGATCAATCAAAACTACGAAAATCGCAAAAACATTTAAAAAATTGGTCTATTCCTATTGAATCAATTCATTGGCTTTGCTGTAATGACATATTCAAGTACAAATTATGTAATTTATTATTTTGACCTGGGGTGTCATCTTCGCTGGAATGACCCTTATGTAATCTGAGTTTTGTGACATGTCCAAGAGTTGTTACCTATGTTACTAAAACCGGGTGGTTTTAGTAACATAACAACTCTTGGAGCCGCGGCAAAACTCAGTATTGGGGGTCCAATACTGAGTTTTGCCGCGGCTCGTTCACAGAGGGGCGCATAAGAGAGGCTTGCCTAGGGCGCTGTCGACAGTTAATCCGCCTCTGAGAATAGATCTACCACCAAACTGCGATCCCCAGCCCGCATGCCCAGCGGCATTATCCCCATGAGATAAAAGCCAATAAGGCGCTTATCAAGGGGAGGCTTACTTCCAGCAGTGGACCAATATAGGCTGTTGAGGTTGGGGTGAGGTTTTAATAGATTCAAGACAAATATTGCTTTAATTAAAAAACACATAACAAATAATGCTATAATAGAACCCCAGTATCTAACTGGGTTCTTATAAAGCATTATTTGACAATTATTGCATAATATAGCAGATACAATGGTTACTAATATATATATATATAGACGATAGACAAGTCTTAGCTGAAATCCCAAGCGTATTCTAGTATAAACTATGAATACAATCGTCTACTCTTCAGGGTATGAATAAAACCAGCCAAGTGCGAGTCGGACTCGCGCACGAAGGGTTCCGTACCATTATCTATAAGAACGGCAAAAAATATCACGTTTATTGTATGGGAGCCCCCTTAAATATTTATTTTATTCTGTTTTTTAGTATTTGTTGTTACTTGTTATAGCGGCAACAGAAATACATCATCTGTGAAAATTTCAACTGTCTAACTATCACGGTTCATGAGATACAGCCTGGTGACAGACGGACAGTGAAGTCTTAGTAATAGGGTCCCGTTTTTACCCTTTGGGTACGGAACCCTAAAAAGGCTCGCAGTGTAATTATGCTAAATATCTAAGCATAATGTCACCTGCAAGAAATGCGTGTCTATTTGTACAGATACGGCCTTGGGAGCAACTACGTACGCAGTGCTAGCGCTTCTATAGACATCTGATAAACAAGTTCACAATGAACTCTAATTACGTTAGTACACTGTTGTTGGTAGACGTCGCACGGGGCGTCATTTGATTTCGACGGGAAATATAACAGAAAGAAATCCTAAAGTGTGAAGATGATGTTTTCAGTTAAATAATTAGAAGTAATTAATATTAATAATATTTAGGTATTTATAAGAAGTTAATTATTTAACTGAAAACATCATCGTCACAGTTTTTAGGATGCCAATTTGGCTTCTACGTGGTTTCCAATGAATGTGTGTCCAATGAATTTGGTTTGAATTGTTGAATGTGGTTTCCAATAAATGCCTCTTACTTCAGTTGAGACAACTTCGCAGCTCCTGATATTTTGAAAGTAGCTCATATACGACACAAACACGTGTCTCAAAGACCTTCGATGGAGACAAGCAACAATTGTGCAGAAATTGTTTATTTTTTTAGTACTTATCTACGCTACTCCGTATTCATAAATTATAAACACAGTATAATTAGCAACCCAATACTATTTACAATACTATGTGAGATGATATCACAGAAGAAAAACAGATAGTGGTCCCCCTCGAGAGAAGTTGTTTCGATGGGTTGGGTTCTAATGGGCGCCAAAAAGGGGAACAATGACCTTGTGAAGGTCGTGGGAGGGTAATGCGATGCGCAATATTGACAACTGGCTCCAAGAGGAAACGGTAGGCTACAGTAGATATATCAAAATGATAGATATGAATGAATGATCAATTAAATAGAGTAGATAACTGTTTTTCTGCGAGTGGAGATTTTATATGATTTGCAGAGATACGTCAATCGTCTATGAACGAAGCAACACGTCTCTCACACAATAGAAGAAATTAATAGCTGCAGGTAAATGGTATTCCATTGTTTTAATATTACGACGGTGACGAGATGATTAATTTGAACCGTTCAATTTAACTATCAATAGTTACATCATTAATTGGTGTAATTTATGCAGTGCCTTGTGGTGCCGACGTAGAATTGTATCACCCCATCTCTTCGAGTGGGTGTCGTAGGAGGCGACTGGAGACACGGGAGGATTATAGGCATTACTCCCAGTAGTAGTCAAGTAGCCTATCATATTATTATCTGATTTGTGTAAAGGTTAAAAATGTGCGCTTGGTTACATATATGTATTTTCTTTACATCTCATTTGCATAGATCACAAAAAGAGGATAAAATCCTACAAATCTCACGTCCTTGAATCAAGGAGACTATTCATTGAACAGCTGCGACGACGCCGACGTGCAACGAAAAAACAGGACTGTCCGGTTCTATATTTATTTACCGTTGCTCACAAACATAACAAACATGTTCATTTCCAAAGCACATCATAACGACAACCAGTCCACTCTTGGATATAATAAGTAAGCCTTCCCTACGTTTTAAGTAAATGTTTTAAAAATTATGTACGTACAGTTCAGTTTAAGAGTCTAGTAGCTAGGCATTTGCAACTTAAGCTAGGCGTTCTTTTGTTCCTTGTTCCTTCCCGCATACATGTCAATGTCAAACTAGTAACTACACCAAAAAAAAGGTATTAATAATAGAATTCCGGTGATTGTTTATGCTCTTTGCAAAAGCCTACATAAGAATACAGGTTTATCTGGGAATCCTAGAGCCTAGTAGGATAGGATTACGTTTATCGAAACGTAATTCAGTTTATGAGCCTAGTAGGTCTTGGTCATGAAATTGTGAACAAATCGTCGCATGTTCACAAAAAGGTACCTACATAACAGTGACATTACATGCTACTTGTATAATCACGATTATGATGGTAATTCAATGTTAGCATACACATTGTAAATTGTGATCTCGAGTTAGTTTAAACCTGTTCATACTGCGTAAGTTGATTATAATATGAATGGGAATTTCCCGAAGTATTTTATTTTGCAAAGTCGCGTAGTAACTTGAACTTACTGCCATCTCGTGTACTCAAGAATTAAGATCAATCCCAAGAATAGTTTAGTGCTTCGCATAGTTTAGCGAAAGGGTGCTAAAAACTTCAATATAAATCTGATTTGCTCTAGAGGACAGAATTGACATAAATTACAAAACGAGTGACGATACTTCTCGGCATCCTTTCAGCTATTTAAGACGACATACCGTACAGTCTGAGATTTTGTGGAAATTTATGTAGAATAATAAAATTTGTAAGACAAGACAAATAATTGGTATTGGTTATAGAAATAAAACTGTGCATATTAAACTAATCTTACCAAACATTCACAGGGACGATCGCACTGAGTGGAACTACACTGCAGTGGAACTGCGCGGCACGACGACGCGCGACGCGGACAATAAAATTATTCTTTGTATGAAATCGTATAAGATAGAACGCACTTCGCGTCAGTGGAACTGCGCGGCTTTTTTGATGAGTTGGTCAAATTTTACGCGCAGTGCCGCGGCGCACAGTGCAGTGGATCGAAAAAGCCCCATCCATAGACATAGAACTTTTTTTTGCAAACATACTTTTTCTTTTTGGAAACCAACACAAAACCTTTTAAGAGCCCAAAATATCGTCAAAATCACGATAGTTGTCTAAATATGATATATTTTGGGCCCTTAAAAAGGTTTTGTGTTAGTTTCCAACAAGAAAAAGTTCTATGTCTATAGAAGGGGCTTTTTCGAGTATAACTAGTAACTACACCAAAAAAAAAACGTATTAATAATAGAACTCCGGTGATTGTTTATGCCTTTGCAAAGGCCGACATAAGAATACAGGTTTATCTGGGAATCCAAACCGTACGATTTCTCTCCTGGGGGGAACATCGTTCTCTATCACAACGTATCTACAACCGAGATAGCGTCAACACTATAGATTATGTTCCAAGGTTGGTTCAATCAACCAAAGTATTTGTACTCCATTAGTACATGACCTGCTCACCTATCCACTCCTCCAACCGATAATGACACCTTACTGATATGATAGCGAAGTCGCACGATTTATTCGTAACTGCGCAGTTTATCGAGATACTTATAGGTATTGTTGTATGCGATGAGATATTGACTCCCGAATAGTCAAACGCAATCTAGATTTAAGCACGCCCCAAGTGTCGAATTTTAACAGATTTTCATCGAAAACTGTCCTAAAATCGCGACTTGAGACGTACCTATTCAAGGATATTTTTCCTGTCATGCGGATTTCGGGCCGCGTGCGGGGATCTTGTCTGCATGCGGTCCACCCGAAACCAATCATTTCATTTACGTATGTTCTATCACGCGGGCTACATGCACGCGGAAAACGGATTGGCTGGAGCAATTATAGGTTTCTCCGAATTTCAGTAAATTCAGATTAAGTTCTGCATGAATTTGTTTTACGAGATGTAACAGTAAAATACAAAAGCCATAACAGCAGTTCCTTCCATAAACTGGACCATTTGGCATGTCACCAACGAAAATGAGTCCACGGCACGTTTCTGATTCTTTTTTACTTGAAAATTTGTAAGACCATGAAGAAAGCCAAATTACCAAATAAATTTAGTTTAGGTTTTATTTTATTTCTGGCAGCTACAGGACATTTAAACTACTGCATACGTTTTTACATGTAATAGTTTGAATAACTTGACATAGTGTGGTATCTTAAAAAGGCGTCTCAAATTACACTTGGGAAAACGGGCTAGCTAGTAGATAAGTCGCATAGAGAGCCGATTCGTACAAAACGGTCAGTAAGAGTGGTCACTTGGTTGTACGCTGCTGGACAATTTTTTTCCGAGAGCAACCCGTAAGCGTAACCAAGCCTATACGCCAGCAGCGCAGTCCTAGTGTTGTATAACAAATCGATTCCGCGGTTGGAATTCTGCCAAGTGTAAGGTTACCGGAATCGCCCGTTTTGTTTTAAAATGGCGATAAGCCAGAATACTAGTCTCATGATTTGAACTTGAAGTAAGAATGTCAAGAAGAAGTGATTTGAAGATCATCAAAAATAATATACACTGCATACAGCGAATTGTCGCTTTTAAAAATGTTTTTATTCACTTTTGTAGCTGCGTCTATATTAAGGTTAGTACTTATATAGATAGATACATTTCAACATGATTATGATACTCGTAATTATTAATATAATAGTAAAATCCGATACAAAACGGAAATATAGTCGAATACCTACCTATATAGTTAGTTCACAAAGGATAAGAAAAATTAATTCTTAGAAGTTGCCGAGGCGACTGATTCTGTCCTTGGTTTTCATAACGAATTATAATTAGACGACCGAATGTCAGAGCTGGATCAATAAACTGTAGGTGACATTGGCAGTACCATCGTACCTTACGTACCTACCTAGGTCACAGATAACAAGGTATATCCTAGGTTTCTATTATGTACCTAGCAGTAACTTTAATGGTGGAATAGTAATAACGATTACTAAAACCTACTGAAACCAGAACAAAGTGAAGCATTATCGATATTAGTGTCACAGAATATAATTCTTATTTTTCTTTGACTTATAGGCTACTTGTAGGGGAACGATCAACCAGATCCACAATTTATGGTTTGTGATAAATTATGTCAAGAATTCTAATGGCCAATAACAATAAAGAGCATTGGGCTAAAACGACGCGAGCGGAGCGAGTCACATAAATTTTTGATTTAAGACTTTAGCGGCAGTTGCAGCAGCATATCAAACATTTACCTAGTAAGATACTAAACGAAAAAGATCCCGAGTTGCCACTTTAGGCGGGTTTAACACAGGCACTCTAAAGTCCATAGAAGACCTAGAAGGTTCACCTCAGCTGGGCGCAGTATCTACAACTGGTGCGGTATACACTGGCGGTCAGGAGTTAAGGAAAGCTGCTTTGTTAGCCGAGTGTGTCACCCAGCTGACTGACAGCACCTCGGTAAGCAAATAGAAATATCTAGAAGGCTCACCTCAGCTGAGCACAGTAGAACTGGTGCGGGATGGCGGTCAGCACGCCGGCACCATCGCCGGTGTCGTTGTCGCAGGCGCATGCACCGCGGTGCTCCATACGCTTGGCCAGCACTTCGGCATCGCGGACGATCTGCAGCAAAATACGTCTTAGAAGTGCCTACTGAACTTCCGTGGCGGTTTCGATCTTAAAGGATGATTCAAGCCCAGAATTTGAGTGGTCCTATCTCAAATTCTGCACATGGATCAGTCAATCTATGTGCGAAAATTAACACTTTCATTGTCCAGGCTCGGTTAGGCAGTGAAAGCGTTAAACTACCGATGTAGATAGGCATGTGCGTTGTGGGTAATGAAAGTGTTAAACGGATTTAATTTGGGATTTTGTCAGCAATTCTGAAGTAATATACTTATAAATACCAGGGTGCATAAGCTTACTCGTTAAAACTGATTAATTCTAGCATCGGTTTTGTCGAAATTTTAATTAAGATAATTTTAATTTCGACAAAACCGATGCTAGAATCGAACGAAATTGCGAAATCCAGCAAAAAGTTTGTCTGCTTACACGTTTCATAAGATGCATTCAAATCTAAGCAAAATACAAGCGCTGCCGCTCCCGGTAGCGAGTACCACGTAGGTAGGTCTGAACCGTCCTTGGGCCAGAGCAGCTTAGTTTAAAAGTGGTTTAAACCTAGTGGTTTAATAAGGATTATACTCTGGGTAATTTCTAAGAAATTAATAAATCCCAAAAATTTGCGATCCCGACGGGATTCGAACCCGCACCTTCCCCTTCAGCGCAGGGGTGCTCTTTTTCCAACTAAGCTACGTGATCTTATCTAGTCGGCCCGAAAATCTAAGTAAGTGTAAGTGCCGAAAGAACTCCCAAAGGATTATACGGTAAGAACTTACTTTATGAGAACGTTTCCCGTCGATAGCAACCACAAATCCGACACCGCAAGCCTCGTGCTCGTTCTGAGGGTCATACAAGCCTTGCTTAGCCGGCTCTTCCCACTCCATACCTGGAAAAATGCTGGGTATAACAGTATGCCATGCCATAATGTTCTTCTGAAAAAACATCAGAATTTCGTCCTCTTGAAATAACATCTAAGAGCTTTACCCTCTTAGCTCTTAGAAGGACAAAAAAACAGAAATGTATTTTAGAAGTGGAACATGTACATAAATTGTATTTCAAATCAATACTTATATATTGGTGACTTTTACCGCATGGGAGGTAATGCTCATAATCCCAGCACATAACATTCTATACATTTTTAGACTTTTTTTAAACTGTCTAATATAACATAACTGTTGGACAAAGTTTGTTAAATAATTTACGCGAGAAACACAAAAAAACATTAAATTGAATACATAAAAACATGAGAAGGGAAGGCCCCATACTGATTGTTGATTTGTCTGGATAAAATCAAAAACAAATTATGAAATATATATACCTACTTTTTGTTCTCATATAATAGCTGATTTAATAGAAAGACAATAGACCTCAGCCTAGAAAATAGATATTAAATAATAAATCGTAATCAAACAGTGATTGTTGGGTCTTCATTGCCCAGTAAGTGAAGTGGACCAGTTTAATAGATCAGACAGAATAGCTGGGGCGGAGAGCAAAAGGTGATTGATATGAATGGTGTGCAAAATTATAGTATAAATTTATAACATATACTTTATTGTGATGGAGATAGGAGTTATTCTTATCTGGTTTGTTTTAGTCTGGAGTATTGAAGATGTAATCACTCAGAGGATTTTCCACAACTACCTACAGTTTGTGTTTTTGAAATGTTCATCAATCAAACATTAGGTTCTAGATATGAACAAAAAATTACTTACCGTCTTTATTTCTATTATATATCCTACAAAAAAAATTGCTTGAATAGTAGGTAAAACCTCCTTAAAATTATGTGAAAAGATAAAACAATGTAAGAATTAGAAAAAACAATGCTGAAACTAGGTATGACCACAGAAGTACAGATATTTTTTTATTCAAACCATTACCTTGTCCTACAATAAGTTCAATGACATTAAACTGGTTTTAAACTCTTGAATCTTACTTAGAATCCACTTTTAAGTTACAGACCTCCTAAATAACAATTCAGAGGTGAATTCTAAAACAATATTAGGTTTTATACAACCGGAGTTCACAGGAGAGAGATTCTAATACATTAAAGATGTTTTAATCTAAGAGAAAAATTGTTTTTCCCTAGTAGACTAAAACATCTTTAATCTATTAGGAAAAAAATAATATTTTCTCACATATCTGGAAAAATAATTGAGACAAATAATTGCCAGAAGGCAGAAACTACAAATATTTTTCATAGAGAATGGACAATGTCTCTGACTGGCCCATTACCTATACTGTATCCATCGAGGATGAAGAATTTTTGTATACAAACGAAATCAGCTGATTTTTAGGTTTATCACCACGAAATTATGCAGGCGTAACAGAATTCCAATGATTTCACCATAAAATTCTACTTGATTTGTTACTTTTTTTAATCTTTACGTCAATTCTATGCAAAATCTAAGTATTTCAATTTACAAGGTCATTGTGTGCTCTAAAACGAAGATTAGATTACACACAGATTTTTTGTCTCTGTAACAGTGCCATTCCTTGCGAATTTCAGTTTCCCGGGAAGTAAACAATTTGGGTCCTTTTGAACAACGATTCTGAATATTACATCTTCTTTTGAAACTTTCGGAACTTATTAAACTAATAACTATTTATTATTATATGTTTAAGCACAAGATATCAGCCTTTATAATGGGTAATAAAGGTTGCTAGGTTATGTACTAAGTTGTTGCATTTTAGTTAGGTATGTTGTTATACATAGGTTTTATATTTAATCTTTTCTCTATATCTTTGGGTCATTAAAATTCAAATAGGACCTAAATTATTTACATGCTAAATATGCAAACGAAGAGAGCTAACCTAATAAAGAAAAATGTTTTTTACACCTCCATCAGCTGATTGAATTGTCAGAGATGGGTTTGTTAGTAAATATTCTCCATCCTCGATGGATACAGTATAGTGAGAATGCAATCTTTAATAAGTAGGTATTTATGGCCTATGATTCTCAAGAGCCCAGTAGAAAGGAGCTTTATAAATAAGACATAAGTAAACTGAGAACCTCCTCCTTTTTTGAAGTCGGTTAAAAATAGTCTGGTAATACCATAATACATTACAGACATGTACATTCCAGATGGTTGAATGAGTAACAAATATGTATGAAGCACATCTCAAAATTAAAATTTTATGGGAATAGGTCATAATGAACCATCTCAACCTTTACCTATTCTTTACTTACAAGACGAGTTCATTCTGACAGTGATGGATAGGTAATAGATAGGTAGGGACATAGGATGGTATATATTACTGTTGACTCAGTGATTAGTTTTGAGGAAAATTTTTACAAAACCACACACAATTTAAGTTTTTTTTAAATAAAATACCTACTAGGTACATCGCTGGGTTTTAGTTCTTATTTTAAATAATTGATTTGGTATGGATGTTAGAGTAGGTAGGTTATGTAGGTACCTACCGTAGTACAAAATAACATGCACTGATAAGATATCTACAATTTGACCTCATTTCGAGGTCAAGGGAGTCGTAAATCTTTGTAGATTATTTGGTGATAAAATACTTGCAATACCTACTTATTTCTTAAGTTGGTCATTAACGTAAGTACTACTACGTGCCAAATACTGAAATTAAGATTTTATAGGTAGGTACTAAAGGGTATTTTTCCCAAAACACTAAGTAGTTTAGGATATATACGAATTATTATTTTATGTACATTAATTGTTCTATGGTAAGCGGTAGATATTGTTGTCCGAGATAAATTGTACCTAAAAACCACGTACGCATTGCACGTGGAAGCCCACGGGCTTGCGAAATGCGCACCAACTACCCAGGCATGAAATGGTTTCTAGAAAATCCAAACAGAATACCCACCTTGGTGCGTTCGGGGTATTTAGAAAACTTTTACCGCCAACAACACAGTCTTAAATAACACTCTCACAGAAAAGTGATATCCGATACAATAATTCAGTAGTATTATTAAGGGCAATTAGAGCACAAAAATACCGGCAATTCGTAGTGACCGCTCTACGGACGACTACTTCAACCGGCGATCCGCGAATTACTAAAAAAAATTAGTGATTGGTCGACGGATCTGTCACTTTTGACATTTGAAGAATGAAACACGAGTGAATTGATATTGGATTTCAGTACTCTGATCTTAGAGTATAGGTATACTAAGACTCTGATTGGTTGACTAAAGAACTTTCCATTGATTTGCCGTTTCTACCAATTCCATTGGTTGAGTATGCCTTTACTTCATTGGTTCATGCTAGTTTAGTGTTTCCACCACTTTATTAAAAAGCTCCACTTACATGACCGTGATAAGGCTTTTACCTTAGAGTAATAAGGCACTAGAGGTGTTGTATATACCCATTTCAGTCACTCAAGAGAGAGATAAAAATATGCTTGTAGCCTGAGAAGAAATGAGATAGAATGAAAGTTTCTCTGTCTCTACCAGTGTGCCAGTTTTTTCATTGTTTAGCTCTTATATTATAAGAGCTAAACAAACATGCCGGGCACATCACATAGTATTTGTTGTTTTCGACAATGATACTTTCTGCTAATTAAATGTGTGAAAGTGACTCTGCGGGCGTTCCTGCGTCTCTCAACGATATAAATCTGAAGCAACGATGGTGCGGTGCAGTGTTTTTGGATGTAAAAGTGACGGTGAACGAAAAGTGCCGAGTTTGTCATTCCAATCGTAAGTACAAGCTCGTTTGACTTCAAAAAAGGTTTAAAATTTATAGTTTCATAGATTTCCGTACAGACAAGACTCAAAAACTATGTTTTAAAATAATTCTAATAAATATAACCTAAAATTACGAAAATTTAGGGTTGCCTGCACTCGAAAATAAAATTCCCCAAATGACGTGGCGCATTGAGACATGAATACCTACATCTACATACATTCTTAAAATATGTTTTTGTTTGTTACAGATTTCCCGAAAACAATAATTTACGTTTGCTTTGGATAGAAGCCACGGGTCGAAAAAACTGGGAACCCAAAAATATTTAGTAATTTGTTCAACATTTTCATAAAAATCGTGAACAAAAAAGAAACGCGAACGCATCTGTTCTCTTATGCTGTTCCAAGACTGGTAAGTAAAATAAATAAATACATAAAAAGAATCAGTGCTACGATGATGGGTGAAGGACTGTTTGAGATTTTTATAGAAAAATTATACCCACTTTGTGTTTTAGTCTACCTACTAATCAAAATACTAAATCGAAAATATTTAAATGGTATTGGGATTTGGTGTTACTAATATAACTTACTATTACTATAGTACCATATACAGGGTGTGTCAAGACCACTACCGAAAACAAAGGGGGGTGGTGCAGCACCCCAAAACAAAACGAATAAAAAAAACCGTTGTCCGAAAAAAAAATTCTAGCTGGAGATATGAATTTTTAAAGATTTTTATTTGTTTTGCTAGCCAGCAATGTACACGTAAGTTTACAAATGCCGTAAGTTAGTACCTAATAGGTATGTAGGTTCTTAGTCTTACCTAATTCCGGTGCAGTCTCGGTCGAATCAGAAATGGCACGAACTGCGCTCCTCCTCGTTCATGGCACAGCTGAGCACGTCTCCAGGAATGTAGGATCCTCGGCGCTTCTCGCATTTACCCCAGCATTTACGCTGCAGTCCGCGTACCTACTCGAGGGTTTCTCCTAGTAAAGTCCAAGACCTGTTCTTGCACCTGAACACCTACCCCTCTGCCACCCCCGTGCCTTTGGGGAGTAATACGTTCATTATTCGGGACCCTTTGATATGCAGCCGTGAAGACTCTAGCATCAGACGGATGTGTCTGATTGGGGTACCTATCCCGGTAAATGCGCAAGGCTCGTGACGCATTTCCTCTCGCTTCACCATAACACATTAGCAACTGTCCATACTACCTCGCACTAAACATAATAAACTCGTAAACAAAACACTAACATAATTAAAGACCTACTACTCTAAGACTAACGATTAATAAAATAAAAACACACCAAAACTAACTGAAAACTAAACTGCCTAATACCTAATTAGAAAAACTCAAAAAACAGAAGAAAAACACGAACGTATTGCAATTTTTATGCACCGCGCAAGTGTTCAGTGCGAATAATGAACACGTACTAAAAACAAAATGAATCAAAAGATTCTAGTGAAATTAGGTAAATAATGTCCTTTTAAAAAAGCCGAAAGACAATGCTCTGTCATAATCTCTTATGATTATGTGTCTTATTGGTACAGACATATGATTCAGTTTCCTTTTACACTACATTTTTCTTTGACAAAATGTAGGCCGACACAGTTGATGCCTATTACCTATTTGTAATTAGGGTTCAGTACTTAAAGGGTGCTAACGGGACCCTATTATAAAACCTCGGCTGTCTGTCGTCTGTTCGTGGTTTTAAACTTTTTCTGCGATTTACAAAGAATAGAACTACGGACAAGTGCGGTATTTTTCCGTAACTTTTATGTTTTGTAAAAAGCAGGTAAAATACCATAAAATAATTTGAATTTCGCGCCAACCCGCGACGATCACCCTTATTCCGCGGAAGCTCAAGTTTGTGATCAAGTGATGGATCACCCACCCATCGATCTAAATAAAATTCAGGAGATAACTAACTACTAGCCTATAAGTAGGTACCTATCTTATTTCTTACGAGATAGATAAAATAGGTACCACTCATGATGGTTGGTATGTTTAGAATTACCTTGCAGTAACATCGTTTAAAATAAAGCTACGGAACCAATTTTTTAAAGTAAATAAAATTTGCGCAAATTGTCGGTAAAAGTCAAAGGCGTTACACGTGCGTCCGCGGCCTGTTTGTCGGAAAGTTTGGAGAGGTGCCGCCGCGCCGCGCGCGTGTCAAAGGAAAGCCGAACTAGGTAGGTATCTATTCTCTAGGCAGGACGATGACCTCTGAAAATAAACGCGGGTCTGTCAGCTGTTCTTAACAAAAGTGGATACTTATTTCAGACAGATTAAATGTACCTATTTTAAATTTTGATGTTTCTAATCAATTCTTGGTATGCTTTCAAGGTCATGGCCGCGAATTAAATCGTAACCGCGCGCGTGTCAAAGGAAAGTCGAACTACCTATTCTCTAGGCAGGACGATGACCTCTAAAAATAAACGCGGGTCTGTCAGCTGTTCTTAACAAAAGTAGGCACTTATTTTAGACAGATTAAAAAATTAAAATGTACAGATTAAAATGTATTTTAAATTTTGATGTTTCTAATCAATTCTTGGCATGCTTTCAAGGTCATGGCCGCGAATCATATCGTAGCCGCGCGCGTGTCAAAGGAAAGCCGAACTACCTATTCTCTAGGCAGGACGATGACCTCTAAAAATAAACGCGGGTCTGTCAGCTGTTTTTAACAAATGTAGGTACCTACCTATTTATTTTAGACAGATTAAAATGTATTTAAATTTTGATGTTTCTAATGAATTCTTGGTATGCTTTCAAGGTCATGGCCGAGGATTAAATCGTAGGTAGTATGTACCTACCTACTAACTATTTATTGAAAAGATAAGTTCGTAGGCGCGGAACTTTCACGTGTCAGTAGGGTAATAACCGCGCCCGCGCGGATAGGGACCTATTTAGCTGTGTGGGGCGGTTGGTGTATTGCAATACATTGCTGCTTTTTTTATTTTATTAATTTTTTGCTTATTTAAATTACTTATTTAGGTAGATATGTTCTTATAGTGTTGTGCTATGGGTATGTACCTAGAAAAAAAATTAAAAAAATTTGATGGGTCGACATTTTTTTCGCGTTTTTTTTTCGCTAAATATTTTCAAAATCATGGTCTGATTGCACCCCCCCAGTTTTCGGTAGTAGTCTTGACACACCCTGTATAATTTTCATATTAATGCTTCAATATTTTATTTTAGGCATGCAAGATATATACTACGGAAAAGGTACGTGAGGAAAATCATGAAAACTTTGAGTTTGTAAGAGAAATACAACGCAGTATAAATAAAACCACCAGTGTAAATTAGTAAGTAGGTATGTACCGTTTAATTAGTGTAAGTACAATTTTATTTATCAAGTGTATGGGTATTGATTAAGGCTCTTTGATAGAAATAAAGACTGATTGATTTGTGATCCTATGATTTGTGGAGAGTAATCATAATCATCACACACAATGGTCATTATTACACGCCTATTCCCGATTGTCCCTACCCCCTGCGTTCCTACTAGGAACAATCGGGAAAAAAATTCTCGATTGTTACTACTAGGGACAATCGGGATAAATACATTCCCGATTGTTCCTACCTCCTTCAAACACTAATAAAAATGTCTTAAATTAGAATGTTAGGAATGAAAAAACGAATCATCGAATAAAGTAAAATAAACATTTTGATTAAATTTAAAAAAAACATATTTTTTTGACTGTGATAGACAATGTACCATGTATTTACTCTGACTACTGTCATCTATGTTATGCCTAATCTAAACTTCCAAAATAGCCAGGTGTTTTAAATAATGCATTGTTCTGCAACAAATAGGGCGTTTTTACCTGTCACAGGTAAAAAAGGGTTGACAACCCCCCTGCGAACATTACCCCTTTCTTGCCCCTTGCTAATCAATGCCAAAATTATTATCAGTCCAATCATATGTCTGAGCTACGTCGGAACAAAGTGCGTCTAGTTCTAGTGGATATGTTTCATTAGTTTACATAAAAAGGAGACATGGAACTATATTACTCCATGCCGGACATCAGTATCACACAAATTATTAGTCTTCTATCATGTATACTTTTAATTTTGTTTTATTCACTGATAAAACGAAGGCGGATCTTTGTAAATTTTGTGATTATAACTGTGATGCATAATAATTATCATTAGTGATGTTAAGACTGATTTTATTGTAATATAAGTTAATATTTATATTACTATTTCATGACAAAAGTTTTTATTTTACCTCACGTCACCCTTCAAATATTCGATGTAGTCAAAACTATATTTCTTATCCAATAATTCTTGATCAAAATAGGTAAAAGTTAAGTACAGTTAAGTCAGTGGCACTAGCGCACATAACAACATCATAGAACGCTTGGTGCGCTTTCCGAGAACGCTGGTTCAATTTTCAGTATTTGTCTCGGTGGCAAAACAGTCGGTAGGAACACGAGCAATTTTCTCCCTGCGTTACTAGGAACGATCGGGAATATTTTTTCCCGATTGTTCCTAGTATGATCGTAGCTAGGAACAATCGGGAATTTTTTTCCCGATTGTTCCTAGTAGGAACGTAGCGGGTAGGGACAATCGGGAATAGGCGTTATTACATACCTAATAAATAAAACAGAATATAAAATATTTGGATACATAGGCTAGGACGTAGGTAATATTGTGTTTAAGGTGTAAAAAATTTAATTTGGTTTTCTCTGCACATTTTACCTGAAGTATAATTTAAAAGTGCTTTTGAATTTCGTATAATGGTTGTCTTATCTTAGCAATACCTTATGTGTAAGATTTAATTACTTAAAAGAAATGTGATTTCCAAAGTGCAATTTTTATTGTTAGTTCTTGCTTGGTAAGTGTTTGAATTGATTATCTAGCAATAATATTATTTTCAAAATTACATTATTTTAGTATTTGAAATGATGTCTACTTACACGTTAGCTCGTATTATGTGGCGGTGGTAATAAATTTAAACGAAACCTAACATTGATACCTGAACGTTGTTTTATTTCTATGCTCATTAAATTAAAAGTTTACCTACTCCCGCATACGTAGGTACCTAATTTAATGAATGATGTATGATACTAAAATACCACCTACCAGACATGAAATTACGAACCTAAAGTCAGGGTAACAAAATTGTATGGCAACACCACTTCGTATTACTCTGTCCCTTTTTGCGGCCACGCATGCCACTCATCTAGTTAAATTCTCAATCTACGGCTTTTACGTACCTACTCTAAGCGTGAATGTTATTCTAGCTAGCATACTCCTAAAATGACGCAATTGATGACCAATACTGACGTTCCCAAAAACTTCGTCGTGTGTCCGTGGGACTCGAGCCCGCACCCCATCCTGAGTACGGGTGTGCTCTTCTCTTACGAACGAAACCAAAAACGTCTACAAATAAGTTTTGGTATGTGCTAAACGAATTGTTTATTAGAATTCTTAAATTATTGTATGGAAAGTTTGATGAGGCAGCAACATTTTTAGTTATTTCACATTTTTCGTTCATCATTCACTTTATCGACATTTCATTAAATTATTCGTTCATTCAGTAATCAGTTGTAGAAATGTACGCGTAGGTAGAGGTCGTTTGTATTTACTTTGAATATATTTACGAAACAAAATTGTTTTATGCAATTTCTGCATAAATAATTGGTTTTGAAATAAGTGTATACCAGAGTAGTGATTCTATTCGTGTAAGAAAAGTGCAATAGTGTTACATTTCGAATGATTTATCATTTTACAACAAGTTTCGCATAAGCAAAACCATTTTCGCGTACCTACGGATTTTGCCTAAGCACTATTAGGTACTATTTCGTGTGATTACCATTTTCATTAGCAAAATGAGTCTCAGTCGACTGTCTAGAGTAGCGAGGTGCGATTTGGTGAAAGTTTCTTCATCTAGCGCGCTGGTTTCGAAACTTTGGGGACCTTGCGGTTCGAGGGAATTGACCACATCTGGGCGGCAAAGTGCGAGCGTTGCTCAACACAACGCGAAGCCCGATTGGAACCGGGCTGTGAGTGAGGCTGAGAAGATCGTCGGGTATCCGACCTCCTTTCTGAGCCTTCGGTGGGTGCTGAGCGATGAGATAGCTAATGTGGCCCTCCACCTACGTAAGCTCGTTGGCAGCAACCATCCGCTGTTGAAGACTGCTAAGTAAGTTATAGAAAGTTAACTGCAACCTGCAAGGTACTTGTAATGTATTTTACTTTTTACAACACTTGGCTTCCTTTGTGTTCAGTGGGTAGTTGGGTATATAGGTACCTCTAATAATAAATTACTTAAGGGCAGGATATTCGATCCATTTTGTGAAAAGGACAGGCATAGAATTTTGTGTTCACAAGAGTGAGATAGGGCACAGCAACGCAAGCCCAAAAATCAAGTTTTTGCTTATTATCAAAATTAAAAAAGGTTTTGAGAAAAACTAACCGTAGAATATTCTTCAAAACGTCGTTGCCTATTTTCTGACATGTTTTTTGAGAGTAAAACGTTGATACACTAGAAGTACAACAACAAAAACAACAAAAAACTATCCTTTCTTCGTAATTTTTATCATCAGGTGAAGTGATAAATATCGTGTTTTGAACCGTAGAATAATCAATAATGTTAATCCAACTACAACATAAATTTTAGTCCAATCAAAACAAAGGATATTTGATCGTTTAAAATTTTATCGAAAATTGGCTAAATTCGAATATCCTGGCCTTAAGTACCTACCTACCTATTATTTGGAGCTCATAATCTTGGTAAAACCAACCTACTCCAGCCAAATTCGATGTTAAATATGTACCTATTTATAAACAAACCGCACAACTAAAATTTCATCGGTCGCCGTGTCTTTTTACGCAATTGATATTTCTTGACGATTTAAGATCTTTCCGTTAATTAATAGGTACCCACCACCTACCCATTGCTAGGGTACCTAACAATTAAACCAGAATCCTTGACGCCAAGCACGTGTGTTCTAGATATTCTGTTGTGGTTCGTTTACAAAATTTACACATCCTTATTATACCCGAAAAATATTCTGTAATAATTTTAGGTAAACATCCAAATTTGGCTGAAACACAGGTAAAAGTTGCCCTTAGTTTATCATTCAAGCTACAGCTTCTGCGGTGTCTCCCAAAAAGCGCCTTCCCTAGGCAATTGTGCCAGCAGAAAACGCTAAAAATAACGCAGGCTTATACGTTCAAAACTCCTTTCAAACAACGTAGTCAAAGGTTTTCAAGGTCATTCGTTTCCGTTAATTTAGGGCTAATAAGGAAAAATGGGACCCTTATTTATACCTAGGACCCTATGTTGTCCGTCTGTCTGTCAGTCAATCCTCTTTTCTCGGTAATACTCGATTTTTAACTAGATGTCGCCACTTGAAGAAATTAATCGCGCTATCGAAGTGTTCTGGGTTTAAAACAACTTCCAAATTCATTAATTTTTTTCATCTCATCAGTTCATTGTCATTATTTAGGAATTTTAAATCCGTTTATAGTTTTTTAAAACACGCCAAATTATTTCAATTCCCAAGGAACCTCATCTACAATGGGAAAAACAACATGCAAGCGTGGGGTCTCATCGTGCTGCTGGTGTCCAAGGCAGCCGGCCACAGCCCCGAGATACCCGATATGGAGCAGGACAAAGCCGCGGGCGTTCTGCACAGGTGATTTTACTCCGATAGCACTGTAGGAAGGAATCTTCTAGAACCCGGTAGGTGTAGCAAGAACAACATGCAAGCGTCGGGTCTCATCGTGCTGCTGGTCCAAGGCAGCCGGCGACAGCCCTGAGATACCGGATATGGAGCAGGACAAAGTGGCGGGCGTTCTGCACAGGTGACTTTCCCATAGCACTATAGGAAGGAATCTTCTAGAACCCGGTAGGTATGGCAAGAACAACATGCAATGCAAGCGTGGGGTCTCATCGTGCTGCTGGTGTCTTAGGCAGCCGACGACAGCCCCGAGTTACCAGAAATGGAGCAGGACAAAGCGGCAAGAACAACAGCAGCAGGCGTTTGCACAGGTATAGGAAAAAAATAGAAAACCCTGACCAAGTTCAAGCCAACAATTTCGATAATTATTGGCAAGATTTATTTTAATACCTGTTTCGTCGAAACTCAAAGCGTTTACCTACCTGTAAACTACTTTCAAAGGCTGAAGTCTGCAACAACTCGCTGCCTACGTTACTGGTCTGAAAAAGATCAATAGATTATACATCCAGCTTCAGCCCGCGGTTTCCCACGCGTTTATCCTGGTTAAAAAAACCTATTATCTCCACGATTTAATCTAATCCTTGACATATTTCTTCAAGATTCTTTCAGCCGTTTAGCTTTGAAATGGTAACATATACCTGCCTACTTACACAGACAGAGTGGGTTTCGCATTTATAAGTAGGTGTGAATTCAATAGAGGAACTCTACGAGAAATCAAGAAGAAGAAGCTTTCTTAATTTTAATTACAATTATCGTATCGCCTTTCTTTGTAAGGATTTTAATGTTTATTGACATTAACATCCTTACAAAGAAAGGCCAAGGGTATCGATACATCTTTAGAAAGTGGTCAGTCGTTTCCTGATTCTCATCACGCCTGAATGTAAATCGAAGGCCGCCGGCGAAAATACAACCGGTTTTATTATTAACAGTATTTAACACCGACTAAGGTATTAAACGTAGTTAGTTGATATATTACTTGTAGAATACCACAGATTGTACTTTTTAGATGTGAGCAGTAGCTTCGTACCTAATCTCATGTTTATTGGTAGATTTTCATTGAAATTATCAGTTATGCAAATAAACAAATAACGCTGAACATTTCATAAAGCAATAAAACAAGCAGCGCAACAAAACGTTTTGTTGCGGATGGAATTTATGCCCGCAACTTTCCTTATCCCGCGATGGAAATTAAGCACGCAATTTTCTTCATCCCAGGGAGACCTTCGCACACTGCGTCACGAAAGTCCCCCTTTTCAAAACTGCCCCCATGAATCTTAAAAACGCCCGTATTTATTCTGATTCTTCAAGAGAAGCAAATTCACGTCTCAGCTATCGCTAACTAAAGTTGAAAAAGATTTTTAAGTGCCAACCTATGAGGGCTGGATGAGGATTAAAAGTGAATTATTTTTTTATAATTTCCTTCTCCACCAGCCAACGCGCCCTGGCCGAAGTAACTGAAATGATCCGCACGTCTCACCTCGTGCACAAAGGACTGGTGAACATGAACGCGCGGCAAGTGCACGCGGAGGTGCCTGATGACATGATGTTCGGGAACAAGATCGCGCTGCTCAGCGGGGACTATCTACTAGCCAACTCTTGTTCTGAGCTGGCTAACATGAGGTGAGGAAATTGACAGAGTAGCTAACTCGCTGTGCATGCGGGTTGGGGATCACAGTTCAGTAGTGAAGGTATTCTGCAGGGGGCGCTGCTGCCCGCCCCCGGTTTGTGTCCCTTAGTCGCCTCCAACGACACTCACGGGAAGAGTTGGGGTGGTACTATTCTAGGCCGGCACCATACGGTACCTTTTCCCCCCACATAAAAGTGAAATTAGAATTTAACGCGGGGAACGGCTAGTTATAATATATTTTTGGTCTGACAGAACTGGAACAGTGGGACGACAGAAACTGTATGTCTAAGTTTATGTCTCCATAAAATAGGTTATTATAAGCATCGAGTCAGAATTAACTGTGATTAGAGCATGATATGTAATGATTGAGTACCATCATACTTACTGTAACATACCTACTTACTCGTACCTGTGAACGAAGATAGGTACACTTCCTTTTTAATTTTAAAACCCGAGGAATGTGACATTCGGGTCAAACCCCTACGGGTTTAAAGAGTTTTATAAATTAAGTCCTATGTATATTCTTTTTAAATAAATAAATAAATGTCTAGATGGTCATGCTATTACGCATGGCCGTGACCTGACGATTTATTTTCGTAATTCTTATCCTATACAGTTCAATCTTTATCTGTCGTCTTCAAATGCATTGTCGAATCTTGGTCATGTTTTGAATGTCCATATCGTGCAACAATCACTCGCTTTACAACTTTTATGTCGACATCTTCCAGTTGTAACTTTGTCACAATCGACGACTTCTGGTATGGTTCACACCACATCATCAACGGCGATGCATGACTATTAACTTCTTTTGCACATGATGTAGTTATAGTCTTAATTATTATTTACTAGCTGTTGCCTTTGGTTTTACTCGCGTTATTTTTTCGTGTATACGAATATTCCCCTATGGGAATTTTGTTGTTTTACCAGGACAAAAAATAGCCAACTAATTCAACTAAGTATTAACAATAACAAACTGTTTGCTTTGCGTGTCCTACACTTTGTTTACCATTTCCTTTACTATTATGGTCGAATATCGATTAGTATGTTATGTATCGTTATGAACGATTCGCAACATCCTAGCACATTACAAACTGATTTCGTAACGTTTCCTACTAAATCACGTGGTTTTAAAGGTGATTATCACTCATCAAGTTCTTGAAATACGTCTCTTTGTTTGTGAAAGTGTGTTATGTATGTTTGTAGGTAAACTTTCAAAATATAGCACGTTATGATATTTATTCGGAAGGCCGGTTCGACGTCTCTTAAATCTGATCCGGTTACTTTCACTGGACAAGTGGGGCACTACCTATGAACTTTACCAGCTCTGTATATACTCAGGTAGTTTTTTGGTGGTTTTGGTATGTAGCGTAGCGTCTCGCTAGCGTATTTTCAACAGCCTTTTTATTTTGGAAGAAAATATAATTGCACATGATTTTGCTTACCGCGGAAAAAAGTCAAGAACTTAAAAGGCGACATATTCGCGAAGAGCAAAATTTTCAGTGTTGACAAAATGTTCTTTGTTGTTGGTAACATGGGTCCGCTTTGCCACTTTTCACTACCATGTTTATCGTTGAGTAGTACCTAAAAACTGGCATGTCCTTGTATTGCCATGTAAGGTTACCCACGAAAGGTTACTGGCAAGAAATAAAACCGCAAAATGAAATATTTATGTAGAACACGCAATTCGTTCATTATTTCAATTAGGTTGTTTAGTTAGAACGTGTTAAGGCTGTACTACTGCATAGCAATTAGTAACAAATAATTAGCTGCATTTAATACAAACGAAATCATGTATCAACGTTCACCTTCTTGTTAAAACTATTAAGAGGGGCCGATTGGTGGAAGAACCCAATAAGTACTCGACGTAAAACAGGCCATCCATAGTATTCATTTCAATGTAATTCCTCAGGAATCAAGAGCTAGTTGAGCTGATGTCTTCAGCAGTCCGCGACCTGGCTGAGGCAGAGTTCCTCGGCGAGAGAGACGAGCAGAACAACCCCCTGCCGTCGCGACCTCTACCGGAGGGACAGAGACAGGCTGCTACAGGTAGGAACTTGACTGATTCGTTGTGATCTCTACCGGTGGATCAAAGACAGGTGGAAGTCAAAGAGATGACTGAGACTGCTTCAGAAGTCAGCTGAAGCAGTCTGTCTCTGTTACAGACTGCTTCAACTGACTTCTTTTGTGGAATTTATCTAAGAGGTTTTAAGAAAGAAACAAACATTGAATGAACTTAGGCACTAAGATTTCTGTGAAACGAAAAAGAACGCTTCACGATCATTATCATGCGAACGGCAAAAGTGCAAATAATTAAAAAAAAAGATGTTAGAGCTCTAAAACTTTTTTTTATTATCTGCAAAAAATATAAACGATCAAAATATAAATCAAATTAACTTTCTTGTTGTTGAATTTTAAACAATATTGAAATGGTCCCATTCTGATCATTTCTTCAATAAATCTACAATTATTTCTTTGCCTTGACTCCAAGCATGTGCTTTTTTTGGATTTGGATTTGTTGATATTGAGCGCTCTCGCGGTACTGTAGATGCGGTGCCGCAAGAGTTTCGCAATGACGTTGTCCGATGTACGAGATGCTGAACAGATGCGAAAGCTGCGGACCTCGAGTTGCGGCTCCGCAAATTCGATTCCGCGCGATGTGAGACAATATTGGTAAAGACAATTAAAAACTCGACCATAAACAATTGTCTGTTTTTCCTGCCTCTAGGTGTAGGTTCCCAATTTCCCATACAAATTCCTTTGCAGCTGTGATTTTGAGTGTACAGAGTTTTTATCATGAATATAAAATAAAAAGTGTTGGCTTCCACCAGGCAAAGGATTATGGTTGTGTATGGTATGTTAATGAAGTGTTCGGCACATTTGCTCATCACATATTGGAATAGGCGTTATGCAAATATCACAGGGCCGCGTTTGGCGACTAATATTAGAGATGACGTTTTATATTCTATGA
Organism: Eupithecia exiguata; assembly: GCA_947086465.1. Taxonomy (NCBI): domain Eukaryota; kingdom Metazoa; phylum Arthropoda; class Insecta; order Lepidoptera; family Geometridae; genus Eupithecia; species Eupithecia exiguata. Next base: position 12,086,370 of record OX352231.1, on the reverse strand, counting down.
TACAGGATTTACTAACTTGTATTGTAGTGATACTGGTTTTTAAGAATTGAGAGAAGGAAACGAGAAACTATTAAATTATAAGTATTAAAAATGCGTAAAGACGTATGTTTTGAGGATTGGGTAAACATTTTACACAAATTGCACACATGAAGCGTGTATTTTTTTTCATCTAGATCTTTGCCCGTACTCAAAAACGAAATCGAAGGTTCTGATTCGTTTTCGCGCAAACGCTAATCTTATCCAAGCGACATACCTAAGAGTTGGTTTTGCACGAAAACGAATTAAAAAAATGATTTTCTTTTTCCGGGTAGGCAACCTTACATATTGGTTTCTTGTTATCCTGATAAAATACGTGTGAAGCCACGGGTAGAAGCTAGTTTTCCTATAATAGTGTTTAGTGTCAGTTTTCTAGGTCGTTTTTTAACCGACGAAACGAAAATCAAATGAAGAGGAAGTTCTATATTCGGCTATGTTTTTATGTATGTTCGTCGATATCTCCGTCAATAAAGGTTGTTCGTCGTTGGTTTTAATTTTTTTCTGCGTTCCATAAGCAATAAAACTAGCGAAAAAGTAAATTGCCGCAAATCATATATAATTTTCTATGATCTTATGATAAAATGAACTTTGATTCATGCTCCACATTTGGGAAAATGTAGATTTTTTACACAAAATTTCATATTTTCCCAAATGTTCCTAAAAACCAGTGAATCGAAAATGTTTTTATCATGAGTTGATAGAGAAAGGTTTACGAGTCGCGACAAATTACTTTTTCGCTAGTTTTATTGCTTATGGAACGCAGAAAAAAATAAAAATCACAAAAAATTCTCTCGCGCCAACCCGCAACGAACAGCCCTAAGGACCGATTTATAAAATTCTTTCGCTATTGTGTTGATATAATTCCGCGGTAGTCCAAAATAAATGTTATTCCCGATAGATAAGTATTTCTTCCAACAACTCAACAAAACTGTGTCAATAACTACTTAGCAATTCTCAGTCGGTCTTGCTTTTAATAAAAAACACATAACTGGGACAGTAACATTGAAAGACCAAGTCTAAATCACGGTTAACAAAGAAACCTACACTACCAACTAGATATTCAAAACCTAAATATGTAGGTACAAAAGGTATGTGTTGTGTGTGCTCATTCAAGACACGATACATTGGCAGATGCCTATTATATGTAGATAATTTCTGACGGTAACACATAATTACTCTATGTGAGAAGGTGAGATTCATGCACAACGTAAAATACCAGAATTGTGTACACAATGAGTTTAGTAACTATAATGATGATAAAAAAAACAATCTTAGTTCTGTCTCGTAAAAATCACAACTCGTCTGATTATTTACCCTTGCTTTGAATGCGGGAAAAAAATTCAAGTAGTTTCTATCAAATTGACTAATCAACAGCTTCAGTTTGTTTTTGAATACGTTTATTGCGCTAGCCATTTACCTCCCTGCCAAATTTCATTGATATTCGTTCAGCCGTTTAGGCGCGAAAGTAACAGACAAACAGATAAATAGACAAGAGTTACTTTAGAATTTACTAGCGGTCCGCCCCGGCATCGCACAGGTATATTCTATAGCCAATGTTACTCAGTGATAATGTAGCTTTCTAACGGCAAAATAATTTTTGAAATCGGACCAGTGAATATGTTAATTGGTATGAATTTCGATGTATTAATTTCATATTGACAACATCAGATGACAGACAGCTCGCGGACCACTCATTTGAAGCTTTGTGAAAAGCCGTGTCACTAAAATGTATTTAAAGATAACGCGTTTAAGCCCTTTATTGAACGCACTTTATTGTGCTGCGTGGTAATAGTGCGTTGGATTAATGTGCGCAGAGCTTAGACTCGATGAATAGCTCTTTTAGCTTCGAAAGAGGACACCGTAAGTGAAAGTGTGGGTAGGCATACCCTACGAGACAGTGTTCTCGAAACCGCGATAGAACCTACTTACGGGACTGTGTTTGTATACCTACTTATGGTCATAGACAGCTTCATTGATGGATATCAAACTGATTTAGGTAGTCTTTTATCGATATACAAAGATCTGGGAATAGGGCAGAGAAAGTCGCTAGCAAGGAATGGTTCAAGAATCGAAGTTTAAATATAGTTTTTCGAACTACGTGGGGTTTTAAGATTGGGTTTCTTTGAGAACTTGTTTGAGAGAATCAAGTACGTCATTTACTAAGTTATCTTGGTGTGCCGCAAAAAGGTGATTATGATAATAAATGAATATATTGACGAAATTAATACGATTCTATTTATATGTCTGTGAATATTTTCTTAACATAATCCATGGTTTGGATGGTTATTTTATTAGTTCATTTAGGTTTAAAATGTGTTTCATCGGGTGTTCTTATGTTACGGAGGAACGATTCACATTGCACAGGATACTCAATTTTTCGGTTATTTACTTTTCTCTCTATTTAATTCCGTAAAACGCAGAAAAAATTATTTATTAAAATTTCTTCTCTTGCGCAATGTAAATCCAACGCCTACTTGCCATCTGCTGTCGTGCAGTCGTTATGATCGTTGAATATAAACTGAAACTTCAATTACCACGTTAACAATAACAACTAAGTAGCTAAATACCCATATGAAAAATAATATCTATCTATGTGATGTATTCTATTATTTTTATCAGTCATCTAGTGCCCATAACACAAGCTCTGCTTAGCTTGGGGCTAGATGATGCTTTGTGGATTGTCCAGCATTATTTCAAAGAATAAATTATAACAAAAGAAACTGGCCACATCTAGCTACATTCCGGTCAGCGATTTAAATTCACCGCGATGTGTCAGTAGGAACGGAGAACGCTGTGCGGAATATAAAGTGGAGAATCTAGATCGGTGACGTGATCCGATGGTCGGTGGCTATTGTTTTGGTCTGTTTATTGGTATTATCGTTTCCCTATTGAAGTAATATCCTTGTCTTTGTTGACGACTTCAAGGACCGTCCACATTTCGACCGACTCATGGCGAGCCTACGCGTGTAGGTACTGGCTTAGACCGAAATGTGGACGCGAAAAGGACAAGACAGTGGAAGGTGGCTATCCCAGCTTTAGGTGATCCGGCTTTGAGGGATGATGATGTTTTCTTATACAAATACAAAGGTCTTGGTCGAGGTTAGAATAGGTGAATTATGAAGAATGGTCTCTTGCCCAAATTTTGGAGGAAGCGTTTAAGGAGTGCAACAACCTTCACAGTAGTTTATTTATACTTAATATCTCTTTAAAATAATTTTTTAACATCTCTTTCTTAAGCGTGCATCCAGAAGACCTTATTACGCTTTTTTAAGGCAATTTGCTGCAAACGCACACACACACACACACAGCCTACGTTCTACAAAAATCACAACTATCAATTTGAATCTCCACCGTATACCATATCTTACATTCCAGAATGGGACTGCATCCTAGACCCTCTTCCGATGTCAGGAGTCTTAGGCAGCGCGCGGCGCGAGTGGGCGGCCCGACACGTCTTGGCCGCGGGCGCTCTGCTCGGCAAGTCCTGCTCTGCTGCGCTGAAGCTAGCGGGACATGAACCTGCGTTGCACACACAGGTAAGTTACATAGTAGACCCTCTTCCGATGTCAGGAGTCCCAGGCAGCGCACGGTGCGAGTAGGCGGCCCGACACGTCTTGGCCGACACTTTTACTAGCGACATCTAGATAAACGCACGGCTCAGAAAGACCTACGTCCCTTACATATGGATCTATATTGCTCCTCGACTTTTTAGCTTAGGTATGTTAATAATTTTAAGTCGTTGTATTACTCCGGCAGTTATCTATACAACACAGCCGTGAACTATTCAATAATGATTTAAAATTATTAGTAAAACTGTAGCATAGCTAAACGAAACAGCAGAAAAGCACTAAAAACTAAAAGTTTGGGATAGAAACATAAAGTGTTGTGGAATTATTTCACGTAACAGTAACAAACAACACTTTTGTTTCCATTTCAACGATCACGTTACATAAATACGTGTAATCTGTTATTCTAAAGTGATTTGATTGTTTTCAAAAGTCTTTACCTTTACCTTGTGTCTCGAAACTCAACGTTAAGCCGAAAACGGAGGACAGGTGGGTTTATGACGACCCAGAAAAAAAACACAAAATCATGGGTCTATGAATGGTTTTCGAGTTACCTATAGGCTTTTTCCTGGCAATCATAAATTAACTGCCCGGTGCCAAACTTTTCTGAACTGTGACTATAGATGTTCGTATTTTGTGATTTTAATTTTTGTATTACATTTTTTTTTATTTTTTTTATCTTTCTTTGGGGTTGTTCTTAATTTTTTCCTTAATTTTTTTCTGTCAAATGCAATTTATGGGAATTATCGATAAAATAAAAAAAATGTATTTTTTTTGTGGTTCATAAGCATTAATGAATTTAATTGAGACACTTTTAAAAATTTGACAAATTTGACAGCCATGTCAAACATGACGGATAATGCCAAAATTGACAGCTAATGTCAAAATACTGACACATTTCCATGTTTTCACAGGGCTACCTCTTTGGCTGCCACCTAGCTCTCGCCTGGCAAGCGTTCCTCGACCTAGAAGCGTTCACCGGCCCCGAGCCTGGACAGTTCTCTCTGGTGGGGGCGCCACTAGCCTTCACTCTGGAAGCGCGTCCCGAGCTGTACGAGTACATCGAGGCGGGTCGCACTAGTGTGCAGCTCGTGGACTATCATGCGGTTAGTATACCTTCTATAACTCAGAGAAGTAGCAAGATGAAGTGGCAGTGGCCCGACCATATCTCCTGCAGAACTGACAACCGCTGGAGTAAACATGTTCTTGAGTAGTAGCCGCGACTATGTGCAATGGAAGAAGTGACAAACAAACATCCATCCAAACTTTCGCATTTGTACTTATTTAAATGTGATAATAATTTCGATTAGTTTTGGCAAAGCAGCTTATGGTTTTCGGATCTCCGACCACATTGAATAGAGCGCGACGAATGTGTTGTTTCGCTCACCCTTACGAGTAATTTAACTTACAAGAGCGCCACCTAGTTTCAAATCTCGGCGACGACCTCTGTGGCGCGGTGGGCGAAGGTCCGCCTGTGGCGTAGGAGGTTGCGGGTTCGATTCCCACCTCGGGACAACTGTCTGTACGATCTGCAGATATTAGATCAGGGTGTTCTGGTCGTTTTCTATGTATAGTAAGAATATCTCTCTATGTAATTGTATTTTATTATGTATATCAGTTTATCTAGTACCCATAACACTAGCTCTGCTTAGCTTGGGGCTAGATAATGTTGTATGAATCGTCCAGCATTATTATTAAAAAACCTTTTCCCCATTCCAGCTGTACGAAGCAGTGTTAGAAGGCGACGGCATCGAGCAAACCAAGCAACTGCAACAGGAGCACATCCAGCGCGCGTGCGCCGTGCTCGACAGCTTCCCCAACTGCGACGCACGGACCGCACTCAACAACATCATAGTGGCGATGCAGCAACATCATGTTTAGACCAGGTGAACGAACTCTGCTGACCAATCGCTTTGTCAGGACAATGCTATCGTTGCATAGGTAATTGACAAGGAAGAAACTCTAGAATTCTAGATAGTGCGTGCATCAATCACGCCAGGAAATGACTATCTTCCTGTAATTAAACAAAATCGTGCCAAGTGCAAAATTGTGCAAAATCGAATGAGAAATCGAGGTTATACTCTATATTCTCGTTACTCAGTTCGTAAAACTGCGACCATTGCACCACGGGCCCAATTCTGCTAACCAATCGCTTCACTATGAGAATAGTATAGTTGCAGAATCGTCACGTAGAATCCATAGATGAAAGAAACTCCAGATAGTGCGTGCGGTGCTGTTTGCACGGACAGATTGATGTATTGGTTTCTGATTGGTTTGAAATTCAACACTTTTGATGTGTGTTCCTCCATCTCACCAAGCTATATAGAATACGAAAACGTGTCTATGATGGCCATTCTGTGACGGTACCATTGTCATAGTTAAGCGATTGGTTAAGCAGAAAAGAGTTCCATGTATTGTTGCCTAATAATTTCAGAGATGAGCTTATTTTTGAAGTTACCGAATATACAAAATTCTAGAGGCTAAGCTAGGTTTAAATATAATTTTACACAAGCGGGAATCGTACCGACACCTTGTTCTGAATTGAACATTCACAATCGATAGGGTTATTAAGTAATTATGCTGTTAAATAAGAATTTTAGTTTACTGGAGCATAATATCAATCAATTTATTTTTTACTTAGCTTTACATTTTTGTACATTCCATTGTAGGACAATGTTTTGTCTTTTGACCAAAAGAAAGATGGTTTTTATTGAAATGCATAATTTATAGATTTAATAAAAACTCAGTAACATCACACAAGCATATAAAGGTGTATTAATTTTTTAATAGCACCTTTAACAAGAAAATAAAATAAGAGTCCAGATGTGGCTCCCTGATACACTACAGACTGAATTAAATTTGGGAACTGTTGTTTCATTTACAAACAATAACTTTAAGTGTCCTTTTCTTTATACTTATAAAGATTTAATATTTGAATGTTTTAAAGAGGTCCAAATAACGAAAAAATATTTAATAAAATACTTTCTTGATCGTGGCTAAATGCTCTTGTGATGTTCGAGTTTAGTGTAAGTACACGTTTTATATTGTGATTGTACAGAGCTCAAAGATCTGTGTGATACCTACTGTTAATGTTGTAAACAGTTTTAGTACTTAATTTTTATAAATTTATACCTGAATATATCGATATTTACTGAATCTTACTTTAATTGTAATTTTGGTACTTTATAACCTTCCATGTCATAATATGACCTGGAAACCTAGATGTAGAGAGTCGACCCTACATTTTATAGTCATTGGAAATGAGGATACGAAATAAAACATGAAGCTTTTTAAATTAATTGTATTAATAAATAATGGTAGTTCTATTTACATGACACATTCGATTACTCTTTTGTTTTGGCAAAGACAATAAAAATATTGTTACACAATACAAACGGGGCTCACGCCCTAAACCTAACCTTAAAACGCACATTGGTAATAAACCCAGTTACAAAAAATAACATAAAACAAACAAATTTTTGGTTAAAAACTGACAATACTGGTCGTTTTTGGTTTGAAATGCTGTACCGACATGATCAATCACACAGAAGTAAGACATACATACAAGCAGTCAAGCATACTCGAGAGTAATGTATAAGTATATCACAGGCTTCTAGTGTGACTAAATGATACATTCCTTACAAAACATCCAGATTTGACAACAATTATTATTAATACATTACACGAATTTGGTGTATACAATTTGCCCTCGATTGTACCAATAATATTTCGGAAGTATACATTATTTTGTAAGATCAGTAGTTAAAATACTGTGATTGCTTTGATATGTGTCATCGCTGTCGCTGGGAACGGAACACTGGCCTATTGCGGCGAGAGCGGGCCATACCAATGCTATACAAAAAAACTGATTACAATTTTAGGCAATCCATAGTCAACTCGAAAATATTACCATAAGACCGACGAAATTTCGCACCATTCGTTTTATTTTTTTTCACTCCTACAATTACAATGTACATAGACAACACGTCTATTATTGCTTAGTTTTTATAAGTTTTGTTTGCCAAAACTTTTAACCTATAATATAATTTCACGTCCGTCCCAATAAATTTACCATTCAATAAATACGTACACGTAAAAAATATAAACTATATCAATAGTTTAATCTTTAAAACAAACTTTCTCCTTATCTCTAATTATATATTAATAACTATTCCTCAGTATGATTTCATTCATTTTCAATAATATGCCTACTTTAAATCTTTCCAAGCGCCTGAATTGATTCTTTCATTTGCGAATATTCTATTCTAATTGTATTTCATCGTTTTATTGTATGGTACTCGTATCTAATTTATAAAATGTAACCGTCGCTAGTTACGAACAAGTGATGTACAATACAGTACCCACTCGTATTAAATAATAAGGTCACAATTCGTTTTGGTATAACTTAGGAATCAGATTCTTAATAATATCGACGTATTTTTACGTTATAGCCAAAATACAGGCACTCTGTTCGAACGTAAAGAAGGCTTCATCAATCATGCACAAAACAACCGCAATAATTTAAATCGTAAAGCAAATATATTAAATATTAACGACTACAGTAATACTAAATTATTACAAAGAAAATGATTCGACGATGGTTCACGTAATAAATAAGTTAAATATTCTAAAATATTAAAAATACACACGTCTTAAACCTATAGAAAAGCATTCGTATGTGGTTCCAACTCGCGGGTACTGAACAAGCCAATACAAACCTACGCCAAATAATACCTACGTCTGCAACTCAGAGGAATGCTAATTTTACATAAACTTAATACAAACAAAGGTACAAAAATATCGATAACTCGATCGAATGTGTCCACGCATCCACGGGATTACAACCTCAGTGACGTTTGTACTTCGCTCTCGATAAATGTAGGGTTAGTAGTGTATGAGATCATTGCCTCGCATAAAACAACATTATGCGCATAATTAGATTTAAAAAAAAACACCGACAAAATATGCAGACAAAACCTACGTCACTTCTATACAGACCTGAAAATAAAACTATCGAACCGGTCGAATCCAGTAAAACTAAAATATACAAAAACCACTAAATACGGTCAACCCGAAACTACAGTAACGTAAGACTAGCTGAAATGCAAACTACGATTAAACTTAAAATTACATCTTTGATTAAAACTCACTCGGTATATAAAAAATACTTCATAAACGGTACTCAATTCCGATAAATGCATAAAGGAATCTCGAAAAACGATACAAATTACAATATTCGGCACATCAGACCGCCGACAAGACAGTCAGGAACTACTAGATTGGAAAGCACATCGTCTAAACTCTACGAATGGAAAGGCATGTCCTAAAGAGCCTCGTAAACAAGCTTCACTTTCAAACAATACCGTATTTCAATTGGCTTAAACATCGTCCTTAATCGGAATTTCAACATATCCGCTATTATTGCGCCATCTACAACCATTTTAACCATCTAACCATCATCCATATAAAAAAATCGATTGTCGTAGAATGTCGCTTGTTTACGGGCCTTTGTAAGGCTTACATCTAGGGAAGAACGCTTCTGCGCTGAGCGTTGGAAGCGTGACTGGCCCCCAGAGGGCCAGGCTTGCGTCAGGTGGGCGACTCCTGGTACGGGCCCGTCACCGTGCACGGATGCATAGGGAACAGCGTCGTCCACGACATCGTCGTCTGTGTGTCAGTCCTCAGCATTATGTGCCTGCTGCGTTTCGACTTATTCGTCGCTTCTACCAAGGCTGCTAAAGATGCGTAGCCTCCGGGTATTGTGTTCTCTTCTTTCCACTTCTCAGGGCCCATTTGTCTTGGTCCAGGCGTTGCGAGAGAGTTGGGCTTGGGTGTCGGCGTCCCGGGTGGTGGCGGAGTCAACCCTAACTTTTTCAACCGCATTTTCTCCTCCCATTCCTCCAATCCATGTTTCGGGCGGTTCAGATTCCTGTGCTGGTAGAAAACTAGTGATATTCTGGTTGGATTTACTCGGTTGGGGCTTTTGACAGCTGTGGTGGAGTGCATCTCGTGTTTCGCGCATTCAAATAGCACGCTTCCATGGCCTAACGCGATGGCTACTCCGCCCATCTGGCTGTCTTTGAAGCAGTCTAGATTATCAGAGAATTCTGTCACTTCACCGATTGGTTCTGCTTTGGGTGGTTCAGGTGGATAGGGGATGGAGAACGGTGGAGGATATATGCACCAGTTTGGAGACGATTGGCACCAATTAGGACTCGCATTTTGATAGAAGTTCGGCGCAAAGTTGGGGTTGTATTGGTAGCCATATGAATTGTAACAGTGAGAGTTCCTTAGCAGCTCTTCTCGTCTGTATTTCTCGGCGTTGTAATAGGCTAAGCTATTGTATTCGTTATAGCTATTCTCGTAAGGGTTGACGTGCCCGTACGGGTTAGAAGAGAATGGATATGCGTTTGTCGCCTGTGGATAGTTTCCATAGCCCTGTATAGGAGTTTGGTTGGTGTAGCTATTTTGGTTGACAGCTTGGAAAGTATTGCCTGTGAACTCTGGTTTATCAGCTGCTATGTTTTGGTTAACTTCTTCGTGGTTTATAGTGAAATTAGTTGGCGCATTCGTCGTTTGAGGACTTTGAGGTGTGCTAGCATTTGGCAATCTGTTGTCATAAGGATTTCTATGTTCGTAACCTTGGTTTAGATGTGGTCTATCAGTTGGTGGGAATGGTTTCAGAAATGTCGAGTTTTCCATACCTTCAGGGTTTGTGTGTTGTGACCTTGAAGGCGGTCTAGCTTTAGGAACTCTGAATAAGGCGTTTTCATTCTCTGGCGTTGTTGGATCTTTAGGTCTTGGCGGCTCCCACTGTTGCGTTTTGGACTCTGGGGACTTCCACACGCTTTTCCTCGCATCAGGAGAAGCAATATGTTCGTTGTTTGGAGATTTCAATTCTGGAACTTGAGTCGGCGCTGGAGATTGGGGTGTACCGGGATTGGGATGCGAGTTTTGGTTGATCTCCGTCAGTCTGGGCGAAGTTGGCATATCAAATTCTGGAAGTTTATTCGCAATCTCTGAGATAAGGTTAGTCTTCTCCGGCTCCGAGGTTTTCTGGGACATAGGATCAGTACTAGTTTCGCTTCTATTTGAATCAGGGCTGTAGTTATTCGGTGGGATATTTAGATGTGCTGTTGTAGAGTCAGGATCTTCTTTGACAACGTTATTGAACATCTCAGTGTTTGCAAAATCCGGCCACTGGTTTTGTGGAATTTGGTTAGGAGCTGGCTGTTGAAACTGCGGTTCTCGTTTCTGTAGCCCGGCAGCAAAACTCGGCAGTTGGTTTGGATTTGGATTCTGGCAATGATTTTCCAGTGGAGAAATGTTCGGATGGGTTTGGTTGTACAAAGCGTTCTGATGATGAAGATTGTAGCTTTGATCGTAAGGGTTATACGGGGAGTCTAGAACTGTGCTAGATATTTGATTGCTTTGTAGTTGAGCGTCCGTGAAGTTGTCGATCATGGTCGCCATGTCGAGTAGCGCTGGGTTGCCTAGATTTGGGTTGTGCATTTGATTATGCATAGGGTTTACGAAGGCTGAGTTATAGTTGTTGGTGAAACCTGAAGGGTTGGATTGGTTGAGGGCTGGGGTCAGCGACCGCGGGGAGGCACTGTTCTGACTGCGAGGACTTGCGTTGTTTCTAATGTCTGGTTGCGGGGTGCGAGGGCCAGGGGTGTTGCACCCTAGTTTCTTGTTGTTGGGACTCTGCTGAGGGGTGCTGTTGGCTGAGTTGGCCGCTGAGTCGGTGGTGTCCTCGTCTTTGCGCTTCTTCCCGTGACGGCGGCAGGGTTGTAAGGGAACTGATCGTACTCGAACCTCCATTGGATATCTGAAAAGAACGAAAATCATGTTTTACTACAACGTTGATGAAATTGACAAACAAACATTGCTATGGGATGCAAGTGTACCTGATTTGTAGTTGCGATTCATGTTTCCTATTTAATTGGACAGAAATAACTAGCTGATTTTTATATTTATATGTTTATGAACATAGTTAATATAGAAGTGGCAAAGTGTTGCTAAAACTCAACACTTTTCCACTCCTCTCTTCCTTCTGTCTTTCCCTTAGCAAGCTTTGATAACCAATCTACGTTAGTAAGTATAAAACTTTTACATCACCACTCACTTGTCCAGAATCTCCAACGCTCCGTTCTTGACCTTCTCGTCCTGTCCTTCCTTAGATCCGAACTCATCCGTTGTATCCAGTACATACAGTGGTAGCACGTGGAGTTGTTCGTCCGTCGGTTTGGAGATGGCGCGGTGTTTCGCGAGGGTAACAACCGCTGTGCAGCCATTGTTCATGTTGTGGAGGTCGCGGTGTGCGTGTGCGCAGAAGTCTATGCAAGCTGTTACTCCTGGAATAAGGAAATGGAAAGGTTTTCGTTCATGCTTCCGTCATGGTGTAAGCAAAATTTGTGTTCTCGATAAACAGAGACTAATTAGATTATACCTAGACTAAGTAGGTATTTCACTTGTCTAAGTGTGTATTTTATAAAGCCTAAAGAAATAAAATTACTGATTTCTAATTAAGCGTACCTAAGTGTTTAGTTGTCATTGGAAAATTTATAAACATATCCAGAAAATTACAGATTTTTTAATTTGTTTATTCTTTTGTTTGTTCTCTATCATTTTGGTTGAATGATGAGTAGGTTCTTGTGTATCAATCAACGTGTAACGTGAAAATCCAAACTTTTAACTTGAATTTTGTTTTCGAAATCGTCAGGTATAGATAATTTTAAATGTTATTCGTAAAGATGTAATAATATGTGTAATAATGTTAAATTGAATGTACAGGATACTTACCAGAAAACGGCCTCCCCGGCTTAAACCCCAGCCTGCAATCCGAAGCCTCTTTCTCAAACTGGCACTGGTTCTCAAAGCTTTTCGGTGCAAGATTCATGTACAACGGACTAAGTAAGGTAGCCAGCACATGCATGCGCTCCTCGATTTCAGACTCTTCAGTCTTGACTGAGAGTCGGAATTTGCGCACGGTTTTTGATCGCGCGTATTTGCAGCCATTGTAGTACATTGACCAGGAGCATCCGAAACTATAGGAGGCACCGCAGGCTTCAGGGTCTAGACCTGAAAAGGGATGACCGAGTTTAGCCAAGACCTCTTAAATCGTCGGACAGAGAAACAAGTTTTGGTAAGCAAGAATATCATTATTTGATTTTGCAATAGTAGTGTGTTTCTGTTCTCAAGAATCTAGCGTATTAGAAAATTACATCACTTTTCTATGTCCCGATAGAAGCGAAGACAACCCCTAAACCCATTTCTCTTCTCTCTAATAGATCTCGTTTAATCAAAAACGTAATACATCTTATCCTCCAGTATCTTAGAGAAAAGCAGATATCTACATTATAACCTTGACAAGACCTAGGTCAAACAGAAACAGAATGATCCAAAAAATTGTCTTACCTTGACAAGCACACGTCCTATTCTCATTAGTCGCACACCGCCTCGTGGTCGGCAACCCATATCTGTTCAGCTTATGGCTCAGTAACGTATAGTCTAAGTCCGCTTCCGACTGCGGAATGCCTTCCCAAGCCACCAAGCACACCACGATCCAGGATGTAGAGCATTTGTGGCCGTTACGGAATTTTACTACTACCAGCACTTTTTCCGTGTAGTTTGCTCGGCGAATAACCTGAAATTAAATCGGTTACTTTTTAGTGAAAGTGCTACAGTTGGTTGATGTTTTTTGACGACCTTTGTGGCGCGGTGGGCGAAGGTCTGCCTGCGACGCAGGAGGTTGCGGGTTCGATTCCCGCCTCGGGACAAATGTGTCCTGCAGACATTTGTTCAGGGTGTTCTGGTCGTTTTCTATGTATAATAAAAAATATCTATCTATGTATTGTATTAAGTATATCTAGTACCCATAACACAAGTTCTGCTTAGCTTGGGGCTAGATAATGCTGTGTGCATTGTCCAGCATTATTTATATATTTATTTTTATTTTATGCACAACAATAACCGACAGTGAAGGGCTTGACCGGTTCTCGAGCAAAGTCGCGTTGGAAGAGATGTTTTGTTCAACAATGATAATAAAATTATGATTTTAAAATCCATCAAAACAGTCATCTCGCAAACATCATCACATGTACATTATGTGTAGATTAGACGCTACACCAACCAACAAGCCTTTACTGTTGAACGAAAACACAAATAACAGTGAGTACCTATAGCTATCACTGGACGAAAACATAAATAACAGTGAGTACCTATAGCTATCACTGGACGAAAACATAAATAACAGTGGTAACCTATGGCTATCACTGGAAATACCAATGGATTGACTTTTTTGATACGTAAAATTTCCTGCATAGGTTTCCTTTCCAGTCAAGAAAGCAAATTCATTCACCAGCTATATGATTATCCACACACAAACCTAACCAGAATAATTAATACATGATTTTGTATATTGGAGGATCCATACACTCACCCACTTAGCCATGGGACAGCCCTGCGCAGTCTTCCCTTCTTTCCCCGTGTAGCAGACCTTCTCTATCCTCAGCTCTTTGCCAGACAGACCCGTTCGAGCTTCTAGATCTTTCCGCAACTCTAGTAATGTTGATGCACACCCTGAAAACATGAAAACTAGTTACATTTTAAAGTTTTTTATAGAAATTGAGCAAGCATCCATCAGCCGATTTCATGTATCGGAAAAATGGATAGGTAGACTTTGAAAACCAGCACAGTAATCAGTTACTTACCTAGATGAGTATAATAGCTGCCGGGTTCAGGAGGGTTCTTATCTGCCGGAAAGCAGTTGCAATCAGGCACTTCGGTTCTAGAATTATTCCTCAATCTCTCTAAATTCTCCAAATACTCCTTTGAATAATTGAATTGATTCTCTTTAGGGTTGATATCTGGCACTGGAGTGCCCGGTTTGGAGTTTTTGGGGTCAGCATCTGGATCATCTTCTAGAATCTCGTCTTTGGTTTGTAGACCAGGGCAAGCCCCGTCTCTTAAGTGTTCTGGAGGTGGCTTTTTAGTTGAGCCTTGTCGACAACAAGAGTATCCTACTTCGTTTCTTATCGCTACTGGACCGCCGTCACCAGCGTACATAAAGGGATCATTCCGAGGCGGAACATTGTAACACATGTTCTTGTATATCTTGTGGCCTGGCGGTGAATGCTCTGATTTGATCTGCTCTATGTAGTAAGGTGGTTTTGGTTCCGTCATTGCTTTGTTCAAACCTCGGATTTCAGATTCTTTCAACCTCGAATCGAAATTTCTAGTATACTTCTGGAATCCGACGTTTTCTTGCAATCGAGGTATTTGCTGATACTCGACATGCTCCTGACGGCGGTCGTAGGGAAAATTCTGGAAATTTTGAAAGTTCTGGCTCTTCTGGCCCATGTTCTCTTGCTTTATCGTAGAAATTGGTGGCAAAACAGTGTTTTGTTTTGGAGCTATTGCTCCGTTTGGGTAATCTCTATACGAGTTTATCTGCATCTCGTTGGCTTTTGGGTATGCAGTTTGATTTATCATCCGGTGATCAGGTTTTGTTAACCTATCATCTTTCGTATACTGGTAAGTATCGGGTGTTTCCAATTTAGGTACCAAAGGCGCCGAAGCATGCCTAAACTTGGCATCGTAAGCTTCCTTATCGTAAGCTCTACTTTGTGCGTTCGTATCTCTAGTAGTGTTACAGTTCTGCTGGTTCATTTCCGATACCGGTCCGATGAGCATTTTAGACTGGAAATCTTTGCTGTCTTGTTGAAAACTTATACTATCGCTACCGAAAGGTTGTGGTTCGTAAGGCGCTGGGTACGCGCCGTACTGGCCCCTCATGTCCGCGTAGGGCGGCAGCTTCTGAGGAGTCTTCGCGTTGGATGCGTTCTTAGACGAAACTTGCTTCTCGTAACCTCTTGGGACCTCCGTCCCCCCCTCCCATACGTGGTGGCCACCACCTCCGAATTCGCCCGCGCCGTACGCGTTGGCGTTCTGTGAATAATTACCGGCGGCAGGAAAGACCTGTTCGCCTATGCGGTAATTATCTCGGAGATGGTGGCTATACGATAAAAAATGACCGGTGGTGCTCCTGTCATCTCCCCCGACCCCCGGTTTCCTATCGTCAATCGGTCTGGGAGGCCCCTCACCGGGGTCCCCTTTGTCCGGCGGTGTGTTGGTGCCGTCTCGCGTATGATTCTGCTTGTTTAAAATCATAGTTTTCAGTCTCGAGTTCAAATTGACCCTGTCTGATTGCGAGAACATTTGCTGGTCGTTCTCCTCCTGCCTCTGCTGTTGCATCTGTTGACTCTGTAGCTGCTGGTTTTGAATCTGATTCTGTATCTGCTGGTTCTGCAGCTGTTGTTGCTGTTGCTGCTGGTGTTGTTGGATCTGATTCTGCAGCTGTTGCTGTTGATTCTGTAGTTGTTGCTGCTGACTTTGCATCTGCTGTTGTTGGCTTTGTATTTGATTCTGTATCTGTTGGTTCTGTAATCTTTGGTTGTGCTGCCACTGGCGTTGCTGCCAGTCGTTTTGCTGCTGCTGCTGTTGTTGTTGCTGCTGGCCATTCTCCCTGTACTGTCCGCCGTTGTATGTGCCCGAGTACCCGTTACAATCTAGTGAAGCTTGCGGACCGCTGCTCCCCTGCAGGTACCCAGGCTCGGCGTTTCCCGAATGCTGGCCATTGGGTGTGCTCTGTTCCTGTCTCTCTCCATCGTTGCTCGCATCTCCTGTCCCATTCTCTGAGTTGGAATACTCTTCGTTATGCTCTGAGGAGTATTCGGCGCGTTCATAGGTCTGTTGGCTGACGGTGTAGACCGGCGCGGCGGATGTTGGGACCGAGTTGGGGTAGGAAGCTGCGGAGTTGGGTCTGGAGTCGTTGGACTGTGCACCCGGAGTCGGGGCTTGTTGAGCGTATTGCTGCTGGTACTCCGTGGGGTAGTGCTGAGCACGGGGTGATGGTACGGGGGTGTATGCCCCCCGGTTCGACGGCGGCCGCTGCGTCGGCACGGCTTGCACGCCCGTCTGGTAGTAGGTGTTGTTGGCGACGTCGAAAGTTGCCGCGACGTTCTGGACAGTGTAAGTCGTGTTAGCCTGGTAGTGCGGCGAGGCAGCGTAGTGGTTGCCTTGGTAATCTAGCGTCGTTTGCCCTGTTTGCGTCGGTAGTTGTTGTATGAACTGGTTCTGCCAACCTTTAAACAAAAAACGGTGGCTTCGATTAGGTATGTTGGTGGTAAAAAGGTCGGCGCGGACAAAAGTGTGGGGTTTCATTTGTCTCGTCACCACCGGAGAATTTACTTCAAAAATTTAAAGCATCAAAAATATTTACCTTGTGTAGGATCAGCCTGCCATGCCGTAGGAAATCGGTTAGGGTCTCCCGCGTAAAACGGCATTGGGGCCTGAAAGCAAGACAAAAGTTAAATTTTATGACCTGTAATTTCATGTCATTAGAGCTCAAATTACGCATTGCTACTGCCGGCCACTGTGACTCATTGTGTGAACTAATAATACGCCGTAGGAACCTTACCTACCTAACGATTTTTATCGCTGTTATATCACATCAAGGCAAATGCAATCTAGGAATCGGTCTGCATATTTTTAAATGTGTTTTCACATTTTTTTTATTTACAGCAGGAAAATACATAATTATAAGTAGATTTTGTAGAGACTTGTATTTTGATTATTAATTTCTTTCTTCTGACGCAGGGCCTCTAAATTAGGATCCATAGGCTTCCACATTATGTAGGTCCAACGGTAACGTACGAACAATATTCTTATAAATTACTTGTCCCTTTTTAACCAACGATGTTTTTTTTAATTGTTTGTTCTTTTTTTTCAAAGTCATTTCAATGTTATGGAAAACCTCGTAACCTCCTTACGGATGCACAACAATATAACGTTCCATTTTTATTCAAATTTTACGCACTTTAGCCAAAAACAACAGAGTGCAAAACAAAACAGGTTTTAACATAAACAACTGAAATGGACTTACTTACAGTGTATGATTACGCAATGGCAACCTTGTTGTAATTTTATAGTATTTCTTTGCGTTAGCGAACACGTGATAAAAGATTATCTATGCCGAGGTTGTGAGGTCCTTGTACATTGTTTGTTTCGTGTGAACCTACGAGTATATATCCAGTACCTACCTAGCTTGTTGACCGAGGTCGGCAAACCCGAGTAATTACTATTAACGCACTTTATTTCTACTATTAACTTGACGCGCATGCTTTTCTGTTTTATTCTTAGGCGGTTCATTTGATAACATTTATTTGGATTTTTTAATGTCATGAAACGATGGCCGATGATTCATGCAAAATATTAAGCAGGTTGGTTGGGTACCTACCAACCTATTTTTAATGGGATGAGACAAAATTTTAAAATAAGAAGGGAAGCAGAAGTAGAAGTAGAGCTAGTATTAGAATTATTATTGTTTTGAATTTTATCACCCATAGATTTGCTTATAATCCACGATTTTTATATATGTAAGTAGGTACTTAAATTGTTTTATTTCATGCCTTTCTCATTGTACCTACTTATTTTCATAACTAAACTTGTATTTGTCATACATTGTATTTGCTAGTGTGCCGCCCTTCAATATTATGGCAAACAATCAGTGTTCACTCGGTCTCCCGCGAATCGGGCCTAGCCTAGTGTGGAGACCATAGGAAACAGGGTACATCCCTGTAATAATTTTTTTTATAATAAAAAACTATAATTATATACCTAGTTATCCAGGTATTCATTAGTTATAGGTAGGTATTAGGTGTACATGAGTGCTATCTTAGCTAAGCCTGCGTTTTATTCAGCTTCGCTGTAGATATTTATTTTACGGCGCAGACAACTTCAAACTCTTGACGCAATAAATATAACATTAAATTTTAAAGAAACAGAATGGCCATGATAATAATGGCAGAAACTATAAAATTGCGCTTAGAAATAACGCAATTAGAACATGAAAAGAAAACCGCGTAAGTCAGTTTTTTCAATAACCGCTCCAAAAATTAAATTACAAAACTTAAACATGTTAAGTTGCCGACAACATGTTAGAACAAATTATATGTAACGTTGAAACTCGTTCAACTTTGAAAGATTTTAATTTGTACGCGGAGGGACCCGCTTTTAAGCGAAGTTTGAGTGTGTTATATTATGGCATCGTAGGTCGTAATTAAAAGTTTGTTGTCGCCTCTAATGAGTCTCTATAACGAGGTTACACTGTTTATTACACAATTACAGGCGTGAGTTACCGCTATGCGAAATTCAGCGCAGTTTTAAAAAATACAATGGTTTTTATTTGGACTTATTTCTTTATTTGTACTATTTAGGCAAAAAATTAACTTGCAAATTTTTGCACAAAGTTCTACAACTTTCGAACTCTATTATATATTCTAAATGTAAAATTTGATCCTATATTGAAGTGCACAAGTAAATAACGAAACTTTCGCATTGCAGAGTTCAAAAACATAGCTTACTGCTAATAAATGTCCCCCAGGTAATAATAATAACAAATAAATAATTTATAGTGACCGTTTGTCGTTCCAATGAGTTACTGCAACATTCTCGAGAACAAAGGTTCAACAATATTGCTTCGTAACAACGTCGATTACCTATAGCCCTATTGTTCAAACTAAAATTGAATTTAGTGAGTTGTGAGGTTCCGTCTGTGGAATGCAGGAGTTTTCTCGAATGTTCTATTCTCAGTTTTGAAACATCGAATGGACGCCGCGCTTTTAAATTTGCCATGATGATTTTATGATTTGTTATGTTGCCTATTCTGTTTCGTTCGTAACCCTCCTCCGTTGGTAATAAATATAACTTTTATAAAAGGACAAGAAGCTAAATCGCACCAATTAAGTTGTAGAAAAATACTTAGCGATTATAAGGTAGGTACACCCACGTAGAAAATCTTCAACGCGAAACTCTTTAGTCATGTTGATCCTTTCTATAAACTTGCTTTAATTTCAAGTTAAAAATGTTATTTTAAGCTTTATTAACCAGCTTTTAATTTTAATATAACAAGACGTTTTAAACCATACTACGATAAATCAAGTGGATACCGAGCCAGCGAAATTACTAAAGTTCAGCACCGAGCGGTGCAAATTAAAAACTTTAAACTTTCACGTCATCTATTTAAAGTCTAGTTTCATTTGAAACTAAACTGTACTTTAATGGCTTTCATAGTTTTAGTTTTCAAACCGTTTTATAGAAATATGCGCGAAGAAAAACTAAATAAGAATAAGAAATTGCCAAGATTTATGGTGACTTTGTTCCGCGGTTTAAATTTGCATTTTGTAAAATTAAAGCTAAAAACAGCTTTAGGATGACCTAAAATAAGTTCGTCGAACGCAAAACCATGCATTTTTTCCATAACCATCACCAAACCGTAACCTGTTCACCAAATCTCCCTCTTCTCCTCACACTTGTCACTCAAAGAAAGTAGAAATTAATAAAAGCTCTCTGTAATTTTTACTCTGAAAAAATGAAAAATGCCAATGCAGCCTACACCTACAACGAACATGCATTCCAAAATTTTGAATTCAATTTCCGAATGGGGTTTATTTTTACTAAAAAGGTTGTAAGCCAAGGAGCTGTATAGGCTCCAAGCGCTATAACAGGCAATGCAAATAATAAAAGATATGAACCGATGCATAGACGGTGGACACCGGAATGAAGGCTGGAGTTCCCAGATACAGCACGGACTCTCTCTGAATTGGGGCTCCCTCACACTCTTCTTTAATCTTAAACAATAATAATCAAAATTAAAATGCAAAAAAGGAAAGAAACAATCAAAGGAAGGAATAATCGAGTCAAATTGAACGTAGGAAAATAGTCTTCTTCAATTCTTTAGAAATGGAACGTCAATTATGAAGTTTTCAATACCTACCTAATTTCCCGTAACTTTGTATGGAATATACTTGAATTACAAAAAAGTCCTCGTTTGTTAAAAAAGTCTAAATAAATAGTATTTTCACTAACGTTATTTTTAATGGCAAAAATACAAAAGTCGTAAAAGCGATTGACTTTGAACACAGCCTTTGTTTATTTTCCTTCGATCGCTAATTATTAAAAATCACTAAACCTATTGCCGGCCGGAAACGTTATTCAAACGGGCATAATGTTTTGTTAATTTTCTAAGAAAACACGATCAAAGAGCTTAATGACGTTAATGAACTGGACAATCGTTGAAAAGATAACGGTATTTTTCTCACAGAATCGGTATTGGAGTACCTTTTTTTTCCAAAAACGGTAGACAGTCCTGCCTGCGCCTGAATTACAAAATAATGTGATAAAATGAATGTGTCTTTATGACCGCTTAATTAAAATGAAATACCTAGCAGACATGTCAAAAAAAACGTAATTAAATTGTAATTTATACGTTGTGTTAGTTAAATATTGTGATGAGTCAATGTAACTTTGTAATGGCATATCGTAAAATTATCAGATAAAGTAACGATAACTGAACAAATAATTATAGAGTAAATGATACTCTAAGACATAAAAACAGGAAAAAGGAAGCGAAACCCATAACGAAGGTCATTCAAACTACAATGCTATTTTATTTATAAAGCAATCTACAGTCTTGTTATAGACGGAACGACGACAATTATGTTAAACAAGTAACGTTACGATACGCGTTATGCAAATAACGAGTTTTTGTGTTTTATAAAATGTTAATTATGCATGGTTTTTAGTCCGTGGTATTTGTTTTTGCCCAAATTTGTTGCTTTATGTTATGTCGTCATTTTCTTTCATGTTAATAGCAGGTTGTTTTGTTATTGGTTATTTATTACTGAAGGTAATGTTTCGGGGACATTATTCGTGTAGGTACTAAAATAACGACTGTATAATGTTCAAAATGTAGTAATTAGCTTTTCAAATAGGTACTCATAAATGCTATTTGGCTGATTACAAAATTATTCATACGAATGTGAGCCTGAGTTTGACATCAGGTTGATAAATGTATTTGAATAAAACTTCCTGAAGCTTTAAATTTTATATTACGTTCATTGTTTTCAAAGAATTTAATCATCGGTAAAAGCTTTTTGCGCATAAACTTGCTAATATATATAAATCATAATATTTAAGAAAAGTGCTAATCAAGTGCTTTTCATTGACATAATGCAAACAAAGAGCCATTGTTAAATAAGTTAATGGAAATCGAGCTCAAAGACACTACATGGAGATAATAGAAAAAAAAATTGCAGTCTATTGCAATAACACTACCATTAATTCTTCGAGCTTGGGGTACAACATGATGCTTAGATTTGCAAGCTATTGCAAAAAAACGACACTATGAATTCTTCATGCTTTCCAAGATCGACCAAGACCTTCCAACTGGCTTGAAAAATGTGCTTTAAGGGACATACGATGGTGAAGAAGAAATAATACTATGTCTATGCTATGCTGTGAATTATCCATGCCTTGAAAGATGTACATACCATCGGCTGGCTGGAGTGTTCCTGCTTCATGCCTGGAGTGGTGGCGGGCGCAGGACTAGGGGCTCCGGGCGCCTGAGGGGCGGGGCTCGGGGACGCGGCCGCGGGAGCGCCGGGGACTGCCACGGCGCCGGGGAGGCCTGCGGTGCCGCCTAGGGGCTTTCGGCCGCGGTAGCTCTGCGGATTACAACGAAAGTTATAAAAACTTAAAATTTGGGAGAAAGGGGAATATCTGTGGTAATCCACAAGACTGCGCCAATCACAGCACCATGCTGTGATTGGCGCTGTGACTGCGCCTGTAGCTTCAAGATAAAAACGAATGCATGATACATAAAATGTTACATGGGTAATGAAATAAACTTAGTATTGGGGCCGCGGTAGTTCTGGGATCAACAGTTTAATTGTACAAGTATTTGAGGCGTATAAAAACCTTGAAATTTGGGGATTTTTTTGGGAGTAACCGTGGTAATCTGCCAGACAGGCCAGGTGCACCAGAAGTTTTAGAGGAAAAATAATATACATGACGTCAATGAAAAGGGAATGGCCACTTTCTTTTTCATGTTAGTGAATATAAAATACTAAAAATATAAAACTAAAGTGTAATCCCCAAGACTGCGCCAGATGCTTCCAGAGAAATATTTGATACAGAGTTATAAAAAGAAAAAAGAGAAGAATGGTTATTTTCTTTTGAGTAAATAAGTCAAAAATACTTTGTGTGTTCATCACTATGGAAAAGCGTTTATCCAAATTAGCTAATTAACTTCAAAGGTAACGACACAAGCCCCGCTACAAGCGCTTGTTAGACGAAAGTGTAAGAAAAGATGCTAATTTAGTCACCCAAGGTGAAATTGCTCAGTATTTTTTAGGACCAAGTAGTTTCTGCTCGCGGCTTTGCACGCGTTGTTGCTATGGAAACGTTAAAAGGTTATTTCTGTCCCATGGGAACTGATTTATGGGATAAAAAGTTTGTTTTATTCCAGACTTAGGGCTACATCTAAACAAAATTTTAGCGCGATCCATTCAGTAGTTTTGGCGTGAAGAAATAACGAACATCCATACTAACTTACGCATTTATAATATAAGTATGATAACGATCACTTTTCCTTTGACTTTATTAACTTTGATAAAGCGTTTTCATAAAAGCTTTTATGGCATCGGAAGAATGAAAGCAAATTAAAAAAGAGGCGAAATTTTCTTTCGTCATACCGTTAGCCATAGGTATATCTACCGGAAATAAGGTACTGATTGAAATAAAAAAACGTCTTCGTCTTCTCGTTTTGCAAATAGTGTAGGTGAGAACGATCAAAACTGTAGTCTATTGAACTTCGTTTAATAACGAAAAAACAATTAATGTGTGTGCAACGAAAAACTGTTATTTTTCCATACCGTTAAATAGAAATGCATCAGTTATGTAGTTTGGTAGGTAAGAATTAAGTTTTTGTCGCTTTCAACTTCAACTTTTTGCGAAGGAATTTGGAAAACAGCAAAGAAAACTTTATAAGGCGATAAAAACTTTACAGAACTTTACTTAACACGTAGGTAGATACTAGGTACATTTTTTTCTTTTTAAATAAGGTTTTGATTTCGAAGAAGCAAGTGTAATAGAGACGCTCACCGACAGAATTGAAATGAATAGAATTAGCACAAAGGCTAAGTTTAATTGGATTGCAGATTGAGATGCACAATGCACAGCTTCTGTGTGATTGAACCAACGCTCCGACGGGTGTGGACAGTCGTGCACAAAATACGTTAACGAGAAGACAAGTTAGTCCTCGAGCGAGAGCTTTTCACCTTTTGCGGTATGTGAGTGGTAATAGTGATGCGTTAAAAAACTGACAGCTATCAGACAAAATTAAATATTGAATGTTTGATTTAGTACGTAGAAGCAAAAGCTGCCAATACTTTTTCACTTTTTTTCTGTCGCCGCTCGCATACTTTGTACGCATGGGAGTTGGCTCTCTTGTTAGCTCTCGTGCGGAGGCTATAGCACAAAGGTGGCTACTGTGCGGTCGGCAAAAAACTGAACGCTTCTCTCGACGATTGTACCATAACGAAGATTGCACAAAGGCCTGTCAAAAGTTTTTACGATACCCTCAATTAGAAAATTATTCGAATACAATAACTAGTAGCTTCTCGCAAAAAATACAAAATATGAAATTAAACACTTCATAAAAGTACGCTTGAGTGAGCGAGTTGAATAGCAAAGCATGTGAGGTATTGCACCTGGGTTTACCTGGTTTAGAAAGCTTTAGAAATGTTATTTGAAATGTAATGGTAGAATAATAAGCGCATCAATGAGGTTAGACAAATTTGAACAGTAAAAAAATGCCTGTTTGCTACCGTAAAGTCATAAATAATCTTATGATTCTACTTTTAAGTATAGGAAAGAAAGCTATAAGATTTGGGTTCCAAAAAAGGCTAACTACTGTGTAACCTTTTTCTGAAATAAAACTTTTTTTAAACCTTAATATGGAATAATAAAAGCGTAGTTTTGACACATCTTCAGTATAATTTCGACGCATTTTTTAAACAATTACATAATTGCAAAGCACAACTACTGACACGCCATCAGAAAAAAATAAAAATAAATTGTACATCCAAGAGTGCTTCAATAAATAAAGCTATAATCGCGTGAAAATATTCAAAATAAAAAATTAATTTCCATAAAATAAACCCCTGAAAGCTAAATAAAACAAACTTAAGGTGCATACACACAGCACAATAACTCAAAATTCAGCCTCAGATACAAAGCGGACTATACATTACGTAAACAAAAGCCTTTTGTGGGAACTCTGCTTTTGTCCAACTCGTGTAACTGGCTTTAGGCTTTATTTGATTGTCTTCGGTTTAACGTAAACTTGCTTTAAACGTATGATATTATTAAAGTTAGCGGCTTACAAACAAATTGGATAAGTTTTGTGAAAGGTAGGGATTTAATAATGAACGTGCTTGTAGCATTTTTAGAGCAGCGTATCGAGTTGTCGTCTTTTGACAAAAACTAGACGTGTGTGAGCCAAAAATATATTGGTTATAGTATTTAGTTACAAAGAAAATTACGATCAAATAATAGAATTAAATTAAAACTAGTATTTACAATTGAAACAGTTGAGCTAACTGCAGACTGTTGCAAACAATCTACAAGTAGCTCAACTGATCCATATCAATACCAGTCGGAAGCGTGCCCAAGACGCTAGCTGCATTGCCCCGCTGTATAGCAATACTGATGCGCTGCGCCAGATACTCACCAGCTTTCGGGTCAACCAAAAGTCGTCGCTTCGACCAAACGCTCAGTTTTTTTTTTTTTTTTAGTTATATACATATAGGCAGGCAGGCCAAAAATTGTTATCAGGGGGAGTTTTAGCAAGAAGTCACAGGAGCAGCCCGGATTGAGTCAGAAAGTCGGTTGTACTACAGGATCGGAGAAAGGCCCGATCGTGTCAGTCTGTCGTCCCATATCATTATGAGAATGAGGGAGTAAAGTGCACCAGGGTTTACGCACACACTTGTGCTCTATATTACGTCCTGGCTAATCTCCATTAAGTCTGGTCGCCCGCTGTCAAAATCGGCTAGGTAGGAGGACATCATAGATGATGAATAAGTCATCTATCTACTTATCTATACGTTGAAATAGTTGATAAGGTAAAGTATACTGTTTCTAGCTGTTTACCTATTATTTCTACATTGTTTGGCAGGCCAAGGTCAGAACAACTTTGATCTTTGGCAAAACATCAAAAACAGCTGAAGCTTACTAAAATCACAAAATAGCTGTAGTTTACGGCATACAGAAGTTTAACTCATAAATGGGGCAACCAATTATTTAAATTTTGTTTTTAGTTTCAATATATAGGTTAAGTCTTTTATCTCGTGTTTTTTCAATAAAGGCAATAAATTATTTTCTACTAAATTTTTATACACTGAATTTCATTATAATATCTAGCGATTAATCGTGAGATTATCTACTCCGAGAGAAAAAAGACCTTCATTCGAGAGACAATATGTAGGTACAGCAATACCACGACAGTGTGCAAACCTGTTGAAACATAGGGATCAAATAGGCAAATAAACCCGATAAATTCGCGTAAATAGTTATTTTTTAAAGGGTTTTTTTCTGATTCGGGTCTAATTTAAGTATTTAAAAAAAAATCACAAAATACGACCAATATCATATCAAAACATGTTGGGTTGAAATTGTTTTGGAAAAATATACATTTGCTCCAGTTAATTCAAAAGGTTTTTTTTTTGGTTTTATTATTATTCTAGACTAAAAATAATTATGTAATTTTTTTTATTTTATATTCATTTGTGTTTTACTTTTCCTGGCGCTCATTATGTGTATTTTCTAGTGATTTGAATTTGTAGTTTTATCATAAAACTACGCAAAATATTGTAAAATGAAATATTTTATCGTGTAGATCGGATATCGGTAATATTTTGTGATTAGTTTCATAAATTTTATTCTATTAGTTTAGAAAAATCTTTACAACGGTAAGGACAGAATTAGGCAATTTACCGCGGAGCCCCCTTAATAAATCCTAGTCAGTGAATCAATGTTATAAGATCGAGACACCGTTTCATGGTTTGTGGTGAATGAGTTTTCTGGGTAGCGAGTCTTTATTGTTATGTGGTAATGGACCGAATTAAACTGCAAAACAATATTCGTTTCGTAGATTTATGAGCGCGTAAATTAATTTTATTGAGCTCTTGTTTGATTTGTTTCAATTTTATGTACTTTTCTTATACATGCAATGGCAATTTTTTTTTTACAAACTGATTGAATCTGAAATGTCCCTTGAGATGGTTCGAGAAAGAGGTTCCCGGTGGCAGCTGTCTACTCGACTTGGCAGGGTCACTACCATGGCCCCTGATTGGATGTTTAATTTATCTGATATTGTTGGTGGAGAAACGGTCCAAAGAAGAATAAAAGAAGGGAGAAATTAATGAAAAACAATTGATAAGCTAAGTGTCTAATTCCGTGGGAGCAAGTCCAGCTAACCAAGTATCCGCGTGGCGACCGCGACGTAATGCGAACCGAAGTGTTGATAGGACCGACGACATCGTAGCGGTCGCAGGGAGCCGATGGATGGAGTCGGCTCTAACTAGGTAAGTATGCCTGATATTCTTTTGTTAAATCTTAATTTAAATCTGCAAATGTTGGCAGACTTATTTATTATACTAGCTGTTGCCCGCGGCTACGCCCGCGCTTTTCAAGTATCCTAGATCTATCCCCGAGATACTATTTACCGTCCTGCCAAATTTCATTAAGATCCGTTCAGCCGATTAGGCGTGAAAAGGTAACAAACAGACAGACAGAGTTACTTTAGAATTTATAAAAATGTAATTAAGTATGGATTTATTACGAAAGGTGGAAATATCAGTAGCGTGTTTAATATCTCGAGGATCAAAAACTTTAAAATACCTAGTACGTTTTCAACTTTAAAATAGAATGTTTTATTTCAAACCTCTACTTAATACCCCAGGTAAAAGCACCGTTGATCGATGGTGGCTCCTCGGTTAGCCATAGATAGCGGAGGCGCGGCCACGACCCAATTAGATAGCGGAGCCCTATCAGTGGATCCATGTTATTAATCACCTCAAAATAGCACGCAGTCGCTTCCTCCAGTTCGTAGTTAAGTTTTTGATAAGAACGATTAGAGAACCACACCTTGGTTGTTTTGAGTTATGTCGTAACTTTGATAAACCAAAAGACGTTTTTAAAACCAGTTTTATGGGATATAAACATCGATCAAAAATGTCCGGCTTTGCCGGCCCCCCTTAGATTCACAATGCGCACGCCACAACCTTCAGTAGCAAAAGAGAAACATTTTGACATGTTAGGAAAGCTTTTCAACTAGTGTCATTTTAGCGTTCAGACAAAAAGCATGGGTACAAAAAATGCAAGAATCACTCGTCCAAAGTGCTGAAAAAGGATGGAATTTCTTATTTTCAGTAAGTTTATATATATTTTTTACCCGTATATTGAGATGTGAGTCATATACTTGTGAAATCAGCATAAAATATTGTTGTTTGGTTTGCCTATGTTAAAATATTAATTTTGTTCTAAATTGATAAATGGAGAGGCTATTTCTTCTAAATTTTTTTTTTCATTTATAGTATGTATTCATATATTTTTCATATAAATAAGTTTAATATTACTAGTTGATGATTTTTAAAATAACTAGTTGGCCCGCCCTAAAATTTCATTTGCGTAGACTCTCTAATAAAAGAAAGACTAGGTTCTTACCTACCTACCAGAAGTATGAATTTATAAAACGTTTATTTTTTTCCCGTAAAAAAAACTCGTGCAAAGCCGCAGGCAGCAACCAGTTCTTTTTAATCTAGAGTGCCTGCCTGAAATGACCCTTTTGTATAAATACCCTACTGTTGAGACACCAATTTATAGTTTCATCAATAAATGATTCGTTATCTTTACCTGAATTCTGTTAATTAATCCTTATAGAAAATAAACTGAGTAGGTAGGTATATAATTCTCAGGTAGGTACCTACCTACTTACAAAATAAAATAAAATGAATTCGACTCCACCAATCTCTTGTTCCGTATGGAAAAAACTTGTCAGGCTCTGCGCAAACTGTCTGCGTCAAAACAAAACGAACCCAATTTTGAGTGACATTTTTGTAAGGCTCTAGGTATCTACGGGGGAGGCCGCGAACTCCTTATTTTTGATCGAAGGATATAAATAAATAATGCTGGACAAACGACACAGCATTATCTAGCCCCGATCTTGTGTTAACGGTTATAGATAAAAAGTAGTAAATATTTAATTTGCTGAACTACTTTAAGAGTGTAATCGCACTACGCGACAGCGGAACTGCGTGGCCGCGACACTTTATGTCAAATTAGAACAAAATCACCAAATAAGTTCCGCCGCGTAGTGTGTTCAGTCTCATAGGTTTTCATACAAAGAATAACTGGCCGCGCCGTGTCGCGCAGTTCCGTTGTAGTGCAGTTCCGCTCAGTGCGAGGGCACCTTGATGCTGTAAGGTACGACTAGCGTAGCGATAATTTCAGAATACTTATTCTCAATGGGTTGGTTACAGAAAGGTTGCAGTTTTTGTAACCAAATAATTAAGCAAATAACCAGTATATTTGTACCATAATTTTAACTAGTATTCCCAAAATATAGATATATAAAAAAAAATATAGATTCTAAGTTGTGAAAATAAATACAATTCGTAGACCCTCTACGAGTGTTGCATCAAATTATGAAGTGTAAAAGATTTGAACGCGCTGTGCTACGCGCCTGCTACGCGGCTACGTTGCGTAGCGCCTACGTGCTGCTGCAATTTTATGGTCTATGTTTTAGAACATAAGACTTATTTTCAATTACAGTTATTTTATCTTTCAGAAAAGCTATTTTTGTCAGGCGGATTTTCTTTACTTTTCTATTAAATAACGCTTTGGTGGCAAAAACTAACGCAAAAAATTACAATTTACCACCAGACGAAGCTAGCAATGAATTTCAAATAAGGTACTCCACTGTCAAGCAAGTCATCATCATCGTCAGCCTTTGTTAGTCCACTGCTGGACATAGGCTTTTCCTTATGAGCGCCTTAGGGCCTGTCTTCAGCTTGACGTATCCAGCATCTGCCTGCAGTAAAGCACGTATTTACATCGAAATCGTATACAGCGTTTGTTCTTGTTTTAGCTAGATTCACTAATCTCATGTTTTGATGAATTCGGTCCTAATTCAGATACCGATGTTGATGTAATTCAGTGAATTCAACATACAAATATAAACGCCAATAAAACCGAAGTAATAACCGACAATTACAGCTACAAGGTGAATTCGTTGTAAATTACAAATTGTGACATGTACAATTTGAATGTTTGGCTTGGCTGGTTCTGCGTTCATTTTATTTGCGTTTTCTGTAAACATTTCATTTATAACGTTTTTTGTTAATTATTGAGATATGCTGTTCTGTTTTATGGATTATAATTTACATTGAATGGATTTACTTTTAAAAGTATTTGTAATACATGGTGTTTTGATGTGGGGTGTGATAACAGTTAAGTCATTGTGTGTCCCACAGCTGAGAAAAGACTCCATGCGTTTCGATCTTGATCCATCGGTATGACCGAAAAATCCAGTGGAATCATCGAGAAACATTTAATGTAGAAACATGTATGATAGGCATTGGTTGGAGGTATGTTATTATAGGCCGTGTGGCGCCGCCGGCTTACAATTTGCATCACCCCAACTCTTCCCGTGGCTGTAGTAGGAGGCGACTAAGGGACATACACCGGGGGGGCGGCGGCTCTTGCATTCTGCAAGAGGCGCAGCAGCGCCTCTTGCAGAATAGATCTACCACCGAACTGCGATCTCCAACCCGCATGCCCAGCGAGGGGATTATGGGTATTACTCCTTGATGAGATGAAAACCAATAAAGCGATTATTAGTGGGAGGCCTGCAGCCAGCTGTGGGCCATTATAAGCTATTTAGGTTGAGGTACAATCAGCATCAATTTTTAACAAAAAAAACACGTTTGTTGTATAGGAGCCCCCCTAAATATTTATTTTATTCTGTTTTTTAGTATTTGTTGTTATAGCGAATAGAAATACATCATCTGTGAAAATTTTAACTGTTTAACTATCACGGTTCATGAGATACAGCCTGGTGACAGACGGACAGAGAAGTCTTAGTAACAGGGTCCCGTTTTTACCCTTTGGGTACGGAACCCTAAAAACCTCACTATAATGGCATAGCTTATGGAGTTTAGTACAGTATAGAAAGAGCATCAAAGCTCGAATTCACTGACCATACTATACCAAAGACACACGTAAGACAAATCCTGTGGAAAAAACCTAAAAAATAATCACAAGCCAATAACTTCCATCTCCTAACCGGCAGTTAGAACTTACAGCAAAGCTTTTTGTTCGACAGGGTCACTTATCTAAGTTTAACTTCAAGTTAAACTTTACTACTACAGTGTAATCTGTGCTGCAGTTAGTTAGGTAATGCGAGGTCGCTAACTTCAACAAGATGGTCTTAAGGACAGTTGAACAAACTGAAGAGGAATTTATTTGTTAGAGGTTGGAGTTACACTTATTTTGTTAGGTCAATGTAAAGTTTTTAGCTGAAAAGTGCCTCGAATGGTTCCCCGGCGGCTGTCTACTCGACTTAGCAGGCCCACTACCGTGGACCCTAAATTAAATATAATAAAAAAAATGAGCTAATTATTATTTTAAAAACTTTTTTTTAGTTGGTATTGCGAATTTAATTTGAAGTATGGAAAGATAGGAGAAAAGGAAGGGCTTTCCCCAGCAGTAGGACAGAACAGATTGATATAAAAAAGTATTATTCTAGTATTTTTTTAGCTGAAGAAAGTGCGCTATGGCGCTCTTTAGAGAAGGCAGTAATGAACTAATATACGAGTATGTAGGTTGATGATGATGATGATTGATGAAGTATTCTTTGGTCCTAGCGGAAGAAGAACCATTGACTGAGATGGAGAAGTAGGTTCAAGATATTCTGGATTTTCCTAACGATTTTGAAAAATACCTTGGAAGATTTTTTTGTAACCTACCTAAACAGAGGTTCACTATTTTTTTTGGGAATATAAAACGTTGTTACCTGCTAAAAGAGTGATTTATCAAAAACTTCCACTATCATAAAGCAGGCTGAAGGACAGCCAATAGTCCGATGTATGATATGTATGTAGGTACAGTCAGTCAAATCTAAAGTCAACCGCGTTTCACGACACGACAAATTTAGACTTGTTTTACGTACGGCTAAAAGTAGAAAACTAACAAGATTTTCTTAGGCGTCAATAGATTAGGTAATCTATTGTCCACAGACATATCTCACGATCTTTAATATGTACATTATGCACACCTACGTATTGCATAGATGATAGAATGATCGCCGCTGATCCTACAATTATACCAAGCAAATAATAACAGATATAAAATTTACATCAGACGCCAAACTGGCCTCTGATACAGCTGTAAACTATCATAATTAGTGTCAAACACAACAGACAGCGGGACTACAAGTGTGAGCCCACCACAACGCATGTACGCTACGGTGGTCGCTATTCTGGGCCGCCGCGGGAGACGGGGCCAAGGCATGAGAGGAGAGAGGAATAGTGGAATTTTTTGAGATCACGGTGGATTTTTGGCAGGTACTGTGCATTTAGTCCGTATCAATACAAAAAACATTCGATAAAAGTAATCGAGAACTATTGATGTCTTACACAAAAAGGCTTAGGTCTGAGTTCACCAAAAGATAATCGGACAATAAGGCAGCTTCATCGGTTAACTTTGACGTTTAATGTTTGAAAACGTCAAAACCACAGTTTAAAATTTAACCATGTGTTGGTGACCCGAGTTTACCAAGACATGGTTCACGACGAATACGAGCGCACAAAAATGAGACCCATTAGTCACATTTTTTGGCTACACCTCGTTTGTGTCTACTACCATTCTAAGCCTTTTTCGTGGCAGACATCAATGGTTCTGTTTTTGTATAAACTCTACTAAGGCCTCCGAAGTCATACTTTCATACTTTCTGCTTTCAACTTTTCTACCCATCACTTTTCTTTGACTATTGACTTTCATCTCAGGAGGTGATGCCCATAATCCCCACGCTGGGCATGCGGGTTGGGGATCACAGTTCGGTGGTAGATCTATTCAGCAAGAGGGGCTGCTGCCCGCCCCCCGGTGTATGTCTCTTAGTCGCCTCTTACGACACCCACGGGAAGAGTTGGTGTGTTGCAAATTCTAAGCCGGCACCACACGGCTTACATTGATTGGAATAGAGTAAATTTTTTGTCAATACATGAATATTGAAAAATGCACTGTCTCTTGTGCCTTGGACCACACAACGGTATGCGCGGTTTTATTTTCCAAATGGCCTAAATGGATATTACCTTCTGCTCATAATATATGAACATTATCTCGTTTTATTACGAATGATTCCATTCAATAATTAATTTATAATCTCATCTCTGAGCCAATGGGAATTGTTGGTCGTAAAGCTGGGTTAGACATACCATAATAAAAGCGAATAAATTGGTATTCATAGATCTAATTAGAGAGGTAAAAAGAATATTATCATTTATCATCTAAAATATGGTTGCGTCTAAATATCCTACTAAACGCGAAAGTTTATGCCGTTGTTGTGAAATGTTTGACCTTTGACAACGCCAAAACTCCTGAATGGATTAAGCTAAAATTTTGTACACATAGGTCAGTTCCAGGTGGACCTGAGATAACTAGGCTTTTTATGCCTAAGAAACGTGTGCGTGGCTGTGGACCGGAGTTTTTTTGAAGTGAATAAATAAATAATGCTGGATAATTCACACAGCACTATAGATAGTGCTTAGCTTGGGGCTAGAGCCCCTAGCTAAGCAGAGCTTGTGTTATGGGTACTAGATAACTGATAAAGATAGATATTTTTTATTATACATAGAAAACAACCAGAATATCTTGAACAAATGTCTGCAGATTGTACACACATTTGTCCTCAGGCGAGAATCGAACCCGCAACCTCCTGCGTCGCAGGCAGACTATCGCCCACCGCGCCACATCGGTCGTCAAGCTAGTTGCTAGTTTAGCATAAAATATTGATGTCCCATGTGTCCCATGCAACCTTTTTCCTCTGTGATATAGCGAACGTCCGACTGCGACGCAAAAGGTGACAGTTTCAATTCTGATAATATTTGTCTCGGATTCTGAGTTTTCTGTGTAAAAAAGAAACATTCGAAATTGGGTCCCAGAGATCCGTCTTCTTTGGTTTTAAAAATGTTTTTGAATTTTATCGAATCATTATTCGTCATTTCCATACAAAAAACATATTTGTCTATCTTCTCAATTGAAAATGATCACGACTCATGGCCCATATCACGGCCCAATTATTGTTTAATTTCGTTTAGTTCATAGGTTATTGAATCAATCAAGAATAGTTGCGACTAGTTTCCAAATAAATTTGTCCTTTAGTTTACTACCGGGGAGAAGAGGTCAGGCGAAGGACTCCATTGTAACTTGCTTCCCGAGGCACGGGGGTAATACCGCCAACTTCGTAACTTTCTGACTCCTAGCTACTACTGCAGTAGCAGCTAGGAGTCAGGAGGTTGGCGGTATTGTATCTACAGTAAAATTCACATGTGAATTTTACTGGCTAGAAAAACCCCAAGATGTAAACGGCACGACCCGGGACCTATCTACTATCGGGCACATCAGCGATGGAACACGCGACCGCTGTACCAACAAAGCATCCTTCTCTCAATCAGTCCATCAAACATACAATCAGTTAATCAATTGCACCTTTGATGCGCATTCTGCAGCAATCATCTTCCATCCTGAAGTCTAAGGCCGTCCATTGTACTCCGATAGGACCGGCACAGAATACGCTGCAGTGACCAGCTCAGGCCGATTGCCTGAATTGAACGTTTCCGGATCTGATTTTACCGCTTGAATGATCATTTAATGCCAATTGGAGCCTACCTGAGTACTGGAAAATGCCAGGCACGAGTCGGAAATTGGTTTTGACTCTATCTAGGTAGTCTCTACACTATGCTGCTACATACATGCATACAGGTTTCACGGCATGTTACGTACTTAAATTACATTTGGACGAAATTACCTGTTTGCGATGCGCAATTTAGTGCTAAAAGGCCTTCTTAGTGTGTAGGTATAAAAGCCCATTTTCAATAACTGTAGCGGGGACAACAGCGAGATCGTACACTATTGACTGTTTTTGTAAATCTTGCTATATAAGGGGCAAAACTACACGCAAATTTAGAATGTAAGACCCACCAGTGACTAGAGAAGGCCAAGCAAGTGTTTCGTTGAGTATTTTGACTTTAGAAATTTGTGTCATAGTTATGTTACGAGTAGTTATTTGGTTTTGGCATAAAATAATTATCTGCCTAAATCAGATGAAAATACGTTAAAAACCGCACTGTGACCTGTTTGACATTGTATCATCTTTGACATCTGCGGTCAGCATGTTAAGAACCGTAAATATGTAAAATAAATACGTTGGACTTGTCATTATGTAGGTTGCTTTACGCGTCGCTTCTTTTAGGTATGATTTTTGAACGATCCTTTGAGGAAAGTACAGTACAATAATAGAATGAAATAGTATCTACCTAGGTATTGAACGTAAACCTACATCTTCTACAGAATGAACTATGATTTTATAATAATTACAATAATGTAGACATAATAAAGCACTATTACTGGAGTATACAGCTTTCTTCCATTGTTATTCGGTACGATAACAATACTTATGTTTGTTATAACTGATATCGCTCAGTAATCGCTTTGTTTTGGAAACATCCGATGTTATGTCCAAACATGCGGTATTATGCCATTTCAATAACATGCAGGTATACCGGGTTTTTGGTAACTAGCAACTACCTATGAACTTGTTTTGTGTACCCAAACAAAAACTTGACTAGAGTTGTAGGATAAAATTATCTATAGGAACTACAAAAATTATCTATAGGAACTACAAGGAACGCAAAATATTTTATTAGCTCCACTTCAAGAAACACCAAGACAATTTTTAAATATGGAACCAGAGGTTGTTCTTCTCTATCTATTGAAACTTCTTAGGCATAGATTCTAGACAATGTTCTCTACGGTAATCTGTTATTGGATTGCGTATTTTGGCGGGAAAGAAGAATTAAAAGACATAATTTGATCGCTTCTCTGGTTCATTTAGATAACGAATGCAGACAAAGGGAACTCAGTTATTTTTTTGTATTTTTATCTGCCCTTGAATGTTATTGCAAGAGTCCCAAATGAAGCCTGTTTAGAGAGAGAGGGAATCGGTCGAGTAGTGACGTCGCCGGCGCACGTCGGAGTGGCAACGCCGCATCCAATATTTTGTAAATAGAACATTGTTGTGAGAGCAAGAGAGGTTATGCATGAAGAGTAAGGAATGTATGTCAAATCAGTGTGAAAGTGGACTCTATTGGTTGGGATTAGGGAGTATGTTGGAAATCTGGAGAGAAATCATAGAAACAGTTATTACTTCGATTGAGTCGGCCCTGTGTATTGTACTGGGTACTTTGCTTTACCTATTGCTTGCTTTATCTAGAGTTCCATTTTACGGACTTTGGTCGTTAAAAATCTGGTTGAAACTTTCTGCTCGTTTCTTCCTGTTACTTGCTCGTGGAACAGTTCAGCTGGTCCAGTTGACTTTACGTCCGAAAATATATTGATAGCTAGTTTACGCTCGCAGCTTCGCACGTGTGGTTTCTATGGAAACGTTAAAAGATTATTTTTTATCCCATGGAAACTGATTTGTGGGATAAAAAGTATTTATTCGAAGCTTAGAACTACTTGTATGCAAAATTTCAGTCTAATCCGTTCAGTAGTTCTGGCGTGAAGAGGTAACAAACATCGTTTCGCATTTATATAGTGTCATATATTTTTTCGGTAGTACAGCTCATCATCATTGTCCACTGCTGGACATAGGCCTCCCCATACGACGCCACCAAGAGCGGTCTTGAGCCGGCTCCATCCATCGACTCCCTGCGACCGCTACGATGTCGTCGGTCCATCGAGTTGATGGTCTCCCAACACTCCGTTTCGCGTTGCATCGCGGCCGCCACTCGAGAACCTTTTTGCTATTCTTTGGCAACATTACCTACTTACTTTAATATCAGGTAGGTAAACCACTAAATCAACGGGTTTTCTGAGCGTCTGGTCGAAACGACGCTTGACCAGAGAGCTGGCAGATACTCATCTGGCGCAGCGCATCAGCATTGCCATACAGCGGGGCAATGCAGCCAGCGTCTTGGGCACGCTTCCGACTGGTATTGATATGGATCAGTTGAGCTACCTGTAGATTGTTTGCAACAGTCTGCAGTTAGTTCAATTGTAAATACTAGTTTTAATTTAATTCTATTATTTTTTTGTAATTTTCTTTTATAATTAAAATACTAAATCAACTCTACCAAAATTAAATTTTACACTTTTCTGCAGTTAGCTCAATTGTTTCTATTGTAAATAGTTATATTTGTATCTTATTTTAATATAGTTTTTTTTTGTTTTAATATAGATTTAACATTATAAGAAAGGTTAAAGAAGATTTAATTGGAATATTTTAGCAAACTTCCTACGTTGAAGCAATTTTATTTTACACGCCAAGTATCCAAAAGAAAATTTAATTTGGGCAAGTTTATTATGGCGATACAACAAAGTAGATGTTTTAATAAATAAATAAGTAGACACCCCTCCGGGAGGGGTGGCGGGGTGGCGGGGTCAGTGACCCATCGACCGTGCCGGATCGAACCTTCAGGGTTGTGTCTTGGTTCCGGAGATTCTAGACGATGCATTTTGGACAGACGAATTTTTGCCGACTTCAAAAAATGGAGGAGGTCCTACGTTTTCATTCCCAAGATACAAGAATTTGTAGACATAGACATAGACATATCATTTATTTGCTACTACAACACAAGATAATAACAAGATTTGTACTACAAAACTTAAAAAAAAAACTGTATATATTAAGGAATTTGAAGTCTGTTTTTAGTTAAAACAGTCAAATTTTAGCTAAAACAGGTAAGGTCCTTGTAACTCAATTTATAAAAATGGGTTTTATTTTTTTAGCCTGAGAAATGTAACCTTTTTACTGAAATTATTCGGTAAAAAACCTTAACAATTCTCAATCTATTCAGATTTTCCCCTATATTAAAAATATTTCAAAGACGCTAACTCGATTTAAAAAAATACCTAATTATTTTGTGTTGTCCAAGAAAGCGTAGATATCATAAAAAGTTAAATAAATAAAAAAATCATAACGAAAATTATTTCATGCTTTTTAAGTGAGTAAATGGCTGTTAGTTACGCGCTACTCTCAGTAATCAACTCACATTCAGTACCCAATAAGAAGCTCAGTTGAGCAACCTGTAGATTGTTTGTAAGAAATAACCAAGAAATAAGTGAATACGAAAGAAATTGAATAACATAATAAAGATTGAGTAAACCTCAACATCAACCTAGCCTATAATGGTCCACAGCTGGACGCAGGCCTCCTCCTAATTGGCTTGTATCTCAATGGGGGGGGGGACCCATAATCCCCACGCTGGACATGCTGGTTGGGGATCGCAGTTCGGTGGTAGATCTGTTCTGCAAGAGGCGCTGCTGCCAGCCCCCCGGTATAGGTCCCTTACGACACCCGCGAGAAGAGTTGAGAGGGGTTGGGGTGGATAAAGGTAAATTATTATAATATTCATTAATGGCAACCTTTGACCATCAATCAGCTAAGTAACTACTTACACAAAATAATGGCATTACTCGCGTAGATAAATATTGGGGTTGAAAATGCCGGCCTCTCGGTGTTGTCTCGCTGAGACAATCATGCATGATCAAATATGATCGAAGCGGGTCGGCATGAGAGATGATAATTTCAATCTCAATCTTTATCTCCGCGACTTATATACAAACTATACACATCTTACACCATGGACAACAGAGAAGCTAATAGAAACAATAACAAAAGTCATATTTGAAACAAACGACTTTACATAGCGTGTTTCAGAAATTAACAAATAACGTGCAATACAGACAGTACAAGAACGAAAATAATGAGGAAAACGAGCAACGAAAAAACAAATAGCATAGACAGAAACTAATCTATGTTATTTACCTTGATGTCTTGCAAGACCTGTAACCAATCAAAGGGGACATTAGTTTTCAGGAAGATCACATAAAACCTCATAGTGTGGCTTGCACAAAAGAAAAAGAAAACAACATTTAAATTTCGAAAAACTGACACTCATTTACCACAGAATTTTAAAATAATAACCGCCTAGAAAACTAAATTTTAAATTTAGAAAAACAAATGGCTGTTTCGTAATTTAAACAAAACCAGTTCCATTTTCAAACTGTAGGTATGACGCTGACATTCTAATCATTTATTTGCAAAACTTTTCTGACGGCGTGTTCGGAACATGAAATTGGCTCTCAAACTCTACGCTCAACAATGGGAACTGCTGACACCTTTATTTTTTTTCCACGATATGAAAATACCCTGTGACAAGTTTCAAAGCTTTTTAAACTAATGCAAGCTATTTTGATCCGGATAGTACCTAGTACACTTACCTAACCCGGATGAAATTATAATGATAATGATACAGTATTTTGTACTTTTACATTTTAAAGAAATTCCCGCGGCTGAATTTTACCCACTACTGGGATAGATATACCGCCCCATTGTAAAATAGTTTACTAATACATTGAAATATTCTACTCTATAATATACCTATTGTTATATTGTAAATACTAAAGGTATTGTAAAGTAGTTGACTTAAATAATCAGTAGGTAGGCAGGCGGGCTTATAAATTATTTATAATCTATTAAAATGGAAATCTTATATAGCATTTGTCAGATTTATTTATTTATTAGTTCACAAAACAAAGTAAGATCAATAAAAAATACAGAAGGTACATTGTTGTTACGAGCTACGTTTTACCCGAGTAAGCAAACATAACAAACCGTGAAAAATGATGCAAAAAAATTGTAAAAATTGTGTTTTACTAAAGATTAACATTATACTTATATGTACTAGGTACCTTACCTAGTGATAACTAACTGGGCCTATCGAAATCGATCACAAATTGTATAACTATGCTCGTATTTATTGTTATGCAAGATTATTTGATTCCGATCGTATAAAAAATACGCTAAAATATTAATATTTATTTTCTGCAAGACAAAAGATAATAAAATTGAAAGTGATTCTAAATTTGTTCAAATCACAGAGAAAATCCGGATGAAAAGCCCAAGAGGTTATCGACCGCACCCCCGCTGACCCGGGCGGGGCTAGGACCCGAAACGGGTAATCGGTAGAAACGCCTTGAGGCAGGTCCGGGTTATCGTAGTGCCAACTACAATGTTATAGAAAATTTATGAGTCCACAAGGGATTGCAAGGAAACAAAACCTGCTTAAGAACTATTGAATGAATTTAAATAATTGACTTTATGCTTCTTTTGGGTTACATTAGAGGTGACTTAAGTTCTTATGAAAAATTTGAAATTAAAACTTCTTTTGTACTAAAGTTTTAAATTGAAGTAGGTAATTTTGCGGCATTTTTTTAGGAGATCAAAAAATTACCTATGTATACATACCTTATAAAACATCAATAAGGCCAGCGTTTTTTTTTCTAGTCATAGCTCTACTAGCTGTTATAATCAGGATAGTGAAATATTAATACCTACGTTCATCAAAAACCCAGACCCAAAGAAAGCGCAACGTTTACGTAAAAACGTATTAAAAAAAACAAAAGATACCCCGAGAAATAATTTAAATTGAATGTTTTAGGTAGATATACAGGGTGGGGCAAATTTTTGGCCCCATAAGGGTAGCTACCGTTCCTTTTGTAGTTAGAAGGTTTTGTTTTTTCTTCAACTTAAAAAAGTAGTTACATACGAATTTAAATTAAGAACCATTGAATGGGTGACATCGTTGTTTTCGCTTACTCGTTTTTT
This sequence comes from Eupithecia exiguata, assembly GCA_947086465.1. Taxonomy (NCBI): domain Eukaryota; kingdom Metazoa; phylum Arthropoda; class Insecta; order Lepidoptera; family Geometridae; genus Eupithecia; species Eupithecia exiguata. The sequence goes on along the minus strand of OX352231.1, from coordinate 12,045,912 downwards.
TCATAGAAAATGTATGGGAATTGTCTTTTTTTAATTATTGCCAAAACTTACGATTTGATTTGGTAAGTTACTTTGGGGAAAAGTGTTCCTGGTTGGAAGTAGAGTCGATTAAGACCAACTTATTTTTTTTTGACAAATGTCTATTTTTGAGCAAGCCGTACTTATTTAAAAAAAACTAAAAATGACAATATTTTTTTCTTCAAAATAAAATACAAGGTTCTTATGAACAAAACCTTCTAACTACAAAAGGTACGATATGGGGCCAAAAGTTTGCCCCACCCTGTATAATGAAACTGTTTGAAAATAAAACCATCTCATTCAGATTCCCCGTGGCCTCCCGGGATAAACGCATGCTCTCTATTTGTCACGCGTACCACGCCCGGCTGTGCCCGGTCAAAGTTCACGCCTCGTCTGTGGCGCGTCTACGCGTACCCGGATATGTTTCACCCGGCTCTTGGCAGGGTTCTTTGCACGGGCACCTTGGGAGAAAGTTTTCACGTACGGCGTAGCTGAGCTGTTTAGCCAGTTGTCCGGTTAACCGGGTCATACTTTTTTCTAGCTCTATGAGTGTTATTAAACATTTTGATTTAATACAAGCTCATTACTCAGAAAACCGACTACGTATTCAAACAAAAACATAGATACATAAGTTTTGCTCAGAATATGAAAAGACGTGTCTTTTTGGATTAGTTTACAGATTTTTTGTTAGTCGGTATATGCTGATGATTATGACTAATAATAATTTTTTATTGTATTTTTTACAATGACCCTTTTATCGTATTTATAGCTAATGTATTCAGGACTATGCAGGAAGAACACGCATTCCATAAATATTTTTTGAAATAATAACAATTCTTCGTAACGATGTCGGTTTCGTTTAGATAAAATTATCTTATCTCCCTGTCACAGGCGTCACAATATTTGTCACTAACTTTTATCACAGTCGGAGCGTCCAAACTTTTGTAAAGTTATGGAACAGCCCTATTTACATTATGTTGGTAAATCGAATGATAATATTCAATTATTATCATTCGAATTTCAAATCGGCGTTTATGTATGTATGCGTAATTTCGGCGGCGAAATTGCATTCATCGGGCTACCATGATATATGGGGTGCAATTCTCGGAGCTGATATATTAACGTTATCATATCGAATAGTTCGCTAAGAAGATCACCTTTTCGACATTATCAAAATACAAGTGCTATGTGAAACCACAATGTAGCTAGAGTTACGTTACTTTTAGCTTTAGCTACGACAAATCTAGAAGATGCAATCTCAGGGCGATAGTTTTTAAGGATCAACACCTGACTAAATAAAATATCTATTTTCTATTCGAGGTAAACGTCCCAGTAGGCGCAAAGATTCAAGGAAGGATTCAAGTTCAAGGGCGGATCGGGACTGCGGGATGTCTTACGGCTGTCTGCTCCCGGCCGGGAAATATGAGCCTCGGGAATCTCAATGTAATTCGGTACTCGCTGTTGGTAAACAACGATTAGGGTCGCTGATTCGTGGGTAGGTTACGTTGGTACTTAAGTCAGTTACGCAAGTTTGAAAATAGAACTGTTGAACTGAAGCTAGAGTACTACTTGCCACTGTTTGTGCACAAATTACCTACAGGGTTCTATTTTTAACCTAGCCGAAAATTGTAGCTACTCTCAGAACGTACTTAAAATCCTTCAAAGCTAAGCTTCAGAATTTAAAACGTAACCACCAGTCGTGAGTCGAAATCGAGAGGATGAGTTAACATTCGATCTTTGAAATACATCATTTGAATGATAATTGAACGAAAGATGAACGTTTTCTGAAAAGTTCCTGCCATTCAAAGCATTCAACGTTCACTCAAACTTTCGATCACCTCTACCTCTACCTGCCGGGTTACTCTATAATTTACGGATATCAACCTTACATATCATAGATTGATTAAATAAAACACACGTTATTTATGAAGCCTGTGTTTTATTCACCGAGCCACGTGCGACGTTGTGAATGGAGTGTCACACGTTGTGCGTGACGTGGGCGCCCACCGTTAAAGATTACACAACAAATGAACACGAACCTAATTGAAAATGAATTCACATTTTATTTCTTTCGAACGGAGTGGACTTTCCCTATTTAGGTGGGATTTTGTGGTAGAGAAGAAGAAGAAAGAGCATCAAAATTAGAAGTAAGGTCTCATTTTAGAACTAATTTCTGAGACGGTAGGTACCCCTACCGTCTCAGAAATTAGTTCTAAAATGAGACCTTTCTTCTAGTTTTGAGTGTCCGGTAGGACACTAAAGAGCGGTCAAATAATTTTAGACAAATCTTTTTACACACGTAGATGTATGTAAAATATTACTAAAAAAGGGGTATTTGCTATAAAAATCCGTTGTATTGTAGATAAATTAACAAACCTGAACAGATATACTTAATAAATAAACAAAAAATACACGTTGGTATAGAATAGACACAGGCCTAGCTTTTCAAAAAATGCTAAAATCCTCATTTCACTAGAAAGTCGATAGTTTCCCGGTGAAAGTTTGGAAACAATGCAACCTACATAACCCTCTTCCATAGCTTTCCAACTCCATGTCCGATAAGAAAAGTTTTACCGTTTTAAAACGCATTCTCCTTTTTTACTGCAAAAATTGCTAGCGAAACCTATACATAGGTATACTACCTAGATATAAAAACTCAATTTCTATGTTTTAAAAATAAATCATAAAAGGAAAGAGCAGCCAAAATTTAATAATAATTGCAGATGATATGACTCGTAAAAGACAATTACGGTACTCGTGAACGTCCAATATTAAAATTTATGCTGACGTTTAAAAGCTTTATGTGGACGTAAATTGCAAACTTTACATTTTTTAATGCGAACACTATGAAACCTTTGTGGAAGGTAAAATGCAAATTCATCCGATATTCTTACCCTTTTTCTAGATCCTTGTGATCTTACGCTATAACTTTCTTTCTTAACTGCAAGTTTTTAAAACACCATTTAGCGTTAAAAGTTACATAAAACTTTATACTTCTATACTTTCAGACTTAAGCGAAGCTCTAAAAAGTTTAATCAAAACTGCTCGGTTTTTATTCAAGTTTACAACCGCTTTATTTTACAGCTATTAAACAAAATACGTTATTGGTTGTAGTGCGGACTACAGTAAAAATGACATCTACTTCTACACTTATGTTGGCATTGCCTGAAATTATTAAATAAATACACTACATTGGTATTATTATATATTATAAACCTAATATTATCTAGTTTTAAGTACCTATTCGGGTTTTCCTTATCTTGCATTAATTACCTACATTTTTTATTGAATTGTGCAACTTTAAATTTTTTTTACTTAGCGATTATTTTGTTGGGAGGTTCTTAAAAAAATAATAATTTAACATTTAACGTGTCTGGATTAAAACTAAGAACAAATTGTCTGTATCTCAAAACTATCACGGTATTTCAAGACCGGAAATCGATCTTTCGAATGGTGTGTAAAATTTTACGGCATGTAAAAATTTTTAGGAGATTTTCTGTGGTAAATCGGTCAATTTGATTGTGACAAGTTCGCAAGTACGAGAATCAAAGGTTAGGAAAGGCCAAAACTTTTTCAATCTTTAGTTCCATGAAAAACTTATTCGCGATTTGGAAGTCGCAGGCGATATTTTTCAGAATATGGAACGTTTTCCAATTAGAGAGTCCGTCCATGCAGCCGCCAATATTGATTTTTACTTTTTACGGGAACGTGGCCGCGTCTGTGGTTTATTTTTAAAAATACTCGACATATGCGGTTTATTAAAATGATGCGTCCGACCCGTCGTGCCCTATCAATCAAACTTCGAGCTTTAAAAATTGTAAAAAAAGCGAAAGGAGATTTATAGCTTTCATTAAAATTTATGATTTGTTATTGGCTCGACTGGCTCGGTGTTTTTTATCGCATGATCTTTTCTTCGTAATTTAAAACATAAAAAATGGACGGAGTAAAACTTTATAAAATATACACATGAAAGTAACTTAGAATTCGTTAAAGAAGTGTTCATAAGAAACTCATTTTGTTCTGAATTAACCTTATCGCTTTACGTAGCTTGTTTGAGTACAATTAATTGTTTTAGCAACTGGTTATGTAAAACAGATTTGGTTGAATTCCGTGCGTAATTTACATTCGTTCGATAAAATAATCTCGCATAGCAACGTGTTATCTCATTCAACTGGCAACTCTCAGCACGTGTTTTTATTTACAACGCTATCATCGATACATCCGATACACTATGCACTATCGGCCTCAATGAATCGGGTCAGACCGCGAGAGTGACCTAAATTTTTATTCGCCACGCATAAATTGTAACGATTCACAACACTAGTAGCGTTGCGACCACGTGGGGCAGTAACAGTAGGCAAGACCACACGCAAAGGTAGCCTGTTAAAATTTGAATTAAGAATTTCGGCCGTCATTACGGAGGTCGATTGAAGATCATTCAAGAAACTATAAAATTAAAGCGAATCAAAAACGGGGACGCCAGATAAGGCTTATCTGTGGCCGGAGTAAATATAATACGGCGTTGTGTAAACTTTACATCACGATAAGGGAAGATAAGGAACGAGAACTATGATTCAGCGTTGAAATTCGTGGTTTATGTATTTGTATGAGGTTTTGAACGTTTGCATTTGATTTAAACTTTTTGCATCACAAAATAATATTGATATTTGCATGGTAAAGAGTTACATAACTTTAAAATGTAGATCTTAGGTTGAGCTCCAGAGTCTTAGCTGGTTTTGTAGGATTTAATACTAACATTCAGCTATTATTTCAATTGGCCAATTGTTATTTTACTGTTCGAGATTTGATTTGTGTTTTAGTACAATTTACCTATTGGCAAAACCTCAAGCCGTCGCGGATTGAATTAAAGTAGGTTAAAACAACATTTTCAGGTTTGCAAAGTTCTATAAACATTTTATACCTACCTGCTAGGTACAGAAAGCCAAATTTAAACAAACTTGAAGGACAAAATTAAATCACCTATGAAAAGGTGAGGTAGGGTTTGCTGGCATATAGAAGGGTTGTTTATTGATAGAAAGGATATAAATAAATAAATGTTAGATTAAATCATAATGTCGAAAGCCAGACAATTTTTATCATCATAAGAAAAACATTATCGAATCTCGAAATGTCGAAGATCACCGCCCCATCACTAGCTTTATATTTTATCTCAATTTCAAATAGCACGAGAAGTGAAATGTATTCAGCCAGACGTAAAACAATGTGATATGCATCGTGGAACGTCCGTCATCGTGTGATCGACTCCGGCCGGCACCGGTCCACATCCATCCTGCGTCTTACTCGCGTGCCGCGCGGTGTATTGACCTTTTCTCTAAAGCGATTTAGCGCAATCCAACCGGTTTTATTTTCCTATACTAGACTTATTTAGCCGAGGTCAACCTGTAATGCCTATAACTTCACAACTTACCTGATTTGACGGAACGAAAAAATCCAAGGTCACAATCACAAAATAATACAAAACACACGCGAGTTCGTAATTTGAAAAATTAAAATCGCGCGGGAAATTCGAAGATAGTGATGTGCATTGACTGATCGGCGATCGATAGAGTTGCAGCGAGAATCGATATAGCGCGGTGGAGGCGCGTTGTGGGCCGGCGTCGTCGCACGTGACTGCTGGCGGTATGACGGAGCGAACGCGCGGTAAGCTCGCCGTCCCCGCGCGCCCCCGCACTCTCCGTATACATACGAAAACGTAGTATGTAATCGTCACGTAGCGCAGACGTTTGATAAACAAATTACAAAATGTTAGCTAAGCTCGTACCGTCTTTGAGTATTTTGTACGAAATTTGACTTGAAAGTTTTAATTTACGTGGTAAAATATAGGTTGAAGTTTTTAAGGGTAAACATTTCTCGAATATTTTGCGTCGTTTTTATTTGTGAATGGCCTCTACCAATCAAAACTGCATCTCTGATACCAAACTTTAACATACAATACGAAAAACATTTAGATAGGTAGGTTTTTATAAGTTAAGTGACCCCATAAAATAAAATCAAAGCGTAAGTCTAGATTTCGTAAATTTTAGTTCGACCTCGATAACTCTACCGCTGTGTACCAGGGAACAGACAAATTCTTTACCTCGAGGTTAGTGTAGGTACATATAACTATTTATAGCATCATTGTTTCTACCCGCGGTATCACCAAGACCAATCTGTCCTTGTAAAAGTAAAACAACAAAATATGCGTTGGATTTTTATGACACAATCTATGTCATCATTTAATTTTGACTTATTTTCTCGATGTCAGTAATTTTATAAACTTTCAACGCTTCGGTTTTCTAGAACAATGAACCAGAAACGCGATTAATGGTTATTAATTTTAATATCAATATACAAACTTAAATAATATAATATATTAATTAATAAAGGTTAATCAGCAATTTGTTTGCAATGTTTCCGCCGCAGATTAAGGCGTAGGTCCGCCGTAGCAGCGTAGCATAGAGCTACACTCCGGTGCTTATGCAAAAGAGACCGATATTTCATCGCTCCTCCGTCTATGGCTGCCAGCATTATCATAACAATCGCTAGCACTGAGCTTACCACAGCAAATTCATGCTAAACATGCAAACTAACTAAACTAACAAGTTTTCATAACTTGACGTCCAGCGGGGCAGCCTTTGTAACATTCTATTACTACACCAATAAAAGCACGACGAGCGAAATTTGACGTCGCTTATCGAAACACTTGATCATGATATCGATATCGATAGAAGTTATTGCAAAAGCTCTACTTCATTTCTTCCGATTTCAAAATTATTAGTTTGAATTCAGACCGCTTTTTAAACAAAAGAGTTTTATTTCTTAGAAGACAAGGAGACCGACTTTATGACATTATAATATAAGACATTTGCCTATTAAAACCAAGTTCTCTGGATGTCTTCATTGAATAGACGGGGTAGGAAGGTACTTATGAATAATGTGGGCCACATTATTCAGCTGAATATGCAATTAAATGAGGGCAGTTTCAGCAGTGCAGGCAGAAGCTGCGGGTGCGAGCGAGACGGCACACCCGCCTCTCGATATTATATTGAACAAGTTTATAACTACGTGTATTAGACGAACGAGTTCGTACAACGTTTTCTCATTTCCCGGACGAAACTTTTCTAATATTATAGTTTCATTCATATTGTCCGTAGTTTCAGCGGAGTTTTCTTTCGTGGAAAATGAAAGACTATTTCCATAACTATTATTTCGCTTTTATAGCTTTGTTAGTTTCTTTTGCTCCAAATAGATTTGTCAAAGTTCTGTACTTTATTGTTCGGAAATGATGGCTTTTCTATGAAAGTGATATGATACAGTGATTTTATGTCACACTTTTAATATAAGCTTTTGATATTACAATCGGGGTCTCAGAAAAGGTAGAAAATAGAGCAAAAATTTTCGATCACAGTTAAAAAATAATACACAGTAGGTACATTTTAAAATTTTAATCAAAACCACACATTTGAATTTCGAACGACCATAGAGCGCGCAAGAAAACACAAGATGGCGCATTGTAGAGCTTCAGGCTTCAGCATTGAATCGAAAGTAAATGTTGATTTTTAATTATGTAGAGCTCTCGTAGCCCTGCAAGTTATGCATGGCCGTGTCTCAGAGAAAACAGACTGAAATGAAGTGAAATGTGGCGGGTAATTGAAGATCCATGAACCTCCATTTTGATTTTAGAGAGCGTAGACATTTATCTTTCGATGTTTTATGTAATTTTAGGCGTTAAGCTTGTCGCACACCTGGAAAACACCGGTGCAGTCCAGCACAAAAGGGTATAGGTACCCATTTTGAGCACCCATTTTTGATAAGTGTCTCAATTAGATTCTTTGGTGCTAATGAACCACTAAAAATTACAATTTTTTTATTTTTCTATAAGTACCCAAAAAATGAATTAAAATTTACATTTTCAATTCAATTCAATTAAAATTTACATAAGTTTCCCACGTAACTTGACGAAAACGCTGGACGCAGTAGACGCCATATTGCTCTGTGGTCATGACGTCAGTTGGATGTGTGACCAGAACGGTGTTGGATTAATCAGCGCTCATTAACTTAACTAATTAACTTATTTAGGGTAGTAGGTACCTACAGTACCTTTATTAGTTTTAAGCTGCGCGCTCAAGTATCAACTATCTCTGTACGTATTTGTTTCTTTATTACGAGAGTACGTATTATTTTCACCTAAGCCTAACCAATTTTCAATTAATTATTCCTTTCAAACAGTTTCCATTAGAAAATCTATTTAAAAGCTTAATTATTTCTGCCACACAATCTTTTCAGCCAATTTACTCGAACAGCACTAAAAAATAACGACACCGGCCGAAGTTTCATTAGAAAAAGTTCTTTGTCGTGTTAAAGTTCCACAATGGTTGTAATTAAAAGTTCGCCACCGGTGACAGCGGCAGCCAACAGAGGGCGCCACAAAAAGGGCGCCAAACTTCCCAAGATAAACAACTTCCGGGTTTTTGAGGCACTATTTTTGATAATTTCGTGAAAGCTGAAAGAAATTCCGACTTCGGACCAAGTATAATTCCAATTGCCAATTGTCACTTATATTACTATTGTTTAATTTGTAAATTCTTTTTAGTTTTAAGTGTGCAATAAAGTATGTTCTATCTATCTATCTATCTATAAATAGTACAAAGTAAAAAAAAATATAATGCTGGACAATTCATACAGCATTATTTAGCCCCAAGCTAAGCAGAGCTTGTGCTATAGGTACCTACTAGAGAACTGATATACATAATATAATACAATACATATATAGATTTTTTTTTTAATTTTCATAGGAAATATCCAGAACACTCAGTAACAAATATTTGCAGATTTTACCAACATTGTCCCAAGGCGGGAATCGAACCCGCAACCTCCTGCGTCAGGCGGACCTTCGCTCGCCGTGCCATATCGGTCGTCAAATACGTTAAAACAGTACCTGCACCTTTAAAGGTAGGTACGGTACCGTTTCCATTTTGAGTTAAAACTCAGGTAATCTTGAGGTAAACCAACCTAAATACAAAACTTCTCATGTCATGTAGATAAAACCTACCTTAATGATTTCATCTACCTACCTCAATTCGACGATAGACTATGAACTACAGAGGTATGTAATTAAAATAATAATTAACCCATTAATAATAATTAATAGCGCCAACCTACCACCTAATAAATTTAACCTAAGACTATCGACACACCCGAAATATCAGTTTACGAATTAATGGCCGTATACGGAAATTAAACCGTGCACGGATGGGAGAAGTTGTGGGGTAGACTGCACCCCGTACCCCTTACACCCTTTGCACCCCAGAGGGGGTAGAATAGCAATCTAGGGAGCCTGAATAGGGGTGGTCGAATGAAATATCTAGCGATGCGGCTAGCCCATCAGGCCTACGAAAGCGCATTAGCCTCGTAGATCGAGTAGATGAGATGCCCACATGTGCGTGAGTCTTTATTGAAAAACATCATACCTGACACAAACTAAACCATATCTCCGAATTAGCTGCCACAAAGGTAAACATAGGGGATACCAGTAAAAAGTTTACCTCCTTTGTAGAAGGTAACTACGACAGTATTACGTTTTGTCGTAAAAAAATCTAGGAATTTTAATTTTAACCAAAACTTGTCAACTGGTCAATAAATTAAGGTCCTGGCATATTTTTAATCTAGTACTTTAGTTTCTTACAAAGATAATAAATGATAAACATGTTTTATGGGTAATTATTTTGTGCCACTGGGTCATATTCTGAGGAATGGGCAATAGTTCTGTCGATGTGCATTGGTACTGCACATTGGGTACAAAATGTAATGAAATGTTGCCGTTGCGGATGTTTTTGGCCTATATTGGACTTTTTTCTACCTCTGCGGATCTTTTGCGGACCGTGACGTTCTACGGGTCTTTTCGGACCAAAACGCGTATCGGAACGGCATATACTACAATAGCATACACCATATTCATGCATAGTGGCCACTGTACTAGCAGAGAATATTATAATAATACCTAACGTACCACTTTAATAGGATATTAAAATACTTATAATGTAGATATTACAATTTTTTTTTAAAGCCGTCGTATTTTATTCAGTGCCTCAAAGAAAGAGATTTAGAAAAAATCGGCCTACTCCGCTCGCCGTTGCCCTTTTGTATATTTTCCAACAGTCAGTTGTTCAAATTCAAAGAAATAAACATAATGACAGTCAATATATTTATGAAAACTTATTGTACACATAAAAATATCAAAAGCTTTCCTAAAAATAGCGATATACATAATATAAATACTAGAAATAAACATAAACTCGATGTGCCCACAACCAGGCTTCACAAGATTAATGTATCTTTTAAAGGGCAATGTATAAACTTCTACAACAAAATTCCTAGTGAGTTGCAAAATCTATCAATAAATAAATTCAAACAAATTGTCAAAACCTTTCTGTGCAAAAAAGCTTACTACAAAATATCAGATTATTTAGGGGATAAAAAACCTTTGGACGGGTTTTGCTCCAACTCGAAAAATAACAACTAACAGGTTTCTTAGTCGCTTCTTTACTTTAGTCTACATACCGAAGCGACAGAAATCAAAAGTATTTCCGTTATTTCCGTGTCAGTGTTTTATTTTAAGGATTTCACCTTTTCTAAGGGTACATTTTTGTAATTATGGAAATAAAGAATTTTTGATTTTGATTTTGTTATCTTCATTATATTCGCCAGTTTAACCTCATGAGCTCATTTTCTTTTCCTTGTCATCTCAATTAATTTTTTTAGGCAAGCTGTAACTTATGTAATGTTAGTACTTACTGTTTATATTGTTGTTAAAAATAAATGTATTTCTATTTCATTCTATTCTTACTACCTGCAATTTGGGGAGTCACGTCTGGTGAGGCCTTATATGCTCTTTCTTGTGATTTATTATGTAGGTATCCTGCGTTGGTATGAACGTTTTTTATCTACGTATGTTGAGCTGAATTGGATCATTCCACTTTTCAGGGATTGTGTTGCCAATGGATAATCCATGTTAGATAAGCTACCCTGGTACCATCCTGGTTTCATTTAAACAAATCCGTTCAGTCTTAGAGCATGAGGGCGTCACAAACACACTATACATTTTTTACGTAATTTGTGCCTAGTGATATTAGTTTTATAGGTGATTACTCTTTCTATTTTCAGCTTGCAATATATCATTTTGCAGTTTTTCTCATATATTACGAAACTAGGTAATCATTTTGTCATATTTCGGACAAAATTTGTGTTCGGTCTGGAGCTTTTTAATTTTGACTGCGGCAACACTACTTTCGTTTCCTGTCTCGGAGAAAACAAAATAATTTCAAGATTTTCTTCAAGTTCTTAGAGGTTTCCCGTCCTTCGCCCGTTCTGGAATCGAATGTTCTTTCTCTGGCTGCGCCGCCGCGCCGCCGGTTTTTGCTGTTGGTGAAGTTATATGCTACCCCACAGAACTGTTCTGTGTGCTACCCGTTAAAGTGATCTTGCTGTGTTAGAGTTATTGTTATTACCTGGTTGTGTGTGTTTGCTGATAATGATAAAGAGCCTGACTCTGAGCCAATGAAAAACTGATGGTAATAAATGTGTACAAGCAGACGTACATGAACTATTGGTCGCGTGTGTCAACAAAACAGCCGAGCTCTTGGGAATATCGCAAAGAACATGGAATGGTTGTAAAAGAACACAAATCAACAGGAAGGGTTTCTTCGCCCACGAAAAAAGGTAGCAAAACCAATTTTGACGAAGTATTGACCAATTCACCTATTCTGCTATATGAAGAATCGTCCGTCAGTTTTTTCGCCGAAATTAATTATCTGTTCTAACGAAGGTAAGAATTGATTTAGGTATCTACCTCAATTTCAAAGAAAAGTCTATGTCTTTATTTAAAAAAAGTAAAAGGATAAAAAGTAGCCTATGTGTTTTCCAGACTATAATCTATCGTTATGCCAAATTTCATACGGACCCTTTCCGTCCGTTTGCTGTTTTGCCGTGATTGAGTAACAAACATCCATCAATCCAAACTAATATTAGTGGGATAAAAAGCATTCCTACTGCTTCTGAGAAATGACTTATATCACTCATGCATTATTGCTTCCTGTGATCTGCATATTAAATATATCCTATTTTGTTGCAGGCCATACAGTAATAAAAACAAGGGTGGATACTGAGGTCAAGAGACATCGAAACAAGCTTTCTTGGAAGGCTTAACAACAGGCTTGAATACTCCAACGGGATAATGACTATAATTGATAATCAGCTGTAATTATAGGCAACGAAGAAATAAAAAAACAAGAAAAGTATTTGTTTATATTTATTTCTGAGGTCAAATAATGCTACGCCTTTGTAGGACTAGGATATTAGTAATTTAGGCAGTGAAAACTAATGTACTTATGAATAAACCTTCCTTAAAATGTAGTTCTCTATGAAAAAAACACCTATTTGTTTGTTTTATTTACTCTCAGAGGGCATAACCAAATGTTGCTTTGCTTTGTTGTTAGGTACAAGCATAGTGAAGGGTGGTGTGTGAGCCTAGGATTATTATGACTCGCAGAAAAGAACACCAGCAGCGCAGCGTGTGTAGTTTTACGGCGGGAGGCCCCGCGCCTTGTGAGATGAATGTATTTAGTAAAATAATTCTAGCTTTATGAAAATTTCCTGCTCAAGCAAAGCCGAGGGCAAGAACTATACCTAATAATCCATAAAAATTCAAGGGTTTGCTCTGCTGTCCTGTCACTTTCATAGTGACATTGATTTGTGTACATTATTGGCAGGATTAAAAAAAACGAGGTATACACAGAAAAATGACATAAGTAACTCTGTCTGCCTGCCTTATCCTAAAACTAACTTAAACCGTAATTTTAATCACTAAGAAGTGCCACAATAATGCATATAAAATTTACATTTTCGCGCGTAATTTGACGAAAACGCTGGACGCAGTGGACGCCACATTGCTCTGCGCCGCTGTGGGACAGCGGCTTTAGAATGTTTTATGATTCATGGGACATAACCTTAGGTCAATACTTATTATTACATAGAAAATCTTATGTAGGTAGGTACTTGAATTTTACATATGGGTTACATACCTGAGTAACTAATGGTTTACTCACAGTGTTTACATTGACCTGACCATCAATGACTAATTATATTTCTCTACATCTGAATATTTAGAAGCGAAGTCATACCTAAATAAACATCTTCTAATAATGTAATATTAGAAAAAAAGAGAATATGGAGAGCGAATAATGAAGAAAGATTTAAATAATAATAATGCTGGACAATTCACACAGCATTATCTAGCCCCAAGCTAAGCAGAGTTTGTGTTATGGGTACTAGATAACTGATATAACGATACATCGTTTTTTTTTTGTTAACGGACAGAGCACCCGGAACCAATAACTGTAGATCGTCATTTGTCCCGATGCGGGAATCGAACTCGCAACCTCGCAAATTATTCATATTTCGAAATGAAAATAATTTGTGTTTTGATAATTAATATCTTTTCGTTTCCCAACAATTAGCGAAATAAACTTTTAACGTTTTTCGTAAGTAAATTATGGACGTATGTAATTATCAATTGTTTTTTTTATATTTTTCTTGTAAATATTCACCTACATGTAGGTAAATAACATACAGGGTGGATTGTTGAGACGGGGCAGTCAGGAGAGGTACCTAAAACGGCCTAGCTACAGGAAAATCTTAGGACAATCCATTATTTCCATATCCATAACAAATTCTTACCCTCATACACAGATTTTCAAAAAACGTACAGTTAGCAAGAAAATGGGCATTAAACAGAAAAACTTTTTTTGATGCCAATGGATCTTGTCTCTTATACTGATCAAAAACTTCTATTGGACAAACACTTGGAGTATTAAAAGTCAGAAATCGCAATAAATGTTTCTCATACATTTAATAAGGAGTCCCATAGAAAATATTGTAATATTTTAAACATTTGGATCCAAGCTTCGTACATCATTGGGTTCAGGAAAGTTTTTAGTGAACGAATGAGATTCCGAAGTAGAGAGTTGGACAAAGTTTGTATTGCGTTCACTTAGATATACCTTCCTCTAAGAGATTTCAGGATTACTCGGTTAGATTCAATTAATTTGGATTCCTCCTTCTCACTGTAGCTTATCACACTTCACACTAACATTATAAATGCGAAAGTTTTGATTATAAAATGTTTGTTACCTCTTCACAGTAAAACTGCTGAACGGATCGGGATGAAATTTTGCATTAGATATAGTTAGACCTGGAATAAAACATCGCTTACTCGCTTACTCCTGGGAAAAGACGTGCAAAGTCACGGGCAGATGTATGTTTAGCATAAAACACAATTGCTTTATTTATTAACGTATCGAGAAAAGTCACTCAGGTCTCTGTTAACCGATTATTGCCTCTAACGCATTCACTGCCTAGCCTTGCCGGGTGTGAACTACACTAGGGTGCGCCGCGCCACCACCGCCGCTAAATGGTGGCGCTCACCGACATGCGAGTCTTGTTGGGTCATGAAAGTGTTAAAAACATATGTATTAGATATTATTTGTTATTTATGTATTTTTTATTTCCTATTTACATATTATTTGCGACCGAAAAGTATTTATCAAAGCAAATTAATAAATAATAAATAAAATCAGTTTATTGCAGGCACAAAAAGACCCATATCACATTTAAAACACACAGTTAAAACACTATGCTAGTTAAAACATGGCCAACTAGTACCCGTCGTGTTAGGCTGGGCAGTGAATGCATTATTAACCTTTAACATCAGTAACCACATGACCCAAGTCTGTCGACTCCAACCGATAACTGAATCCTTGATACTCATAATATCGATCTATAAATCATATGTCATATTTAATTAAACATCCAATATATCAGGGGAGGTGGGGGTAAAAGGCGTGTGGGGGTAAATTAATTTAATTTTAACTTGATAATATATCACGTAGACGGGGACTAATAATGGAATTATGTTTGGGAAATCCATTTGCATTCTTATTAGGTGTATTCAGGTGAATTCGGAGTGAGTTGTGGTTTGCTTCAAATCCTAGAAGGTTCGAGGTTCGAGTCCTGAAAATGTTATGTAAGTATTACCTACGTTCTATTATCGATTTTGGAAGTTGAGTTTGTGCATTGATTTTTCAATGGGTTAAATAAGAACCATGAGGATTTTGAAGTTCGTCGATCAAATTATACTCCCCGATTCAAAAACCTGGATATTTTTACCTTGTTGTTTTCTGCTATTGTTATCAGTTTTTAACGTTTTTTTCACAAATGTCTTTGTCGACAAAAAATATCGCGATTCTAAATTAGTGTACCTGTAGGTATCTTGCCTTTAAAATTATTATGTTGTAGCGCTCCACCGGGTATCATGGTTGTGTACAAAAAAGTATTTTGTATTGCATTGTATGAATATTTTTACGTATGCTTGTATTCTTAAAATATCTCAAACTTACATTTAACTATAGCCACAATAATTCCCATTAAAAAAACCTAAAATATTATACAAAACGTTTAGTTTTTTACAAAAAACACACCTCAATATAAATTCCCCCTTCTACTCTTCACCATAAAAATATTCCTGTGCCATTTCAAGACGTCAATAGGTACATACCTATTGTAGGTACAAGAGCTTTTCCTCTGAAATTCGATTGATTGCAGCCCCGAGCTGCGCGGCACCAATCTCTAGGGCAAATTAAATTCTCCACTCAACCGGAACAAGTTAGGCGATACGTAATATTGTATACATTTATGTAGGTATTTTGGTTTTATGGGATTTATGGTCGGATTCAATCCTCCTGCTGGTCAATCTCACTATCTCACTAATATTATAAACGTGAAAGTTTAGATGGATGGATAGATGGATGGATGTTTGTTCCTTTATCACGCCAGAACGGCTGAACGGATCTGGATGAAATTTGGCACAGAGATAGATTATAGTCTGGAATAGAACATAGGCTACTTTTTATCCCGGAATTCCCACGGAAACGGGAACTACGCGGGTGAAACCGCAAGGCCCTGCTAGTTTAGATATATTCGGGAATGTTTCACTCATGCTATTTTCGACCCTAGATAAGTAGATATTTTCTTTTTTGGGGTTAGTTAAATCATTTATTTGCTTCTACAATACACAAAATAAAAAATAAATTCAATTTAACTTTATGAATAACTTATCATAACTTTCTGAATTCAGTAAATGATCATGTACACGTTCAAACAGGCTTTCCTTGCGTATTGTCTGAACGTACAGCCTTTACTGAATTCGTAAGTTTCGTAAGTTGAATTAACAAATTTTAAATGTGTTCCAACAACTTTGGGCTCATTCGTCGTTTTACATTTATTTATTTTTATCGGCCCAAAACAAAAGAAGAACCTAAAATAACCTACTAATTGTTTTTTTTTTCAAAAACCCTACTATTCCTAAAAATCTGCTTTATTTTTTTTTTTAATTCAGAACTTGTTTTCAAAATCGAGCACGTAATTTCTTACATGATTTTTCGATAACTATCACGGTTTCAGAATTTCCCTCAGGGGCCCTGAAAAAAGACACCCTGTTTATTATATTCATTTACCCCTCTAGTTTTACGTTGTATGCAAATTAAATTTAAATGCAAAAATAATTAATCCTTAACATTTAATTTAAGAAAAGTAAATCCATTTCATTCTCCCGTCTTACAACAGTACAGATTACCGGGTTCCTAGAAATGTTTTATTGTCGTAATAAATTTTACGGCATAAACCTTTGTTTTATCGTCGGCTCAATATTTTGTTATGAAATTGTCCCGGGACCTTGGAGAAAGGTTTTCTGATTTTCTTTTAACGTTATTGGATTTGTAAATTATGTTATAAGAAAATTTCTGGTATAATATAAACGTCCCATACATCACACGGAAATTCTAAATGTCCAACGTGGAGGTCGACTTCTGTGGTGCAGTGGGCGAAGGTCCGCCTGCGACGAAAGAGGTTGCGTGTTCGTTTCTCACCTCGGGACAAATATTTGTACGATCTGCAGGTATTTCAACATCCAAAATTTCACATAGACTCGTAATATAAGTGTGATTTAAATTAAAAGAAGAATGCCAACTTAACAGAATATAACTTTTAAAGTTCAGCCTAGATTAAAAATTGTCAAAATAAAACTTTATGATGCCATAATAAAACAACCAAAACCCTATTCAAAATACCAAAGCTTAATTTGTTAAACTAATATTATTCAAATAACCAGAGCATTACAAGGATAGGTACCGTCCTTTGTTCCACATAATAAACTATACATAATGTATGTGTTGAATTATTCATGTCAAATGTCAATTTCCAGAAAGTTCATGAGTCATTTACATATTATCTGGTTCAAGAAAAAACTTGCGTTTTAATTTAAATATTTACGGCGAGTTAGAAAAACTCTGCTTTGTGTTTTGAGGGCTCGTTAAAAAGCACCTGTCTCATAATTTCCAACGCAAAATGCGCGATGGTGGACAAAAATCAGATTTTTGGTGTTTTCAGTAGCTTTAATACTTTGACTGCCACCCGATGCACTCGCTGTCGTCCTACGGGTGTTCGCAGAGCAGCGACGCGACGCGACGCGTCCCTCCAGGTCACACTGGCAGTGAACGCGTTAACAGTTTGTAGCAGAATTTAAAAGATAAAGTTGTTGAAAAAGTTGAAAAAAAAGTGATTAGCTATCTTTAACACTCTGACTGCCACTCGACGCACTTGCCGTCGTCGTATGGGTGCTTGCAGAGCAGCGAGGCGACGACGCGCCCCTTCAGGTCGCATTGGCAGTGAACGCGTAATAAAGTATCGATCAATATCGTATCAATATCGGTTGAATAAAGCTTTTGTATTTTTTTTGTGGTTCATTAGAATTATAGAACCTAAGAGTTATAACACCTTTTGTCTCAACAAAAGGTGTTATAACTCATTGTACCAACGTAATTATAATTATGTAATGTACGTATAAAATCTACGTATTATACGTAATGCTCGCAAACAAATCTTTGAATAATATACATAACAGATGAATGCTCGCCGTGAAAAAATGCTCTAACATAAGCAATATCTGTCGACAATATTTCAAAATGTCCCATCTCACAAAACGAAGAAAGCTAGATCACCCGCAAACAGATAGGGCTGCCCCTGTCTGATTAGTGTCAGAATCGTGACATCGATTCACTTGTTGCCGCCGGCGCCGACGCGACACCCCTGGGATTGGCCCGGACAAGAATCATCCCTGCCTTTTTATATGATGTTACTTTTGTTAAGCGGGACAGGGTTTTTACACGACTGTCCACAAAAAGATTTTGTTTGTTTTTTCTCCTGAATTGGGTTTTGCTGATTTGCAGTTTTATTTCTATAAACGAATCAACTTCTGGCGCGTGGTGCCTCAATAAAATAAACAAACGAAGCTTTCTAATTCGTAATAATGTTTAGTTAGGTACTAGTTTCAGCCGGCTTCGCACGTGTTTTTCCGCTAGTTTTGGCATGAAGAAGCACACAGTCATGACATTTATTTTTTTCGTAGTTTTTTTTTCTTCCATGGAAAAGGTACAAACATGTATCGAAACGTACATCTTTAAAATCCATCCCGCATGTGATAAGTACAGTATAATAGCTGATTTTATTATTTTCTATAAAAAATAAAAAGCAAATCGTAATAACGAACGTTAAAATAATAAAAAGTAATTTCTCATTAATAACGAACATAGCTCAGGCAGAACATTAAATTTAATTTACGACGTTACCACGCGTCTACCTCTTGAACTTACTTAATTCAGATTAACTATATACCTACATAATATAAGTAACTATGCCATTATCATTGTAAACATAAATTGTAGATTGTGTTATCCCCCTGCAAGCAAGGCCATATACAATTTAAAAGTCATGATTTCCCGTAAAAAAATCAAACTGACAAAAAAAAACTCGAGCCGACTTGCGACGAACCTTAAATAGTTTTCTTCTGTCTCTTAGGAACCAGAATAAGAATCAAACAATTTAATATATTGTGTATTTCACTGTTAACTTAGCCTGATATATTAATGTGAAATAAAAAACATGATATCGCTTATTCTAACTGCTATAATAATTTGTTAGCAACACGATTCCGTGCTAAGCTGTCATTAATTATAAAAGAAAATCACTTTTCCGTTCTATTTCATTCAAAAATCTTCATCGAGATCTGGAGCTGTATTGTAGTCATTTGTAGAAGTACCGCTTGGCGTTATTGGCCTATATTATTTTGGGTAGGACCTTGGGTAGGTACCTACTTAGTCAAAATAGCTTATTTCCTGAGAAACAGGTTACACAGGCACACGCATTGTTTTAATTACATTAGAATGAGATTACGTACTTCTTTGTTATCCTTTTGTTCCTAAGGTATTTTTTGAAGAAAAAAAAAAATATAAACCTGGCGCAATCGTTTTTTACCTACTTCAAATTAACTCCACTGTCCGCAATCCATCAGCATAGGCCTGTTGTAATTCACCAACACGAAATTGCGTGTTTCGTTTCGGCCAGTGTTGAGTTACTCAAATACACAAAATTAGAGTTCAAATTTTTAATTTTTTCTTTTAAGAAACGATTGCGTATTTTAGAGAATAGGCCTTCAGTATACCAAAAACAAAAGAAGATTTTACCAACTCTGGTTGACCCATAATACTGAAACGTATAAGAACCAAGTGAAATTATCAAAAAAAAATATTAGCTTGCCCCAAGAATAAAAAAATGCACTTTTATAGTTCAAACTGAAACGCAAAAAATGGTTTAGAAAGTGACAGGTATTCTAGCGGTTTTTTTTACATAATCACCTTATATGTAATCATCTATCAAAATGCATAACTTTTTATAATAAAGACTACCGTCATAAACTAAACGTTTAAAAAGTACTTCTTGTCTCAAAAATCCGTAGTAATTGTAATGTTCATGCGGAGATGAAGGCGGTACGGAGCACCGGAATTGCTCCATAAAATGTAATGGCGTGTTGGATCGGATTCTTTCGATCGAAGACGTGTTTAGGAGCCAGAGCAAGCGATTTCATAAAAATTGCAGTATTTTTCAACGAGTGGAAGAATTTCTGTCTGAATTTGTTTGGTTATTTTTTTTTGTTGAAATTTTGATGAAATCATTTATCAACGACTAGTTTCTGCAAGCGGCTTCGCACGCGTTGTTTCTATGGAAGTGTTTTATGGTAGTTTTTTTTTAAATCTTTATAAATCATTTTCGATTATGTCGATATCATGGGAACTGATTTATGGAATACAAATTAGTCTCAATTTTTGGCGTGAACAAGTAACAAACATCCACCCAAACTAGTGTGATTCCCCGCAGTAGCATGAAGAAGGAAATAAATAATCGATTTTCCCAAAAGCCCAAACATTAATAAGAATCTAATTTATCAAAATTATCTGTTTCTAAGAAATTTAATAATATTCCAAAATGTTTCGACTTCGATGGGACCTGAGAGGTGAGTCTGGTAAGGTGTGATCAAGCCGTTGACGTCTCGATCACGTCTCGACTGTTGGTAGTCCGGTAGCTATCGTGGACGTGTCGAGCAGCTGTCGAGAAGGGATGTAAAAATCGTTCTTATCTGGAATGCAGCTCATAAACGAACCATTGGTATTCACCACCATCGTCTCACGTCTCGTTATTAACGTCAAACAGACTCACCCCCCAGAAAAGGTAAAATAAAAAATAAAAAGCCAGACCTTACCGTATTCGCTCCGTAAAACATTTATAAAATAATTGGGTTTTTATTTGTATGTTGTTTCCGCCGTAATCAAATAAGCAATCCACAACAACTGCGAGCGAAATAAAATATTAAACGACTTTTACATTGAAACAGGCGGGAAAGGTTATGAAATTTTGAAATATCTGCCGGAAATTACGACTCGCGTGCGTAAATTTTGTATCAAGTTCCATACGACTTTGTGGTTCTGAGGGATCCTTCCAACAGTCGAAATGAAGGAGCATCTAATGAATATTTGGCATCCGTTGTGACAGAAATTCTACGAATTACGGCTTGCTTCTTTGTATAGTCAAAATCATAGTACACTACAATTTGAAAAATACTTAAGTACATTTCTTAAACTAGAATAAAAAAAATTAGATTATTTGGAGAAGGAATCGTCTTTTTTGCAGGAGATCGGAATGGAATGAGAAGAGAAAAAGAAATTAAGATTATTTGGAGAAGGAATTGTCTTTTTTGCAGGAGATCGGAATGGAATGAGAAGAGAAAAAGAAATTAAGATTATTTGGAGAAGGAATCGTCTTTTTTGCAGGAGATCGGAATGGAATGAGAAGAGAAAAAGAAATTAAGATTATTTGGAGAAGGAATCGTCTTTTTTGCAGGAGATCGGAATGGAATGAGAAGAGAAAAAGAAATTAAGATTATTTGGAGAAGGAATCGTCTTTTTTGCAGGAGATCGGAATGGAATGAGAAGAGAAAAAGAAATTAAGATTATTTGGAGAAGGAATCGTCTTTTTTGCAGGAGATCGGAATGGAATGAGAAGAGAAAAAGAAATTAAGATTATTTGGAAAAGGAATCGTCTTTTTTGCAGGAAATCAGAATGGAATGAGAAGAGAAAAGGAAGGCCTTTGACCTACGAAAAGACTTTTAGGGAAAAAATACCTACTCAATACCTACCTATTATTTTACGTTTCTATAACTCCTTTTTATAGTTTGTTAAAATAAACTTACCTACCTACTAGTAGGGGACTAATAGAAGGACATGAAAACCAAGTATAGCACGAACGAAGCGATAGAATGCATTAATGAAAGTTTCAGGCAATAGTTTAGAGTAACTATCCAATAGAAACGGGAGGCCCCCCCCCCCCCGTCTCCCTGCACCGACCCCTTTATTGGAGAGGCGGAAACGTATTAAAAAAATATATTTTACCAAAGAAATATATCGCACACCAAACTTTTTTCAACTTTCATTTGTAACAAACCTTTTCATGTTTTGGCGCGTAAACTTTAATGTAATAAAAAAAATAAAAAAGTCTATGGACTGGTATCGATCGCAGCGCCACGCATGCGCAGAGCAACAAAATTTGCAATTACAAAGTCCTCTGTGCAAATTTCGCCCGAGTTTATAATTCGAACGCTGCTTCGAACGTCGAATTTAGCTTATGCACACAGTAGGTGAGAAAGAGATGGTCGTAGACGTCGTAAATTAAAGTTACGTGCGCCATTTTCGAAATATTCGTGTTTTTACTTTGAAAGTTTGGTAATTTCGGGGAACTAATAGGTATTTATTTTTAGTGATTGGAAACACTATGGAATTGAAATGTTTTTTGAGTAATAAGAACTAATTTATCTAAATTACAACTAAGGTTCACAAATTGTATTTTCCTACACTCTACTCATTTTTAGACAATTTTCGTAAGCAAGATTCAAAAAGGTCGGTCCACCTGCATCTCACCTCATAAAAACGTCCTTTAAAAATAGAAACCTCTTTCAATTGGATTCAAAGTGATATCCTTCAATCTAATCCAGCACAAATTGGTTAATCAAGCCGAGCGCCTCCGGGACATACCTATCTCTAGCTACATTTAGCTGAAGGACAGAGATGGTAGCCTTTACTAGAGACGGTATAGAGCGCACTACTACTTACTATAATTTTTATTTATATAATAAAAGATTTTTTTAAGAGGTTATAAACAAAATATAAAATATACGCGATCAATCCGGTTAAAACAGTGTTTTATTATGAGTTCCCGCGAAAATAACGTTAAAAGATTTTTATTTCTGAAAAGGTTGACAAAGTACCTACTTACATTAAACTAATTTTAAGTTATTAAAGTATTTTTATTACAATAGTAGGCATTGCATTTTGTCTTCAGTTGTATCACATGTCTGTCGTAAAATGTTCTATGAATGCTAGACTGCATAGAGAGCTCTAGGTACAAACACATTTTTGATTACTTTTTTACGGGTATTTCTTGCAAATAAATGTGTTTTGATCGCGTAACTACCTAAGTTATTGGTCACATTTTTCAGAACAGTGAATGAACCAGTAAAGTCACGCTAGGTTTGGTTACGCAAGCCTAACCTAGTAAACTCGATTTCAGTTGATAAGTTTATCAGGTAATACTTTCCATGTGGTCATAAGCACACGTGCAGTAATAAAGCAACGCAAAAGCGATCCTAATTATTTGGTGAGAAATCGGAAAATTTAAGGTAAGTAGGTATGTCATATAAGTATGCAAAACAGTTATTATTTTTTGGATTTCTTAATCAAACGCCTCTATGTAAGTGCTCAATGAATGTCTCCGCTCTATGCCTAGCCTTTAGGAAGTGCAATGCAAGTGCAGGGTGGTGGGTGGAGGGGGCCAGTCTGGTTGCCATGGCAACGGCAAGATGGCGGCCGCGAAATTAGTCCGTCTGCAGCCTTTATGCGCTCGTCTTCATTATGCCGGATTTCAATTTATTTCGGGATTGAACGACGATTAGATTTTCTATTAGTTTCGACGGTGGATCGGTTTTATGAGGAGATTATTTGGTTAGAACGATACTTTTCTGCTTATTGGCAACGTTTTACCTGATAATTTTTCAGGGTGGATGATGTAATAAAGTCGACCTTTTTGATCTTTTGGAGAACAAACTAACCTATAGCCAAAGTCATCTAGCTTATTAAATATTATTAGCTTAAGCATATTTTGTACAAAAAGTTACCTACGTTTATTATCGTATTTTGAGCGAAGTATAAAATCGTACCCAAAGAAAGTTGTAGGTAAGTTTTGAGAGAGGAATATTCCGTTTGACACAAACGAACGGGTGGTGGGCGGTGCAATCGCGCGGAAATGAACTGAACCTAGGCATGTAGCGTTCCAAATTCGACTTTTAAACATAGAATAGAGTGTTTGTTTCAGTTATCGACGACGATAGTATTAAAGTTGGAACATTTTTATATGAATCGTGTTCTAAAATCAAATTGCATTGTAAATCGTAGTTTGAAAGCCACAAGACCTTATTACAGATAAAAGAACGTACAATAAAATAGAGATGTCACCACATCTTTTTTTTACTACACAATATGTTGGCTTTCATAGGTATATGTTTGCCCCAATACTGTACTAGTAAAAAAAACATTGAAATACTTTCTTTTGTACATAAGGGTTAATTTTCAAAATTTTATCTACAACTTTATTCAGCTGTACATACATATATGGTTAAAAAATGCAAGCCGTCTCCAATATTTTTTCGCCTATTGAACAACTGGAAAAATAGCACACATGCGCAATATGCGATAAAATATTGCACCCACGAAATCAAATTTGCAACGAAAATACGTAAATGCACGCGTCTAAATACCGGAATGCAATACCCATCAAACATTCAGAGTTCTGTCCGGCCTACACGGTTCTGCTCTCGGAATTTGGGCTATTTTCAACCTCAGAGTGACATTGATACAGGATACTAACTAAACTGCTAAAGCCGATTGGTAGATGGACACAGCCTGGACGACCCCTATCTAGTTTTTTATCCGCAGTTGCGTGGTACGACCGCAAATCGTATTTGTGGCTATATCGTTTGCTTTTGGAGTGGCCGTTTTCGCGTCGCCGATTTTATGACTAAGTTGTAGGTAATTATGTTTGAATCTTACTAAAAATACATTTTTTTAGTGTCTAATGGGATGTAGTCATGTTTCTGGAGGTCAAAGAAAAGAGAGCTCAGAAGCTACCGTGTTAATTACAAATTTTCGGGCCGAAATTTCGGATTTCGTACGAAAAGAAGCAAGCACTTTTGTCCTTCGAGAAATTTTAATTAAAAATTATCTTCATTTGGAACATAGTAGAAGGGAAATAAACAACAACGCGTCGAAGTTATAATAACAGTGTCGCGAGCATTATGGTCCCTCCTCTGAAGACATGGTAACAGAGTTCCTTAATTATACACTAAAGTAGGCCTCCGGGCTATTATATGCACATCGGGCTTATCGACAATATAACGATTTTATCCGTGATTTGTCGATCTCACCCCAACAAAAAGGTCGATAAAATGTTTTTATCGTTGGTCGTTAAGAGTTGTATTTTCTAGACAGTTTGTTTTCGTTTAATTTCGCTTGAACTAACATCATCGACTGATAAGTAATTACAAAAGCTATGTAATTTAAATATTTGTTATAGATACTTAACTACATTATATACTTAAATGGATTTTACAAAAAATATTCGATAAAATCAGATGCAAAATTAATTAATTTTAACATGTAATTGTGGCCCGATATTTCAAGATTCACAGTACGACATAACTGCTATTTGATTAAGATTTTAAATAAAGATAAAAAAATGATTCCTACAGGATTTTCATTGTATGCAAAAGAATTTCAACCTTATTTCGTGTCATTTTTCACTATCAGCTAGCATTGTCGTAAGTTGAAACAACTCCTTTGAAAAGTTCGGATGCGGGCTTCACTGAAAAACTGCACCTTCTATATTGTTATGTAGTCTATGGACGAAGGCAAAGAGTTTAGAGATAGACCTCACACGAATAGAGATCTTTGTAATTTTTAAGCTTAAACATGCATTCATATATTTATAATGTTGAGTTTTAATATCTATATTAAATAAGAAACCTCAACTTACTAGTTGTCCCGCAGCGGGAATTGAACCCATATTCAAAATGAGAATTTAATGTGAAGGTATTGAGAGTTAATGGGTGCTAATTGCTAGGTGCTAATTAAAACTGAGGTAAATAAACGTTAGTGATTCTGATTCCCAGAACTTGGTATCATCCGGCTGATGATGGTTATCAAAATTTATCTTAAAACTTTGCCTAAGAAATAAACACACATTTCCAAGACAGCACTACGTCCAATGACGCGCTAAAACCTTTGATCATTCCCATTCCCAACCCAGGTCGCTAGTAATTTTACATTTTTGTAGGCCGTAAACTTGGTAGGTACTTTCGCAAGACGTGTCCTATCTCTGTTAATAATCTGTGGTACTACTCTCGTTAGGAGCGCGCTTTGTGTCTCGGAATAGACGTTTTGAAAAGCTATTCGGAAGAGTTTTTTTTCAAATAAAGTGATTGAAAAATTTGTGAAACTTATTTACAAATCTATTTTGAACTAAGTAAGACTAACTAACAGGGAGAGATGGCGATATATCGTGAGGCAAGCGACACAGCCCCTACAACAAGACTCGTCATGACGACCACGACCGTTCTGCCAAGAACGCTACGAATGAGAAGAAGAAGAAGAAGAAGAAGACTAATATTTGCGAAATAGGAACTGTTATTCAATTCAATTTAAAAAGCCTTTATTTAACAACCTTAAAATAATTATTTTCTAATTTAGGTACAATATATTTTTTTATTTTAGTAGACAGGTACAAGACATCGGTGTAGAAATTGTAGTTATTCAGTGTCAGTATCTAGATTGTTATGCCTTCAGCATAGGCCTCCCCTGGGGGAGGCCTATGCTGGAGGCGATTGGAGGAGGCATACACCCAGAAATTGATCAATGCCAAACCCATCATCAAAATCATTATGATGATGGGTATAGACGTTTTTTAAATAAATAATTTGAAACCATATTAATAGTAAATAATAATAAGTAACTAATTTAAAGAGCTTCGCTACGCCGTAGCGATTTCGTAGAGCTTCGTAGCATTTTCGTAGCGGAGTTTTGTAGCTGTACTTAATCAAACCTATTTTTATGAAACTGTTTTATCATTTACAGTTTAAGTTCAATAAAACCTCGTTACGTACATTTCACTCAACATTTTACTCGATTTTTTCGTTCGCTGTTTTCGCGGCACTTTGCATTCGAAAATTGAAAGTGGAGATGAATGATGGAAAATGGAAACAATGACCTTGCATCAAATTGTTCCACTTACAAATTAACCGAAGCGCATTGAATCCAATGAATGAACAGGTGGCGCCACTGCTAATCACGTAGTTACTGACGCGCAGAAAAATCCCCACAAATCTATGCTACTGTTGAGTGAAAATTGGTGTAAGCTGTTCATTGCGGGATTTGTAGGCGATACATTTTGCTCATGAAAGTTATTCAGCACAAAAGCGGTAATGTAACGTAAAATGTTCTTATTGTGTGGCGTTAGTCGTGCTTAATCCAACTGAATGGTGTTTACTACGGCGACCGTGAACCAGCGACAAATGTTGCACTTTATTCCTATATTCGGACATTTCGAGAGCGAGAGTAACCCCGTTTTTGTTCGCCGCTGATTTATACGGAAATAAATAAATTCACGGGCTTCAGTCACAACATGGTGGCCATTTTGAATACCTATCACTTTCGTTTGGCAACGTGTGTTGCTTCTTAGCGGGTGCAATGACCTCTGTTTACTCTTTTTCACCGATCTGACATAGAACGTAAATGTACAGTCGACAGCATACTTTAGTACCTTGTCTAGATCATTCGGTCTACTAATAAGTATTACCTACGTTACGTTCATTTCTGTTCAGTATTCAATTTGCGACGAATTATTTTGAATTAATGTACTTACCTAACTATTTAAACTTGGGTAAGTATCCAAAAATTCATGTCCTAATATTAAATTAAATCTTTACGAGAAGATAATCTTTATTAGATTAGATTTTAGTGTTTAGATTGGGATACCTGGTAAACATAAATGTCTAATTAAGTTTCCTAGGTAGGTATCCCAATCATTGACTCTTTGAGTTCTTTAGTACCTACAGTAAATTTATGAATGTATGTTAAGAATATTGACATATATCATAGAAACTTATTATGGCATACTGCTGCTTACATGCCATTGAGACGAATACACTTCGATTAAATATTTAGTTATTAATGAGTGTATTCATGTTCTCAACAATAACTGACCTATTCAATTCATTTATACGAGCTATTCTAGAAACAAAACATAATGAATGAATGAGTTGTTAATAATGATGTTATAGTTTAAGGTTCTGCCAAGAAATCAGTGAATTATCAGAGAATCATGAAACTATCAAAAAGTTTTTGAAAATGGAACAACAATCGACTCTCATTTGTTATTGTTTGCTGTCAAGACAACCATTACGAAATAAGTGTTATTTGAATCTGTAGGTAGTTCACGAATACCTTGGCAGGACTCAACATAGAAAAGAAAACAGAAAGAGAAAGGAATAGGTACTCACAGGAGTTGTCGAAGAGCGCCCTCTCCCTCTGCCCCGACGCGACTCACTCTTGACCGTCTGCAGCGTTCCGTCCGGAGCCAAAATAAGCTATAACAACACAGACACACCAACAACTTAAAAGCAAATAAAAGTAAGTAAAATAAAGGAAAAGTTAACACAAAAGGGGAGAAAATGAAACATGCAGTGTTAGATGGCGACTGATTAGTGGTTTAGTTGATGAATGGAAATGTATGTAGAATCGATTTGAATATGAAAAAAGAAAAGATGATACCTACGTACTGAAAATATCTAAACCAATAAAGTAATTCAGTTATTAAAGAAACCTCACCCGATTATCACGAAATTTTAGAATTCTAAAATATTATGGCAGCGCCACCTAGTTTACTTGATACGTAACGCATAGTCAACCCTACAAGGTTCCCCAACTAGAACTGAAGCCAGAGTTTATAGTTCGACCACTCGCCACGAGATGGCGTAACTCTCGCGAGATTGAGTATAACTTTCGAAGCAAATTGAATAGATGGCGCTTTTCATTTGAAGGTTATTTGCTGCGATTAGGTAGAGTTGATAGAACTCGAGCGTTTTATTCTTTTTGCATGTTTTGTACATCATTACTGTAATTTTGTACACGTATCGAGTGTTTGTTTTTGTTCTCAGAGGGATAAAATGGGCTACTTACATGGTTGTTATCCTGTTTCAGACATTAAAGAAAAATGTGTATTATTTTTCAGTAAAACAAGAGTAGTACGAGTATAAAAATGATAACAAAAACTTGCTAATTTTAGTGGCACAAAAATGTATTTTGTACAGTTACAGTCAAAGGACTCTATTTCCTGCTTCTAGTACTATCCTGCTATTAGTTGGTGAAACTGATGTAGCGATTACAAAAATATAGTTTACCGAGCACATGGCACACCACCTGGCGTTTTAGTTCGTTACTCCTGCCACAGAATACAATAATAACTAATACAACAACATAGAATAAATTCAAGTTACAATGTAACAAAGTTATACTTTCGGTTGACAACAGCGCTAGCGTCGACTATTATAACAAAATCAGAGATAAATTTTATAATCACCGTCTTAGTTCCGATTTCCACCACCTGTATTTTAGTTGGGGCGCTGTTCTTTTTTGTTAGACGACATTTTGTCCTATTGCTATTTCTCTCTGTTACTGTGCCTATCTCATTTCTTTTATCATTTTAGATTGGGATGGAATAATTATTTAAATAGAGATTGACGTATGAAACAGCTGTCAGTCTATCTGTCCATAAAATAAATAAAACATAAATGGATTATTTTGCTAGAATATTCCCATGCTACTAAATAGGGGTTATTTATTACAAGATTTTTTTCCAATGAGCTTAATAAATTCTTAGCTACATACTTCTTCAACTAGATGTTAGGTATAGCGTGCAAGGATAAACCCTATTAAAATCTAGACTTCGTATCCTGGCTAGCGGAAAATACATACTTCAATCATTCGAAATGATAAAATAAAATTATTACATAGATGACGTAGCGGAAGTTTTTAAACTAAAACGTACAATAGTTTTGTTCATAATAACTGTAGGTTGTCTCAAATAAAATAAATAGCCACCTATAAACATAATAATAAAGTGCGTACATTCCTTTGCAAAAAGTGATACGTTTTTGTAAAAATACACATAGCCACCTTTTTAGCGAAATCTATTGGTCTAAAGTCCCGCTCAAGCAACACATTTAAAAATAAACTGTTTTCTCACAAATCGAGCCCATAACTGCACAAGACTTTTATCTAATTCTCGTTGTTTCGCATTTATTTTTCTCAAAATAATTTCTACCGTCAATTTGCACCTAGGTACCCTTTTACCTTTTAGACCTCTACCTTGTGTCGACAAATTACAAGGGCATAATTATTTATGTATAATGGGCACAAAGTATGATATTATCAATAATTTATAAAAAGCTACTGTTAACATTCCGGGTTACTTGTTAATTAGAATGAGCACACCTTTTACTTATAATGACATCTGTCATAAAACTATTGCAATTAAATTGTAAGTTGATAAGGTTGCAATAGAAAAACGTACTTAACTATTTTTAGTTATTTAACTTATCATTTTAGATTCTTGTCATTACGACGTGAATAATAACAAATACCTACAATAATTCGTTATAATTTATTATTCAACGACGATTATTTAACGACTATTTTACGAAAGTTAAGACTTTTTCATGAATGATCATAATGACATTAATGACTTATGTAAAAGGTAACGCATTCACTGCCCAGCTTCGGCGTTGCGACATAGGGGCTGCCGCGCTGCCCCGCTACATGCTGGCGCTGACCGACATCTGCGCCTTGGGCCGCGAAAGTGTTAACGATTCATGAGAATGAACTATTCTACTTTTTTGATGTTTTTCATAATCATACTGCCTAGGACTACCTCTGCTTACACAAACTTCCTATTTTTTGCACTGACAGCAATTTCATGACCTTTGTAATTGATTTTATGATTTAAATAAATAAAGATTCATGTGTATGATTCATTTATACACATGAAAAGATTCATTGAATGTTATTCGAAAACGAGCATCGTAAAAGGTATAAATTGGTTACTTATGTACATAAAACGCTATGTTTTCGAATTACATGAATCTTTTTCATGTACTGACTGTACATGAACAAGATAAAGTTAATAAAAACTACAACCCGACTACGTGAAAGTTATAAAAGTTTGAAACATTTACATTGACAAAATAGAATGACGTATCGGTCATATTTGATAGGCATAGAGTTGAAAATGAAAATAGGTCGTAGGTATTGTAATTTTTCTCTATGGGGCCTGCAGCCTGCGGCTACCTAAACTTTAATACGCGTTTTGAAGGCTTATTCGGGGTCGGAGCCCTAAATCCTATAGCCTATAACCATCGGGGTATTGAGACGAATCAATCGATACATAATTTGTTGAAATCGAACCAGTAGTTTCAGCGCTACGTGGGAACAAAGAAATCGGCCACATACATACAAACATACAAACATACAAACATAGGGTGCTAACCTCATAACCCTCCCCTGTTGGTAGTCGGGTAAAAAGACTCATGTACCATGCTTGCAATATCATTAAAATCATGTTCATAATTGACTACCTTTTTAAACCAAGAAGCGTTTGCTGCCGGAACGGAGCGCGGTCGTCGAGTAAGTTAGTTATAAAGTGATAAAGCACAAAAAACAATCTGTCCAGGCAAAATCAATTTAGGTCATAACTATTCAGGAAACCTAGCTTAGGCCAAACTAGTTAAGTAAACTGATAAGTAGGTAATTGTAAATTGTAAACCTACGAGTATGAGTATAAATGTATCTTTCTCAAGACTGTTAGCTTAGATTAGTAGTTTGTATAAGAGTTAGGATTATTTTTTTTGGTTATTATCATCAACATTAACAACTTCAATGCTAGTTTAATGTCATTATTATTAAATGTAAACTACAGTAGTCAAGGTGCATTAAATGTTAAGGAGAAATCAGTGCCTAGACAAACCTAACATAGGCTTTAAGGCACTACTAACCAAGTTATGTAACCAATGTTTTTATGAATAAATTATATATCTATCTATCTATCTATCTAGTGTTGCCTGCAATTGGTTTGTGCTAGTAACAATATAGTCATTGCAGCATTTGCAGCTGACTGTACACTTCATCATTTTGTTATAAGGTGTGGAAATAAAGGTGATTTAGTTATCATTTAGCTCTACATTTGTTAACA
Organism: Eupithecia exiguata; assembly: GCA_947086465.1. Lineage (NCBI taxonomy): Eukaryota > Metazoa > Arthropoda > Insecta > Lepidoptera > Geometridae > Eupithecia > Eupithecia exiguata. The sequence continues at coordinate 12,014,045 of OX352231.1, read as the reverse complement.
CTATATTTATCGTTCACGTGCGTTGCGTGGGATTCTTGGGGCAGTCGGCACGCAAATTGTTATTCTCAATGAAATGAGATTTCCGATGAAATTACTTGCGTGGGCTAATTTCCTAGTTGAGTACATGGAATTAACTTTGATTATGTTTCGTTAAACCGAATCAAACGTTTGTATTTTAGACAAAAAACATACTTGCTAATAGAAATATGAAGTGACCGTTATTATAATTAACGACAACAAAGTAAGTAGGTAAGCACCTATTTGCGTAATTTAAAAATGGAGCAACACGTTCCATAAACAGATTGTATGTAAAACACGTGATCAGATTGTAAAAAATCACTCGAAAAAATGCATTTACAACGTAAAATTGTAAACTAATTGCTTTTAACATTAAAATGTACCGCCGGAGTTGTATACGGTGATGGATGGCCGTAGTAGTTATTCAAAATCGGTTAAGGCAGGTGCAATCGAAGATAATAAAGGCAAGAAGTAAGATAATAAATGTACAGATAAAGTAATAAAAGCAGAGATTATCTTGTACTTTAATCTGTAGGAACAGCGAGGTTAATTGGTCGTTTTTGCGAACCGTTAGTAAATTATGCTTAGTGCCGCTACTCGGCAACAGATGGCGTAATTTGCGGAACTACGCTCATGTTGGTACGCGTGGAATAATTTGGACGCATTTAAATGTAAGTACCTATCTGAGTACTTATTAATTCTCTAAAATGGAAAGTTAGGTTTGACTTCGCAAAAAGTCAAGTAACTAGGTCATTACCTAGACAGTAATTACCTACCGTTACTTGATTGTATTATTTAAAACTAGGTAAGTACTTTAAAATACCTATACCCATCTATCTACCTAGTTTTCGATCGCCAGACAAAGGAATGAAAAATCATGGCTACCTACTTCATTTTCCTACGTAAATAAAACTTGTTCAGACGGAAAAAACAATTCGTTTTGTTGAAATTTATTGTTAAAGTCACTTTGTTTTCCAACAAACTTTGTTAACAACCAACAACTTTGACAAACTTTTCAGAACTTTGACGAATGTATTGTGCCTTCAATTTTTCTATTGTATGACTTATTTGTTATTGTACTGCTTCTAAGGAATTATATTCTATTGAATCTTATAAACAACCAAACAAAAGCTGAAAAAAGTTTTGCTTTTTTTTTTTCAAAAAACGATTACATGTGATGTATAGAGTAGGTATACTTTTATATTTTTATAGTTAATCAGTTAGTTTGTCAAAAAGTCGAAAAGCTCTTCTGTATTTTGTTATACTTAAAATTATTTTTCTTTGCTTTCAATAACCAAGACCACGTTTGATCCTTCAGAGATCCAAAAATTCAAAGATGGCATATCTTCAAACAAAGTGATCCGCGTTTGTCCCACTCGCCTTGTTCCAAACACGGAAAACGAAATTGAACGCTGAAATTGTTCCTCTTTCGTCCCATTTCACCTCCATGTAACAAAACGTTCTATAATTCCAGAATGCCAACAAATTTCTGGTATACTTAGTATTGATGAAGCTGAAGAGTCTAGCTAGAGTATCTCAGTCAAAAACCTCTTCAAAGCCTCGGCCACTAAACGCTGATTAGACGTCATCGTTTTTCCCAGCGAGGTAAAACAAATCAAATCTGCACCCCAATCGATCAACCCCAAGGTTACAGGTGTTTTCGGTTTGATTGGAACACCCCAAGGGGTGCTCTGATGGGGTGCAAATTGCCTTGAAATGTATCGTATTTGCTTATTTGGTTATTCATAATTCGTGTGTATGATAGGGTAAATATGGAGGTACGAATATGAATTTCAAATATTGAAACTAGTTTAACCCTGCAAAAATGGAACTCAAAATAGTCGTTATAGTCGCCTGTCGTTGATTTTTTAGCATTATATATATACAATTTCTTACGTGTATTCTCCAATAATACAAAGTTAGAGTTTTATTTTTATTTATTTTATTTTATTAGATAGATCAGGAATCTAGGAGTTGGGCGTTGTCACTACCACACAGTTTTTAAAGCTTCGGTAGTGACATCGTTTCAAAGCATCATCAGAATTTTTGTATTGTACTGCATTTTAAGAACACACTTCATCATCATCATTAACAACCTGACTTCACCCACTGCTGGGTATAGGCCTCCAAACTCTTGTGCCACTCCACACGGTCCTGTGCCAATCTATCATTTTAAGAACATACTTACCTACAGTATTTTCACGTGTTCGCTCACGTGGTACCTATACATATCCTAGATGTTTAGGTACCACGTGAGCATGCCTACGAGCACAAACTGGTAAATAATACGTCTACAAAAGCCGTGCACCTAATATCAACGCTATCAATGTACGTATCCTTTATTTTGCTGCCACAAATTCGTCCGACAATTCAATCAGGGCCCAATCACAGCTCGTTCAAATAAGGCTGCCTGTCGACGAGCAACTTTGTCCCAATTTATGCAAGCTATTTAGATACTTATGCTATTACAGTGATTTGTTTAAATTTTAATCTTTTAAAGTAATTAATCTTGACTCTACTTCTACTTTGAAAATGTTATTCTTTGTTTGAGATTTTTACGCTTTGCCAACGTGACGTAATACTATTGTATCCCACTTATCTTATTTTTTGTACATACATACTTATTGTTCAAACCTCATAAGTAGCTGCTGTTGAAGGCTGTTCACTAGTATAAATACAAAGTTTAGATATATGTATTTGCGGCTTGATTCGCGTGCTTACGAAATATGCCTAATCGATTTTTTTATTGAATGATGAGTTCCGCAGAGATTAACTAATTTTTAAGTTTGAATAGTTGACAGTCTTGATTCTGAGCTAGTTGGTATCGACCACAAAGTAAGTACTTTGTGGTCGATAAACAAAGTCGCCTCGTGTTCTCATAGTCTCCATCCTGTAGATAGGTTATTGTTTAATGTCGGCGAGGACACGCCGGTTTTTTTTATCCTGCTCGGCGGCGGAAGCGCAATTCAGACCAATCACTGTCGTAACGCATACCAGTTGAGCAGCGCTCCAAGCGGCGAGTAGCTGAACTAAGTGCGGTTTTGGCGAACCTTTTGGAGAATGGTTGCTGTTTTACTGGTTTTGTAGGGTGATGGTTAACTTTTACGAGTTATAAATTTAATCGTTTTGAATTTTGTTTACGGATCTTTTGATAAATTTATTTTAAGTGAAGAAGCGACAAATCCAAAAGAACATTGGAAACTGATTTCAATGATTATTGAAATTGATTATTCAGATTCAATCGGCATACCTATTAAAATACTGGAACATTTGAAGATTTTTTCAAGGAAGGCATTATACGCGAAATTGAGGCTCAGTCAAGTACCAAATCTCGTTTCATAATAGAAAGAGCACTCAACCATCCAATTCCGACTGACCCTACAGACTATACTACCGACTGTTTTAGGTATTAATTTTTTAATGTAGAATTTAACATTTATCCATCTACAGAACTCTCAGGGTACAAAGAAGTAGTGAACTAGCGTGCATTAAAAAGTTTTTATGGAAAAGGCCACATTCTCATACTCAGCCTACCAGATAGCGAAACGACTCTCTAGTTGCTCCAACACGTGGAAGCCACAGGTAGTGCAGCAATCGGCAATATCCTCCTGCCGCTGCGGTGTACAACGACCGGCTTCCGCCGCTGCTCTGACGCTATCAATTACCTATTTCACTGATTGCTAGAACAATCCAATCTCAACGTGAGAGATTCGTCCAAGACTTCGACTTTTGAATCGCCTAATAGTAACTTCGTCTACCCTTTTGTTTGTCAGATCAGAGCCCCGAGCCCAGTTGACAATATTATCGAGACGTGATCGTAACGTCTCAATTTCCCATAAGTTTTGGCACAGCGCCTCTATCGTACGGACAGGAAACTACGGAAATCACAAACAAATATGAGACGTCACGATCACCTCTCGTTACTATCGTCAAATGGACTCGGGGCTTTAATGTCATTATTTCATACAAGGACGCTCTAGGACTGTGGTTTAAGATGCACTAGATTTGTTCCCCTTTGCCAGCTCTGGTCGCTTTAGACCCATGTAGGTGTATCGTATACATTCAGATCATGAAACATTTGCAGCTGTAAACAAGGATAGAAAGTCACTTGTATACCAAAATGCCCATTGATCCTTTCGCACTCGGTTCGGGATCCCTTTTATGGGCATTAACAGACCCTTTGGGTCGTATAAGGAAAACCCCGACGCGACCCTGTCGTGACCCAGGTCAGGTCGGGACCAGACTTGGGACTGCTTAGGTATTTTAATATAAACAATACGAATATAGAAAGGTCAATGGTCTGAAAGTCTGCAATTTCTTTTATTGTACAGTTTACACACAATAAAACAAATTGCAGAGTTTTTGTCTTGTTATGCTAAAGTTGATACCATTTCTTCAATCAATTGAATCCTGATGTTAATATTTTATATAAAAACAATAAATTTTATTATGGTATGTAAAATTTTCAACAAAATGAAGATTATAAACCCAATAAACCAAAGTTTTAATACATTGAGCACCATCTTACAAATAGTGCTTAAGTCATCATCCAATGTTATTCCACAGCTGGACATAGGCCTCCCCTAGTGAGCACCGCGGCGCCCTGTCTTCAGCTTGACGCATCCAGCATCTGCCTGCAATTTTACACAGGTCGTTGTCCCGAATGGGTAGAGGGCGTCCTACACTACGTTTACCGAGTCGTGATCTCCACGACAAGAACACGTTTACCCCAACAATTTTTTCTCGAGTGTTTAAATAAGCTGCTCTAATCTTAGCTTTTTGCTTTATAGTGCGTTACTCGCCCTGGGTAAGTCTTCTACGTTGCTCTAATCTTATGAATCGCTTATTATATTATGTCTCTGTCTTGCAAATCCAAAGACGTTCTGTCATTTCTTTCAATCAATTTAACATTAAGTTGGTCAATTTAGTGCCACATCGCTTGAACAAAAGCTTTTATCTCATTACTGAACTAACTAATAAACTTAATATATAAAGTCGTGATAGATCAAGATTACTTATTTATAACGTTTTAGATACAAAATACAGAGACATTTTTATAACAAAACAGTGGAATCGTTCCAAAACTTTCACGGATTAACAATAATTTACTGCCCTCGCCTTCTAGTTTGTTAATTGGAAAAGTTTAGATTTTTTTATCGTAAAAACGTGAGCTTTGTACATATTTTTGTAACAACTTACTAATGGGAAAAGTAAACTACTACCTACTTATCATGTAAAAATTACAAAATCTGTAAATGGCACTAAAACCCCTTAAGGCAATCGGGGTGTTGCCTTAAGGGGTTTTACCAAACTAGCAGCCCTTATTTCGTTAAACAGAGGGAATTACAAAAATTTCACTGGGCAGTTTGTGATACCTTTTAAAACTTTATTTACGAAGTTGCACTTTGTAACCACCAAACTCTATTTTCGTATCTGCCTAAACTATACAAAATAAAACTATAACAGCGGTATGAAAAAAAAGTTTATAATAGGTATCACAAAATGGCCACTTTTTTTTTATTTAAATTTCCTTTGTTCAACGTAATAGGAAGATAAAATAGATGCAGGTGCTATTTGGGTCAGGGTGCCACCTTAAAGTATGCATATGAATAATTATTAATACTATTTAACGGGTATTTATCGCGTTTATTTACCTATTTTTCCCAACGTTTCGACAGGTTTACACACTGCCGTGGTCACGGGATGACTGGAGTACTGGAGCTACCGCCTCTCCGAAGCAGGGGCAACATTATTTGCAGCTACCCTCACTAAGTTTTCTAAACTAGGGATGTCCATCTGCACACTCGGACGACACACAACACTAACAGTGTCCGCGACGCACTGAGAAACCGGTCGACGATGAGTACATTTTGCTATAACTAATTATGTGTTCAGATCGCGTAAGCTTAAAAATATTTATGCATATGAATTTTATTGTAAAGGTCCTATTACTTATTTTTTAAAAGTCCAATACCACCTCATTTCATATCAGACAACACACCTTCATTTTCATTTGTAGAGTGCTTTTGACTATTCCAACTTTAGTATTTTTGAGTAAAGGGCGAAATATACCAAAAGTTTTGCCATTCGCTTTCTTTAATCATGAGGTGTGCTTTTGGGAGATCACATATCATTTGAATCGCGACTTTTGTATTAAAGAATCTTTTTGTGAAAACATTTTGCTATAACTACCTATCTTTATTTGTGTTTCTTGCTTTGTTCAATATCACTTACTTTGCTGTTGTTTAATTACGTAGTTTCGGTAAAACAACTTGGGAGATTTTGACTGATTTTGAAGGATATATTGAGAGCTGTCAAAAATCGCTTCCGTTCTCGCAATCCATAATAAACAAGAACAATTTACAAACACAATTAAGATTCATTTATTAAACTAAGGAATTTAATAACTAAAATATACACATATAAAATATACCTTTCTAGTTTGTTTGGTAGAATAGAAATCTATTTATAAATCACCAGTTAAATACTTGTTAAATGTAGTTTGTAGCTTGTATTTGTAATCACACTCATAAACGACTATGAATCACTTCATATTACATTCATTTTGTGCAGTGTATCTACACATGTTTTTAACAATGAGTATTCAACAACTTAATCACGGGTATCTAAATCCTCATCAGTGTGCGAAAGTGCGTTTTTTTGCACTTGATTTACGAATTCTGGTAGAATTCTGGCAAATAGTCGCAAAAGGCTCGAAACAAAGGAAGAGATTGTAAGAAGGACTCAAACACCTCGTCACCCAAGGCAAAATAACCTGCACGTGGTGCACCCTGCTAGATAACGAACTAGGCTCTGGTGAAAATATCAAACAGTCTTCATAATTCGGTAACTCGTATAATTTATAATTATTTTCCATTACTGATACTGGCAGAATTGTGTCTAACCAGACCATATTGCCAAACAAAGAAACATCATCATCAACAACGAAGAAAAAGAAATCAATATGACTCGTAAAATAAATCGACATTTCTAAGCTAGATATTTTTGAAACATGAAACACCAATAAATCCGACCTTACATCGTTTATCGTAAACATTTTCTGAAAAGTGTTCAATTTATTCCTGAAGATTGACAGTGGGGAGCACATTCTCAGAGGAGTGAAGTGAGGTGACAACAACTTGTGCCTACATTCACCCTTCGCTCGTTTAGAGAATCTATCATTCTGGGATGTGCTGATTTATTTATTTATTTATTACTACTTTTTTTTTTTTACTATACTTTTGACGATATAAAAATATTACACCTGCCACTGTAGTTTTTTTTTTGTTAAATTGAGAATCTTTGACCTCGCTTGCTAGAGGCCACATTTAATACATTGCAAAATAATGTTTTTTATTTTACTTACTAAAGAAATATGTCAACTTTATCTTTATGTTCATGTAGGTCATTATAATTTTGTAGGTTATGTAGTTATTATACTCGTAGTATGTAGTGTAAATATTATTGAATTTTATATTTTTTTCACGTGTCTTTGTTGTTCTTTCATGTCCAGTCCATCCCAAGGTAACATGGAAGAGATTGCTCATAGCGACAAGGCCGCCTTTGTACTTCACCTACTCGTAGCATTTATTTCTGTACTGTTTTCTATGTTTCTGTGGTACAATAAAGTATTATCAATCTATCTAAAGAACAAATATCCAGGAACAAATATCTGTAGAACGTACATTTGTCTTGCTCATCCCTCAAACTCTAACCGCCGTAGGTGGACCTTCGCCCGCTATGCCAGAACGGTCGTCGATTCAATAGTATGATTCAACGTAACTATAATGACACTCGTTTATCGATTCCACTGACAAAAGGAAAATTAAAAGGGGGTTCGAAACCAAAATTACATATTTCTATCCCTACAATTACATAGGGCGCCCCTTATCCCTAACCCTGAATGGCTGAAACGGGTCAGGTTCAAGGGACCGGACGAATAAATATTTTATTTATTTCGTGTATCTATTTGTATTGGAGTGACACTGGAGGTGGGGTTGTCTTGTGGGGCCTGTATTGTAGTTAATGCACATGATGGCTGGCTTCGATATATAAATAATAAATAAATAAATGCTGGACAATTCACACAGCATTATCTAGCCCCAAGCTAAGCAGAGCTTGTGTTATGGGTACCAGATAACTGATATACATAATACAATACAATACATAGATAGTTTTTTTTTGTTATACATATAAAACGACCAGAACACCCTGAACAAATATCTGCAGATCGTACAAACATTTGTCCCGAGGCGGGAATCGAACCCGCAACCTCCTGCGTCGCAGGCGGACGTTCGCCCACCGCGCCACAGTCGTCAGAAGTTTGTGTGACAATATCATTAGTCCAGTAAGATAAGATGATAGTTTTATGTTTCGAGGAACACCTCTAAAGAGTGATGATGAACGGTTTGTATTGGCTAAGTGAAGAATTGCTAAACTAAAACGGATAAGCGAGGACAGTTGAATGATTTTGAAGTTGAATTGTTTTAGATATCTACTGAAAACAAACAAAATCATATTTCTACAAAAAATTGATTTTGAAGGGAAAATTGAGTTTTAAATGCTATTTCATTTTCGCTATAAAACACTAGCATACTATTGGCGTCTGTCTATGACGACAACAATGCACGAACTGATCACACCAATGCATGAAAAGTAGCCTATGTTTTATTCCAGGCTGAGACCTACCTGTATGCGAAATTCAGCCCGATCCGTCCAGTAGTTTTGGCATGAAGAGGTAACAAACATCCATCCAAACATTCGCATTTATAATGTTGTGGTGTGATGTGTTAAGGCTTGCACCATAGCTTATTCAGACCTTCAGGATCTACTCGATTTGGGAACATCCTGGGGTCACAGCCAAGGCCCCCGGGATAAACATAATAAAGATACGAAGGGTTCGTCCCGTCTGGTGCCCGTCTGCGATTAATGCTGCCCGCCCAAGGTTACGTGCGTTTTGTTTACATTTACGGTCACGTGGTACGTGTACGGTCACGTGGTACATGCACAGTCACGTGGTACGTGATTTTGAAAAGAAAGAATGTGTCCGCGAAGTAAAATCTGATAATGATGATGCTGTTTTTTAAGTCTTAAAGCCCATCGCTAACACAAATGCTTCAATCTTGAAGATGACTGAACAACCAAGCCGATATCATGTGAGGTACCCTCCATACAACTTCATACACTAAATATATACTAAACATTTTGCTGTAGCGCGACCGGTGGCGCCACCATGTAGTCCTAATAAGATAGGGCCCTTAGCATTAGTATATTGTACATTTGTAGCCCAGTTCTTTGTGCCTCTACCAGGAAACACCTCAAGGCCTCAGCGCAAATTGTACCATAAAAACCCCATAAACAAGGTGTTTTGCTACAAAATAAAATAGAAGGTAAAAAGGCCTTTGAGAATAACATTACCATCTCTAACAGGCGGTTGGGTAAAGAGCTCATTATGGGACGGTAAACTAAAGGTTTATATTGCGCAAAAATATACGTTTTCTTACTAAATGTGTTTCCTTTGATTTTCAGATAAAAAGAAGTGTCTCGGTGGGAAGAATAAGAAAAATGGGGTAACTACCCAGTTACCTCGTTTTCCCCAGTATTTATACCCATAAATACTGGGAAATATTAAAATAGAGCAATGATGATGATGAAGATTAAATAAAAAACACCAGCTGAATATAGAACCTTTTTTTTTATCGAAGTCAGTAAAACATTATAGATAAACTTACATAATAACTCATAACCTGTTTAAGTAAATCATAAGCTAAAAGACTCCTTTTAAAAAACTGCAGAAAGAGTTATGTCTTTTTTTTTAAATTTATGTAAGGGCTTTATCGCTTAGCGATAACATCACCCATAGATACATAAATAAAAAATACAGACACAAACAAATTATAACAAAAACAAAAAATGTGGAACGCTTCACGATTTTGCGTATTAACAACTAGGTTCATATAAAACCTATTTTTTCCAAGCAGGAACCAGAAACAATAAAACCTTAACTTCGTTGAAAGTATTTCATAGGCGCGTAGCTCGCGGCTACGACGCTACGGATTCTCGTAGCACTTTGCTACGAGCCTCTACGAAATAGCGTTCTTTCATTTACTAGCTTTTATGATATTTTTTACTTTAAAATTTGATTGTGAAGTCTTAAGTACGTATTATGAAATCTTGCTTGGTCATCGATCTATGCTTGAGTGATGATTATGCCATAGACAAGCGTTACTCAAGCACAGATAGAGAAGCTTTCATTATTACGGGCTTTAGTTACATGGTTTTAAAACTCAGTCAAATAAGTTACTTATGAAAGTGAGTTGACATTTTAATTTTCGAACACGAATAAACAATTGAATAGGTACAGACTTTATTATTGAGTGATTTTGTGATATTATTTTCTAAGATTATCTAACCAGATAATTTTTAAACCAGAATTTGTGGATTCGATTAAATGACGTTAATCCTAATAATGTCAGGGTGTAGGGGTTGGCTAAAAGGCGAAACACGTTTGAATCGGGTTTGATTAGGCTTAAACCATCAATGAGGATGTCTTGTCTATCTATCTATGGTAGAGCAGCAAAGATCCACCACCTTTGCTAAATGAAATTTTTGAATCCAGTCTTGCATCAAGAAAAAGTTTAGCACGTGTTTTAAAAATCAAGGAAATATTTCAAAAGATTCGCGATTTTGTAATTCCTAGGTAATATTTTAAACAGTCAAATCAAGTCCAAGCTCAATATAAAAACATAACACATATCGTCAGAGTAAAATCAAACAGGAATATAAAAACAACGGAATAAATAGCAAATCGCTTAGCAATTTTATGACAATATTTTGTATGTGATTCGAACGTTCGATACGATTTTATGCCGATGTTTAGTAGATCGTGTGTTGTCGTAAATTTTATTACAAAATCAACGTATTTTTTTACATGTTTACGTTTGAATTGATAGCTAAAGCGTATTTGAATATTTATGTAAGCTAAAATATTTTTTAACAGAATCTTTATGGATCAACAAGTAAACAATTCAAAGAAATAAAAATTGTAGTTGCAAAAAATAGTACTTATGCAATAGTAATAAGTACTAATTGAAAATAAGAGTTTTATACTATTTACAACAGCCTAAAAGAAAAGTGCACTTAAGTACAGATAGTTTCTGGGCTTCCATTTACAAAAAATCAAAGCTTCTCCAAAAGTGAAAGTATCGCTCAGTTTTCGCACTGGCCACAAACAAAACAAAATGGCATCCCAATCAAGCAGAATTCAAAATTCAAATCCATTGAGGTTGATCTCCGAATAGATCGCGGAAGGCTCGGCGGGAAGTGCGGAGGGAGGCACTTTCACCCTCGCGTCAAGGTCAGGCGGACTTTACACGTATACGAACCTAGGTACCTAATCGTATGCAAGTAACTTCGTGTGTGTTCGTGAGTATTCGTGAGGACTCGTGTGCTTTTTGACTGTTTACGATGAATGTGCAAACGTTAGTGGTGTATAATGAGGAATTTCGGATTGTGTTTTAATTATGTGAGGGATTCGAATGACAGATCATTGAGTCAGGGTGGGTGCTTTATTTGAATGGGCGATATAATTTTATGGAATGGCTTATCTTGTTTTATGAGGTAATTAACTTCTATAGATATTAATGTCGAACATTATTCATAATATCGAGATGAGGTTTGTCAATTTGTTGTTGGAGGTTATTTGGAATGGCAAATCTCCGTAAATTCTAGAAGAATTCTTAAAAAATCACTTACCTAATGCTAAACACACACCAGTTACGCTATGGAGGTAGGTATACAAGACTTAGGTTTCGCGATAGTTTCGAGACATTCTATTTTTGAATGCTATTTGGTACAGCGCGCCCCTAATGTACGGAAATGGAACTAAAGAAATCTCATGCAAAATTGAAACGCGACGGTACTATCGAGAAACCACCTCAAGGTTCAGTTAGATACTGAAGATACTAGTCATTTTATTCCGGTATCAATAAAACGAAGCCACGGACAAAAGTTAGTAGTTTATAGTACGAACCTGTTTCAATTCAAGCAAGGAAATTGCTTCTTAATATGCATTTATTACCTGGATTGAGTGCTAAACGCACAGTTTTTCCATAACACCCAACAAACCCTCCAAAATACATCGACCCCGTGGACCCAGAACACAGTAGACCGTACCTCGATTATAGCCTAGACGCGCTCGCAATTTGTCGACTTGGCGTAATTTCGGCGGGAAATTGATTTTTTATGCCATTAAAGGGCGGGAGGGGGTCGGGTGGGGGGTGAAAGTTATCGGATTTTCGCGCCTCCGGCGTTGCCCTCAACAATCGGTTCGAAGGTTAACAGCTTTATTCAATGTGATAATTCTCGGTGTCTATTGGTAGAGTTGGCTTGCTAATTTTATGTGAATGTACCTACTGTGATGTGTTAAGAGTTAACACGTTTTGTTTTCTCGCTTTGGTTTTGTTTTTCGGTTTTATTGACGGTTTTGGGTTTAAACGGACAGAACGGATTTCTAGACTACAAAAACTCGAATGTTATTGTAGGTACTATTTGGAAATTATTTTTGAGTTTTTACTTAAGGATACCGCCTCTCTAGTCGCACAGCCCCCAATCATTGAAAGGCATCGTCATGATATGATAAATAAGGCAAAAAAAAAAACCTTTACTAAAAACTTTACTAAAAACCTTTGCTTTATTTACGTTACACCCATTATATTATGAAATATACAATACAATACAAAAACACTTTATTGTACACCAGAAAAAGAACATTACAAAAAGACATTACATGAGACAAGTACAATGGGCGGCCTTATCGCTTAGAAGCGATCTCTTCCAGGCAACCTTTGCCACCTTTTTTTTTTTCCTTTTTTTTATATGCTATATTTTATTTTTTTTAAGATCTTACAGGACCCTGGAACACGACATAAGATTATTATACTTAGATCATGAAAGATACAGATACGCCATCTTTTAAGATACGTCATAACTGTATAAGTAATATTTGACAAAGACATATGTGTAAGTAATGATTGTCTCTAGATTGTCATTAAACCATGATAGGTTTAATGACAATCTAGAGACAATCTACTTCATACTTGACAATTAAAAAATTCATTATTTTTACCTATTCCTTACTTTTTTAGAAAATATGATATGCCACCGGCACCGTTGTGCTCCTTAGTGGTTCAAGTACCTAAGTTGAACTTTCAAAAAGACAAGAAACTACGCCCGCTACGACTTGTGTAGAGAAATTCTGAGACTATTTTATATCGACGTAGAAACCAGACAATAAAGGTTCACAATGGCACTACTCTTGTGAGATTCAATTAGGATAACAAGGAAACTTTTAAGACTTCTGCTATCATGTTCCTATTTTACACAGTCTGTTGAAAATGTCATTAAGAAGTAGGAATTTCTTAAGTACGTGCCATTTCACAGCTAAATGGCCTCATCAAGTTAAACTGAACACGAACGAGACAATTTTCCGTTCAAACACATCTAATAACTTTAATTCTTCTCCGTCGCGTCTACGAAGTCGATCGAACGAACAAGGAAGGAACTTGCAAGCGTAGAGTAGGTACTTTCGTCTATCCCACACAGACGCACTACGTACAATATTCATCAAAACAAACGCACACATGGAAATCGTCTGCCGAATTACACTCACACAGACGTAAAGTCGAATAAACTATCCTGCATTTCACTGTGTGCGTGAATGAGAGGGAGAGTGTGACGAAATTTCACTTTCCGTTTTGGCAACGTCGCGCGCCCTCCCCGTTCGTCGACATTTGAACGCGGGGTGGTAACCGGCTAGTTCTAAATACGAATTTTTGTTTTTAATTCTGGTTTATTTGCGAACAGTGGCTTTCCTCTTTGGAATATAAAACCAAGATGGCTGCTTTATTTATCTGTGTTTTTATGACAGTTAAATAAATCACTGAGCATTTTAATCTCTCCGTTATTAAAAGAATCTCCCAAGGTTACGAATGTTAAAAATACCGTTTTGTATTCAAATTTATGAACAGGTAAACATGCAAAAACTTTAAGTGCGTACAAAGGTTTTCCTTTTAATTCGCATAGACAAAATAGAGGGGGACGATTCTAAAGACTCGAGGCAAAAAACGTTGTAGTAAACTAACGGTACTATGTGTGGGGCATTTCAAATACTTCAAAAGCTCAGACGATTCTCGGAAGTGTCATCGTCGAATTGAAGAAAGGGAGAGTGGTGTTGCCATCTCGTTCTCACGACTATCGACTCAAAGGGACGCGAGTTGAATATTTTTCGTGCATCACTTTATTATGATTCAGTTCGCGAAATGTTTAAATTGAAACTGTATTGTGATGACAAATGTACTCAGTTTACTTAATTAAAGAGGAAGGGACGAAATTTATGTTTGTTTCAGGGCAATTTACGTTCCGAGAATCGACAGAAAAATAAAACTTTTTATCGATATATAATAAAATTGAAATGCTGTTCGTTGGCAAGCGCACAACTTGAGAAGGGCTAGCTAGATAATGTGTTTTTTAAGTTTCAAAGAGTTAGAAACATTGGGAAACTTACCCGGTAAATTAAGGAAATATATTAAATTGACATAACCAAGTGTGTTCAGTGCTCCTACGGAAATAAAAGAGTCAAAAAAGTCAAAAGTCAATAACTTTATTTCTTGAGGCTTACAAAAAACCAGTTAGACAAGCCAAATTTTATACATAAACAGTTTTATAAATAGTAATTATCAAACAAGAAACAAAATTTTATTAACTGAGTAGGTATGAGTAAACCAGGATTTGGTTTTTTCATGGGAATTAACGCAGTTCGTACGACGGACGAGTCAGCCACTTGTAAGATAAAGAAAATCAAATTGTAATTTATACAAAAAAAAACTCAAAAAAATACAGTAGTCTGGTTCATTAGGTTCACAATGAGTTGCTCCGGAATATTTTTCAATCGATTCCTTTGTCGTGGAATCTATTAAGATAATGCCAAGGTCTTGACCAACGAATTTTAGCAACTAGGAATGGATTTACATGATTTCAGGTGTATTCTCTGGATTTTGTACGCGGAGTTTGTTTTGTAGACCTTGTGGTTTATTTGTTATCATTTTTGAGCCGCAGTACATTGCAGCTGGAGTGTATTTTATGTTGTTTGTTACCTATGTATTACTTTCTATAATCTATTTGGTATATGTGAATTAGTATAAGTAATTGGTTTCTATTAGCTTAGCTTAAGCACCGCCACCCTATGATTTTCCCCGTACACCTTGGTTGCCTGGGAGAAATCGCTATAAGCGATAAAGCCGCGAATTCCATTGCCTTTCTTTAGGATAAGTTTAATAATGTAATGAATGTTTTGGGTTATGAAATAAAGCATTAACTGTCTATCTATTACTAAATAGTTAAGTATTTTGATCGTTTATTGTTTTTTTTCCTTTTTTTCGTAATCAAAATGAAGAGCTTACTAAAAGAGCTAGAAAATAGAGAGCTGAAAGAATATGTAGTACATCTGAATAGACCACCAGATGACCGCCTGCGACGCAGGAGGTTGAGGCTTCGATTCCCGCCTTGGTACAAATGTTTGCACGATCTGCAGATATTTGTTCAGGTTGTTCTGGTTGTTTTCTATGTATGATCAAAAATATCTATCTATGTATTGTATTATAAGTAATATCAGTTATCTAGTACCCATAACACAAGCTTTGCTTAGCTTGGGGCTAGACAATGCTGTGTGAATTGTCCAGCATTATAATTATTTAAAAAAATCGTTAGTCACGTGATGTCGACGTCCTCTATTTTGAGTATTTATTTCTGTTTTGTGTGGTATTAAGTGTTTTTTATCTATTTATCTAAGTTTTGTTTGTGTAGGTACCATAAGTAAGTATCTATGTTTGACGTTAATTTCGAAAGTAAAAGAACCTCTATGTAAGTATGGTTTTGGTATATTATCGAAATTGCGATCGAAAGCTAATAAAAAATAAGTCAAACTCATTTCCGTCACCGAAAATAGACCGAGACGAGGGCCTCGATCAATAAAGGCTTTACAAGTTCACGGCTGTCCCGCAAATCGATCAGGCCGCAGGCTGCGCGGGAGTCGGTTTACAGGATGCGGGCGCGGAAGCGACGCCATCTTGATTTGCTCTGCGCACGACGGATGCGCTTTTATTTTCCCTTTTGTGAGCACGAGCCCGTTTGCAAGCAGGGAAATTACTTTTTTGTTACATTTTACATGGTAAGTTATTGGACTGGTTATTTAAAACCACTTTTATTCCCTTTTTGTTCGTCGATTATCCTTTTTTTATACAAAAAAGAACTTCAGCCTTTTTACTGGTTAAAGTTTTTTATATATATTTGTCTAATATTCTGTGTTAATTCTTATGAATATGTTATTTATGTTTTTTTTTTAATTTGATCTTCAGGTTTTGCACATCTGCTTTCCGCATGGCTATCCAATGGAATAAAACCACAATATCTATGAAAATAAAGCACAAAGTCGAATAATACCTATTCTTGTTGACATTTGACAGTTTAGATAAGCGAATAAGGTCGTATTATGCGAGCAAAAAGTACTACAATAGGCCAGGTAGAGGCCTTTTGATAGAAATTGCGCAGTTTTAATACTCTAAAAGTAGTATCTTAGTCTCAAGCGAAATTGAATTCTAAAACTAAGGAATGACAGTTCTTTTATTTTTCAACTAAAAGATAATTCGAGCTGTGCCTTTAGGCATGAAATCTTCATCATAGCGAAGGGTAATGGATCTAAAATACAGCGACACAAAGCTCATTGTTACTTTGTTTGATTCAGAATGCCACAGGGCAGACATTTTTTCGACAAAAGCTGCGATTTCGCTGCGCAAGCGCACAATGCGTGATAAATTATTTGCTAATTTAGTGCGAAGATCGCACCTGGTGATTGTATAGGTGAAAACCGTTTGTGATTGTATCTCAATCTTTTAGATTCGTATTGTTTTTTACGACTGTAGATTGGTTTGTTTATTATGTTACGGTACATACTGTTAGATAACATAGGTTATCATTGGTTCATTGTACGTAATAACTTAGTTTTTACCCACCTTGATAACCCAAGATGGGGAAAAACCTAAAACTTGGTACAAATAACATGTACTTGACGACCTTTGTGGCGCGGCGGGTCAAGGTCCGCCTGCGACGCGGGAGGTTGCCGGTTCGATTCCTGCCTTGGGACAAATGTTTGTACGATCAACAGATATTTGTCCAGGGTGTTCTGGATGTTTTCTATGTACAATAAAAGAATACCTATCTATCCATGTAGTGTATTGTATTAAGTTTAACAGTAATCTACCCATAACACAAGCTCTGTTTACCTTGGAGCTAGCTGATGCTGTTTAAATTGTCCAGTATTATTCATTTTATTTATTTACCACCAAGTTACTTCGGGCGCGTCATGATCTAGAACCGTTCGTTTCGGATGTCAAAGCAATAAATGTCAGAATCTTTTTCGTAGGAAGGTCATCCAATGAACGGATCGGCCGTCCTTCGTTTTGTGTGATATGACGTCATCCGTCAACTTCGTCGTTTTTCAAAGTAAACCCGCAGATGTGTTCTTCTGTGGAGCCCTCACAATATTATACACTGTTCATTGTCTGCCTTCTCATTTCGAATAATGGTCAGGTGTAGGAACACAACATAATATAATGCGTACATACTGGGTACTAATTATAAATAAATAAATATAATAATAATGCTGGATAATTCACACAGCGTTATCTAGCCCCAAGCTAAGCAGAGCTTGTGTTATGTTATGAGTGACTGATATACAATACGTTATAATTATAATTTATGTATTTGTTATAAACACGTAGCTCAACTGTAACATTATGACAGTTGAGCTACCTACATATTGTTTGCAATAGTCTGCAGTTAGCTCAATTATAATAAATATTAAAATAATAAGTACAATTCACACAGCATTATCTAGCCCGAAGTTAAGCAGAGCTTGTGTTATGGTTACTAGATAGCTGATATACATAATACAATACAAAGATGATACTTTTTTTATTAAACATAGAATACGAGCAGAACACCTGGAACAAATATCTGCGGAACGTACAAATATTTGCCCCAAGGCAATTATTATACTTTGAAGCCGACTGATAAGTTTATCTATCCTACCTACTGCTCCATAAATATACGCAAAGAAATTTTATTCCCAAGTTTATTTTCGATTTTAAGAACCTGAACGCTTTTCTTTCTTCTTTTAATACTAACAGTTCCTGTTCGGTATTTTTTACCTTAGTAATTAAACCATCGAATTCACCAAAAATAATTTCCATTCAATTCGAAATAAGCCGGTTTAGCGTCACAAAAAAAACTAATTATAAAGAGAGAAAGGAAAATCGCTAACGTTGCCGTAATTAAGAAACGGCAAGCTTTGAGGGAAAGAGAGGGGAAACTGCAACGTCGCGTTTTCCCCCCGTTACCTAGGCCCCGCCCCATGACTCATTCAACCTTTCAACTTGTTCCAGGCGATTTTAACGCATGGACTAAACTTACGGCTGTTTTTAATAGAAATAAACTTTAAACTTTCAAATTATTAAGGCTTAAATGCAGTAGAAAGTACTATAAGATGTTTACCAGGATGTTATATACAAGTTGGGTGTGTTTTCTGTTGCATTTTATTTCATTGAATATGTAGATATTAGTTACCTAAGTTAGTATTAAGATAAATATGTCAAATCACATACTTATGCGAAGAAGCTGTTCTCCTGTACACAGCTACATTGTAGCATCACAGGAGACAGTGCTCAAACTATTTTGTAACACCTATATTTTTACGAAATAATCGTTTTTATGTTTTTTATGTTAAGTTTTTATGTAGTATTTGCATAATATGCTATGATCACTGAATAACTGAACTCACTTGCGAAGTAAGGAGCTACTCTACATTTTCGGTTTTATCATTATCAGGCTAAATAAAACGATATTCGTTCTTTTAGTGGTAAATGGGCTTATCTTTAAAGCCATGCCTGTTTTAGTTTTGTTGTAGTCTTCCCGAAAATTCTTAGACTCTTGAGTTACAGAATAACCCATCCTGTAAGGAGTTGACTAATTAGTGCGAGTAAAGTGATGGTCGAGAGGTTAAAACTTTTTCAAATAACGCAAGACGTACTTTGAAGAAACCTACCCCTAATCTGATGTCCTGAACCTTTAATCTCCAACAATTTGTACGTGAGATATATTATTTTTTAGAATACAAAAAGAATTTATATAAAAGAGGAAGCATGTTATAGCATTCCTCATTTTTCTCATCGTCTAATAGTAATTTCATATATTTTTCTAATCAATTCCCTAATCTAACGAAACGTGTTTTACTGTTTACATTTTTTCGCCTTTTGTTTTCAAAATAATATCTAAAACATAAGAACATGAAACAAAATTTGTAAATTACAACATAAATGAACAAAAGCTGGGGCTACTCTTACTTTTACCAGTTGGTCGCCATCCTGCATGTCTGAACTTCTGAAATATTGACCGAGAACTTACCTGAAACAAAAAAAAACAATTTAATACAAGAAAAATAGAATATTGTTTCATGTGGCTATTCTTGGGGCAGTTTACCTTATCGATCAGTAAAAAACAAAACAAAATCGATTTGTTAGTTTGAACTACGTACAAAATTTTAAATAGAGAACGCACAGTATTCAATTTCCGAATTGTTGTTTAGAACGACATTTATTTCTAAAAAGATTTCATTCGAAGATTTCATTGTAAAGGTGCGTCTACACTTTAACGTCAACGAATTTTTTTTAATCAGATTTTAATCGCCCTTATTGGAACAAAGCTTCAAATCCATCTTCTGCAGCTGACGAACAGCATATGGTTCATGACTGCCAACCGTCAAAACCTACACTCTTATTCTAATAAAAATAAAGTCCTAAATAACAAGACCTTTCCTCAGCACACTTTTTCTAAAGATCGATTATAGAGTATGTTGTAATAGAGATAAAGTCGGGATTTCAATGGAGATGAGTTGTTTCCTGGTCCTACCTGCTTGCAGCTGCTTACCTAGCGCGTGCTGATAAAAGGTTAGCTTGATAGACGACAGAAAGGTCAGTACTGAACAGCTGTGGTAGTAATTCCTAGTTAGATAATACTTATTTATTAGATGTACTGCCGACTGTCAATAAAGTTCTTTTTTCAAATGTGCAAAAAACAAGAATGCAAAAAGTTACCGTTAGGCATTAGAAGGTAAATAAATGTCGTTTTGTATCTCAGAATGAGTCATTATTTTCTTTTACGTAAGTCTGAAAGATCACCTGTTTGCAAGAGCTATTCTGAAATATTATTGAGATCGGGATTTCATCACACAAATCGTATAGCATAGGTAATTTACTGTTACCTAAGTACTTACCTAGCTACCTACCAGGTAAGTATTTGAGAAAACCATTAAGAGAATCCTGTTCTAATCGATGATTCTTAGAATTATGCTTAAAATGTGAAGATACGTGTCCAGATATATGAAGAAATATTTTCATTTGTCAAGGAGGTATTAGTGTATTTTTTCGTTATTGGTTTTTATTAAAAATCCTTAAAATAATCTCGCCTTATAAAGAATAAGATTGAATAAGCTAAACATTCCAAAAAAACCATATGTTCATAGACAAGAAAGCTTCTCATAAAAACCAACATCCTCCATCTATGGTTTCTGGCCATAGAACTACCTGGATAAACCATAAAAAGAGGTCAACGAACTCTTCGGGACAGCTGCTCCAAATCCAATATGGCGGTCTTTATGTCAAAAATTAATAAAATGTTTGATGGATGGATTCGCTTGATTTTGTATGCATGATGCACCATTGAAATATGAACGTATAAAGCATTTTTTTACCAAACTTGGGGTTGTTTATGTAAATGAATTAATTTAACTTACCTACTGAAGATTTCGATCTTTTACGGTTAATTAACAAGTATCTTCTTATATTAAAGATTGCCATGGTATTCATTTGGTTTAACGCTGTCAAGAACATGATGAAAAACTACGTGAAATTCCTGTAGGTACTTACTCAGGTATTTTTTTAAATGTTCAATAGAACAATGACGTAACTATTGTATAATATTCTTAAAGTAGGTATTTACGTAAGTAAGAAGTAAAAATTAAAACGGAATGTAACTCCACTCTTGCGCATAGACAACGACAGATGCGTATCAAATGCCTTCGTAATTGTTTGATAGCACAAAGGGCAAACTATTTTACACCATATGTTCCTATTTTAGTACTAAGGTAATTATGAAGGTACGTACCTCTTTATAAGATAATAGGTACCCACCTATTCTATTAATACCTACTTAGTTAAGTACGAATTAAAAATATTACATTCGCATTTGTCATGGCCATATTCTTGTAGTTATAAAAATAATTTTAAATTTTTGCGATTCTAATCCGCTTGTTTCATCACCATCATCAACCTATCTTAGTCCACAACTGGACATAGGCCTCCCATAATGAGCACCATTATTATACCGCCCTGTGTGTATTAATAGTTATTTCAAAATTACTTAAATATACAATTTTTATTGATCCTCTTAACCGTAAACCTTCGCTTTACTTTAATTACTAATTCAATAAATTAATAATCTTTACAATAGGCATTTAAATTGTACATTTTCAGGTTTCGCGCGATTTGACGAAAACGTTGGACGTAGGGGAGGCCATATTGCTCTGTGGTCATGACGTCATGTCATTTGTCTGTGCACGTACTAAGCAAATGCGCTGATGTTGATGACAGTTGATACTTTTTAGTTTACGTACGCAACCGTTGCCGTTGCGTACACATTGTGCCTTCTATTTCACGGTGTTAAAAAACATAAAACTGAAAGTTGTGTTTTTTTTTATAATTTTGTGAACTAGAACTAAAATTAACCGACTGCTTTTTACGTAAGCTATCTCATTTACACATTTTTATATTTTTTCTCAAATGGAGTAAAATAACCTTTTATATATAATTATGTTGATTGATGTTTGATGTTTGAAATAAACGATTGGTTTAGGGTAAAAAATAAATCTTTCAATTTTGACAACCTGTGGGTTTTCGTAACGAACAAACAATTGAAACATTGTTACTTTTTTGGTTGGTGCTTATGTCATTAATAATTGACTAATATTATTATGTGATTAATAATATTTGTGCTATTACTGACAGTCAGTTTGACAGAGCAGATGGTATGACAGTTAAATAACCTATAGAGGCGGAAAAAAGTACATCATTATTTAATTTGGGTGCCTACTTAACACTTTAATAGTGATATTTCTGTTTGTCGAGTACTTAAGCTTATTAATTCGGCAAATTAATAAAAAGATAGTTTTGCCTTAGTTTTTTTTCCACAAAAAGCATTTAAATACCTATGTTATTGTCTGCTTCCGGCTTTTTATTCTTTCTTTCAGAGTGTAAAGAAAAGAAGTGGAAAGAACTTAAATGTTGAATCAAGGTCTAGAACCACCTCTATACTAAATTTCAGCCTGATCAGTTCAGTAGTTTTGGCGTAAAGAGGCAGTTACTTATACTAGTTATTTCCAGATTTTTTCCTCTATTTTTGTTTGGCAAGAACCCCATCGTATGTATGGTCTTCCAGGGCAGCGCCGACCTCTCGGATCTTCCCATTGTGTTACTGCCCTAGTCCATCTCCCGTCTTGCAGACCAAACATTTAAACAACTAAAACTCTCGCATTCATTAATATTAGTGTGAAATAGTAATTTAATTACCAATCTGTCCTTTTATAATCAAAGATAGAAACCACTTCTTTTTGTTTTAGTTTTTATGTCACTATTAAATTTAAACAGGTGGTAACATAAATGTAAGAAGTCATAATTTAAAAGTAAGTACATTTGCAGGATATGTCGTTGCGACAATGTGACATCTTTGTCGTTGTGCTAAGTAACATTTTGACGTTCACATGTGCTTATAAATCATATCGTTCGACATTTGAAAAGAGTTAAAAAGTTAACATGTTGGTTCGAAGGGTTTCGGAAACAACCAGTATATAAGTAAACTTACGAAGGGTACCAAACAAAAGAAATTATTTAGGTACCGTTTCAAACATAAATTTATTTATTGATAAAAGCCTTGCAAGTCTCTAAAACATGTTACATACTTAGCTGAGTATGCAATGCACCTAGATAGCTTTCGTTCATTTTTAGAAGACACAAAAAAAAATTATGAATACAATACAATACAAAACTCTTTATTGTACACCACAAAAAAGATTAAAAGAAACATAGACATAAAAACGTAAAAGTACAATGGACGCTCGGATCGCTTAGAAGCGATTTCTTCCAGGCTACCTTTGGATGGATAGAAATTGGAAAATTTAAGAAAGGCAGGGGTGTAACTATACTATATCCACCTATACCTTCCTATCTCCTGTTTTTTTATTTTGTTTAAATCAAACCCTTATTTTTTTTCTACTTGTTATCTTCGTCTTTCGACATACATACCTAATGGGTTTGTCAAAAAATGCAATTTGTAAATAAAAAGGTGGGTAGAACAAAATGGTATACGTATACGTACAACTCAGTAATTTTGGTATTGAATAGAAACTTTATTGTAAAGGAAGCCGGTAGCAAAGTAGGTAACTCGATACAATTCTGTCGCAAAGCTTCCCAAGAATTACTTATAAAAAACAAAAAGCATAAATCAAAGAAAGGTGCGTTCGGATAGCGTTACTGTTTGCGCGCGGCGGAAACAGCGTTCGAAATTCGAATGCTCAATCATAAATTACAGTTTGAGTTCCCGCCGGGATAAAGTTACGTCATTATTAGACGATTTTATATTTATTGTGAGAAAAATAATGCATTAACTTTATTAAGGGAACCTAATGTGAAGTGATGTTTCAACAAAATTACTTAAAATGGGTATTTTCTTGGTAGATTATCTTTCACTGAACATCGAGAAAAACTTCTGCGCAGCTGTGTGATAATTTGTGTATTGAAACGCATTAAGCAGGTAAGTACTGGTATATCTTGCCGTAATTAGTGATTTATCATTATCACAGCACAAAGGCCCCATTCTGAGTAATCCTACAATTATCTCTTTATCACAGTCGGCCATCTTGCACTCACCTACCCCATCTCTGCATAAAAACTGCAATTTGCCTATCACTGCTTGGGTCACACAATAAACTTGAAGACCCCAGACCAGTGAAGCAAGAGCCATCACGTGACACATATTTTAGTGATAAAGTATGAATATTGGTAGGTCTTAGGGAGCTGGTTGGTGCTGAAAGGGTAAGGCTTGAAACGGGGTCGTTAGCCGGCTTGGATGGTTCAATGAGTGGCAATGAGCCTGCGTGTAAATAAACGAGAAAATATAGGGAGAGAGGTCACGGCGATGCGTGTTTTTCAGTTTTTTTTTTAAAATTTCAGTATTCGTTCTAGTTCCGCGTACAGAGGGTATAGCTGTAACAATTATACGTTACGCATTTAATCGAGAAGAAATCTGAATCGTGAGCGATAATATCGACAAGTCCAACAATCGATGGGTTGGACTTGTCGATATATTTGAGTTGAAAGTAGTTATTCTGGTGGGTTCTCAACAACTGAATATGAAACCTCTAAATCTTTGAATCAGCAAAGAAAGACGAAAGTCTCTGAAAATGGTAGATATAAAGATCAATTTGACAAGTAACGCTAAACCTCACGTAAATCTTATCGAAAACTCTAGAATACAGCTTTAAACGAGCGTTCCTGTAAAGCTCGCTAAACAACAATAAATTTAACCTGTTTTCTAAAAACTTTTTAGTTTTCATACACAGCGGAACCCTAACCCCTGAAGCTCTTACCCTCCCTTCCCTGCCCTCTAATCTAGGGTGTGCACTGTGCGTTCACTAGGTTACGCACCCCCTCAGGTGGGCTATGTAAGTAAATAGGTCGTTATGTATCGCATACTCTGAATTAATTAATTGGAAAATGCGGTAAAAGTTATGCTTGTGCGGTCGAAATTTGCATGCGGAACTCAGAGTAGTCTTGATCAGTTTTCAAATAAAGAGCTTGACATAGCCAAATACGTTTAAATTTTATTTCTAAATTCGAATTTTAAAAGCTCGATTCGCTAAGATCAGGATTTCCTATCTTTTTTGCAAAAAATGTTGCCAGTGATGTTTATTATGTTTCCCTGCATATGTGTTTATGTAGGTGTACATACTTCGTGGTTAGTTAGATTTATAGGTTACCCGTGCACGTCCTGCCCTAGAAAGGGGCGGGCTTAGTGCGCTACGATTTTCTTTACCTGTATGTTGTGAAGTTTCCTTTGAGGAAATTGCGCGTGTTTCGCGCTTTTATGTTGCTAAATGAAAATATTGTATCATGAAGTTACAGCTAGTTCAGGGGATTGAAACTCATAATGCTCGAATAAACAATTACATTTTTGATTTTCTTTTCCCTGCGGTTTCGCTTACGTATTTCCTATTAAAATAAAGCTTATAACTACGTTCATGCAAAATTCAGACGGGTTCATTCAATTGTTTTGGCGTGAATGAGTAACAAACACACATATATCTTTCCTATTTACCTAAGGTAAGGTAGGGTAATTACTACTATTAATTATTATGTTTTTTTGGCTACTACTTCAAAGAACCCTTATTTTATGAATATTCTACCGAATTTCTACAAAATCTTTATAATTTTTAGGTATAAATTTACTTGAATAAACTCCTTTATCTTCTGTTTACTCAATCAGCATAAAATAAAAGCTTGTACAAACTGTAGGGAAAGACAAAAATACATAATACAATAAATACATAAATAAAGTCGCAAATTGCGTCTATTCCATAAAAAAACATGATTTCCACCACATACAAACCTGTCGTAAACTTTAAAGTTTACGTATTTATAAAGACGCGTGCAGAATTAGATATAGGGTGGCAGCACTGGCAACCCTAGTGCGGGGGAAACCTCTAATGAACTGTATGAACTAGTACGTGCGTAGTGAGTTGGCAGCTTTATGTGCCAAGGCTTTTGTAGCTTAACTATGCGGTGGTTTGCTGCTTTTGTTGTATGTTTATAAATATTTGTGTAGATTCTGGTCAAATTTTCATTGGCACGGACTAAAACAGGATTTCGTTCTAATATAAAATTATTGGCTGGTCTTCGTTGAGACTGGCGCCGCCGCCGGGCCGTACTTCGGCAAGGAAGATATCATCATGATTCACTTTTAAAATTCATACGTAGTACCTAAATAAGTGCGTCTATCTATTTTTTTTTTCGAGAATGATAGGGATCCTGGAACAAAAAGGGAGTCTATGATATGATACTGAGTAGTGGGTGAACCCGGCCCAACCTGGGTGCACCTCAATTTATTCTAGAATGTAAAATTTTTATTTTACAATATTTTCTCAGGATAAGGCCATTTCTTTTACTCTACCTTTTGATATTTGGCTACAATTTAGCACTCTATTCAGACCGAATTCCACAAAACGAAAACGTTTATCCTAATGTATCTTTCATTTAGCACAAACCTCAAACCAAACCAGCTCAAAGAACCCGAAAACAAACCCTGTTTGCGTTCAAAAACATTCTCGTAGCTGTATCAAGATGTTTTAAATACGTGCTAAAAGCCCTCAAGCCGAGGTGTAAAACGCCCGCGGCTGTATGCGTGGGCACGCGCGATTTTACCGGCACATTGCTTCTGAACGCACCCTCGCCGCACGGTCATTATTTTGTGCCAGTTTCAATTTAAAATGTTGTTCTATTTTCAATTTTTCATATGGCTATCAAATATAATATAATAGTGACGTTTCGTTTTTATTTTGTTGTGGTTTTCTATAAGATTCGAAGATTCACTCTATGTTTAATAATATTAAAAAACGGTTGTGTAAAATATTAACGTAAAGTATTTATGATAATTTAATCTAAGTTATGGACACTACCCTCGATAAGAATGTAATAAATTACAAGATATGCAGTACAGCTACAAAACCAGATTTTAATACAATAAAATGCATCTAGTTGGGGCTCCGTAAGGGTGCAACAACGCACCCCTCACGCATAAAACGCACACACGCAAAGATGTGTACGTACGAGAAACTGGGCCACGATTGGTTGATAGCGCTGTCTATGTGTGTGTACCTGTTTAGTTATAGGTAGGGTTGGCAACGAGATGTTGAATGTAATAATGTAATCAGGTGTATTAGTTTTATTTTAAAATCGACAAGCGGTTTCAATGTACTTTAATTTATTGAGTGGGTTTTAGGGTAGTAGCTTTAACATGTTTATTTTCTGTTCTAATACATTTTAAATTATGAAAGTATCAGACTACTCTTTTTGTCACCAGTGTTTAATAATACCTGAAACCTTTAGTAACAAGGCCTATAAATTCAACGAGAACTGAATCTGTAAAATGAGTGTTATTTTCATTTAAAATACGGATTTGGAACTTAAATTATCAGATCTAAAACAAAGTTAAATTTAAAGTAAAACTTGTGCATGCCAGCCCTACGAGAAAAGAGGTCGGTTCGAGTTATTTATATACGCGTTCTAGGCAGTATGAATTAGTTGCGTGCATTGAGGGTGTCTTCGCTAGAAAAAGTATTGATTTGTTGCACGGTGGTGAAGCTTTGCGCGCGAATCGTAGCTTTTATATTTATTGTGTTTTGTGATGACGGTATAAGAAGAAATTTACATGAGAAACATAATTTTTCATATTATTTGACGAATTCGGCAGGCGCACAGAGAGCAAGGGTTTATAAAATCGTCCTCAGCCAGTTTGCTTTTATAAATACCTAATTATTTATATAAGCAAGCAGGTTGAGGGCTCTGAAGTTAGTTGGGGAATTTTTTACATAATTTTTGTAAGAACACTGAATGAAATTAAGATAACATTAACTTTTTATTCATAACTATTGTGGTTAATGCAGATGCTAAAACTGGTTTACAAAAGTAAACGAGTAACCGTCCCTTTACTCAATGGCCGAGCTTTGATTCTTTATTCAAATAATCCATTTACAAAAGAGGTTGAAACTAAAATGTTTTTGTCTGTAGTTCTTGTATAACGGATCTCTACGCTTTTGATCGGATTTTTAAAAATCAGAAGTCGTTAGTATGTGTATTTTACTTTAGTAGTAAAACCAAGTCGGTGGGTTCCTTGTTCTTCCAACGTTTAATGATTTAGAAGTTTTTGTTTAATTTGAACGTGAAAAATAAGAAGTAAGTAAATACGATCTCCTTTGGTTTTTCGTTTAGGTACTGGAGGCCTGTTCTTGAGATGTCAGCTTTGATTATTATAATGAAAAAAAAAACGTTCGAGCTTTTGAAAAAATATCTTCATAGGTAGGTTTACGTTTAAAACTAAAAGTAACTTTGCACCTTTATAAAAAGCCTAGGGAAGTGGCAGCAGCTGCCTCTCTATAAAAACTGTCAGAAATGA
The DNA here is from genome assembly GCA_947086465.1 of Eupithecia exiguata. NCBI lineage: Eukaryota > Metazoa > Arthropoda > Insecta > Lepidoptera > Geometridae > Eupithecia > Eupithecia exiguata. Next base: position 11,985,638 of record OX352231.1, on the reverse strand, counting down.
CGGGCAAGCGGAACATACGTGTGCCTTTAAATCATCCGGATTTCATTTTCAATTACATACTTTTTATTTTAACTAGGACATAAAAGCATTGCAAGAAAAGTAATAAATATTTGTAACAAGTACTACATAATAAAACACTGTTTTAACCGGATTGATCGCGTATATTTTATATTTAAAACAGTGTTTTATTGTGAGTTCTCGCGAAAATAACCTTAGAATACTACTACTAATACTAAGTACTACATACTTATATGTGAGACAAACAAACACGGTAACATGAAAACAGCAATAAAATTAATAAAAGAAAAGAAAAACCCACGCAAGATAGGTACTAACCTACACTCACACGTTTTAGTGTAATTCATTCAAGTCCTTGAATATGTCGATAAGCTTTGAACTAAACTAAATGATGAAGGTTTCAAATAAGGTAAAACCTCCACATAACACATGGTTCTATTTATAAATAAAATTAAACGTTCCACAACGTGTTCGTAAAGTTCAGTAAAACAAAAGCATGTTTCCGGTTCCAAAGGATTAGTTCCATATTCAAATAAAAAGTGCCTAACCATTCAGCTTTGTGCCGTTGAAAATGTGTAAGCCGTGGAAATAAAAATATTCTAATTTTTTGCTCGGTTTGCTTTAGAAAACAAACGAATGAGTCCATTTAGATGACAATGCTTATTCTAATTTTAAAATTGTGCGTTGTATGCTTATATAATATGGTATAAGTATTTTTTTGTATGTTTAGCTGGTAGACTGGAAGCTGGAATTAAGTTAAATGCTGTCTGCCTCACATCCTGTTTATTTTGTTGACAAACGACATTAGGCACTGAAATTTTAATATTGTACCTAACCTACTTAATTGAAGTTTAATCAGCTTACGTGCTTTTTACCAGTAGGTAGGTATTAACAAGTCATAATCATAACTCATAATTTTCAATGTACCTACCATCTCTACCTCTCTATCGCTAACCGAGCGATATAGGTTTATAGGTATTTTGTAATTAAGGCCCTATACTACTTAATTTCTCAATAAATACAGAAGTTAAGATCTTGAGATGATCTCGCATGGTAATTTAAATAAGTATGCCTAAAGAACATTTTAAATGTGGCGTTTTTTTTTCAAATAATGTCCTAATAAAAAGATAATAAGCAAAAACTTGATTTTTGGGCTTGTGTTGCTATGCCCTGTCCCACTCCTATGAACGCGAAATCCTATGTCTATCCTTTTCACAAAATGGCGTCGTATGGTACCCCCTTAATATTTTTTTACTAAATTATAATCCAGTAGAAGTCCAGCAATAATGAATGAACAATTTTCTAATTAACCTTAGCACTCTAAAACTTATAATCAAGCAAAAAGTTTCATCTTTCAGAACACACGCGAGTTCAATAAAAAAATCAATTAGGCCACGATTCCTGTTATACGTAACATGCAAGATGCATCATTAAATACGGTCTCACCGTTACGTCAGCTGATAGTACAAAAAGCTCGACCTGACATCTGCTGGCTGAATCACCGGCCGGCGCGTGCCGTTCGAAAAAAAAAGAAAAATCAAAAGTGTAAACTCCTGCCGACCGTTATAATCGCCTGCCTCAGCGGGTGGACATGGACACTCCACACACGTTTGTTTTGAATATGGAACGATTTCGCACATTTTTGGCGGTAATTTGCGGTGCTTTTTCATTGATAAAAACGCGCTTCTTTGCTCCATTCCATTTATAAATTGAACATTAAGGAGGTACACTTTAATTACGTAGGTAGGATATAAATTAAGTACATAGACTATTACATATTGTGTAGGTAAAGTTAAGTAACAAAGTCTTACAGCACATTTACAAGGACACAGAAGTAATATTTTACTTTATATGGCCTACATTACAATAATAGCGCAAAAAGCTATATCCCAACATAGATTAATTCCCAACTTGTTCAATTCAAGTAAACACAATAGCAGAGATAAAAATAAAGATACTTTCCGAGGTAATAAATTCTGCTTAATTTCAAGATGGCGACGTATTTTCAGGCCATTATTCAGAGCGGAAAAAAATCGGCGATTTAATGTAAAGTAAATGTATGAATATTGGACAAAACAAAAAAGCTATTAAATAAGAGTGCTAAAGATTTATGTAGGAGTTTCTAGATAATGTCGCTTTGTCAGCGAAAATTAATAACATTGTTATTTTTTTCCGAAGGCGATTTTTCTCTTGAATTAATTTTAGTACTTAGTAAAACTACCCAATGCTTTACTGTTCCACTTTATTGTAGTTTTTGATGACTTTGTGTGAGTTTTGTTTTTATGATTTCATGATTATATTGTTAAATAGGTACCAAGCCTTTTATTTATTCGTCCAGATAATCAAGTCATAGTCACGCAACTTATTACTTACCTACTGTGTCTTTGCACTATACAACCTACTATACAATTTATTTAAAAATATTCTCATAAAATACTGTTATATGGTGTATACATATTGTATAATGTTTAGTAATATATTAAGGCGTAGGTTAGTAACAATTTTTTTTTATTTACCAGACCTAGTTTATTAAAATTAATTATTTCGCTAGCATCGTCTTAATAAACCCTCTAGTTAAATATAACATAATATCACGTTAAGGTAAGGGTAGTGAGAATACTACCCTACCAACCGCAGGTGAAAACGGGCTTAAAAATGAAAACTGATGAGGTACCGAGCACTTAGCGGGTTTTCTATATCCTAAGCACTTAGAAGAGATAATTCTTGACTGGCTATTAATCAGAGATAATGGAATTGTCTAGATTCGGCTGTAAACAAGACTAGACTGGATATTAACGAGCTGACGTCATCCGATGACTGAAAAACTGATTCATTTGGCTTTGGTCTTCTTTTAAGATTAATACATATTTAATGCTTACTTTAAGACATGCTGACCAGTCGTACCTGACCGACCGTAAAGGTACCAAAGCTTTATTTTAGGTTAACTGTGTAACGGTAAACTTAAAAAATCATATTTTTTTTAAAATTTATCTAGAATTTAGCTTTTGCTATCAAATAAATAGATATTAAAAATATATATAAAAAGGTATCTAGAGTTTACCTTCTAAAATTTAAAGCTTAATGCGAGGAAATTAAATCGATCGATTTATAATTCAACGACCTCTGTGGCGCGGTGGACAAAGGTCCGCTTGCAATTCAGGAGGTTGCGGGTTCAATTCCCGCCTCGGGTCAAATATTTGTACGATCTACAGATATTGGTTCAAGGTGTTCTGGTCGTTTTCTATGTATAATAAAAAGTTATATCTATGTTGTTATTGTATGATATCTAGTAACCATAATAACACAAGCTGTGCTTAACTTGGGGCTAGATAATGCTGTGTAAATTGTTCAGCATTATTTTTATTAATATTTTAACAATCGAATGAAAGGCATCTAATCAAATACGATATCAATCTCCTATTACTTATTCCAAAGCAACACCTTGTACCTACCACAATGATCTACAAAGCGATAAAATCCTAGAGGCGTAATCCCGCGCCCTGATTGGTCGGCAGCACAGATTACGAACTAGTTTCTATTGCTTTTTGTCTGCGCATCTGTCGCGCACGTTGGAATCGACGCGTGCGCATTACAACATGTGAACGTGAAAGACCGCTGTTCAAATAATGAAAGCAGCTGAAAGTTTGACTGTTCGACAGTTGAAGATACTGTCACTGATTTATTTTTGTATCTACTTAGTTTTTTGTGCCAAATATAACCTACAAATATGTGATGTATATCGGTGGTCGGATTGCTGGCTTTCATTTCGGTCAACGAATTAGCATTGCCATTCAACGTGGCAATGCTGCCGTCTGGGCACTCTGCCTTCTGGTGACAGCTAAGATTTTTAGGAAAAAGATATAAGTATAAATACTAGTTGTAATTGTTCTATTCTGTTATTGTAATTTTCTTAATAAATGTCATATATATATAATATTGGGTTGCGGGTTCAACTCCCGTCGAAGTCGAAAAATTAGTGGGAATTAAATTTTCGTACAAAATGCCACATAATACCTACAAATGTGTCTCAAAATGTGATATTTGCTCGTGTAAAAAGAACTCTACATTTTAGACCGAGTGTTTGATTTAGATTAGCACATGACCGTGGTGGAGGGCACAAACTTACCCAGCAGTGGGTAAAAGGCGGCTGCGGATGATGATGATTTGATTCAGGTTGACCTTAATATTTTGTTTTTCAATTAATTAATAGACAAAATGACAGACTTATACAGAGAATTACTTTAACAGACTGTTTTACCAAAATCTCACTGATATGGTAAGTGTCAATGTGGTGGAAGATGTATCAGAAAGGTTGAAAAGATACCTATTCACTTTTGCCTGAAGAATTACGTATAAAACACTTATTTTATGAACTAATGTTGCAAAAGAAAAGTAAAAGCAAAAAATTTCAGCACATAAATAGGCATTTTTAAACAATGTAGCCTCCTAAAGGCAGACAAAAGCTCCGAATAACGGAAGAAACATAAAAATTGGATACCTTTTAACGCAAAGTTCTGGAAAGTTATCTACCTCTCTGCTTAATTTACGATTATAAGTTGGGCAGCGAAGTTACTTGGCCAAATTAGTTTTAAAACAAGCAGCGTAAAGCTTCGGCTAGAATTGGTGGGAATTACTTTGAATTTTCTGTTAGATTTGTCGATTAACGCATTCACTGCCCAGCTTTGGCAGTGCCACCAGCGGGCGGAGACTATGTCCTTCAGCCGACTTTAAAAAATAGTGTAGTTTCTCAATTCGACTGGATGTTATCTTGTTATATGTGTTTTTTATGTCTGTTACAGTTACATCTCTATCCACATCATCCGATTTGGATGATTCTTTTGTTTTTGCATAGAAAATGATCCGGTGATGGTCCCATAAAACTTGTACTCCTGAGAGATTACTAACAAAATATGGTACATACTTTAAGAAGAGTATGTAGGTGCTCAAGTAGGTACTCTTTGTTTTCGTAAAAAGCAGCAATTTATGTGTTGTTGACTTCATAGAAAAGAATACATACTTAATCCACCATTTTATCACTAATGTCCCCCACATTAGTGGTAAAATGGTGGAGGGGGTAGTAAAATAGTACGTACATAATGTAGGGAATAGAATTCCGACTAAGAGGTGCGAAGCCCTCTGACTTTTCGTGATACGCTGAGAATAGGCAACGTCTCACGTTAGACATTGGGAATAACCCTGTTCGAAGTGTTTTTCCTAGATTTATTATTTATAGTTATTTTCTAGAAGAAACCGGTCATTAAGCAAATCGTCCCCCATAATACCTACGTATAGTTAGCCACTGAAAAATTGTAATTTTTGTTCTCGAAGAGCGCGAAATGATCTTTACACGGGCTATTAATTCCGCAGTTATGTTTTTATTGTTATTTTATGATAATACTTATTCTTGTCCTTAGAAATCCATTAATTTTGTTTTGTATGTGTACAATAATATAGAATAATAGATGTACTAAAACACTTAAGAAACAATGTTTTTAGAGAGCCAAAATTTAAAGGGTAAATACTACTATACGCTCCTGTCTTATAAGTTTGAAAAATCCTCCATTTTGTGATACTTTTAAAACTAGACAATATGGCAGCTTAATCTATTTGGCACCTACCTACCAATATTTAATAACAAAGAAAATTACAATCAAATAATAGAAAAAAATTAGAGCTAGTATTGACACTTGAAACAATTGAGCTTATTGCAGACTGTTTCAAATAACATCTTCCGTGATGAACATTGTTTAAAATTATTACTATTTTTAAGATTGGACAATGCCCTTTTACAGCAGCATTATACTTTTTTTTTCTATGACAATATGACATGTTTTTTGTTTATCAATTTTTATTTTACTGTATTTTATACGAGTAGTTTTCTTTTAGTTTAGTTTATTTTAACAATGCCCCTATACAGCAGCTTTTATGACATATCATGACATGTACTTATTAACTTAGTTTTATTTATTTTCTGACATATTTTAATTGTAATTTTTGTAAACCCTAGGCCATTTTAGCCAGCCAAGTGTTGTAAAATCCCTTGGCCTTTGCTTTTGTAACTTATTTGTGTACTAGAAATAACGACATCAAGTGTATATGTAATACCTACGGTGGAAATGAATGATATGAAATGAGTGTGCAGTAAGTAAAATAATTTCTACATTTAGCTGAACTGATCCATATAAGTTACCTAGTTTGCAAATTAAAATTCCTACTGTACAGCACAGAGACCTTGCAAAAATTTTCGCCTCAACAATGAATTCACATTTTTTACAGCTCAATTCGGCTCCAGCGATGTATAAAACATGTGCGATTGAAATCTATTGACATTGAATTAAAATCTGTACTGGTACTGGTGCGGTAAAATTACATGAATTGGTCTCAAAGAGCGCTGAGATTTTTCTCATTTGAAACCAATTAGACTCTATCGAGGTGGTTAGGATTAATTGAGTAATTATCTAACAAATCGTTGTCGTTCACCTTTGGCCTTAGGGCTAAGATTCAAGATCGTATTATATTCGTACTATTTCTTTATAAGTACGGTTTCCTAATTCCCGAGTACTCAAACGCTACTCACATAATAAAGGATGTCTCATGTCGTGAATTTTTGATAGTTTGAAACGAAAGCTTGACAAATATTGACATTATTAGTACGTTGTCCTAATTCCCGAGTACTCAAACGCTACTCACATAATAAAGAATGTCTTAAGTCGCGAATTTTTGATAGTTTGAAATGAAAACTTGACAAATATTGACATTATTAGTACGTTGTCCTAATTTCCGAGTACTCAAACGCTACTTACATAATAAAGGATGTCATAAGTCGCGAATTTTTGATAGTTTGAAATAAAATTTGTTCAACTACTCACTCTCTACTCAAATATGATTTTTGTTTGAGTTTTCGGGCATTAAGCTTCCAAACGTTCTATTTATACCCTATTTCGAATTTATTCTGGAAAAAGCTTGACTTTTTTTAGGTACCCATTTAAATGGTGCAGCTTCTCCTACTAAATAGCTAGTGGGATCCCACCATAACTAGAAATCTTCTATAAAGAAAAACGTCTTGTACTTCGTCTCTTTCTTACATCCACGAGCTGACTTATACCCGTATTATGAAAGCTTGCTCAGTCATCGATCTCTGTTTGAGTAACGATTTTCTATGGCATAAACGATACTCAAGCGTAGATCTATGACTGCATGCAAACTTTCGTAATACGGGCCTTAGAGTGGTCCCTCTATACTCTTAGGATAATCTTTGATTGCACACTGAATAAGCAATGATGCTTTATACTCTTTGGTCTATTTTGGTTAGAATAATGAATATCGATACCTCTGGGCTCAAAGGGCGTAAAGGACAAAAGGCGACTTTAGAGGAGAAGCACAAAAATAAAATGAAAGTTAATTTTGGTTAGTTTTTATGTTTTTGAGCTATTTAGACGAAACTAGAAACAAAGTTCTTCGAATTTGTGGTATTTTTTTAAGCTATAAAGATAAATTGTTCTAGTGTTGTATTTAGTTTCTAGACTTTAGTCACTTTAGGACTTCAGTCTCATGTCTTAAGTGTATAAATGCAATAAAACCTTACCTTCTTCTCCGTGAGTTTCTCGCACCGCCGTTGTTTGCAGATCTGGTGACTCTTGTCGTTGCGGCAGGGTGCACAGTCTCCACAGTTGTCTTTTCTTTGGCACCCTATGCACTCTCCACATCGTTTTCTCTTCTTTTTTGTCTGTGGGTGAAGAATACCATATTAACCGAGGTTTATTTTGATACATCAAATAATGTCGACTTAAAAAAAAAACTCGATTATCAGGGGGGGCTGCGTTCAGCGGTGGACCATTATAGGCTGTTGAGGAGGAGGAGGATGTCCACTCAGATGTCAATGTGAAAACTGTCATTTTAAAGTTCCTTCTGTTCCGACATTGCTTTCTCCTGGTCAATCATAGAATATAAACTTTATCTATAGATACGGCATTCAATAATAAATGTTAGGAAATATAGTCAAACTACATCGACAACAACAATGTTAACATACAACAACAAAAATAATTGGGTCATAATTATGAAATTAAATTGTTAAAGTCATAACTTTACTTTAAAGAAATATACCGTTATAAAATTATCACATTGTGTTTGCGTGGACGTTTATTTATGTTTGAATAAGGCAACAAACAATGTTGTATAAGTGATAGGGGCCTACAATGTTATATTTTGTAACCGACTTCAAAAAATGAGGTTCTATTTTCGGCTATAGATACGTATTTTTTATGTATGTTCATCAAAGTCGAGTCTAAGGAAAATAGCACGTTTGGTTATAGATTACGGCTAATTTAGAGTGACAAGGTACCTAAGTACTAAAATATAGATTCCTGAGACCCGAGTTCACCGACGGATGTTTAAATAATAATTTAAAATAATTGTTTTGACGTTTTTGACACAATATTTCATACATTAAACGTCATAGTTAAGCAATGAAGCTGCCTAATTGTCTGATTATCTTTTGGTAAACCAGACCTAAAGAGTTCTTCCCAAAAAAAGTTGACACTTAGCAGCTTCGTCGGCTAACTTTGACGCATAATGTATGTATGACAACTTCTGTCAAACATGTCACATGTATGAAAATTTGTGTCAAAACCGGCAAAACAACTGTTTTAAATTTAACCATCTGTTTTTGAACTCGGGTCTTAGGTACTTTTTGGTAAATGGACCTAACTACTTAGGTACAGGAAATTAGACCTCAAGCGAAGTAAGTCTATAAAATTGTTCCAATGGAATCTAATTCCCATTTACATATGCTAATATCATTAAAATAATTCACTACAAAAAGTATGAAACAGCTGGGATACGCCATTAGTTGGCGCAATTTAATTCGATAACGTTCGGCTATCTCCGTCTGTCATCGGAACCACCCGAACAGCTGACGAATATTCAAACATCGAATTCTATTCATTCTTTCTATTCTATTTGCATGAATACTTAATCCATTCGAAAAGCGACTCTACATTTTCAATTTCTCAGGGAAAGCATATACTTTTACGTATATTTATTTCTTAGTATGGTTTTTAACAATTAATGAATGTATGTTATTATAAATTTTTGTATAATTTTAGTTTAGTTAAGAAATTCGTTTACTAGGCAGTAAACGATTTTTTATTTATTTCGTAATGGGTAAGGTAATCTCTGTACATCAAATTTTCTTTGAATTTACTAAAAGTTTGTTAGGCGGCAAAATTTTCTAAATTTAATGAAATACAGTTCATTAAAACAGAAACAATTAAGTGCAATTTTAATGAAAAATTATACAAGTCGTAATAAGATAGCTAACTTTGTACATGGTAAACAAAAATAAACTTTTTTCAAAAATAGGTATACAAATTCCATACAAGTTCCTAGCAAAATTGATAGGTAGGTAGAGTTCGCGCAAATCTTTATGAATTCTGTGAACATAGCCTCGAATGCGAAACTACGCAGTATTGGGCTCACCGCGCCCTTATGCTACTGCGCAGCCACTGCGCGTACTTCCGAGAGTTCATAAAGATATGATTTCTACAAAAAAAACTCCAAGTGAGTTGCAAAAATTGTCCTATAAAATATCTGATTATCTGGAGGATAAAAAAGCTTGGGACGAGTTTTGCTCCAAATCGAAACCTAACATTCTCACAAGGTAAAGATTTCTTGTTCGCTTCTTTACTTTACCTTGACATGATTGAAGTGGGCAAAAAATCAAAGTGATCACTCTATTTCCTAGTTTCACTTATTGTAATCTGAGTTTTGTGACATGTCTAGAGTCCTGTAAGGTTTAAAGGAAATAAAGCACCTTGATGTTTGAGTTTTTAGCGCGATTTAGAAGCTAAGAAGTTTTCTAAGTTATTTAGTAGGGCAGATGTACCATGTGTGTGTCTGTGATGTATAACTTAAAGTATACCTACCTCAATTAAAATGTTGATGTAATGGCTCGGAAATGTGAGAAAACAGGTGTTGAGTTGAGCAATTAATGTCAGTGCTGCAAGTTCATGTAAAAAGCTCTCAGCAGCAGTTTAGTTAACCGCTAACCTCTTTTCGACCGTTTGACAGGTATCGGTCCGCTTCAAACGAATATGAGCGAAATTTAGACTTTCAAAAAACCTGTTTTAGTTATTACTAGCTTCTGCCCACGGCTTCGCACGTATTTTTCCAAGATATAAAGTAGCCTATATGTTATCTAAGTTTTTAACTACATCTATGCAAAATTACAGCCCGATCCGTTCTGTAGCTTTGGCGTGAAATGAAATGAAATGAAAATATTTATTGAAAAAGAAATAAACAATAACAATAGCTAAATCTAACTAGTTAGGTATCAGTTTCTCGTCAACTAAAATTAGGTACAAATTATATCGAATTAGGCATATAGAGATCAGGAAAGGTTCGTCTTTGAGGAATTACAAATTCTTTATAGTCTATATAGTCATATATAGTCGTGAAAAGGTAACAAACACCCAATATCCACCCTTTAGCATTTATAATACAAGCATGTTTAGTTTTATAAATGTATACAGCGGGGCAATGCAGATAGCGTCTTGGGCACGCTTCCGACCGGTATTGATATGGATCAGTTGAGCTACCTGTAGATTGTTTGCAACAGTCTGCAGTTAGCTCAATTATTTCAATTGTAAGTACTAGTTTTAATTTAATTCTATAATTTGATTGTAATTATCTATGTTATTAAAGTTTTAAAAATTTAAAAGAACCGCAATAAAGTTTTGATCTAGTTTCACCATGATCCCACGTTGTTAGTCCACTGCTGGTTATCTATCTTATCCTCCTAATATGATTAAGTTTGTGATTTGTGCCGTTGTAAAGATGTTTGGCCAAATTAAACGAAAAAACTACTGAATGGATCGGGATGAAATTTTGCACACTTATAGTTCAGGACTTGGAATAACATATAGGCTTTTTACTCCAAAAAACGAGTGCAAAGCCGCGGGCATAAGCTAGTATCTAATAAAGGTTGCGGTTTCGATTCCCGCCTCGGTACAAATGTGTGTACGATCTGCAAACATTTGTTCAGGGTGTTCTGGTCGTTTTCTATGCATAATAAAAAAAGTCTATCTATGTATTGTATTATATTATGTATATCAGTTATCTAGTACTCATAACACAAACTCTGCTTAGCTTGGGGCTAGATAATGCTGTGTGAATTGTCCAGTATTATTATTATAAAAGAAACGAGAAGTTTCAGGAACTTACTGAGTAGTTTTATATGATTATATCTTTCGTAGCCATAAATAATCTTTTATAATCTAGCCGTTCATTTTCTATATCTATTTCTACATCGGTTAAAATATTCACAATGTCTTCCGCTTTTCCGTTTCCTGGAAATGTTTCGGATTTTCCCGTTTGACTCATTCTTATAATAAGTAATGGTAAATGCTTGTTTCACTAAAATCAACCTTACAGCGGAAGAATAAAGGCGAAAATACGGGAGATTTGTTTTTATTATAGCTTTTTCTGAATATTTTCGTCGTGAATTAGAACTTTCACATTTTTGGAAATGAAAAGCGATGTAAGCGGAATTTAATTTAATCACGAAAATATGAAATACCTTGAAAAACCATCATTTTTACCGCTGCTGAAACAACTGAACAGATTCTAGTAAAACTTCACAACATTATAGATTCTGTTAATCACATATAGCGCTTGCAAAACCGATATTATCATGTTTATAATTTTGAAACTGCTGAACCAATTATCGTAATATTCATGCGTTAATCATCATATTTGTACTCAACTATAAAAGTAAAAACAGCCGACATAAAACATAATAATAGTAATATTTGTACGTGTAACTGTATTACTGACTCAGTTTGCGTGAGACTAATGAGACTGATAGAATCTTTAAATAACGGGACAACGGAACTAAAAGGGTTAAATTATACTTTTTTAAGTTACTGCCCTAATTTAAAACATAAACACTTAAGTCATTTCTTTATGTGTTATGATCATTTCAAGTCGTTAAAAGGCATAAACAGTTTTTCTTTAAAATAATTCGACCATACTATGGCTCGTTAAAAAATCTTGCTCAGTAGTCATAGATCTATGATTGAGTGACGTTATGCCCTATAAAAGGGTTACTCAAGCATCGATTGATGACTGACCAACCTTTCATAACACGGGCGTTAGAGACGCTTCGCTGTCTTCGCTGTCAAATTACAGTGACATTAAGCCAGCTCAGACCGTGCATAGGTTGACATTGCTTTCCTTTCCTCACTGCGAAAGATTCCCTCCATCTAACTAAGGAGTTCTAAAGTAAATTAAATAAGGAGTTACAGTGTAAAAAAGGTTAATTTCTTTTTTGAAAAACGCATCATTGGCTATAGTCGTAGCCTATAGACAACGAGTGGTCCCTTCGCAACGTTTGACTGGCAACATTCCACATAGTAAAATGTCAGGTAACGAACGCCATGACACCTCTTACCAGCTGCCAGCAATTATCAGCTTAGATATTTTGTAATTAGATGCCGCTAGTGACGACTGCATGTTGTATGAAACGTAAGGAAAAACAATTTATGGCATCTGAAAGGTTATTCGCGGTAACAAGGTAAGAGCTTTAGTATAACAAAACTACAAGCAAGAAGTTATTAACTTACAAGTGTCGTATCATTAGTAAGGGAGAGTCGAGGCTCTCTAATTAATTCCTAAGTTAATACCTAGGTGCCAGTTACGCGTAATTGCATTCACTAAAATTTCAAACTCATAAAATTTTCTAAGCAGGACACGCGTAAATTGCCAGACTTTAATTCGTGTTTTAAACGAGAGAGGAAGTAAATTTATTGGAGGAGCCAGAGAATCGGCTAACTATTAAATTTATAGCCACGAAGACAGAGTTCGGCCATTTCGAAAACTCGACGAATAAAAACTGCTCCCGGAATAATAAAAGGTGGAATTACGGGGAAAGTTTCGCTTTTTCGGCCGATTTCGAATATCCACTTTCTGCGTCGACTGAAAATTCGGGGAATTCTCATATCTTCGTAGCAATATACAGTGGTATAGTACAAAACGTCGGCTTTTCCCGAGCGGCTTGTTTACGCAATTCGCCAATTCGCGGGAGGGAGATTAGTTGTCGTTCGCGATTTTATTGTGTTGCCTTTGAACTTGCGGCTACATCATTTTGTTTTGTTTCGGGCGTTCGTTTCGAGGAAACGTCTTTGTGTGCTTTGTTTTGCGATGTCGGAACAGGAACTTATATTTGCGGCTATAAATTACCTACGGGCGTAGTTTGAGGCCACATCAAACTTTTCGCTTTGACACGCTTTTCTTTGAGTGGATATTACAACACTAAGAAGACTGACTCATAATGACTACCTGACCTACATACAAAGTTGACTTACCTGCTTTTCGCTGGAGATATCATCGAGCTCCATGGGTCCGGTGTTCATGGGCAGAGTTCCATGCATGGGTGACTTGAAGCCGGCCGTGGAGGACACCGCGGCCACCTGCCCGCTGCTCTCAGAACCCATCTCCATGTTCGAACAATCAGACTCAGAACTGTTCGCACGCATTTTCCGTCTCTCCTTCTTCCGAAAATCCGACCTCGTTGGTGACGATCCAGTCCCAAAACCGTTCGTTTTCTTTTCGTAACCGTTCTCCAGCAGCATGGGATTCTGGAAGTTGGTGTGATGTAACCCGTTCGGAGTGTACTTGTCATGAAGCGACTTCATGTCGAACGGCTCGTTCTTTAGGACGTGCACGACGGTCGGACTTTGGATGTTCTGGATGATGCTGCCGTTTTGGTGCAGCAGCGTCCCGTTCTGGTGGATGATGCCATTCTGAGTGGGGAATGCGTTGATGGTGGCAATGTTTGGTTGATACAGCTGTATGTGCCGGTCGTCGATGTAAGCCTGCCCGGAGGTCAGCTCCCTCGCCTGCAAGGGAGCCGGCACGATCGGGTAGCTCCGCGCGTTAACAGCGGTCAGAGTATGGAATGTGGTGGCGTTGACCGGCGACAGCGTCGTCAGCTGCGTCGTCGAGAGCGGCGTGACCTGCGCCAGCGTGGTGAGGTGCGCCGGCGAGGACGGCGTCGTCAGTTGCGTGAGCTGGGTTAAATGACTAGGGCTCGCGCTCGGCGTGGGGCTCGCCGTGACCGGCACGGGGGTCACGCTAGGCAGCCCCGTCTCCGGGATGACGGTCGTCTCCGGGAACGTCTGGAACTGGCTCTGGAAGGACGGCAGCTTGTTGGGTATGGGCTGCAGCGTGACGGACTGGTAGTCGAGCGGCGAGGAGAAGCCAGCCCGTAGGATGGCGTCCTTGGAGTTGACGGTGAGCGGCATGGATTCCCAGGGTCGGTACTGCGGCTGCGAGGCGATCACGGAGATGCCGGTTTCGCCGGTGCGCTCGTAGTACTCCCAGGCAGGGTCGAGCAGCCGCGTGTCGGCCGTGTGGTGTATGATGCGGTGCTCGTTCTCGGCCATGACGGCCGGCCGTGCGTGCTCTCAGCCCTACGAGCCGGAGCTCATGGCTTCCCGCGATGACGCATCACTGTCGGCACCGATCCTCACTAATAAGCTCTGATTCTACAACTGCACTGGAACTGTTCTTTGTACTCTGGTTCTAGTCTACTCCACTACTTCACTTATAGTTACGATTATACGGCACACTGGTTTACACTAAACTATTAAACCGACTACGAAATAAATTATTAAAAATCCCTTACACTAATGTTTATAAAAATCTTTGGCTGACTCTTTACAAAATGCCCGAGGATGTTCGTATAACTTCTTAACGATCGATAAATATTTTGTGCTCTCGTTTGACGATTTCTATTATTTTGGAACGTTTAAATACTGGTCGTTGGTTTAAATTTTTCGAAGGCTTTTTATTGTAAATACCGATCACTTCAGACTTAAACTAATTTGTACTGTTTGGGAGTTAGCGTATACTATTTACGATGCTTATCGTTAAAAGGGTAAAAAATATAGAGCTTATAATTTTCGAGAGGGTAGATATGACTGGCTGGAGGCTTTGGTTTGATGGTTGCGTCTGTTGAGGCCTATCCGTGAGGCCGACTCCAATCTGCGAACAAAAGAATACAAACTTGAGTATACACGCTTAATTCAGCTAAAAAAAAAGGTAAAAGGAATGTAAATTGGGGAAAAGGGAATAAAGGAAGGTAGGAAATTGTGAAGTTATGGCAGGCTCGGTTTCGACATGTTTACTGCGAGCCCCGCGCACGCGCCAGGCGTGTTTTTGAACGCGCAAATCGATGCAAGGGATCAAGCGATGCCAAAAAGTACACTATATTCTATTGATTTGGAAGGGTGTGTATTGCTCATGCATTTTGTCTGGCTTCAGATCATATCTTGCGAGCGCTTGCCTTCATGATAAGCGGTAGATTTTTTTAATCGGTGGCAAAAAACCCTTACTATTGTCGATCATTTTTGCTCAAGTCTTACCGCCCCCCATGGAGGATATCAGATTTTCGGGGACACCTAACATTTATTTATTTATTTATTTAAACATCAGCAATTATAATATTTAAGTTTTACAACTAATTTTTTTATTTATTTATTTAAAGACCAACAGTTATAATACTAAACTTTTACAACTAGTTTCATACACTTATACAGCCCTTACAGGTCTTTCAAGATATGGTCTTTTTTTGTTTTACGTAATTAACATTATAGCGAACTTTTCGGACTACACCTAATGTCTTGGAAATTGGAATACTCCCTTGCTTTGCTTGTTAACTTTTTCCGAACAATCGCACATCGTAACTGACCAAATATCATTAAGTAATAGTAATTCATTAAGTAATTGTAATATTAATAGTAATTCTTTCCATCCCAAGGTTGCCTGGAAGAAATCGCTTCTAAGCGATAAGGCCGCCCATTGTACTTGTCTTATGTGATGTCTCTTTGTTATGTTACTTTCTCGTGTACAATAAAGAATTTTTGTATTGTATTGTATTGTATTGTAAGTCTCATGCTTTCAGAGCCTGCAGTACCACTACTTACTTACTTATCATGGTCATCTGCGGCCAACAGCACATTAGTCCTTTCGAAAAAAAAATGTCTCACGTGTCTATCTATAAAAAGCTCGTTCCGAACCGCCAAACAAAACTCTCTGCCACATTTTCACACAATGCACTAAGCAAATCGGTTACACCGTTACCGCGATAGCAGATAATCGTTGTCATATACCTGTGACGTCACCACCCCCACCCCCACCCCCAACATGACCTGACCTCGATACCGGTGCGTGCAACCTTTATACGAGCTAAGAATGAAGATGTATTAATTGCTTTATTGGACAAGGTGGGTAGTTTTCTTAGGAAAACTGATTTTATTTATTGTGATAGTGTATCTTGTTATAGGTGTTTTATACTTGAACTTGACTCTTGAACCTTTTGGATATTTTGTTTCAACAACAAACCACGAACTTTGCAAATTGACGATTTCTTCTGAATCAAGACTTGCAAGGTTCGTGGCTTGCTGTGATGAACACGAGATTTTAAAAATTTCCAAAGGAAAAAATCTGGCACCGTTCGATCTGGTGATCTAGACGGCCAGTTCAAATTTCCAAAACAGGGAATCACTCGCCCTGAAAATTGATCTCTTCTGAATCTTCTGAGGCTTCAGGTGTGGATCGCTCCATGTCTTGTTGAAAACCAATTCTCTATCTGTCCACAACATAGATGTCAAAGCACAATGAATTTTGACGCCATTTGCAATAATTAAAGCACATTCACGTTATGCCGTTACTTTTACGGCACCCAGTATTATTGTACTTTTCTTTGTCAATATCAACAAGGCTGTTACATTATTTGTTTAAATTTAAATTAAATATGATTTGATAGCTCTCACGTTAACCACATTCTCCTTTTAGGTATTATTGTGAACCCAATCTTAACACCAATTTTTTCGGGTGATTCTTACATCATAGAAAAAAACAACTACCAAATACAGGCAAGCATCTTATTGTTTACTCCAAATACCGAATAAAACCCGACCAAGTCTAAAATTACAAAAATGTATTAGATTCCCTTATATTGAAAAACTCTTGAACATTGCCGGGCTATCCTTCGGATGTAAACAAACTATTTATAGAAGGGTATGTGTACTATGCTACGCTCTATTTCAGTTGTACTATTTTAAGGGAGACTATTTTCAAATGTTTCGATTTAAAATGTTTCTATTTTGTCTGATACTGATGCTGGTCGACAGGTTTTATTTTTAAAACGCTTATTTTAAGATACGGGACAGATATAATTAGTTTTACATTTTAGATCCAATTTTATTTCCTGTTTCTTTATGGAAAGTCTCATAAAATCATTTTGTTTGGCAGAATGTCATTTGGTAGTTTCGTAATTCAAAATAAGAAACAATTGAGAACCAACGAAGTTTGCTGCAAGTTTTTTATCTTTACATAGGTAATCTGTTCCGCTCTAAGCGTTACTAACTTCACTTCAGGCATGGTACCAATTTAACAAACTCATTTATTTACCTATCTACTAGGTAGATACTCCATTTGTGTTAAATGTCCTTGCTGTTATTTCAACTTGCCTTTCTAGGATATTGACAACTAGGTAGGTATTTCTAAAGACCTCACATCAAAAGAAATGCCTTTTGTTTGTTGTACAAAGCGGGAGTAAATTGCAACACGCTCGTTTCGACTTTTTCGCTTCCCCTCGAGTACCTCGCCAGGTTTACCTCGGGAAAACGGTAAAGTTTACTTAAGCTTTACTATGCCAACGCTTGATTTCAATATTTCTCTTTGAAAGCAAGCATAAATCAGCCTCAAACTAAGAATACAAACTTTTTGGTTTTTTAAAACGAACTCCATGCTACGTGATAAATTCCAGCCATCGTGCTGATCTACAACTTTTAAAAAGCATCAACGTTGCGTCATCAGCAGACAAAGCAGCGATCAAAACGTCCCGCCAGTAATCACAGGACAAAACTCTTTGTGCGAACAAAGAAGGATCGGCAAAAAAACATTGAAAAGCTTGAATTCGAACGCGTCCGTACATACACGATGTGTGCAAGATGCATGTGTGCAGTGGCGACGTGTGAGTGTGTGGGTGTCAGAGTGTGCGTGGAACGCGATATTATCTGGGTTTCAGTTGTCAAGGGCAACCCTACTACCGCTGGCGTTGCAGCGAAAGCATTGCGCTTTAAGCCTGCCTTGTAATTGCTGCTTATTTTTAGCGTCGGATGTTGTCGCTTTTTTGTAACAGAGCAATGCACGCTGTGTTTAGATGTCGCTCGGATATCCTTGGAGAGCAAATGTTTGTGCGATGGACTAATCATTTGTAGAGCTTTCCACGAATCAATTGAGACGGTTGCTTTACATTTCTGTATCTATTATGTTAAATTGTTTAGCTTTTGTTTCTTAACTTGGATATAAATTCACTTCATCTTGACACAAATCAAGTCGGGAGTTAAGAATTATCTCCTGATGTTTTATATTTTATCTAGAAGTGTTGCGGAACCGATAGGTAGGTAATATCAATTTGAAAGCAACCAATATGTAAGCAAAAACAAGCCCAGAGCTAGAATATGTTACTGCCTATCACATAACCTGTAGTTTAATATACTTCAACATTGTACTCTTTTAAACCTTATAAACATTTTTGCTTTCTACTAAAATAATGACATAGAACTTTTCAATGTTATTTGATAAAGTTTTTATAGCTCCAGCTGTCAGTACAGAGCACATCCGTTTGCGCATAATACCTGCGCAAGCGCCGGAAACCCGTATCTTAGCCGTAGTGATCATTCTGATAGCGATCTATTGATAAATGTATCGACTAGTGCTTAATATAATGATTTATGTCTCAATTATTTGAAATGAATTAAGCTGTTCTGAGTTGGAGACTTTTATTTTGCTGGATCTGGTTCCGAAACAATATTGTTCCATTTTATAACCAACTCAGACATAAGTCAAATCAAAAATTCTTTATTTCCGTACATACAATACGTTATTAGTTGTATAATACACTTAGGTAAGGTTATATTCTTAAATTAAATTAGACATGGAAAAAAGGTGATATTTTTGTGTGATAATTATATGTGATACTTGAAAAAAGGATCTCAAAAACTGCTTAGTTCGACTCTAACTCCTTTTTTTTTTTTTTTCAAAATGTGTAGAGTTTTTAGTTATTCAACATGAGCAAAATAGCCGCCGTGACAACGGAAGGCACTTCTGCGGTCTAGGCCAGACGACGGCATCAAATTGCTTTTATTTTTTATTTTTCATATCGCAAAGGTTACCCTAGTGAAAAGACGACCAACATCGTGGGCATCCTCGTATCCGCAACGATAGTCAGTAACATAAATTCCTACTGTAATTCTGTTTCAATTAAACTTGAAGGAGCACTGTAGATCTTATTGATACTGTTTATAATTTATCAAAATAACATATATCATGCTGCTGTGTCAATATTTGTAAAGAAACATATTTCATCATTGATAGCAATTTAGGTAGGTACGAAAAAATTGCGTATCATCGGTCAATGTAAACTTTGACTGGTTTATAGTCACTTTTGTTAGTACATATTTCAAATTACTTTTAATGCAATAGGCAATGGAGCTAGCGTCTTGGGCACCCTTCCGACTGGTATTGATATGGATCAGTTGAGCTACTGTATATTGTTTGCAACAGTCTGCAGTTAGCTCAATTGTTTCAATTGTAAATACTAGTTTTAATTTAATTCTATTATTTGATTGTAATTTTCTTTGTTAATAAAGATATTTTAGTTAAAAAAAAAATAACTTTCTTCCATTTTATTATTATACGTATTTTTTATTTGATTGTCACTTTTGTTCGTACTTTAGCTTACTATTTTCCGTTTTGTATATGTCCATACGTATATTTTTAATTTGATTCGTTTATGCTTGTGTGTTCTCAGTATGTTAAACGTCGACATCTTCTATGGCCATTTCTCTGACACACTTTGTGTAATAATCGCCTAGCTGCAGTCTTTAATATGGGTCCAAGTCCCAGAGAATCCCTACGTGATAAATTCAAAGAAATAAACATAATGACAGTACCGTGTCAATACATTTATGAAAACTTGGTGAGGTGAACCTACACTCGGAAATATTAATCGCTTTCCTAAATATTTTCATGTCTTTATATGGAAATAAAGAATTTAGATTTAGATTTTAAACGCGATCTTTCAAGTTCAATCTTTTATGTCCTTTTTTTCTACAGTTCTTTTATTAATATCTATTGCGTAGGTACTTGTCGTCTCAATTGACAGTTTCATAATTCCTTTTTTTTTTCTTTTTACTCTTGTCACCTTTTTATCGAATCTAGTATTCAAATTTTTTTTTGTTAACAGATGAGTCTACAAATCCAAAGAAAATATTGGTGTAAAATATTCGTCGAAGCAAATTGCAGACGCTCGAGATAACTTTCATTCATTTTTAGTTGGTTTTCGAATTTCAATGTGCACCTTTTTTGCTACGCGTGAGCGTTTTTGATGTCTTTGGTTTAGTTATTAGTGGTTGCCTTGCTGCACCATGCTGTTGTCTGGTATAGTTATTATCAGTTTTTGTTAAGTTTTTATAAAAGCCTTTGTTAACTTAAAATATCTTTTAATTTATATCTGAGCATAGTGATTTTCATGCCTTTTCTATAATGATTCTTAGACTGAGTGACTATAACGCAATTTTTGCCTTTTTATTTTAACATAACATAAAATTATCTGTTACTTCTCTTCTTTTACAAATGCCTGCTATTATCAAGCAAGAAACAAATAATACTGTGACGATATAATACTTACCTAGTAAATATTTGTTTATGTCATATTCATAAAGTGTATATGTAACAGCCCGGGAATTGAATCCGCGAGTTACCGGCAATCAGGCTGATGTACACATCCTGCCCACTATATCATTACTCTATATTTTATCGTTACTCGTCTGTGAGAACCTTACATTTGCTGTGCGTTGTTCTATTTCGTCAATAATACGACACGCACGTCATAGTTCTCGTTGTCACTTTGAAATTATACGACACCCCTGTCGTACATACTCTATCATTTAACAAATTGTATGTGTAGGTACCATCAACCATCATCAAAACTTTTCATTTGTTTAAACTATTAAGCAGTTCTAACTATGGTTTGTTATATGCCGACTAAGATTTCATGGCTTAGTTGGTTAGAGCACACCCGTACTTAGGGTGGGGCGCAGCAGGTTCGAATCCTGCCGAAATCGAATTTTTTTGGGACTTATTTCATTTCTTACATACCTATATAAAATTTAACAACATCAAATGTAAAAAATATATCAACGGTGGAATGAATAAATACACATACAAATTCTAGAACAGAGATTTATCTAGAGAATTCTAGAGTCCACATAGTCGTCGGTTCCAGCCGTGTTTTGTTTATTTGCCGTTATGCTTTAACAGCTCCTTCAAGCATTTCCACAAAGCCTTGTCCTTTGCTACACGGATCCAAAGTGGGCCGGCTACTTTCTTAATAATAATCTTCTAAATATTGTAACTCGATTTCGATTGCTATCTTTCGGATACCATTCTATTTGGATTTGATATCTATGTCCAATATGTACATGAGTACATTTTCTTTCTCTCTTTAAGCATAATTATGTCCTGTCCAACGCAATTTTAATTGCTTACTGTCACAGAGTAACCAACGCTTAAGCATGCTTAGCTAATAAGTGTTTGTAACTTAATATTAAGACAATGTTTACAAAAGTACCCTATTATGTCTTGAAGTTTGGAAAAAGGCTCTGTTTTAGAAGGCGAAACCCTCTTAGGCAAACATGAGCTAGATTTCTACAAAACAGTTTATAATGTGATAGTCAAGGAACTCCCGATATAGAGTTACGTCCCATCCCATTGAAGCACTCGAATCAAGCTGAATAGAGCAGATGTGGCGTTTTTTACAGCCATCTTTCCCACACTACCACTTTTTTCGATGGCTCAAACACCAAGCAACCAACCATTGCACTTTCTCAAATCTAACGCCGCACGACTCTGATTCTTATCGTTATTATTATAAAGACTGCAGGATTAAAACTGGGTAGTTGAAAATTGTTAAGTTATGTTGGTCGATACAGTTTTGTGAAGATTTTTTGTAAGCTCGTCTGTCTTTGCTATCGGATGCGACATCGGAAATTGAGCGTTTTTTGTACTTACACCTATGAGATGGAATTGTTTGGAGGAAGTCACATGTGTATGATTTTTAATGTATGATTTAGTATTGTTTCCTTCCATTTCCAATGTTTTCAAAGTTAGGATCAGAAACATAGGTTAGGTAGGTATGCTTTAGTTTTTGAAAAGAAAATTCTCAGACAGTCTAGTTCAAACATAGAAAACTTCCATATTAAATTCTCTTTCAAACTCTTTTCATGTTATTGACTTCAAAAGTATTCAACTATCAGAACAAATCTCCGGTATTTTTAATATAAAATTTCCGATTAAGCGATCTGCGAAGTTTAAAAAGTCTAATACACAGAAGCGAGCGTTCACCGGCGCGTCTCCCCCAACCCCCAAATAAAATACCAGCCACAATTACATTTCCAAGGAACTTTCGCTATACACTGACTGTTCAAACTCGACGCAGACGAAAGCAAGAGTGGTGGCCCAGCTATGGTTGATATGAATCCTTGGCAGTCGCGTTTGCTCAAAAGTTGGGAGCAATAAGAAGAGGATTATCCCGGCGAAAGTATGAATCAACTTATGATATTACTTGCGGCAATAATCGAGATATTTGGAGGTACTGCGCGATGAGACGTTTGATCTTGGGACTTAGACTTTTGGACAACATTCATATTTAAAATATTGCTTTTTAACTATGTTGGTTTGATTGAACCGCCCGTTATGGTTATCCACATCCCGCGCGTTCATCCATCATGATCTTGTCATGCGGAATGTATTCCAGGGGGTTTTTATAATCTTTCCATTCCATGCTTCCATTGTTCCCCTGTGCTACATTCAGAACAGTTGCTGAATGTCTGTCTTCTGATCGTTATTCTTTCTATCGTTAATTTTACGATCTTTGAAAATACACTTACCTATGTAGGTACCTACTTATAATCGTAAAACAGTAGTTACTTAGATACTCGACAATTAACAGTGGGGCTCAAATAAGCCGTCAACTAAACTGAACAGAATCCCGTCCATAAACTAGGACCGACAAATCGACATCTCAACAAATCATAATTGCTACCAATGTGCCAGAGGAAACATAACTCGCTTGTTCAACTAAAAAGGAAGCCACTGCGTTGCACAATCCGTGCGTTTGACTACTGGTAGGTACTACACTCTGCTCGTACGGTCGAAATTGGCCAATTTGTTTATTTGTTTTCATTGGCCTCACTGAACTTGAATCCCCATTATCGCATTCACGGGAGGAAGGCGTATTTATTCGATTATCCGTGGGACCGGGATCTTTGGCTGTGATGAACCATTTGTCTCTGATATTGTCTTCGCTGTCTTTTTACTCTCTACTGACTGTGATCTGTCCTCCAAACGGAATGGTCAGGTTCTGACAAGCTTAGAGTATCTTGAAGAATTCGGTTCATCTAACATTCAGACCCTTTAAATAATTTAGTAGGTCTCTAGTATTCTCTCATGTCCTTGATTGTAAAGTCAGTTTTTGTCAGACACGAAACTCTACTCACAAAGTTCACATCACTGATTCAATTCTAAATATGATTAGCATACAATTGTTCACTCAAATCAAAATTGTTTCTGAGAAAGAGCCATAATGTTTTTTTTTAGTTACAAATCTTGAGTCAAGAAGTTTACATTTGAAGTCGTTTACAGATCACATATTTTAGCTGACGATTACAAGCGTCGTTACAAAAGATTAAAACTACAGATTCTAACAATCGGTCTTAGTAAAAGTGAGGTGTGTGTAACTAATAATAGGGTTGATTATGGTCATGCTTGTTTCAGAGAATATAACAGGGGTTAAATGGTATCATGCAGGAACAAATGGACAAACGGCTGTGCGTCATCACGCCGGTATCCTCATCCGACTGCAACATCCACTTCTCAGAGGACCACGTGCGTGACGCACTCACATCCAACATTGCACATCGCTAGACCATCATAGAAGAATCTAATTAGTGCTTTGAAGTTCAAAGAGGAAAATAAAAGGGAGAGGACGGTTGTAACAGGAATCAAACTTTATAACTACGCAACAGGAAACAGGCAAGGATTCGCGAAAGCACACAACGAAAGTTGCAGCGGAAGCACGCAAGGCTCACCGGACCTCGCTTCACGCTCCACCGCCGCTGCTCTATATACCTCTAACTAAACAATTCACAAGCAATTCCACTACTCTTCAAATCACTTGCACACTTATAAACTTTCGTCGCGAATTCCGTACCTTCTCCGGTCTCTCGATCCATCCGCGCCTCCTTTTTTTCTTCGTCTCACCGCCTCGGAAACGGAATGGTCCGAAGGACGCGAGCGAAAAATAAACAAAAACGGGAACGGTGAGTTCGCGATCGCGTCAGTAGTGCGCGTGTCGCGTCGCGCGGCGCGGAGGTGTGGCGCGCTTGTGTGCGCGGCGGCTGTCGGCGGCGGACTGGCGCGCGCGGCGTCGCAGCTGCCGCGGCTCGCGGCTCGGCCAATCGCAGGCCGCGCTGGTCACGTGACGCGCACCCCGCGCCCGCAAGCGCTTGTTTACAAATAATAATAATACGCCGCGGCCGGTGTGGCGCCGCCGCCCGCTCCGTAGCGCTACGCACAGCTGTCGTTGCATTTGGCGGGATTCGATTCGGAACGAATAACGCCTGCCAGCTTGAAGCTTCGATCTGTTTACTTGGAGCTTTTGTGGCGTAATATCGATCGCTACGCAACTTTGCTGTGCGCTCGGACGAAAATGCGCGTAACTTGCCAGGAGGGTTTTAAAAGTTTTAATATGGGTTTACTCAGTCTGTTTGAACATTCTCAGTTTCCTTACTACCTTCCTTGCTACGAAAACTACAAAAATCACATCAGAAAAGGAAAAGATGACCTAATATCGGTTGCTCAATTCGCAAATTGGGTTATCAAAAAGCAATTGAAGGGGTTAGTGCATAATAATATTATCAAACAATATCCCGTGAGGGTGAAGTCCCCATTTTGCGACAGGTTGACGTTTCCGATTGTCTCGCTCAGGATGTAAGGTGCGAAGAGGGCTGGACCCCAGGCCCAGCCTCAGTGCATAGGACTCACCCTATCCCCTCGATGCTGCGATCGACTCCCCTTGGGATGCCAGCTTCGGTGATAAAGCTCTTGATCCTTCTAAATTTTGTAGAGTCCGACTCTATTTTATTAGATTAGGCCGGTTGGTGTATAGCTAAAAAAGGTCTTATTCTTGCAACCTTTTTAGAGTCCAGTGGTAGAGCAATAAAGGATTCGATTTGTTCAGTGGAAACAAAACGTGTGTAACCAGAAGATAAGCTTTCAAAGGAAATAGTTAAATGAAAACTTCAACATGTTCAGAATTGATATAAAAACACAAGAAAGTTCTGTATATGAAATAAATTATTAGTATTTTAGTATTTTTATTCATTGAAAGAAAGAAAGAAACTCATTTGTTGGCGCCAAAGGCAAATACTTTACAGGTATTTCAGGATTATCCTAAAATTTTACCCTAAACAACAAGTGCCAGCCCAGTGAACCAATGTGTGCCAAAGTGAACCACCACAGCTTAATGTTGCTCTACCAAAAGTTGAGCAACGCTGTTTTCTGACCGGACCTTCTTCGGTGTGTTTGGACGCGTGATCATTGCAGTCATACAATCACATCTTAGTGACTAGGTGAGCTTAAATTAGGGTGACAATATGATGTACTACGCATTTAGGATGTTGCAATGGAAGAATGGCTAGATCAATCTTTCTATGTGACATGAGTCCTACGGAATACCGAAGCTCGAAATACCGGAGAGCGGTATCTCGAAAGATCAGGAAACCGTACAGCGAAATACCGAAAGTACCTACGTCAGGCCGCATAACAGAACACCGAAAGCACGGAATACCGAAAAACTGTAGACCGAACGATCGCAATCTCGAATGAACGCTATACCGAAAGATCATGAGATCGAAAGAACGCTATACCAAATTTTGTTTAGGGTTGTGCGTTAGTTTTTTCATACAAATTAAAAAAACAAATTCACAACAGAAAATTGCGTTTTTTTCCAGGCACGATATTTTCCTTTGAAAATAGACAAATATCGGCATTCGCTCTTCTGTTCACCAAAAATAGAGGTATTCCCAATAAGAGCTTTTTGACTCAACTCTCCTAACCACATTATTTCATGACTTTTCTTCCGTTGCACCTTCAAATACGTATCTCTTTAAAACTTTTAATTCAGAGTTATTCTTACTGGCCGCAAAACCTCCCCCAAAGCTGGCAATCACAAGATAGCTAGCAAACACCGCTACCCCACTAGTACTTGGCGGACTCATTTAAATCTATCCCTTCAATCCTTGTCCGTATGACCTCCACAGGTGATTTGTCCTACTTTTAGCCCGTATATGCCACTTATATTTGAGTAACTAATAGGCAGGTACTTAGATCTTAGGGAGGCTTTTTAGAACGCCATCTCCGTTCTAAAAAGCTACCTTATGATTATGATCTAAGGTTTCTCTTCAGTGTTTCTTTTCAACAGTAAAAAAAAGTCACCGACTTTTGTTTTATATTTGAGTAACTAATAGGTAGGTACTTAGATCTTAGGGCGGCTTTTTAGAACGCCATCTCCGTTCTCAAAAGCTACCTTATGATCTAAGGTTTCTCTTCAGTGTTTCTTTTCAACAGTTATTAAAAAGTCACCGTCTTTTGTGTAAAGAAGTATAAGGTATTAACCTTATACTTCACAACAAGGCAAACCTGGCGCGATTTTCATTTGTTTTTAGTATTATGGAAGGCCTACTTTCATTACGAAATTTTATTGAAAAAAACGTACTAAGATAGGTACCTACTGACAAAAAAAATACTGTTGAAAGTATCTTGTAACAGTTTTTCACGAATTCGTTCGCAAATAAGCGAATTACCTATGTTCTATGTATGATTTACAATCACAATTGAATTAGATTCATTGTCTAATTCTGGAACATTCAGTTTCCGAAACTTTCATGAAAGCTCATAAAATGAAGTGTTTCTTCGAAACGATAGTGTTTTGGCAGGAAATTCTGCGAAATGAGTTCGTCAGCAGAACGTAGCCAAACCTCCTTGTTGGTGACTCAACGAAGGGTACTAGGAGGATATGCTGGGACTTTGATACTTTTCTTGCAAGAGGTCTACTTACATTTATAGACAACCATAGGCTGGCTTGATGCGGTAAAAAATCTTTTAACTCCTTTTTAAAAGTTTTAGACACTATTTTCTTACTTAATAAGGCACAGTTGTCAGTGTTTTATTTATGAATTTGACCTTTTTTAAGGGTAGTACATTCATATGTATTTATGGAAATAAAGAATTTTTGAGATGTTTTTTATTTATTTTTTTTTATTTTGGTAAAGTACTTATCATCATCATCATCATCAGCCTATATCAGTCCACTGCTGTAAAGTACTTATGAGATCTCTTAATTGTGTTCAAAACTAGTTTCTGGCCTCAGCTTCGCACGCGTTGCTTCTATGAAAACGTTTAAAGGTCATTTCTATCCTATGGAAGCGGTTTTATGGGATCAAAAGTAGCCTGTGTTTGATTCCAGGCTTAGAGCTACATCTGTGAAAAATGTCAGCTCGATCGGTTCAGTCGCTATGGTATGAAGAGGTAAGAAACATCCATCCAAACATACATCTAAACATCCAAACATAAGTGTGATTAGTGTGATGTAAGTACAAAAAATACATTAGGTTTTTTATTTTATGCTATAACGACCATTTGACGAGTTTGACGACCTCTGCAGCGTAACGGGCAAGGGCCGCCTGCCACACAGGAGGTTGCGGTTTCGATTCCCGCCTCGGGATAAATGTATGCACAATCTGCAGATATTTATTCCGGGTGTTCTATGTGTTTTTTAAGTTATTACAATAAAAATATCTAATCTACGTGTTCGTATATCAGATATCTAGTACCCATAACACAAGCACTGCTTAGCTTGGGGCTAGATGATGCTTAGTGAATTTTCCAGTATTATTTATTGAAGAATTTATTTACTTTACATGTTACCTCATGAAGTCTATAGTAGTTGTGAGGGAAATGAGGTAGAAAACAAGCCATTATTAGGTACCGAACCTACTGTTGCTTCTCGAAAGAAACAATCATAAAACTTTGCTTTTCGATCACTTCTTGCCCATTCTAAAGTTGCCTGGAAGAAATCGCTCTTAGCGATAAGGCCGCCCATTGTACAATCACACCGTTCAATACAAGTGAGACAAATAAGGTACCTACTCTGTTATGTACTTATTTGTTTTTGTGTTCTGTGATTTTTTTTTAATTATTTGGTGTGCAATAAAGAATGTTTGTGTTGTAATTGTACTGGTATTTTTTTATTGTTATGAAAATATTAAAACCATCTTCATATTTACACAGTTTTTTAAGTTATTTGGAAGAAATACTTATCCCTCGGGATAAACATTATAAATACCACTTCGGGATCATTTTCCAAACTATAGCGAAATAATTTTTCAGATTGGTCCAATTGACGAACATACGTAAAATACATACAGCTGAACATAGCACCAGAGGAGGTTTTATATTTAGTTTTTCGTTAGTTTGGTGAACTAGAAATAAAACTCTACGTTAATTTTTAATTCAAAAAACAAGTGAGAGCTACGCGAAATAAATGTAGCGGTGATAACCCTCAAGCGTCGGCCGCATTTTCAATGATTAACGGGAAGCCGACCTGGTGACTCAGAGGAGCTTGTATTTAAGAGAACTTGAGGGTTTTTCTATAATGAATCATGCTAACCTTCAACTTATAGTAATTTGGGTTCAGATAAAAAACTGAAATGATTTGGGATTTTAGGTAAAGATAAATAGAATTTCAAATTTGCTGAAGCACCTGAATTAAACTCAAATTTTAATTTACCTACATTAATAAAAATATGAAATATCACAAATTACAACAAGGAAAAACGAAGAGACAAAAATCTCGCCTAAAAAGCTCTAGACGAGAAGTTCTCATCAACATTCAAAATCATTGCAACGCGTGCAAAAACGTTCTTGCAACGGCACCGATTCCATCGCTACAAAAGTGCGTAATATCGATTACTCGCTCCCTTGCCTTATTCGACATCCCTCTCGCACGACGCACACACTACTTTTCAAAAACAATAAAAGCGTAACTTCTAGCACAGTGTAAACTCTACGACTTTGCGCGGGAAGCCTAGCAGCCATTTTGTTTTTTCTTCCGCGGTCATAGGCTCTTTTTCCGCGCGCTTTACTTCCCCCGTCGTGGTTGCCATGGAAACCGATCTGTCATACGCACAGAACGTAAAACGCAGGCATTGATTTTTTTCCGCTTCTTACTTTTACGCGTGTATTAGAGTGTTCTGCGTGAATTTTTATTTTTTAGGCGTCCTCGTCGATGTCAATTTTGGCGTTTGATGCTAAGTGCTTTCAATTTTATTGTGTGGCTCCATAAATTGAATTTGTTTTACTTTATTTTGGCTTCGTTTTGTAAACTTGCTTTTCGTTCAGTTGGCAGTAAAAATGAATTTCCTCATTCTTATTTCTAACTTATATGTCAGAGAGTGGATTTAAACTCCCGTTTTACTATTCAATTTTAAATACAAACTAGCAGCGCCTCGCGGTTTCACCCGCGTAGTTCCCGTTCCCGTGGGAATTCCGGGATAAAAAGTATTAATATGTTTTAGTAGTAAGCCTGTGTGCTATTCCAGGCTATAATCTATCTTTATGCCAAATTTCTTCGAGATCCGTTCAGCCGTTCTGGCGTGATTGAATAGGTAACAAACATCCATTCATCCAAACTTTCACATTTATAAAATTAGTTGGATTTCCATAAGTTTTCACCTTGGTGATTAAAATATTTTTGAACTAGGTACTTTTGCTAGCGTAGCTTTAGATGCTTCAAAAATTTCCGTTCAAACAAATACATCTACGCCCCTATTTTTCCTAATTACCAAAAGGAAAAACATCAAAGAAAATCGGATAATGTTGATAAATTCAAACCCAAGCTTACGGGAAAATTTGTTAAGGTAGGCTCGAGACCCCAGCAAAGGACCCCAAGCTACGTCTTCATCCCTCCATCCCTTGCAATCGGATCACCCCTCGTTAACTTGATAGAAGGAAAATATGTTGCCTTCTGGGGATAGTTTGCAAATAAATCATCTGTGGAAATAGTCGAGTATCGAAAATTCCAATTGGAAATTCAATTTTGGTGGAAAAGATTTCAACGCGTGATATTTATGTCTATAGGTCTTATCTATAGGCATAGACAATCTAGACCTTTGTCGTTTGCGCATTCTATTGAGTCTGAAACTCAGAGTCAGAGGTTTTAAAGTCGGCTCCAAGTTCTGCGTAATTAGAAGTATTTCAATGTTTGTGGATCCACACAAGTATTTCAATGATATTGACTATGATTTTCAAAGCTGCATTTTAATTAGGAATAAAAAAACAAAAATACTATCCATTGATCGGTAATCGGTAAAAGTGGTATGAGAGTTGCATTCACGATTACTTCTGATTTCTTTTTTCACTGCTTATATTCGACGACCTCTGTGGCGTGGCGCGGTCAGCCTGCGACGCAGGAGGTTGCGGGTTCGATTCCTGCCTCGGGGCAAATGTTTATACGATATACAGATATTTTGTTCAGGGTGTTCTGGGTGTTTTCAATGTATAATAAAGTATATCAGTTATCTTATATCACAAGCTCTGCTAAGCTTCGAACTAGATAATGTGAATTGTTAGCATTATCTATTTATTAATACCCACAGTCAGTCAAACAATAACCGAGAGAAAACCACTCAGTATACACAGTCTCTAAGGATCTCTGAAAGAAACTAGTGAGGATACTCCAGTAATGGAAATAATTAGGTACTTCCAAATTATTTACAAAGGATTTTATTAAATTATACAAAATTGTAGAGTCAAAGCAAGATTTACAAACTTAAATAATAGTTAAAATAGGTAATCAAATGTGGACATCCATATTAACAAATAAAATTACAATCAAATAAAAGAATTAAATAAAAACTAGTATTTACAATTGAAACAATTGAGCTAACTGTGTAATCTACAAGTAGCTCAACTGATCCATATCAATACCAGAATAAGAATATAATATAATATAATGTTAATATAATGGACATCCATACTATTCTAAATTTAACCAGAACTTATTATAAGGGTAGGTACAACTTAACTCAGAACAAAATGTCTGAGAGATCACAAACGTAGGTTAAGTTTTATATGAACGAATAAATGATAAATAACTTATTTATACAATAATCTGACGAAGCCTAAGCATGATGTTTTGTTTTGAGTCATCCCGTGACCACGGCAGTGTGTAAACCTGTCGAAACGTCGGGAAAAATAGGTAAATAAACGCGATAAATACCCCTTAAATAGTACTAATAATTATGTGTTCAGATCGCGTAAGCTTAAAAATATGTATGATGTTTTGATTTTATTTTTAGGTATTGATTAATGAAGTCGTCTCAAAATTGTGATAATTTGAATCACGACTTAATTTCAATATCTAGTTTAAATTTTACTAATTATTACCTACCTATATTTTACAACTCAAAATAGTCCCTAATGAATTAAGTTTATTGAAAGATGTACAATTTACAAAAGCTCTTAAGTTCAAGGTATCTAAATAATGACTAAACTAAGTACCTAATATTTACAGAAATACATTTATAAATGGGTTTATCTACACATAACTGATATAAATGATCTAAAGTATGAATTTACATGAATTAACGCATTGTAACTAACCCACTAGTTTGGCAGAGTCAGTGATTGTTTTTTACTATTGCCATCTAGCGTTGAGTAGCAGAACTAAAATCTTTGCAGCGACTACATAACAATTTTATAAACATTGATAGGAGTCGATAAATATACCTAAAAAAATATATTCAATTTGATGGCGTGATAGTACATAGGCAACAGCTCGGTATCCAAAAAACGTCAGTGTAGAGGTTTTGTCCATTCGCTTGAAGGGCCACCAGTCGTTTTTGTATGTATTTCTGTTCGCATTTAGAAGTGTAACCTCGTGGTACTGTGCATAAACCACTGCATACTAAAGCCCTATAATGAAAAAAATGTAGATGTAAAAGTGTTGTCAAAATAATTCACCAACATTAATCACAGAAGTCTACCAAAATACTCCACCGCGCTCATTAGATACAAAAATATGCCTAACATATTTTAAGTTTATCGTTGCAGTTACTTATAAATTAAATCTTTAAAAACAAGAACTTGTTTAAGACAAAACATTACTTAAACCATGATGAAACTTGGAATTAATTTTTAAGCAAGTACCTATTGCCTTTCTCATTCATGAGTAAGAATCTCGTGCTCGTGTATGTGAGCGCGGCGTCCCCCAAATGTGGAAACACAATATTATAGTTTCCCTAAATGATATTCACGTGAACCCTCTAAAATACGTGTTTAGGTTCGTTCAGCTACTTGCCCATAGATAGCGCCACCCATCACTACCTTAAAGACATACTTGGTATGAACCTAAGTTCATACCGCTACTTGCCTACAGATGGCGCTACCCATCGCAACCATAGAGACATCTGTCATTAGCTTTACAACACTACACTTACGTGCAAACCTCAGCGCGTACTAACTGCGTCATGTTATCTGGCATATTGACGACGTACTTCCAGCTCCCTTTATTGTTCAATGCGGCTCGCGGTGTGATGAACTCGGTACGAACCGAGCAGAGGGATTGGGAACCATCGGCCTGGCGTCTCGGCCGCTCCGCAGAGGTTTCCGCACTAGAAAAATGTAATGGGGTTACTCCATGTGAGAAAAAATGTAAACATACATTATTGAGATACCTAGGCAGATAGGCAAAAAGGCATAAAGCAGTCGGAAAATATTAGTTTTAGTTCATAAAATAACAAAATAAAATTCAATTTAAAGGTGTTTTGAAACGGATTAAAAAAAAAAAATTTAATCTGTTTTCAAAACACCATGAATATTAGGCGCAATGTTATTATGTCATAAGGCTGTGTAGGCAAACTTAAAAGTATCAACTGTCATCAGCAACATCAGCGCATTTGTTCAGGTACCACGCAGCCAACTGACGTCATGACCACGGAGCAATATTATGGCGTCCACTGCGTCCAGCGTTTTAGTCAAGTTACGCGCAACTTGAAAATGTAAATTCTAAATGCATTCTTAGGGCATTTAGAGTTGAAAAAAAAATGAATTATTTTAGTAGTACAACTTAGCGGGTACGTAAACGTTTTTTTATTATTATTAAGATCGTGCTATCTCTACTATTTATGGATGTGCCATCAGTGTCGGTTTCCATCACATAACAAAGCAATGCCCGCTGTACACTCACGGTAGAGAAGCTGTGTACGGTACTACACTCGTCCGTGACCAATCCAAGGCATTCTATCGTATGTTATGGAGCGTGGGCACGGTAATGATATCTATACAGTATTCTGTCTTCATACAAACGGCCGGAACACGAGTCATAACTGTCACCTCATGTGAGGGCGGGATCGTGGTAGGTACAACCAGTCGGGAATGCGCCGCGCGCCGCAGCGCAGTGACGAACGAACTTTTTGGTATGAAACTATTTTTTATCTAATTTGAATGTTTTTTTTGTTTGACAGAATTGTCATATCGAATGATAAGTTATTGATTTTTCTTTTCAATAGGTAAAAAATGTTGTAAGCAGTAAGCGTGCAATTTGAGAATTTTTTATTTAAATAATGTACTTTAGTTTTATATTCAGCTTAGAAATAAATAATAAAGTTAAAATAAAACAAATATTAA